>CM076739.1:1057346-1657346 GCA_038501795.1 Pseudopleuronectes americanus | reverse complement strand
GATACAATATGGATTTCAATCAAATTAATCAACCAGAATTAGTAAAAGTCGTAAAAAAGCCTGTTCCAGCTGCTTAAACATGAGCATTTAAATTTGAAAACCCTTGGAATAGTTACAAACAAAAAGAAAAAGCTACTTTGAGACGTCACCTTGGACTGTTCAAGGTTGCATTTCCCCATTTATGACGTTAAATGTATTCAAAGACGTGTCAATTGCTCTTAAAAGAAACAGAGGCAGCTTAGAAGTAATGAGTTCAGATAAGCATTTTGTGTACTTTGGCCAACTCATAATGGGTACAAAATGACATTTATAGTATATTTATGTTTCTTTGTATTGCATCTAGCTAATGAAAAGTCATTATGGTAGACTATCTTTTTAAATCACACAGGCCAAATAAACAAGCTATCACTTAAATGTCTGTCAGTTAAACTGCACATCAGAGGCAGTGGCGTATCTCTCCAAACACAGAAATAAAAAACTTAGTACACGCAAACTGCTGCAGCCTAATTAACTCATAAAACACGTTTTTGTCTCTCAGAACTTAAAGACGATGCTTATGGTGCAGCAGAAGTTAAATCATATTTTTCACAGCAGCAGCAACGGTAAATATTATATAAGCTTTGTCTGGACCCTTAGACGTTTGTCTCGTGTGAATTCTGTGTCCCTGTCAGGTCCTTGTAGTTAAAGTGAACAAAGTGGCCGGGTCGTTGGCCTTTACTTTCCAGTCCCCTGACTCTCAGGGACAACCCCCCCCTCCCACCCTCCCCTCCCACCCCCCAGCTCCAATGGCACGCCTCCTGCCCCGAGCACCGCACAAAGTGACATATTCTATCCTTCAAAAGCGGCACCGCAACATACCAAGCAAAAAAGTGCTGGGATGGCAAATTCGTCATGCATATGATATTCAGGCTGCAGCACATCCGCCTACGTTAACCCAGGAGAGCGACAGAGGGGCTTTGAAGATGGATTACCAGATCACGTTACGAGAAAAGAGGCTGCTATGAGCAAGCACCAATTTCATGAGAAGGCACTCAGAGCGAGTAGAGTGCGTGGGGAGAGGAATACAGATGCTCATTTGCTATGAAGAGTTTATTTTTGTGTCAACAGAAGAATATTGTGTATTATTGCGCTGTCAAACTATTTTGACCCCTGGCTAAAATCTAGTCTTTCTCCTCATCAATCAGACAAAATAGATGTCACAGCCTTAAATCTGGAATTACAGCGCTACTCGCATATTCACAGATAAGTGGCAATAACACAGATGAATATGGAATTCTGGAATATGGTGCAGGCAATCTATTTTCCTTGAAGCTAGGCAACATTTGGCATGTTGAAAATCTTCACTTCAGCACCGTGCTTTATGACTGTAATTCTATTGAGCGAAAAATGAAATGCATAATTCAGGGTTGAACAGGCTGCCCGATTCCTTTCACAAAAGGGGACACGAGCCAAAGAAAGGAGAAAATGGTGATCGGTGGATTGTTCCTTTAGGCCTGGAGCACACAAGAGGATTTTAAAATCTTAAGCGATGTTAAACCACAGACAGAATATATAATGCACCCACAACAACAAACTCTGAGTGTATACTCAACAATTCCGGGGACTTGTGATCTCGAAAGCAGCTTTTCTGATGAAAACAAGTATAGTAGCTGGTGAGTTTCACTTGTGTGTGGTAAGTTTTGCACCATAAAGCAAAATAAAGAGTAAAAATTGACATTTTGCAAGTCAAGCTGGAGGTGAACTGTGAATGAAGACTCATTGTTAGCATGCGACATTAGCTGGACGACCTTCCCTGGTCATCCAGCTCTCTTTGGTTATTGCTCTTGCTGTTTCTTTTACACAAAAATGGTTCCAAGTGGTAAATATCAAATGTGTTTCTATTGTGAAAAGAGAACACGGAAATAGTCTCTCTAAACTCACACTACAGGATCATTTGGGCAGATAATTGTTCAGATAAGCCTCGGAACAGGAACGCCCCTGCATTTGTCTGAAGGGGTGAATCAGACCCTGAATTATCCTCAAGTGAGGCGCCTGCATTAATTCATCAGGACTGAAAAAACTGTGACAAAGACGGTAGACGTGAGATGATTGATTTTTCTCCTGCTGGCAACTACTCTGCAAAGAACAAATAACATTTAAAAAATCCTTTTTTGTCCTTAAATGACAACGCTCTGCTAATGAAGTTGCTCCTAAATAAAGAAGGACCAGCGTAATGACTCCCTAGTTCTCCTGCCAAAAACTGCATTACTGAGCTCCAAATGGTTTCGCCTGGAAAACAAAAACCTATCTGCGGGCGTGCTCCCAGCTAAACTGAATTAAACCCCCCGAGAGGAACTGTGGGTGGAAACTAGGGAGTCCAATTGTGTGTGTGGGGGGGGGTGGGGGGGGAGGGCTCAGCAGATACATGACCCCATTCACCAAACCTGGGGCAGGGGTGGACATTATCATAAGCTCTCAGAAATGAACAACAGTCCATGACATCCAAGGATAGCGGCTCTCGCTTAGAGTAGGTTTTCCATCTCAAAGACAGCATGTGGTGGAATGTGCAAAGAGGGCTGTAATAGCAGTGTGATTACACAACTTTATAGTTTGACCAAAAACTGGCACAGCTAATTTATGTCATTTAAAAACTGTAGATACGAGAGAAGAGTGAATGCATGCTGGAAAGCAAAGCATACGTTTTATGCATATGTACGGGAATGGTCGTGAACGTTTCCTAAAAATGAGGAGATTTCCTTGAATCTTTTTGGAAGACCGGATATTTTGCTCTGCATGTTTGCCAAAACTTGTCCTGCTAGCCTCCTTGGTTAAATGTCCGTATGAGCCCATGTGAGAATACATACGAATAATGTTTGTGTTGTTTCTATATGCGAGAAGCAAAGTGCGCAAAATGTTGAAACCCAATTTTTTCAAGAAATGTTGTAGACTTTTGACAATTAGCCAATATGGTTGGGTGTAATGTTAAAAAGTGGAATTTACCACGACAAATGAACATAACATAAACATATCACACTAGCACCCCATAAATCTACATACAGCTTTTGTGCAATAACATTGGAATATTGGACTGTAGAGCAGACATAGTTAGAAGATTAAAACCAAATCGGATTCAGACTTGTTGAAAACTCATGTGAGCCCTGATGCCACAGCTTCCAAACCTTTTAACCCTTTGATACACTACATGGGTCAAAAGTGACCCGATGGATTTTTAATTGTAAATATCTTTGCAATAAAATTATTTCATCATTCAGAATTCCAGGAATTCCTCAATTAACTTGTTTTTGGTCATCACAAATTCTTATTTTCATTTGTCCTTTTTTACTTTTTTAATAAAAATCATTTTTGTATCACTACCCTTCTAAGGCACAACATGGGTCAAAAATGACCCGTATTCATTTCAAATGATATTTCATGCATGGCTGTGCTTCTTACTATATCTTGTCAAATCTATTTATTTAATAATTTAATATTACAAAGTATTAATCAAAATATCTTGTTTTTGATTACCACAAATCATTATTTTCATTTTCCCTGTCTTAATTTTTGAACTAAAATAGTTTTTGTATTACTATATCAAGTTTACACAGATGGGTAAAAAATGACCCATGTATGAAAGTGTGATTTTGATAGGAACCTTTGATATGTAAATGCTTGTAGTTAGGAACATGTTTACTGTGGACAACTTTTCACATGCCACACTTGTCAGAACTACTTGTCAGAACGTAACGGGCTGCTTTTGCACATCTGATTCTTGTAAGTCTTATTTTACAATTGTTTTACCTAAGAAAGTATTGGATATGTTGTGAAAAGATAACTGCACATAGTCTACTTGTCAAAACAAGTAGTTCTGTCAAGTGTGGCATGTGAAAAGTTGTCCACAGTAAACATGTTCCTAACTACAAACATTTACAAATCAAAAGTTCCTATCAAAATCACACTTTCATACATGGGTCATTTTTGACCCATCTGTGTAAACTTGATATAGTAATACAAAAACTGTTTTAGTTCAAAAAATTAAGACAGAGAAAATGAAAATAATGATTTGTGGTAATCAAAAACAAGATATTTTAATTAATACTTTGTAATATTAAATGATTAAATAAATAGATTTTAAATGATATAGCAAAGAAGCACAGCCATGCATGAAATAACATGTGAAATGAATACGGGTAATTTTTGACCCATGTTGAACCACGTGATACAAACATGATTTTTATTAAAAAAGTAAAATAGGACAAATGATAATAAGAATTTGTGATGATCAAAAACAAGTTAATTGAGCAATTCCTGGAATTCTGAATGATGAAATCAATTTATGGCAAAGATATTTATAATTAAAACTCCATCGGGTCATTTTTGACCCATGTGTGTAAACTTGATGTAAAAATACAAAAAACATTATAGTTCATAAATTGAGAAAGAGAAAATTAAAATAATGATTTGTGGTAATCAAAAACAAGCTATTTAATGAATACTTTGAATATTAAATGATGACATAAATTGATTCCAAAAATATAGCAAAGAAACACTCAGCTGTGCATGAAATAACATTGTAAGTCAATACGGGTCATTTTTGACCCATGTTGTGCCTTAGAAGGGGTTTGAATAGCTTGTGTATCAAAGGGTTAAGAAACAAATTAACCTCTAGGAGTTAACTGATAACCTTCAGAGATAATTAGTATTCCAGAGACACGTTTGTATTTGTATGTATTGCTCACTAATAAAGGGGCTGCCAATAAGACCTGTTGCAAAATTGAGTTGAGTTAAATTTAGTTAGTTTTGGAAACGAAGACCTGAGGCCAGGTTGCAGAGTTTCGTACAAGCACAAGTTAAGCTGTTCAAAGGTCACCAAAGTTTAAATATATGAGCATATTTAAATGGATTAGGACGATTTTAAGTGACCTTGAGGACTTGGTGTTGTCTTCTCTCCCTCTGATCTATTGAGTGCCTTATTTTACATTTATGTGTTTTCCCCAGCTGATGGAGATTGGACTTGTGGACCACAGTGGCCTAAACTTTTATATCTTTTCTTTCGGGAGGATTCTAAATCATGTCGGAAGAAGGATCGCACTGAGAAACTATCTTCAAATGTAACATTTGATGGGATCTTCGCAGGAAAGCGATTAATGAGACTTATTTTTTCAACATCACACACGACTGGAGAAGCGCACTACACAGAAGATGGAGAACGTGACTCCGGGATAAAGCTCACAGCGTAAAGGGGGATTTTTAACCCGGCGAGTAGACAAATGTGTGGACATGGACAATGTATTCCGAGACCATCTCTGCCAGAACCCTGTATTTTGTCACTTGAGTCAGACAACTACTGCTGGCTCAGCAAGTCAAACCCCTGCAGATCATTACCGCTGTAGTTTGTCCGGTGAGTCAGACTCCAGTAGCTCATCCTTACATTGTTTTTAGATGTCACCCTAAAAATACAATCCAGTCACAGCGAGCCACAGAATGGAATGAGCCTGTTCTGTTGGGTCCAGAGTCCTATGGGAGTTGCATCACTCCTGCTCCCTCACATGATGCATCTATTTAATTATTTGTTTCCTCTGCAAACCCAGTGTAACTCTGAAATATGCCCATGGGAGATAAGAGTAAGTGTGGGACTCACCAAATATGGCTTCCTCCAGTCAAGTGCTGAAACAGCAGAGAAAGAGTGTTCCGCTTCTTCGCTGGCCCCAGCAAGATTTCCACTTCCTGTGATGGATAAGAACAATATAATAATTTTAATAAAAGTGCTTCCCCTCCTGTTTGAACAGATATTTATAATTCCACAAATGTTCTTTCCTTCCTGGCAGTGGAGGTCTGCACATATCAGACTGTCTCTGTCTCGACATACAGGCAGGAGATGTTATTGGCACAGATTTCTTTGTGATTTTTCTTCATATCTATAAGGCTGTGAGCTGGACAGTCTACTGAAAATGGCATTTACAGCAGTTATTTACAGTTTGTGTTGTCAGGCATCTGTCATATTTCACAAACTGATAAGCTGGATAAAGGACAGTGAATTACAGATGGAAAAAGCAGCACACGCTACAAACTTTATGAAAAAGAATATATATTCTTCTCATAATCCCCCCCTCCAATAAATCCACATATATCACATATTTAAAGACTTTCCCTTCAAAAATAAGTCTTACTACCAACTGCTACAGTTCCTCAAATTGTAATTGCTTGATTTCGTTAACACACTTTATTGCATTAACAAGTTAATATAATATCAAACCAAAAAACTTCCATCTGTAAGAAACTGTACAAGCAAGGAGCGATAGATGTGACACAAGTTATCCTGTTGAGATCATGATTCAAACTTAAGGTTAACATTAAACATGTATTCTATTCTTACATATAGTGATTTAAAGCTACAACAACTAATGGTTGTTTTACAACACAACACAACACAAGTCTGCCACCTGAGTCACTGTATAAGAGTCGAGACAATCCAGCACACAGCGATATTCTAAATTACCCAGCTGGAGAGTCAGAGGATAAAACGTTAAATGACGGTTAACTCTGTGATTAGACAAGGTCACCGTTGGCAACATGGCGGGCGCCTCATCAGCAGTAAGTATATAGACAGGTCTTCAAGGTCAATAACACGATTCATCTGCACTCACTGAGGACACACAGTGGACAGGTGAAGTATAACTAGAGGTATATATATATATACACAATACTGACACCCCTAAAATAAAACTTACACACCCATTATAAACCTGCACAGCTTTTTATACTTAATTTGTTGCTCAGGCCTCTTCTGACTTAACTTGTAAAGCACTTATTATAAAAGTCAAATGGTGGCTCCACATAAAAACAACTCCCCCTATACGGCCCAGATTAACACAAATACACAAAGCAAGGACTGAACAGAGCACTTAGACATAATAAACACCAATATTTACGACTTGCACAAGTACAAACAGACAACTGGACCCTCTTGTGGCCCCAAGAGGTCCACCCCCCCTACGTATTTAACCACGGGATCAATTAGACATGCGCAGTGAGGTTGTTGTGCTAACACGTCATAGGTAACAGTCTAACAGAACATATTATTTACTAAATAAAATATAAACAGACAATTAAAACACTTTGCCCCTGCATCACCTGAAGCAGTACAACTACATGTATGTAACTTATATGTTGATACTGGACATATTCATTATGACATAAAACACTCACCTGGCTGTCGCAGAGGTCGATGAACCTCCAGCTGCTGCACCGTCGACTCCTTCCTCCATTTTTACGAGATTCTCGCTGCAGCCCAAACATCCTCTCTCTCATTGTTTTGGAATAAGTCCGTTTGAAGTTCGGTTATTTATAAACAAAAGTGTATTTCTCTTTTTAAATCCTCCAAAACTTCGCTCAAGTCGTCGCAGCTGATTCCTCCTCACGTCAATACTAATTAAGTCAAGTCAATTAGGTGTGTGAGCGTGTGCGCAGCTGGCAACACCAGACACGTGGCGTGATGGATGAGCCAATCAGGAGCTCTGTTTCAGTTTCTACCTGCGGAGCTGCCAACACTGTAAACTTTCAAAATAAAACCTAACGTTTGATTTAATGTTTTTTATAAATACTAACAGTATTTGCAACCATGATATGTTTATGGGTTAGGGTTATGTTTTGGTCGTAAATGTGTTTTTATTAATGTAAGTTTAATTTAAACACATTTCATTTCGGTTTGAATATTTTTCTTTAATTTAAAATATAAAATTTTAAGTACAAAATCTAAATGACTGTGCATCAGTAAAGACAGAAAATATTGTCTGTGTGTGTGTGTAAGCAGAGGTGCATAGTACACATATCTCATGTTAATATATTAAATGTAAATACATGTATACAAAGTGTATATAAAGTTTATAATGAAGATGATAACATTTAAGTTTAAGGCTTTTAATCATTTATTTCCCTGTGCAATAATAAATCACTGGACCCAAAGGGAGGGCCATGCTTACTTGATATTCATGAAAAAACATATTTCACTTCATATTTAGAACACCAAGGGTTAAACAACAAATTAATGTTCAGGCCCACCCCTGGGATTTATTTTTCAGTTCCTCTGAAATGTGAATTTAATATTTTATGAAATTGCCCTCATATGTCATTAGAAATAAACACGTTTTTCTGCTGCTTTAGATACAAAAAGGGAAAGTCTGTACCCCTGGGTGCTCAGACTCCCTAAAATAAAAAAGGCAGCTTGAAGCTTGTAAATCTTCTTCCCAACAGAACATATCTAATCAAGTTTGCTCGCCGTGTTTGTTTCTGACAAAACAACAGAGCAGCGGGGTGTCATTTTGATTACGGAGACCACCCTTCAGCTGCAGGATGCCGTGCTCGGGCCCCCGTGTTGGAAGGCATCTGTCCCATTGTTGTGTGTCTCCCAGCAGCACAGTGAACACCCACCAGCTGAAGGGGAGGGAGGGTCTGTTGTCTTGGCCTCCTGGGGAGAATTTCCATTAGGGTCCCAGACACACTGCAGAAATGACGATATACTTTTTTTTAACTTTAAATGTTTCTGGAAGCCTGAATATGTAGGAATAGTAGCTGTAGTAGTAGTAGTTGAATGTGTACCTGCACATACACTGAACTTCCACAATCAAATAATAATTTAATAATTATATATAAAAACCTATTATAATTGGAAATTGTGCATAAATTGATCTAAAAATCTGTCCTGCATATAATAATTGATATATATATATATATATATATATATATATATATATATATATATAGATAGATAGATAACATATATTTGGTCTTACATGCATGCAAATGTAGGTCGCTGTTATATGTTGGCTAGAAGATCTTGAAATGTATGCTACATTTACAGAATTTGTATTACATAGTGCATATATAAGAAGTACATATATAAGTATTATATACATCATTTTTGGAATCATGGAATTGACTGGAATGGACCTGAATCTCTATAGCAACTGTATCTGCATCATCATCATCATCATCATCATCATCATCATCATCATCATCATCATCATCATGTCACCTGAGTTAACAGCTTTTTTTTCATAATTATAAATAAGTATTACATTGTTGATATAAAAGAAGTACATATATAAGTATTAGATACATCATCTTTTGAATCATGGAATTGAATTGACCTGAATCTATATAACAACTTTATCTGCATCATCATCATCATCATCATCATCATCATCATCATCATCATCATCATCATCATCATCATCATCATGTCACCCGAGTTCACAGCTTTGCCTTTATAATTAAAAGCTCAGAATGACAAAATCATAAATAGAGATCAAGAATCAGGCTGAAAGAGTGATGGTGGGGGGGGGGCTTGTTAATTCATAATCACCCTGAATTAATGATTGAGTGAGACTGAGAGGCACAGGGGCATATGGAAAAGAGAGGGCTGCAGATGCTCCCCAGCGCCTGGGGGGCTTCGAGGAATGGGAGCAACTCGGTGCCTCGTCGCACACAAACGCGCCTGTATGCATGCCCAAGAGCATCAACACACACACACACAAACACAGACAGACACACACAATCCGAAACCATCTCTGATAAGGAAATGGTTTCAGTTTTTATTAAGCATTCAGATCACATCAGTTTAAATCTTAGTAGTTTGGATGTTGAAAGCTTGAGGGAACTGAAATAATGAAAGAGGGATATTTTCTGGACGGTAAATTGCAGAGGGATTGCTTGAAATAAGAGCCAGTCGTTATTTGCTCTCCTACTTTTGTCTCGACGTTGCTGAACATATCAATTCAATTAATCAAAAAAAAATATAGTTTATCCTCAAATAGATTTTTGCCAATTTAGTGCTTGGGCTACTCAGCCATTCACTCCATATCTCTAGAATTGGATCGCAGCGTGGCAAACGGACGCCACCGCAACCCAAATGAAAACCTGCTTCCTCGGGAAATCCCCCTAGTGGGGGCTTCTTATTTTTTCTTTGACCAAAAGGATTATCTGGACAAGCCACAGCCAAATCTCCGCGGATTCTTTTCTTGGCTCTGAGGATTTTTGCGCCATCCTATCTTCTGACATACAATATAGCCAAGGGTTGCTGGAATAAGTGTCCAGACTGTGGCAATATGAGCGGCGTCTGTAACGGCCTGCTATCGATATGTACAGACGGCTTTAGAAAGGAGCAAAGAAACTTCTATCCCCCCAGACTGGGAAGCTGGGGACAGATGCCTCGCTGGTGTTTTCATAAAATGTAAGTTTGCAACCCCTGAAAAAATGCAAGTGAGGTTTAAAAAATATTTAAAAAATGTTAAGGATTAGGATTTAGGAATAACTAATGGCTATTTTTTTTAATCTCTTTTGTTTTCAACTAGTTCCTATAGACTGTATATAACGATGACAGCTAGCTAAACATTTCTCAATCAACACCTAGCAGCTGGCTGCAGTAAAGGCCATAAATCCAGCCTCCTCTATGTTCATGGACGGGACAGGGACCAAAGTTTTTATCACACTAATATATATGTTCAAGTGCTAATTTCCAATAAGTTGTGTTTTAATAGTTTTTTGATGCTATCAAAACAGGGTGAAACATCGTTAATGACAGTGTCAGGCTCTCCAGTCTACTATCTTGAGCTGATGAGGAGGGAACAGCGTTTCAGGAGGGGGCAGCGGTTTGTGAATGAACCAATCTCCCTGATTAGACTTGCTCTAAAGCTTCATTTAGCTGCTATTTAGACCGAATAATAGAGACTAAACATGCTTAAACATGCAGTTTGAGCACATTCGGGCTAATTCAGCTCCGGTGACACACACTTTGGACTTGAGTTAAGCTGCAGCAGTCTCAAAACACTTGAGCAATTATAAGCATTTTCATATTGGTGAAATATTTGCTATATAATCTACATTTTTCAGATCAATATAAATGACTCGGGGCATTCGTCAGGGTTTCTGCAAGTTTCAACAAGTTCAATTTAAGACACAGACGCCAAGAATTGCTTAGCTGAGTTGAGAATAACCCTCGAAAGTACAAAATTATCTCACAAACTTTTACAACTTTTACAACACAGCAGGAGTCAGGTTAAAAGAGATACGTCTTCAAGATATTAGAGCTTACTATTTTAATTTATTCAAGACTTTTGGACTTTGTTAAATCAGATTATTAGTGAATTGTATCACCTTGTGGAAACCCTGCTAGTGCTGATCATCAGAAAACTCCTGAATTGAAGAGTCTTAACTTCACAACTCTCCCTCTGCCTCGCTGCTGTGTTTATCTTGGGATTCTTTTTTTTTACGACTTGGGAGTTTTTTTCTGGGCTAGGCCATCCTGCCTAAAATAGGCTGCCCTTCATCTTGATAATAGAATAAGGTCTCAGATGTTGGCTGAGAATATTAGCTCTCGCCTGCGATTGCTCCAGTCTTGTAGGAACTGTCGCGCGGTCTCATGCCTGTGTTTGATTTTCCCCTTTCCCACCATATTGAAACGTCTATATTTGCAGAACTCCAAGGTCACGGCTGTGGAGAAAGTCACTTATTTCAGAAACGTAAGTAATTCAGTTGCTCGCAGGAGATGTTCCCAACTGGCAAAGATCTTTCCAGAACAGAAGGTGGAGGTGGTTCCCATCTGATAGGAAGCCGTCAATGTCAGGATGAACTGCTGACTCATTAAAGATTTGATCAAATTTGAAGGGAAACACAAACACATTGTCCTTTTATGTTCAGCTAGACAGATCTCAGAATCAGTTAGCTGCTTAGAATTAATTTCTCTCTCGTACTACTCTGTTACTCTGTCCCACTGTTGTTTATCTGTACATCTCTATCTCTATTTTGTCTTGCAAGTCACACGTTATGTCCGTATGTCATTGGACGGACTTACGGACGATTGGAAATAAAACTTACTACAATGAGGAAAGGAAACCAAGCTTATCTGTATTTTACACACAATAAGAATAATTCCAAGTACTGTACATAAAAAAACACTAGGACACTCAAGAGAGGAGAGTTCAAACCTACACCAAGGCCACATTATAACCACACTGCATATACATGTAGCCTATTGGCTTTCTGAAAACTGCTTACATCAAACAGACAAAGAACCTGTTCTATTATAAAGTTGAAACCCTAATACCCCCTACGTAAGAATTTATATTTTGATTAACAAACTCAACCAAGTTTCCAACAAAACAGTAGAGCAGTTTAACAAACTGACAGCAATGAAACAATAACCTTTGACTATTTGTTTTATTAATTCTTCTCTTAAGGCTCCCTTTTTTTGGCGAGGGAGAGATGATACTTTTAAATCACTTGTCCGCTTCAGCGATGAAAAGTGACTCTTTAATTTACATATACAAACAGATCCCCACATGACTATAAAAACTTCAAAAGCCAACTCCACACAGCTTGGTCTTAGGAGGAAAAGCCACTAAACCCCCAAACAGGCTGAGGGAACAGCAGATAAGGCTCTGTCAATCTGGGAGGTATTTGTATTTGGATGGATTCATCGATCTCGTGGTATCGCTGTAAGGATGTCACTCCTCTCCACTCATCTGACCACCCCTGGACCGGATGTCACTCCTCTCCACTCATTTGACCACCCCTGGACCTGGACTTGAAGTGTCACCTACCCTGCGTATAGCGTGAGGGACAGTGGCGTTGCATAAGATCAAGTGTGTCAGACTTCTCCTTACACAGCTAGAGCATTCCCCTTACGCTACAGCAGAGCAGAGAGCTGACAGGACATCTACGGGAATAAATGGATTGTATTTTGCTATTCACACATTCACACACACATTCATACAGTGCATCTGTGCATCACGATTGGTCAAGTGGAAGGAAGTGGAGACTTGGAGTCCATCTTTATATACCCTCACATGCCGAGCCATGACCGCAGATTATCAATGGACGAGAGACTCTTCTTCCGCGAGAGACTCTTCATCCCCTGATTGATGCTGATCCCAGCTCATTATTGCACGAGTGTGCGTTGACCCTTCCTCTGAGAAAAAAAATAAAAAGGGGGGAGTGGGCACTTAAGTGTAAGAGGTGAACCCACAAGAGGTAAGAGACCGGAGCCGCACCTCAGTGGCTCGTTTGGCTTTGTTTTCTTCGCCGTCGTCCCCGCTCGCCCTCTGAACACAGATGGAGATGCATCTGTTGCCTGCTCCCTCTTGACTCCCTCTCTTCCTCCATTCCTCAAACCACCACCACCTCCCCCCTCCCCGCCCCATCCCCAGGAGCCCGTCTGCCAGCAGAAGCCCCGCACACCTCGCTGTGCGCTTATCAGACAGTTTATCCTTTTCCTGTGGGCGCCGTCCTCCATCTGTGGCTGTGACAGCCAATCGCCACGCTAAGGGTCCATTCCGAGCCGTGATTTAGACACCCTGCCCTGCCAGCGCTGCTCTATCAACCCCCTCTTCCCCCTCTCATGTGAATTTTTAAACACAAATGGCACTCAGTCCTTTTTTTCTTACACACACACACACACAGACAGAGATAAAGACATGAAACACAACCCCATGTGTGCACAGCGAGATGTCAAAAGCATCCTCCACCTGACAGGAGAAGTGTATTAGAGCCGATGGTAAAGTGTTAGAATGACAGAAAGGGACTAATAGGCCCTGTGTTTACATCTCTCAGTGCCTCTCTCCCTTAATAGCCCGGGCTGCAGTCATATCACTCAGCACTTGCAAACATCCTCAAGAGGTCCCTTCGTTAATATTTGACTCAGCAGAGATGGTGAATTACCAGCACGGCATTTCCAGAGAACAAGAGCAAACAGGAGATTGTGGGAGAGGAGGGATGAAGAGAGAGGCTGTCTCCAGGGTGTCAGCCACAATTGCTTTCTCATTATTTTTAACTTGTCAAGTCGGCTTTATCTGTTTTATCACCAGTGGAACTCCGAACGCACCGGCAAGCTAAAGGCAGCTTGACAGAGCAAATGCGGCTATTACAAATTTTTCGATGGGGCAGCAGAAGGAGATTTAAGAAAAAAAAACTGCCTGCCGTGCATCAGCTCTTTCCCCCGTCTCCTCCTCCGAAGAAGAAGAAGAAGAAGAAGAAAACACAAAGGGGAACGTAAACAATTGGGGAAGTTCTCAACCCGGTTACACTGATTTCCTCGAAACTGTGCAAGACGCGAGTGAGCAACCCCCTGTTCCGACTGCACGACTCCTCCAAACTGAGTTTTTTAAAGTGCCTGCGACAAACAAACTTGAAATAAACAAACTAAGAAATTGATCCGAGGGTGAAGTGCGCCTCTCGTCCCCAGGCACAGCAGGTGAGCGCGGGATAAACATTTGTGCAAAGTCGGCGGCCAAGGTCTAGTCAAGCGGCTGCTTCTTCTCCTGCTTCATTTGCAGTTGCCAGCGATGTGTTAAATGGCCATCTGCGACGGGGTGAGAGCCCCTGTAATGACTTCCTGTCTGGGAAGGAAGAGTGAAGTGTGGAGGGGGAGCTGAAACACACTTTGAAAACCGGAGGTGCGCAGCTTGTGGCTTTTTCAATGTGATAAATGTTGCGTTTAAAAGCTGGGATGACGATGAAATCCATGACGTTTGAAAAATAAAACAGCAAGATATAATGTTTTCTGCAAAAAGCATATGAAAAGAAACACTTAACCTCAATAAGATCTTTTTTTTTCCATCACTGCTTCATCTGTAATTCTTGTGCACTATTACACAACGTCTCCACAGAAGCGCAGGCGATACCGTGCACTTGAAAGCAACGCTGCATACACAAATTAAACACAAGCAACAGCCAGCATCATGCAGTGGTCCTTCAGGACAAATAGGATATGATTAAAGTGAATTTGTTTTTACTTTAGAGTCGGGCCACGGACAGGGTTTGTTTGATGATTTCTGGCCGGGCATCCAAGAAAAAAAAAGTTGTGTTGAGCTGATGCATATCGTATTCTGAAGACGCAGGATGAATCTAACACTAGGAATCTATACAGGGTTTCAGCAGCCGTGGAGGAAGTGTTCAGATTTTAGACTGAAGTAAACAACCCTACAATATTGTGTTTGTTTTGTGTAGGTATTTGTTTGTTTGTCGGCAGGATGACGCACAACTACAGAAGGGATTTCCACGAAATTTGGTAGATGGATGGAACATGGGAAAAGAGAAAGATACAGGGAATACAGGTCAAAGCATCTTTAGTTGTGTGACGTTGTGTAGTACAATTCCCTCTGACGTGTACTAGAGCAAAGTAGCATTCAACTATGTTTTTGAAACCCAAGAGAAATTAGTTCTTGATGCTATTGGAACATACATTTGTCATATGTGAGTTATTACAGTTGCTGTCTACAAACACAACAGATGCCCCGTTGTATACGTGTCCGTTCCAGCGAGCCCCTGAAATGCAGGTCTCCCCTCGGTTGCACTTGCCGCCGCATAATTGCCCATAATCATCTTTTCACCCGGCTCGCCGTGTGATTTTACAGCTTGACAGCTCTCGCCTCTTCTGTTCTACTTTCGGCGCCGTCAGCACTTCCGTGGTCAGGTCCTGTGGCAGTAATTTCGCTTCCTCTCTGGATCTTTCACGCCCATCAGCGTGACTCATGATCTAAATTTAAATGGGATCGTCGCGAGGACTGAGGGAGACGGTCACGCAAGCAGGAGACCCCCACCTCCCGGCGGTGTTGTTTCTAGAGTGGGAGTAAGTTGCAGGCCTGTTTAATTGTCGTCGCATCAATTTGAGCTGGACCGGAACTGACTGGTCCTTCGGTGCAGCTGACTTAGCTCCAGGCTGGGTCTGCAAAATGTCTTTAAATGGGTTAAATGAGCTTGAACGGAGGCAGGCTAATGTAAACAATGATGACTCTTACCCTCGGAATTACATGAGAGGTGCTGGACTAGTGGCAGAAACTTGAACTATGGGCAGAAAAGGTCTCTGGTTCGACTCTGGTTCGACTCCAGGGAGAAACAACAAAAGATGGATTGATCTGTCCAAAAATCCAACAGGATTCTCCTTACCCTATCTAGTGCCCCTGAGCAAGGCACCTTACTCCCCCAACATCTGCTCCTTGGGCGCTGTACATGGCTGCTCACTGCTCTGTGTGTCCTGCACCAGATGGGTCAAATGCAGAGGATAAATTGTGTGTGTGTTGTGCATGTCTGTGCATGTGTTTGGTATAAATAAACGTATCTTAATCTTAATCTTCACATCAACGCTGATCTTTCATAAACCAACTTTGTGAAAGGGAGCCGACTGTATTCCCTACATGCATCTAGGAGGCTGAGTGAGAGGGAGGAATCCAGCAGCCCGGACCGAGGCGGTTCTCCTGCAGAGAGGCAAAGTGAGGACAGGCGTTTGGTCTGCTCAGCCATGAAGACAGCATCGCTGGAGTCTGCCACAGCGTCTGGCTGCGCTAATGACAAATGACCCTGGAACAGTGGGACCTCACGGCCATTTCTAGACCCCAGCGCCCACCATGACACCGTCCATCTCTCTTCCCTTTCACTCACAAAAACACCCACAGAGATAAAAACACTCCCTCAGGGCACAGTGAACCCACCGGGGCTAAACTGTCTGGCTGTTGCCACCACAGCAATGTTCGGGGTAATACACTGCAGTTGGAATTTTCTACGTATTTAGTTCTTTTTGACTTATAACCTAACATGTAAGTATTTTCAATAAGGCAACACAGGTATATGTATTTCAATTGCACAAACCGGCACATGCACGTCTCCGACCTTGACGTTTCTCCTACAGATCAAATTGAAAATGTCACCGCAGTCAAAGTTTCCGACAGTGAAACCTCTCGCATCTCTTCCTCCCGACATCTCCACGGAAAACCGGAATCAGCTCATCATTTAAACCACAGAGCACGATTGGATGTTAATTGCTAAATTGCACCATGCAGTGCACCTGTGTGGAAACACCTGCATTCATATTCATATTCCTCCACTCATCTCCCGAGCGTGTTCCTGTGATTCACCGCCCATCTGCAGTTGGTATCAGATAAAAGATCAACAGAAAGGAAACCATGTCTTGATTCCTTTAGAACTTTTTTAAATGTGCAATTTACATTTCCATCTCATCATTTTGGCTCTTTAACAACTGCTCCTCACTAGAACTAGATCAAACTAGAAAGTAACACGCACACTCATAGATTTTGTTTCTATCAACATCCATACATTTTCATCAAGGAAGTTGTTGAAAGTGTTAAAAAAATGACCTGTTTTGTCATGTTAAAGTAGTGAAAACAAAATCATTGTGTGAAAAAAGTTGTGTGTGTTTCTTGGCTCATGTCCAATCCGTCCACCCAGTTTTGTCGAAATTCGTTCTGTAGCTTTTGTATAATCCTGCTGAAAAACAAACAAACCATCAGACAAGGGCAAAGACAAAACCTCCTTGGTGGTGCCTTTAAAAAAATAAATACTTATTATATAATAACAGTAAGTGTATGCACCAAAGAGAAATGGACGACTTAACACAACGGTTGTTTGTCTCCCAAGGTGGAGAGAGAAGGTAACAGGAAGAAAAAAAATGCAGATCGCCCTGTCCGGCTGCCAACGCCAGAACACAGAAGTAAAAATATATCCGGCTTATAATTAATAACTTCACGCATAACATGTTCTTTATTCATGAGCACCTGCTTCCATTGACCTCAGGGGGCACCAGGATTCATGCTGAATTTTAAACATTCGCACTTGGAAGATTAGATTAAAGAACCAAGCATCTTAGATTCGTCTAAAACGGCTTGTAACTGGGTTTTGACAGCATCATCACAGGATTTGTGACGACATACTGTATTTCCCTCACGGAACACGACCCCCAGCAGCTGAATCCCACTGCCATTTATATTCCAGTTCAGACCCCAGGTTGAAATAAGCCTTGTGACCTTTGTTACGTGTGATTCCTCATCCCTTTCTCGACCGTCGTCCCTGCCTCTCTCCTAGGTCTCGCTCAAAATACCAGAGAGAAAAAGAAAAAAACAATTTAAAACGCAGGAGTAAATCTCTTTGTAAAAAAAAATTATATATATATATAAATACACAGATATGACTGTGTATTTTGATTCCAAATGCACCCGTTTTCAGGATTTAATAGAGCTCACTCATTTCTCTTGACCTTTTGCCACTGAACAAATTGCTTTGCGCTTTTGTAACGGGGGGAAAATAAATGTAAACGCTCTCAATAGAGAGAATATTGGACTCACTCAGTGGAAAAAAAATCTGCTGTAAGAGAATGAATGTGATGCTTTATACGTGCTTAAAACAGCTCGACTCCAAAGACTCCAAGCAACAATGAAATACAAATTGACATAATGGCCGAAGTGTTGCTTTGTGCAGCTTTGAAGTGCAGCTGACAAAGAGGGGATGCTTTAGATTTTATATTTAGATGTTAAATCCCAGAAGAAGGTATGTGATAATCATTGTTTGAATTATAAAGTCAAGATATTGTTGATACTGTGACGACGGTGACTCGATAACAAGAACATTTGGGGAATTTGTTTTCTTGTAATGAGTTAGATGAGCAGCCAATTCACCTTGTTTAGCATACAAACAGGAAATGAGTGTAAACCTTAGACTGTATATAAAGATGGACGACCCAAAATAATCCTCAGTCATCCGCCTTGTGTATCTAAGGTATCGGTATCTTCAGGAGTCGAACATGTTTACAATCCATCCATCATTTTCAGATATATTTCACTTCATTCTCTGAAAAACTCAAACCGCGCATCACCCCGAGGCAGGAGCTTGTCCACCCTGAGGACAAAACACCCGGAACACAAACAGAGCAATCTGATTTCTGCAGCTCGATGCAGCACAGATTGCTCAGACTCGACACATCAGGGGAAAGAAAACAACCAATACATAAATGGATGGCACAACAGGGGAGAATCAGTTCCTCCGGCCCAAAACTCTGCAGTCCACTTATTTGACCAGAGAGGACTGATGGATTGAAAGAGGAGTTTGAATGAGGTGCAAACTTTCAGCCGTGAACAATGAGACCCAACAGATGAGAGGGGAAACAGCTTCAGGAAACCCAATCAAGCAGTTGCCGGTACCCCCCAATGAATTCCCCCAAAGTGTTGGACTGTTCCTAAAGCCTCCAAACTCCCAGGTACCCAGAGTCCTCCCTGTTTACATCAGCCATGTCCAATTTCCATTCTACGTAATAATCCTAAAGTGGTTTTGAGTTTGCACGATGTCTTCGCAGGAAGTGGAGCGAAACCTTGTGGTGCACAGCCTTGTACTGTCCCACAATGCAATGCACAGAGGCAATGGACGAGCGGATAACTGCTGCAAAGCATTCAAATGAACTGTGGATGGCACCGGCTCACAGAAGACGTCAGATTCAGTCCCTAACTCAAAGGTCCACTTCATTTGCTTTATCTGGAGCATTCAAGCACGTCTCATGTTCCTCATTAACTCAACTGCTGGTCAAACAGTAAAGTGCATTGTCGTCTTCCACTCGGCGATACAACACTGCAAGAGAACACGGTGATATGTGGTATGCTGCAGGATCTTTCCCAGCAGACATGCTTTTCTGTTCCAGTGCCCACAAGCTGAGTCGGGGAGCCAGGGAGAACCATACCAGACCCTAGGACCTGCACTTCAAATACAGCCATGATTAATGTCATTCAATATATAAAAAAATGAAAATTAACACTTGAACAAGCATCAATGTATAAGAACTACCCTAAGTGATTGAAATATGTATTTGTGTTGTACTTTGCCGCTTTGGATTTAGTGGCCATTTTGGCCATATTCCACATTTTTACTTTGACAAACTTGACGCAGAGCTTTCACCAGATCACCTACAAATTGAGGTGCGTGTCATCATAACAAGATGGAGATATGAACTACCTCGGTATATTTGATTCGTCACACATGACATGTAAGACAAGAATCCCTGCCTGATGACGTCTACACAGAAAGCATGGCTTAAAATCACAGCGCCACCTGCTGACTACAGGGAGGGAATTTCATGTCACAGTGTCAGTGGTCTCAGATTCCTCTGATGTCTTAGATGCAAAGGTGAAAGATTTATACGATCTGAAGAGAGGAAAGAGTATTTTTGACCTGAACAGATCTACTCGTCTAGGATAGTGAAAGGGGTAGCACCACAACGTAGCCCTAGTTTTTGTTGTACTTCAAAAACCATCCCTCATTAGCTCTACGACTTGTTGCTTTAAATCTTCTCAAACAGCAACAGATAATGTCACCCCTGTCCAGCTACCCTTTACATTTCCATGTGGATCTAAACCAGGCAGTGAATCCTTTCTTTAACTCTGCGACATTTTCACTAATATCCCAGGAATAACTTTGTGGCGTTTTTTCTGAGAGTCTGATATCGATGAGTGTGTGAGACTTTACTGAATCTCAGGGGACAGTTGGACCTCGGTGGGAGGGGCCATCCCAGTCTGCAGTGTAATCCTGACAATCTGTGACGTTTTCCTTTTTGTATGGGGGAGCTATTGGGTCACTGATGGAAACCCTGCTAGAACAAACCAGAATAGATAAGTGATCATTTGTGGAATAAAAAAGGAATTGGTTACTCTCTGGAAAAAAAGCAAACTGTGACACAGCACCATTTGATTCAAAGAATAGAAGATTGCATAGATCTCTCTGCCTTTTTCTTATCAGTGTCCTTGTCAGGACTTCTGGATTTATCGTTGCGATTCCGCCGACATGGCATCAAAGCTCTCTCTCCTTGGCTCTCTCGCTCTCTTAGCTCTGTTTCGCCCGAGCCGCAGCGACAGATGTTTGAATGTCAGTGCAGACGCCTCTGAGAGGAATTTTAGCTGTGTAAGTCTATTCTTGTCATGTACAAACACTCCGTCACCGAGTTCCCTCGCTCCGAGTCCCTGCTAGAAGTCTTCGGGACTCTGCGGTCGCGGGCTCTCTATCCTCGGAGCTAGTTAATTACCGCTAATTACGCTTACCTGCAGTCCCAGGTGGAACGCAGCCTCTTATTAGACGGCTGAAGATGAATGGGAAGCAGCGTCTCGGGGAGCACAATTAAAACCACTGATGCAAACCTCACATCCCAACCAGAGGGGGAATTATCCTCTCCTCAGAAAATGTAATCTGTCTGTTTAGTGACGAAGCATCAGAACCGGGTTCCTTCGCCCCTGATCATCGGATGTTCCTCTACTTCCTCTTCAGAAGACACACAATGACTGTTTCGGTCTCTGCAGCTCTCAGTGTCATAGCACGTGTGATTAGCTAAATGTTTTTTAGTCATTATCTATTAGAACAACTATGCCGGTGAGTAACGTTGGACAACGTGTCTCCACCTGTTCCACGATAACAAAGCCCAAAAAAATACAGTGTACGAATTCCACCATCTTGCATTTCTGACGTCTTTTGGAGTCTGGGCAGTGGTGATCATCGACCAATCACAAGTCAGTTGTCAATCATGATGTTTCACCCCATGTATAAAGCATCAAATAACTAAATTCAAACTTGGAGAAACGTCACAGGGATAAGAACTCGCTAAAATGACAGAAACCACCTTTGACATGAGGTCCATTTGGCGAGCTGTCAATTTAAATTAAAAAGTCTCTCAACTCAAACCTGGAAGTATCAACCTGCAGTATCTACATCACACCATGAAACACTAATTTGTCTATAACAGCCGGTTCATCAAGCTAAACGTACGATATCTATATGAAGATATACTTATCTTATGATTATTATTATTACTTAAACACTGCAGCAGTTACATAACGTACAGCTCCCCCTTCTGGCAATCTGGGCAAAACGCTTTTTACAACACATTGGTTCATATACAATCATTCATATCATATCATCATACATTACATTTCCTTACATTTCATTTAGCTGATGCTTTTATCCAAAGCGACTTACAATAAGTGCATCAACCATGAGGGTACAAACCCAGAACAAGAAGGATCAAGAAAGTACAATTTTATATCAAATAACACGTCAACATTGTTATGTATAAGAATAACAGCTGGATCAGAAGAACATGAAGATACATGATGAAATGTTCCAGGTTTTGGACGACAAACTTCAAGAATCAATAAAATGGCTGAAAACTGGTTAAATCCAGTCCACACAATAAAAGTGAATTTTTTAAAGAAACTTTACAGACTGTCGGGCCTTGGCAGTGGTTTAAACTAAATCAACATTATTCACATTATTAGTGACTTTGTTTTCACAGCAGAAAGTTGTAACAAATGATTCCTGATATAAATATATCGATTTCAAATGTGACTCTACTATTGTTTGAATGTTACGTTGGCATAGAGGCTGCTGGGATCAGTTGAGGTTCCAGTAGAAGAGGAGCGAGCTTCAGCAGTGCTGGAGGCCACTGCAACATCACCACCCTGGATCTGTAGTACATACAATCAATTAGTCAAGCAATCAGTCAATCAAGCAATCAAGCAATCAGTCAATCAATCAGTCAAGCAATCAGTCAATAAATCAAGCAATCAATTAATCAAGCAATCAATCAGTCAATCAGTCAATCAATCAGTCAATCAATCAATCAATCAGTCAATCAATCAGTCTGTATAGCACCTTTCATGAGGTTAGTGTAGTTCAATGTGCTTCACAGAACACAACAAATACAAATGTTGATAAGGAAGTATGACAAAAATGGATTTGAAACAAAAGACAGAACAGGATGTATGACACCGCAGGTCAGGATGTAGCACGGTTACCATAGTGACCGAGAGACGACACAATGCAAAATGTTATTAAAAAGTAAAATAACCTAATGCAGTGCTAACAAAACATTATTTCATGGCGTTATTACAACATACATAAAACTTGGCGGAGGTATAAACTCTATAAGTAACATTAGAGATCATCTGTGAATGTTCCCACCTTGTTTCTTCTCCATCTGATGAGAATCACAACCAATATTACGATTGTGGTAAAAGCCACAACCAGACGAGTGTACCCCCACCAATCTGTGAACAGAATGACAAGAGCTTTAGTTTCCTATTCAGTCCAACTTCCTGTATTTACACATGTTGTTAACATTAAATCCATCGACACGCAGCAGCACAGAGATGAATGAGAGGTGCAGTGAATATTCAGTCTCTGTTTCCTGGAGCTGGTTTGTTCTTTCCTTCTTAAGATAAATAAATGTATTAACAAATGGAATTTATTGGACCAGGAGCAGTTCATCGTGTTCTGTGTTTTCTCACCTGATGACGGAGGGATGAAGGAAAACGTTTCCTCTGTGTAACGATGCTTCACTTTACAGCTATAGTCCTTCATCTTGTGATCATAATGGGATTTTGAGAAGCTCACAGTGGCCGAGCGGTGAGACAGTGATGTCTTCAGGTCTGTGTTGTTTTCACTCACAACTTCATTCATAAACAGCCACTTCACTGTGAGGAGACAGGATCTACATGTCCACACAGAGCAGGTCAACGTCACCTCATCAGTTCCCTTCTGCTCAGTCACTGGTGATGATGGAGATATTGTGAGAGAAAGATAACATGAGTGAAACTATGTTTATCAGAATGATCAGAATTACCATTATGTTTTTTATGAAGAGACTCTTTTACTCACCGCTTACAACAGAGATAAGAACCTCATGATATTCATATGTTTGTGTTGTCAGGTCAGACTGTCTGCAGTCGTATTGACCAGCATCTTCAGCTGTCACCTCCCTAATAACCAGAGCACAGTTTGCAGCAAGACGTAGTCTGTCTGCTTTAGATTTGGAAATCACAGGTTTGGAGAACTGCCTGTTTGCAAACAGCTCTAATGCTCCATTCCTCTGTGAATCAGTGAAGAACCAGGTAGAAGCTCCACAGTTCACATGATCATCTCTCACCTTGTCACAAGGCAATGTGACTTCAGCTCCAGCTCTGATGATGATGGTGGAATATTGGTCAGCGAGCACTGTGTGGGAAATGAGAGAGAGACAGCACCAATTAAACTAAAAAAAATGTCATACACTTCTGAATGTGATGATTCTTTAAGATATAACTTTGTAAATAAAGACCAAATGGAGCACGACTGACAAGATAAACTTGAAAAATATCAACAACAGTTGTCTCCCTGCATTTGAATGCCTCAGCCAACCAGTCCAGTACCAGTCTAGGTACTTTTGTCTCCAGACTCATGAGGTCACTCTGACACTTGATCACTGAAATCTAATCAGTTAAGTTTTCATTCGAGGAGACAACTGGTCAGAATTTGAAGAAATTCAGACTTGAGATGTACAAGAGGCCAAAAACCTGAAACCTTGACCTTTAACCACCAAATCAAATCACTTAAACCGCGAGTTAATGGGAACATTGGTGTCAAACGTGAAAGGAATCTCTGGATAAAATGTTCATGAGGGAAGAGGGTCATGTGAGGTCACAGTAAAATTGACCTTTGACCTCCAAAATCAAATCAGTTCATCATTGTGTCCAAGAGAACCTTTGAACCAACTTTACACGGATTCCCTGGAGGTGTAACGGAGATATCGTGTTCACAAGGCAAAACACTTGCTTTGTAAAGTCACAGCGACCTTGACTTTGGACGACCAAAGTCTAATCAGTTCATCCTTGTGTTAAACTGAAGGTTTGTCCCACATTTGAAGGAATTCCCCTCAAATGGTTCCTGAAGGTCGTTGGCCCAGAAGCACAATGATGCATTTACATGTTGGAGCACACTGGTCTTCATCAGGGGACAAAGAAGAAGTAAAGCAAAGGAAGAACGAGACTGAAGAAGTGACATCATCAGCTCATTATCACAGGAGACGGAGCAGGTGACTTAAACTAGAGCAAATAACCACAATTAGACAGAGAGCAATACACAGCAGATTGAAATATGAGGAATGATCCAGTAAACGAATATACACAACTAAAATATCAGAGTACTCATAAGTATCAGTCCCCTGAATGAGCCAGACTTGTGCCACAACACATCAATGAACGCAAACACAGACAATCTGATATTATTCTTATTATTCACACTGATAAAATTGTTGAAGTGTATTTATTCTCACCTGTAAACGGAATCAGCACCAGTAGCAGATGTAAAGACATTTTAATCCATTTGATTCCATCCATTCTTCTTCTTTCTCTTCTCTGCGTCTCGGCTCTTAGTAAAGGGCAATGTGGCGTTTAATTCCTGTTGATCACTTCCCCTCAGTGGGAGGTGTCCTCTGTCTTCATGAGCTAGTTGCATGAAGGGAAAATAGCCATCACCAGAGACAGGTGGTCGAGCTTGAGTTTCTGTCACATGTTTATTGGTTTATTCTTTTGTTAAAAACAATAACAAATTGCAAACGTATCCTGAAGTAACGGAATTAATGTAACTTATTCAGGTTCATATTCAAACACATGGAGCCAAGAGCTATTTAACCATTTGTTCAGGTCACATGTGTATGGAGGATTTTTTTGTAATATGATTTACTAGCATTATTGACTTGGGCTTCAACATGTTAACGTGAATCAATGTGATTCTGTGGTTTCCAGCTGTGGATTGAACTTAGTTTGCCTGTGGACATCTTTAACTTCACTGTGTCTGAAAATAAATCAACACATCAATCAGTGTAACGAGAAGTTGCCACCCACTTCCTACTTATTTATTAGGAAAGAGAGAAATTAAGAAATGTCTCCAGTCTTTATAAGGAAATCTGTTGTTAACACACAAACAAAGACTCAACAAAATCAGCATTATGCTAGTGTTGGATTACTTCATGGGGTACTTGGAATAATTTTTTTAAATGTAAGATAATTATTATTTCAATAAAAAATTAAATGTATGATCAATGAACCACATTACATAGTAAATATTCCTATTTTCTATGTTATCGTTTCCCCAGTTACGTTCATGACGACGTTTGTTCACTGTGATGAAGCCAGTTTCAGTTCTGAAGAAACGAAACATGAATTTGTGGTTGAAACGTAGCAGCAACACAGCTGAAAACAAGAAGGAAGTGAACAAGAAGTGAAAACTGTTGTGCAATAATTAGACATTAAATGTGATACCAGCAGAGCACCAGCTTCTCACATCTTGAATGCCGTTTTACCTCGGGACTATCAAGAGCATAAATCCAGGGGACAATGCTATTTATAGATCCGCCAAGGAGGTTATGTTTTCATTCCGTCTGTTAGTTAGGTCCTGTCTTTGTAGCTGCGGGCTCTCTGATCTTGGCACTGTAGTGGAGGCAGCCTCAAAAACACATGCAAGGCCCATGGAGCTCTACGCACCATTTTTATCTCTCGACCATGTCATAACGAAGACATCTTAAGGTGTACACTACTTCATTGTGCATCAGACCTTTTTCTACTTCAGTGCAGAGATCAGGAAGCAGTTTGCATTGGGTTGCAGGGATTTGCACCTCCCATCCACATTAAATCGTTACCATAGGTTGTAATATTATCACATTCCATAACTTATATCTCTGAGGAATCATGTAGGATATCACCTCCCATAAAACTATAACATTCACCTACAGGAAATCATGTCACCCAAGGATTTATTACACAAGGAGATGAAAGCATCTTTTTTTCCATTGCAAAAACTCCTTTTCAATCTCCATCATCTTGAAGCCTAACTGGCATTTAAAAAATATTTCACATTCACTCTGCAGAGCACCATGGCAACAGCTGTTATTTTCCTCCTCCAGGGGGATTAACGCTGCAACTCCACCAGCAGGACTGCAGACACAGCAGCCAGATGGTGCAGCACGGGCTCTACCTAGTGGCATCAAATGGTAACTGCAAGAGCGTCACACACGGGCAATGTGTTCACCCCATTATCTACTGCAATGGTTCAATCAGGGTGCTACAGACGAATAATTAAATCTATGTTTCGAAAAATGCAGAGAGACAATTGTGTCTTAACTCCCACAGAAATAAAAGGATAAATTTAAGGACAATTTAGATGCAAGGGGTTGTAGGCCTAAAGCACAAGTACATTCACGACTTTAACGTACAATTATCTTAAGTACTGGTCACCACTGATGAAAATAAAGAAAAAGCAGCACAGCTAGACTAATACAGCTCCATCACACACGTTATGATATATTTTTACAAGAATATCGCATTTAACTTACTTCAAGTACCTGACAGTGATTGAAAACATGGAATTAAAAAATAAAACCTGCATGCAAGTTGTAGATGTGATGTAAAATCAGATGGACAAATTTCTTTCTCTTGTAAAGTCATGACTTTATTTAAATTAAGGGTCTATTTCATCAAAAAAAATTCAAGTTTTCAGGACAAACTGCAACAGTGCAATCGGTGACGCACACCATTCTGTACAAGACACACAACATACAAAACATGACCACAGACAGAGATGAATTCATTTCAAGTATTGAGAACAGTAATAGAGAAAATATACACACAGAAAGCAACAAGAAAAGGCCATTTCATACTTTTTACATTTCAATGGTCAATACAAATGTTTTCATATACAAATTTCTAAAAAAGTACAAAAGATTCTAATCATGTTGAGCTACAGCTTTTGTAACAGGGTCTTTAACATGTTACATTAATGATAAATACATTATGCCATGTGACACGACAGATGATACACTTCCTGTAACATCAGTGATTTCAAATGTGTGTCCTCCCTGGACCCTTTAAACCTGCGTTATCTGAATTCTCACCTCTGTAGTTGCTTCCCTGCATTTTGGAAGAACACTGAAGTGGTTTCAACAACACTTTTTGGCCCTTTGTCTCAAAGTTTTCAGAACATCTGTAAAACACCCGTGTGACATGAGCACAGCCACACGTTTGAAGAGGTTTTATCATGTTATTTGGAATCCACAGAGGAGTCTTCTGCACATCCCATAATCCTCTGCAGCTCCTGAATACAGGGCACGATTGACTGGCTGTACACCTGAGCCATCTTCAACCTGGAGGGAGAAACAGAAAAGTGATTTGTTACAGATTTTTCCTTAAAAAAAAACACAATTCTACCGACTATTTACAACCAAATCTGCAGACAGCTGGAAGTTGATAACCACAGGAGAATGATAGCATCTATATTTAGGATCACTCCGAGAGGCTGGGTTATTGCTCGGCCATAAATCAAAAGTGTAGCCGGCGACTTTATGATTCCAGTGACTTTGGAGAATAAACAGCCATAATTTTTACACTGTACTGAGGCTAAATTTAGCTGCAAGAGCAAACCGTAATTTACTTTCAGATTTAATACATCCCAGTGAGCTGAAGGAAACCCAAGGGTGGGTGAAGAAAGTAACACCCAGTGCCAAGTTCCTCAGAGGGCTGGCGTAAAGGAGTGAACTTACACTCAACAGGTGGCGAGAGGAGACTCCGGTGGGATGTAGATTCTGGGGGAAATTTAGTCGGCTAAACCAGTGGTCCCCAACCTTTTTTGCGCTACGGACCGGTTGGATGTCAGACAATATTTTCACGGACCGGCCGTTCAGGTGTGTCTACGGAGCCTCACTACGGAGTCCCTCTGATGTCACTACAGCTATGTCGGAAATGGCAACAGAGTTTTTAGTGCTGTTGTGGCGATCTCAGGGTATTCTGCCGTGACTTGAATCCAGGACATCTGCAGAGTTGTTTTCTCAAACATACATTTAAGGCCGCCGTCATTTGCGGTCTCCAGCAGCTGATCTTCTTCTTAAAACAGACATGCTGGATTCACCTGGTTTGTTGACAAATACCGTGTTGGTTTGTGTTCAGCGAAAAAGTGACGTGACTGAGACAAGCGTCTTGAAATGCGTAAAGAATGAGTCATACAGGAGAGGATCCGGTTATTTTTCAAAATAAAGTAGTATTTTATTTTGAAAAATGACCGGATAATGGATAAAACAGAAAAAGTGTAAGTTTTTTTATTCCTTCTGTGCGGCCCGGTACCAAACGACTCACGGCCCGGGGGTTGGGCACCACAGGGCTAACGCATCAACAAAGAGAAAGTGAAAACCCGATGGCACGTTCAACTTGAACTGTGAATCGATTGTACGTGCTTTGTGCTCTTTAATGGTTCACAGTGGTTAAGGCGGACTTGAAGTGGGTAAGATTGAGGATTGCTGTAGCATCATGTTCCTCAGTGACGTGAGCTGATCTCGTGTTTAAGAGTCAGTTTATTGTTCAGAAGGAATCATATTTGGAGACAATAAATATCCTATCTGGTTCACACTGGCACTTTCAGTACATGAATAAAGGGAATTACCTGACATGTACTTGAACGCACCTGAACCAAGCAAAACTGAGGTTCCCACCTTATTTGTGACAACTTCATATTGTTATTTAATTTAATAATAATAAATGGTATCAGGGTGACACACCATCACTCATGTGCCTTTAAATGTACCTTCTTAGCAGCTCGCGTCCTCGGTTTGTTTCAGGCCGGTAGTGCTGGAGGGCGGTGAGGCTGTGAGCTGCCAGGATGCCGTAGCACTGCTCTCGGACCGCGTTGTGGTTCGCCGTGTCCCACTGCGGCAGCTCGCTGGTGTAGCGCCACGCCATCAGCGTGTGCTCCAACATGGCGTCCCACTCTTTGTTCCTCAGAAGAACTTGGCCCCACTCCTGACAGGAGACCTGAAGGGGGGGAGGATAACGAATTGTTATGACATGATGAAGGCAAGCAGCTCCAAAAAGCCTCAGGGGGCATGTGTGGCTAGAAAAACCCCCACTAAATTAGACGTGTGCTTTAGAGTCTGACATTTTACTGAACGTCTAAAACAAAATACATAATTTTGCTGCATACAAGTATTTAACAGGATACAAGTGAAATGTAATGTGCACGTTTTTCCAAAGTCATAATCTACACGGCACCAGTGATACTCACTTTGAACGCCACCAGGTGGGGATAGGCCTTCCTGTAGCAGTGAGCATCTCTGTTGGAGCCGAAGCGCGAGTACGGGATGGACCTGTACACGTTCGCCTTCTTCAGCTGCAGGTCTTCCTGGAGATACTTCAAGTCCGAGGCCAGGACCCTGGGCTCTTGGCTCTGAGAGACAATGCAACACACATGATTCAGGTTAGACCACATGAGAAAAGTCAATTTCAATTAGTATTTAACCATGTACACCAAGATGATTCATATTCAGCGTTATTCTATCTCATCAATCATCATTAAATTGAGATAATGTATTCTGAGGTTTTTTGCACTCATAAATGATTCACCGATCAATACCTGTTCAACCAGGATGAGGGATCTGATCAGCTGCACGAGCTGCTGTTTGGAGAGCGGGGTTTGGTGCTCGTCCATCTTCTCACACTGCTCCTCAATTCTGCCAGTCCACACTCCGCTGATGGGCAAGTCCACTGCAAGATAAAAAAAGTTAGGACAATTGACGCTGAGAGGGCTGTAATTCTGGTGACTATAGTAAACGGAAATAAACTCCCAACACACGTCAGACATCTGTTGATAGTTTTAAGAAACTGCTCATGAGCCATTTCTAGGATCTCGCGTATAATACATTTTATCCTCTTTATTTAACACCATTGTCTTTTACACCTTATGCTACTTTATTGCTTTTATTTTATTGCCAATGTGTCTGATTTCATGCGTTTGCTTTTATCGCAAAGCACTCCGAGCTGCATTTTATGTGTGATGATGATTTTATACGAGCTGTATAAATAAATTGTATTATTATATTATTCTTATCAGCTGTAAGCACATCTGTTATCTTATTGTAGAGGGTAGGTGACAGACATGGCAGCTTTTACTGCCCTGAACAACACTTTTTATTTAACTCGTGCAACATTAAGCAACAAGTTTCCCTCTGCACATCCTTCTCTCCTGCCGTAAAGTCACCTCTCAGATAAACTGATCGTGGATCGGCTCTGCACTTACACGAGTGCACGCGCCTGGTGCTCGCAGATGCACTTCGGCCCCTCGGAAGTGGAGATGGAGCCAAGCGAGCCCCTAAGATCTCCAGGTAGGACCTCCTCATCCGAGCTGGGGACACAAGGGGACACAACTTTAAAACAAACACACGGTGGATGCATGTCACCGCTGAGGAGAAGCAGCCACACTTGTTGTGTTAATTAAGACACAACTGTCCACACTGATTATTGATCAGAGGCTAACTGATAAGTGCTAACACTTGGGGGGGGTATCAGCACGACAGCAAAGTGGCGCCTCCTGAATACAAACACACACATTAGTAGTGATGGAAAAGTTGTGTTTGAGGTCTTACCTGCTATTTTGGGCTGTGGGGCAGGTATCTCCATCAGGGCCCGTCGAGGCGGACACACAGCTGCCATTGTGAGCGACCACCACCCGGAGCTAACTGGCTGCTAGCCTCGCTGCAGTTAGCCTGAACTTTAAACCCCCGGCGGGGACGAGAGCTTCGCTTCGCTGCGGCGGGAGAGGTGGCAGCTTCACCCGGGGGACTGCGGGCTCCTTCCTGCGGCCTCCTCGACTGGCTGGTATCGAACCTGTGACACTACCTTTTTGCTTTTACGTGGACCGGCGGCTCCGCTCAGCACCTGTGTCTGTGGAGATGAAACTTTAAACGTGACGATCGTAGGCGCGCGCGACTAGACTTGCCGCGCGGGCGTGGCTTTCCTCTGATTGGTCGGCGTCGCCGCGCCGCGTGAAAGAGGCGCCCAATATGTTAATGAGCGTCCTTCCCCCCAACACATGTGATCTCTATGAACGACCCTGTATCCCCCCCCCCACCCCAAATATAATGTGTGCGGTTCTTGCAACTTTGATTTGACCTTTGATTAGAAGATGGTTTGATCCTTGTTTAAAATAAACATCCTCACAGATAGTCAAAGAACAATAACATTACAATCATATCATCAGTACTATTACCATCATCTTGCCACTGCACCTTATCTACCTATTTATCTTGTATTTCTGTTTTTTATTCTTTCTACCTCAATATTTTTTTATTTTATTCTATTGTATTGTATTTTATTGTATTCAAATATACCGGCTGCTATGACGACTTAATTTCCCTTCGGGGATGAATAAAGTAATCTATCTATCATCTATCTATCTATCTATCTATATAAATCTGATCCATAGATTTGATCCATGCACACGATCAGGAGTCACATCTGTTCTGGTCCTGCAAGTGTAAACTATGGAATAATATTTAGTTACCATGATTACAGGATTGCTTTCCATCTTATTATATATCATTAATCTGATTTCCTGCCAAGTTCCACGTCCACAAATTAAACCCCAACTCTTTGTATTCATGAAGGAAATGGAACAGTACAACAAAACAAAACATTAATCTTTATCCATAATACATTTATTCATTATTTACCCTGTTTGATATGTGTGTTGACTTTGTTTGTTTGACTGCCTATACTGACTGCTGTTTCCCTATGTTGTCATTGTGTGATCATCCAAATTGCTTTCATCTGTTTCCTATTGTTTGCCTTCATTGTTTCATTTCTAACTCGCAAAGGCATCTTGTTTGGAAAAGTGCTGCATAAATAAAAAAATGTTTTGTTCTCTCACTTCTCCTGTTTATATCGGAATGGAGTCTCAGGGAATGGAAGATAATTCATTTGACATTAGTGATTACACTAGATCCCATATGACATATATAACATAGATTTGATTTGATTTGGTTAAAAAGATAGTTTAGAGATATGGTAGTTTGGAAACAGGAAGAACCTAGAGTACCAAGGCCAAACACTCATACACATCATTCCCTTACACATGCCTGTTTGTTCTTTTTTACATCTAGACCCATGAATGATTCTCTGTGAAACAAGGAACATGTTGGGAAACACACTATCTCACAGACAGAGAATAAAAATTACCTGGCTCCACCCACTCAAATATCTCATTCGCTAAGTCTTGCCTTCTGTTAGTTTTTTTTAATCAATCAGTTAATCTTTGAGGAGGCATAAATACAGAAGAGGTTACAGGGAGTTATCTAAAACTCTTCGCCTTCATCCTCCTCGACAACACTGCTGGCTCCAACCTCTTCATAATCCTTCTCCAGAGCGGCCATGTCCTCCCTGGCCTCAGAGAACTCTCCCTCCTCCATGCCCTCTCCGACGTACCAGTGGACGAAGGCCCTCTTGGCGTACATGAGGTCAAACTTGTGGTCCAGGCGAGCCCAGGCCTCTGCGATGGCGGTTGTGTTGCCCAGCATGCACACGGCCCTCTGCACTTTGGCCAAGTCTCCACCAGGAACCACAGTGGGGGCCTGTTGATTGACGCCCACCTTGAAGCCTGTGGGACACCAGTCCACAAACTGGATGGTGCGCTTCTTCTTGATGGTGGTAATGGCAGAGTTGACATCTTTGGGCACCACGTCTCCACGGTACAGGAGGCAGCAGGCCATGTACTTGCCGTGACGAGGGTCGCATTTCACCATCTGATTGGCCGGCTCGAAGCAGGCATTTGTGATGTCAGCCACAGAGAGCTGCTCGTGATAGGCCTTCTCTGCAGAGATAACTGGGGCGTAGCTGGCCAGAGGGAAGTGGATGCGAGGGTAGGGCACCAGGTTGGTCTGGAACTCGATCAGATCGACATTCAGGGCCCCATCGAAGCGCAGGGAGGCGGTGATGGAGGAGGAAACCTGTCCTATCAGCCTGTTGAGGCTGGTGTAGAAGGGGCGCTCAATGCCAAGGTTCCTGGAGCAGATGTTATAGATGGCCTCGTTGTCCACCAGAAAGGTGCAATTGGAGTGCTCCAGGGTGCTGTGGGTGGTCAGGATGGCGTTGTATGGTTCCACCACAGCTGTGGACAAATGAGGAGATGGGTAGATAGAAAACTCCAGCTTGGACTTTTTGCCGTAGTCTTCAGAGAGACGCTCCATCAGCAGAGAGGTGAAGCCTGAGCCAGTTCCTCCTCCAAAGGAGCGATAGATTAAGAAACCCTGGAGCCCTGTGCACTGCTCAGTCTGCAAGGAAACATGGATTGTTAAAATGTTGTGTTGTCGCTCGAATCAATGTCCTATCTCAAGTGGAAAATCGAACACATCAGAAGATGAGCTTACGAGTCTACGAGTTCTATCCAGAACCTGTTCGATTACAGCTTGTCCAGTAGTGTAGCGGCCACGAGCGTAGTTATTGGCTGCACACTCCTTACCCGAGATCAGCTGATCAGGGTGGTAGAGCTTGCGGAAGATTCCAGTTCGCACTTCATCTGGGGAGCAGGCAGAAACTTTCAGTTTTGTTCAGTAATCAGATATTCAACAGTCATCTCTAGTTATTGAAATTTAAAGAAACTCAGTTGATTGACATAAAAATGATGAAGAAGTTGTTTACCAATGACTGTTGGCTCCAGGTCGACAAAAATTGTTCTGGGCACATGTTTGCCAGCTCCCGTTTCACTGAAGAAGGTGTTAGAGGAGTTATCTATACCTCCAGCCATCGTGTTGTCGAGCTTCAGACCGTCCGGCTGGATGCCTTGCTCCAAACAGTAGAGCTCCCAACATGCATTTCCAGTCTGTGCGCCGGCCTGGCCAATATGAATGGAGATACATTCTCGCTGTAGAAACAAAAAAATATCAAAGGTCAGTCACCAGCTTAATCCCTGTTACCGTGTATGTTAAATGATTGACCTTTTACATTTCTTCCTCTGTAGTGAGCTCATTGACCCAGATCCCCCATCAACTCATCCTCAGAGACTGTGTTTAACAGAAATACTCACCATTTTTTAAAGATGTTTTGTTCTTTGCTGTTTGCCAATTGATAGCTGTGTCTCCTCAACATGTTGTAAAGTCCTCTCTTCCCCTTCTGAAATACTTTGCAGTGTAGATGTAAAGGGGACTGTGTTTACAGGACATCGTATTATTTACTATTACTTACTTTTAGATCATAGGTATTCCCCTACATTCCATATGCATTCCACGCCACTATGAAGCCACTATTATTACTTTGATCACCATGCAATACATGAATCGACCTGCTTTTGTAAATGTTTCTTATTTTTTAATTCCCTAAGTTAGGAAGTACAGCAGCAGAAGACAGCAATGCACCTTGAAGTTAGCAAAAAGAAGAACTTCTTTGGTTTTTCACAATTGTCTGATTTTCTTACAAACATGACATAGAACCTTTGGTAGCCCACAGTTGACATAAAAACTCAAAAGCTGTTTAGTTTGTCCAGGTTGGGCTACTGTAAAAAAAACATGGCAGCCTCCGTAGAGAGTCAATTTAAAGCATTTAAATATAGAGTGCTCATTCTTCAACAATTCATACAATTAAGATGAAACACACTACTGAGAACATGACTAGGCTTATTGTATATTCAATTTCTACCAATAGATGCCTCTCTTGTTAGTCTTGATACTTCACATTTACATTTACGTTCTGAGATGCCGTAATATTATAGAATATAACAAGGCTAATTGGGATTTACAGTAAAGCATTTGAACCAAAAGAAACATCATGAGAGACGTAAAAAAGTATCTGTAAAATGTGTTTTAATAGGTTGGCAGATTATTGGAAATAAATAATTTAATTTCTTGTCAACAGACAACTGCACCTTGATACATAGTGTGGAATAATACATCATTCAAGCACAAAGATTATTCCACAACAGAAAATAAAGCACATTAGATAGAATTAACATCAATCTGATTCAACAATTCAAAATTGTTAATATTATATAATCTTATTAAATCATTATATATATATTTGTATATGTATCGGGGGGAGGGTATTATTTGCTGTTTATAATTTTTTCTGAAAATAATCTAGGTGATAAAATATAAATTAAATGCAGTGCAACTTTATTATCCCTGTATTGTCACATGTCCAACAATTACTCCTCATCTCGCAAAAAAAAAGTTTAATTTAACTTTTACATCAATAAATTTTGCATTTACACATATAGTATGTGAATTAAATAACAGCAATAAATTCCCAACTGGATTTAACAGTGGCACATATCCATTTAGATTTCTACAGGTAAAGTATTGTAGGTACAATTATAAATATCTATAGTAAAACTGCACTTTGATAGAACTGAAAGTGAACTCACCCCAGCCCTGTACAATATTAGAGCTAATCAAGCTGAGTACTTAATGGCCTCTTGAAACTGCTACAGCAAATAATAAAATTTAGTTGTATTTATGTACATTATAAACATGTTTTTTTTTAAATAACATACATAATGCACAGGTAAAAGGGAATATATTAGGTACATTTCTTATTACAAAGATCTGTGACAGTATGGCTTTGTGAATATACATTACAATATTGTCATCAGAACAAGCAAGTGCAGTCAGATCAGACTGCCTTTCAGCATCTCTCCGTTTCGTCACCTCAATGGTTCATCTAACAGCAGCGCACTATTGATTTTGATGATGAAACTTTTTCAGAGCTAGTATGAAAAATACAACTCTTTCTGCAGAAATAACAAGATGCTTAAAGACAGACTCCTACTGACTGTGTAGGCCACACTATAAAGCATAAGGAGTAGCCTCTACTTGCTAAGCAGCGTTTTAAGGGAGCGGGTGAGTGCGTTAGCGATGGCCGACATAGTACTGGAGTGGCGGACCAGGGCTTTCACGCTGTGCTCCCCTGGTGCTCCCACGGTGGCGGTCTCAGCCGCTTTGAGCAAGCAGATGTAGTTCATAACAACCTCATCAACCTTTGCCACGACTTCTCTCTGCTGATGCGCGGCCGAGGCTCGGAGCCCCCTCACCAGACACAAGCAGGCTTCGCAGAGGCAGCAAAGCACCTGGAAGCTACAAGTCACAGCGAGCAGCATCTCCTCAGGACTGCTGTGGGCCTGCGCCATCCTCCGGCATGCCCGGCCTAATTCTTTCGACTCGACCGAGAGGAGCTGCTTGAACTGGGAAACATCCTGCATGGGCATCTGGGGTCCACGGTCGCAGCGACCCACACTGGATCTCACCAGTGCGATGAGCTCGCTGGCGTCGCGGCGGACATCGGTAAAGCCGGATGGGAAGCCGTACATGCGGTCCTTCAGGGCGTTGATCCGCGCAAGACGGTCACTGAAGCTCATGTTATTCAGGACCTCTCCGTAAAGCTGCTCCCCAGCTGCATCCAAGGCGGAGCCACATGGAAATATGGCTGCTGCAGCGGCACTGTCATGCTCCATATTATGGCTTCGCCTTGACCTCTCCCACTCGATCTCATCCTCCTCACCCTCACTCTTACGTTTGAAGAAACAGTAGCTGAAAGGCCCGTTGCATCTCCACGGGCTGATATCCAGTTTTTGAGAGCCCTTCATGTGTTTAGCATCTTTCTGCAAAGGAAATGCCACAGATGCCCGTCTACTGTCTATCCTGCTGCCTGTAGACCAGCAGGTGGTGTGGGAAGATACAGAACCTTGGGAATAGCTCTTGGAGAGCCGCTTCCTTGTTGGCCTCCTCTGGACTTTGGTCTCACCTTGCTGGGGCACAGACGGCAACAAGGGCTGCTGACTGCGGCTGCGGGTGGGCTTTTCAAACAGGACCTCCACACTCCCAGAGCTGGCAGTGACATTACTTGTGCTGCGTTTGAGTTCCCGGCCCCTTTGCAGGCTATTACTGAAGGTATCTGTCTGAGGGAGGGGTGCAGATAGGCCCTGAATGTGGTTCTGACTCTGCCGGGAGTGGAGCGAATGGATGGAATCTTGCGTGAATCCTGAATTGCCGGAGCTAGCGTTGGCTTGCACGGGTAAAGATAAAGGAGGAAGCGGAGGTGGTGGCGGCGGAGGAGGTGGAGATTGTAGGTTGGGAGCTGGAGATGTAATGCAAGACCGGCTAGAAGATGCCTGCCTGATAAAAGCTGATGGGTGGTCGCCCCTTCCTAGTGACAAAGTATTGAGGTCTGGACGAGGATGAGGAGACTGACGGACAGCGTGTTTAGCCCTCGGGTCTGTATTGAACCACTCGTCTGTGCTACCACCAGGTTGGCTTCTAGATCGAGGCGGGGGACGGGTAGTTGTCCCCCCACCATTGTGGTTTCCACCTGGGATGAACCCCCCATCCTGGTTGATACAACTCTCAGACTTATACAGCGACATGAAGTACTCTGGGTCCATTTCACTCCGCTCTAACTCATTCTCCAGGCCAGAAAAGGAGCTTCGTCTCTCAGCATTAGCTGGCCCGAACTCCAGACCGTCATTCAGCCTGTGAGCATGCAGTTCAGGACTCCTCTTGAGTTTGGCAGGAAGTGTGGCTGAATTATACGAGCGCAGATTCTTATTAGCCAGTTGCATGGTGGCCGCGTTATGGTTTGCTACATTGGGGTTTAGGAATGGGGACGATATGGAGGAAGGCAAACATGGGCAGCGAGGGATGGTGTTGCCCCTGTTCTTTACCATTTCCACAAGCTGAGGGTTGCTAGTGATAAAGCGCCTGGTGTCCTTTTTCACTGCCCCACCCATGCCTGCACTGTGCAGCTTCCCTCCCTGATGCATCTGGCTGACTGTTAGATAGTTAATCAGTTGTCTGTAGGCCTCGCTGCCTTCCTTCTGGTTCAGCCCCTTAAAACTGGCCTGTTGTTTTGCATGCAGATCATTGTGGGACTTCTTGCTTCCAGTACCTGTGTTCTCTTTATGCTTCGATGGTGTAGCTGAGGAAGGTCGGGCCTGTTCGGCCCCAGCGCCAGGGGGGTGAATATTTGGTAGCATTTTCCGAAGGAGGGCGGGGTCTGCATGAGGGTGGAGGTCTTTTCCCTGCGCTCCTTGACCAGGGTTGTTGTGTTTGCTATCTTCATAGTTCAGCACCCTGAGTAATGACGACGAGGAAGTGGAAAGTGGTTGCCTTTGCAAATGGTGGTGTTTTGATTCAGCCGCACCAGGGCCAAGCGGTGAGTCAGTTGGGGTGGCGCAGGCACTGCTGTTCGTGCTGCCACCAGCGTCCAGTGATGAGCACATAGAACCCTGCAGTGAACTGTGAGCTTCTCCTTGCAAACTTGAAATCCTTTTCGCTAGGTGGTACTCGCACAACCGTGCAACACTCTGCTGTCTAGAAATCGGTTGATGGTCGCTTTGTATGTCAGATCCCTGGTTAGAACCCCCTGATCTGGAGTTTTTGGTTGGAGAAATCAATGATGCTACAACGAGGTGTTCATCTTGTTCAACAGTCGCAGCACCATTGTCTGTACCACAGTCCCCCATGTTGACACCATCTAAGAGGTGATCTGTGGCAGAGGAAGGAGGCCGTGGAATTCTGGGAGGGTCACGGAGGAGGCTGCTTGCTCCAGAACTTTCTGCCAAAATATAATTTTGTCGTCCTTGACTTTCCCCTCTCTCGCAGAATGAAGTGCGCTGGTCAAAGTTGAGATGGTTGCGACTGCCACCACTCTCGCTTCGATACCCTTCCCTTGTGCTGAAGGTGTTATACTTCCCGCTGGAGTCTGCCGACTTCTGGTGATGCTTCCCTCCTGGTGTGGTGGAGCTTGGGCGCTGCAGAGTGGCCGAGAGGTTAGTCTGGGACCTCACCACCAAGGTGTCTGGCCCTGATGATGCAGTGTCCAAATGGGGGCTCCGTCTTGGAGGAACTGCTGGAGGCCGAAGGTGCCTTGATGGACTGACAGTTTTCTTCGGCATTGTTCCTCCTGTCCTGGGTGAGATGGGGAATTCGGTTTTCTCCTCGAGTAAAGGTTGGTATCCCTCCCTTGTGGCCACAAGGAGACGCATGTGACTCTCACTGAGCCTGTGAGAAGCTGCCAGCTCGGAGATTTCTGTCATCTCTGAGGAGTTGGTCTCATTTCCAGAATCTGAGGAAGACCCTGGGCTGAAGCCTCGAGATGCGTAAACACCTAAAATATAAGAAAACATATATAGATATGTGGTCAATCAACTAAAAACAAGTTAATTCATATTTGCAATTAAGGAGAAGGCACATTATAAAAATAGTTCTCATGAATGTGTTTAAATCATCATATGACAGATCCAAGCTTTTGTCACCAGGGACATTTGATTTATTTGGGGTAGGTTGAGTATAAAGGTGTGAAAACCGAAATGATTGTGATAAAACACCAACCTGGGTGGTTTCTGTTAGGTGGTGGCGGGGGAGGCCTCTGCTCAGAGACAGACAGAGCCTCCAGTGCCTGCAGAGTATTCACAACCGCATTCTCCAGCCTCGTCTCCCCTCCCCTGGAGCTTTCCCCCTCTCCATGTGTTGGAATGGCGTCAATTAAAGATACCGGGATATCGTCATTGTCCTGTGTGCTTAGCGGCCTCCCCTCGGGGGCCGCGTCCTCATCAGAACTGTCCCGAAAACCCTGCGGTGGGGCGGCGATGGCGAGGTTGAGCGTCTGCAGCAGCGTGTCGTCCTCATCCTCGTCGACACTGCCGTCTCCCTCGGGAGGGGGGAGCGACGTCAGGTCGATGATGTCATCTGTAGAACCGGAAAGCGTGAGGAAGGTGGATTTCCCAGCTGCCGTGGCGAGCCCTCCTCCTTGGTTGCTGCAGTTTTCATCTCCCAGTCCTCTGCCATCACCCACGGGTGTCCCCCCGGTGGAGTCTTCCTCGCAGGAGGCATCATCGTCATCCTCTGCGTCATCCGTCGTGTCGCGATAAAACAGGTCTCTCAGCAGCGGCTCCTCGCCACCTTGCTCACTTATAATGTTACTATAGACATGTGTCAGATCACTAAACTGAAATGGCACCCCGTCCTGTGACCGAAAGTCTGTGTTATTGTGCAAGTAGAGCGGCCGGTGCTCCGGTACCTCGGGGCTCTCCAATAGTCTCTCGTAGCCCAGGTTCTTAGACCTGTTCAAGGGCTGGTCCCCCCCGAATATGAACGACACTTTGGCACTCCGAGGTGAGTCTTGAGGTTTGTGTCTGGTAGCGGGGGGAAGAGGAGGGGGCAATGGACTTCTCCGTGTCCCAAGGTCTCTTTCGGGGTTTTGGGGCTCGTGGAAGTACGGGGAGATGCTGTTTTCTCTCTGCCCGTTGCCTGAATACTCAGAGTCCCGGTTGTAGGCCTCTCCCTGGCCGGGTGATGTCTCATTTGCCCCCAGAGATGTGCTGTACGGCCACTCCAGCACACGATCCTGACCTGCAAACAGCAGCAACACAGGGTTTTTATCACTTTATGTCTTTTATTTTTGATGATGATTAAATTTTAAAGGATCTTCTCTTTCCAAGACTTTTGAGAGCTCTTCTTCAAGACTGTGAGGTTTTGTGCTGCTCTGTGAAACATACATTTTTCAAGCATCTCAATATAGCCTTGAGTTGCTCTCTTTTAAAATAGAGGTTATTATGGAGTGCTCTGCCATGAAACTTTGAACTCCTCAAGAAACATAAATATATTCACACCCCACTAAAAATGTTTCAATAAAAGAGTTAAATACTTGAAGTAAACTTAAAGAAATACCTTACAAATTGGTCTATTTATTCCTATTTAATGTTATTGCAAGTCCTCTCCCCCAGCTGTTTAATTGAAAAATATGAAGCATATTTATATAATAATTTTTAATAAATAATAATATTTAGAAATATTATTTTCGTATACATAACTTTTTTTTAAGGGATCAGTTTATTATTATATAATACATAGTTAATAACCACTCACTGTTGTCATCCCCTCCTGCGTGGTTGCAGTGGGCCATGCTGAAGATAGATCTCCTTGAGTCCACTAGGAGGCGATAGTAGCCTGCTGTTAGGCAGGCCAGGTTCATTGCATCACTCGACTCCATGATGAGTGTGATGGGCTGTAAAAAAAAAGAAAAGAAAAAGAGGAAAGAGGAAAATCAACAAATGCTAAAAATGGTGTCAGACTAAATGATTTTTGCTGGTCCAGAAAGAAACTCACCCTGACGTCCAGAACGTGCAGCTCCAGGCGGACGTTGACGTCGTCCTCTGTGAGGATCTCGATGCGGTTGACGTGGCTGAAGTCGGCCAGCAGGGCCACGAGGTTGGTGCGGGTGTTGATAACATGACTGATGCCGTACCGTGGGCCCACTAACAGCATCACCTCTGTCTGTTTCTCCCCTTGCTACAGAAAGTAAACGTGTGCGCATTAGACACCTAATACAGACTCCATGCTGAAAAGGTTTTAGCAGCAAGTTTGAGCAAACACAAGTTTCTCCTCAGACCTTCATCATTTCTAAAAAGTAATGGCCTTACCAAAAGTATTGATTTGAACTCCCTCCCTCCGTAGAGTCTGAGTTCACTGAGGTACCTCAGGTAATGCACCTTGGCCTGCAAAGCAGTCAGCTGCAGAGAGGAGAGAATTGCATTAGCAAGCATCTGAAATGGAATCACTTCAAACCCAACAGGAGCATTTGTCTTCTAATGTCAGGATGTGACGCATTTCTCAAGCCATTTTGATCTGGACCACTGATTTTCCATTACATCCCATCATATAATTTAAATCTGACCAGAGCTTCTCCACTGCAGAACTCTTTATGGCTTTACTTACCTCAACGGTTTTTAAAAATCAAAAATGTAAGAACCAAAAGTGCATCTAAAGCTTCATGTATAAGGTATATATCCACACGCTCAATGCAAAAGCAGTGACAATGACTTTATAACCATTTAGAATATTCATGAGACTTATATTGCACATTATATTTGCTTTTTATATTTGCTTTATAGTCTCATGATGTCCCCTAAATTTGAGAATACACCTGGTCGACAGTATAATCCACTGCTATTTTACCTCACTACCTGTCTCAAAAACAAAAGGGGCTAATGGCGGTGTCTGACCTCGCCTACTGAAACCAGACATCCCTCATTAAAATATAATTTTGCCGCTATGAATTTCTCGCTCATTCCACAAAACCAGGCGAGCGGCCTGATTTGATGAGGGCCGAAGCGATAACTTCAAGAGCGTAATGAGGAAGCTGATTTGGGGGGGCGACGTTGAGTTCATCGGTGCAGCTCGGCCCTATTCCTCCCTAATGAATAGACGAGATATCCGCCGGCACTGTGAATACAAATGATGAACCTGCACGTTCTTACTGCTCGGCCTTTGAGGGAAGAGATCAATATCCTTCAGGTTTGACTGGCGTTTTACTACACACGTATATTAACATATAAACCAATGGAGTTCAGGCATGTTTCCCCTTTGCTACATCCCATCCTCCGCTGCATGAAGCTGCACAAAGGATGATGGGCTTTGACATAGACCACTCCTGATGAGTGATGTCCAAACAATCTGTTTCAGTGGCTGTTTAATTTCTCAAAGACATCATATCTAATAAATAACTCTGAGGATTTCATCTTGTAATGTTTGCTATGGGGAAAGCACGATGGGGACAGAACGTACAGACACATATCACCATCATTTTCAATTTATACATTTTCATTTGAATCATTCACGGTGGAATTTGGCCTATTTTAATACGATTTGATATTAAAAAATCTGATAGGTCAAGTGAAGGCCCCTGACTGGGACACGGGTGAGCGAATTTGAATATATCATCGAGCACACGCGGCGTGCAAATGAACCTTTGCATTATCATTCAAGGCCTGTCTCGACACATGGGTCGTAGGTTGACATGGGTGGGAACCCACACAAGGTTGAGCGAGGCAGCGATGCTATTTTAAGGTGTTGCGTCAGAAAACAAATGTGTGTGTTTCATGAGGTTTATCCAAAAGGGCAAAGAAAGACAAAAGAGCGATGCTTACTTTTTTCCCTGGAGGCACGAGGTTCTGGTTGGTTTTGAGGATGTGTGTCAGGGCCTTCCTGATGTTTTTCTCCTTCATGGTGGACAGCACGGCAGGAGGCAGGAACACCGGCAGACCCCATTCCTTTCTGTTACGGGGAGATCGATTTACGTTTAAAGTGACTCTTCCACTGCACCTGGGACAAGCACTCGCAGTCAAAGGCTAGAGCTGATGTGTTTACTCTCTTAAAGCTGTCGGTACTGGAACAGAACTCAGAGTCTAACTTTCAGGAGGAAAACTGCTCTTTGAAAAGTGGATGCACTGAATAGAAACCTAGTGACGGGGGTGTATCAGCTGTAAGACAACACTGGAAATAAAATAGATAAAAATCCGCTTTGAGGTAATTTGCAAGCCAGGGTGATATTATTGTGAACAGAATATAAATTTGTGTTTGTCACACATTTTATTTTAGATTCCACAATTTCTTTTTGGTATTTAAACTGCAATGAACTAAAAAAACAACGATGAATATTTCTCTTATAGTCTTCTGCCGTCATTTATTACTGAAGGTGCAGCTCCAGGCTGTTTAAAATCACACATCCTGTTAGTGGCTACACATACCGCCAATTAATTCACACACACTTACTGGATGTATTTGAGTGAGACCTTCTGGCTCTGTCTGGTCGTCATGGTGAGGATGTACATCTGCAGGGCAGCCAATCGCAGCGCGGCGTCGTACTTCAGCTCGGGGCCGAACCGCTCCAAGACCACGTCGTTGCAACACTACAGAGAAGCAGAAATAGTCACAGGGGGAGCCCAACAAATCATGTCTTTGGGTTTGTAAACTGTGTATCGTCTCTTTTTGGAGCAACAATGGATCCCCACCAAGGCCAAGCAAGTTCTTAACGATTGCAGTTTGAGATTCCTTCAAAGAGAAACAGGGTCCACTCCCTCATGAAGGACTTTGAAGCACGAGTCAGGAAGAGATGATTAGCTTTCCTTCTCTCAAGCAGTTTCACTTGACTAATTATCAAAAAATCTTATGTGGTAGTCATTTTTTTTTACCAGGGCAGGACTTTACTTTATCTTGAAAGGATTCATTCAGTTTGTATGTAATCAAAAGTCAGATGCAAACTCCACCCCTCTCCAAGACGAGCTATCCAACTAAAACAGGATTTTTATTGTTATAATAAATCACTCTAATAATCACAAGTAGCTTTAAGGCTCACCTGCACATAGAGGTATTCAAACGCCACGGCGTCTCTCCGGAGCAGCTCCACGGGGTCCCGCGGCACAAAGCTGATCCTGAAGAAACACTTCATCTTGTTGGAGCCGTACCTCTGGGTCACCTGGGGTCGCAGAGGGGCGGGAGAGAGCGAAAACCACTTTAGTACTTTTATATAAGCCAATAAAAATAATTCAAGTGCATTGTGTTTACTCTTTGAATAGGGTGCATGCAGCAAAATAAAGAATATTCGTAGTACTAAAAGCAGTAGGTATGGTAGAAGTGGCCATAGTCGTACTGGTAGTAATAGAAGCATTAGCAGGATTAGGTGTAAGAGCCGTGAGATTAACATTGGCTCAGTGCAAGAAGTAGCAGTATTAGGAGTGTTAGTAGGTGTCATGGATCGGTAATAGTATTACTAGTAATTGTAGAACGTTGGAAGTATTTATAGGCAGATAGGGCTGGATAATACAGAGTGGCATTATCGGAAGTCTATGGTTCAGGTGCATCAAAGTTAGGGGGGCTGGATGGGGCATGGTGTTGTCAGGGAAGAGCCCATTGAGTTTTGGTGCAGCCCTGGGCAAAGGAAGTTTTATGTATTACTTTTTGTGGCATTTTTGTCAGTTCCCTTAAATAATAATAATAACTTCCTCCTGACCTACAAATCCCTCCATGCCCTGGCTCCCCAGTACCTGTCTGACACAACCTGTCACCGAGTCTGACACTCAGGTGTTTTACTGTGTAGCGTATGTTTTATCAAACATGTCGGAGAAGAATGAGTCTGAAACATTAATCTGCCATTGTGTGTGCGTGTGTGTGGCACATGCAGAGCTTGAACTGAGTGGTATGAATATTAAAATTGTCCTCTTGTGATAGCGCAACCTCATTAGAATGTAGCGGGCACTGTGTGTGTGTATGTGTGTGTGTGTGTGTGAGGGAGGGTAGGTGTAATGTGAGCTGTCGCCCCTGCTGTTCCAGGGCTGATAAATTGACACCGAGGTCCAAGTGCTGCTTGAATACTGATGTATGTGTGTGTGTGTGTGTGCAAGTGGATGTGTGTATCTGAGTGTGTGTGTCAGACAGAGAAGGGGACAAAGAAAGTGAAAGGAGAAGGTAAACATCCCGTACCTGAGTAAGCATCTCCTGTTCGTGCAGGAGCAGCAGTTTGCTGCCAGATCCCTCCGCCCTCTGCTCAAACATGAGGGAGAAGTGCTCGATGCATTTGATGGACAGCTTCTCCTGCAGGGTCAGGATCACATCCTGATAGAGAGAGAGAGACAAATACATTCGTAAAAACACTTGTAGTGTTGACTTTACATTTTTTTTTACCTAGAGGAAATAATGATGTCGAACAAAACAAGGCAAAAAAATTACTTTTAGTCAAATCCTTCAGCGACTAACAGACCTGCCAGTCATTTGATCACTTACATTATACCTTTTTCAGCATGAAATCAAAGTTTACAGATATTTAGTAGCAACATGTTTGTTCTGCATAGTAACTGCCTTCTTCTGGTTGAAACTCAGCTTTTGCAATTGAATATAGATGATCTGGAGGCAGGTGACGAATCTGTTTACATCAGCAGGGAGGGGCTGTGTATCACTTTTTGATTCGTTGGAAACTTTAGATATATATTAGAACAACAAATATATTCATGGTAACGTTAGCACTCTTGAGACAGCCTTCTTGCACTTGCATCCTCTCGGCTACTAGAGCTCCAGCTTTGGATGCATCAGGGTTTGGAGGCAGCATCTTGAACTGATCGTGCTCATGGTCCTCCAGCACACTACAGCCCACTTCAGGGGATTCTTAAAGGGGATGATTCCTTCTCTTCAGAAGAACCCTCTGTGGCAGAGAATTGTGATTCTGTGCCGCCTAAGCCCCCTGGCCAGTTTTCAGCTTTTTTTTTACCTCTTTAACTTGATGAAGAAGATTAAGTTTGCATTTCCCGAATAAAAACGAGAGCATGCTCTTTGCTTGAACGAGGTGCTCGAACAAATGGAACTGGAGAAGTGATTGAATTTCATGGTCCGTGCGAGTGTATCAAGACAGACGCTAATTTGCATTCCAAATGAATTTCTCTCTTTGTAATCATAGATACTGCAGCGACTGCTCATTTTCTTGAGCGTGCCTTAAGGGTTGGCGCCACACACGCACACACACACACACACACACACACACACACACACAAACACAGACACACATACATACAGACACACAAACCTTGATCGAGGTACTGCTGTCAAAGCGAAAAGACTTGGTCTGCCCGTTCTCCAGGTAGACCTTCAGGACATTTGGCATGAACAGCAGAGAATTGTCCTTCACCAGGTTCTGCGGAGGAGGAAAGTGATCGGTCTTTTCATCCTGAGCGTTAATGGTCACGAGAACAGAAAACAGGTGAAGTGTTTAATGCCTGAAACAAATTGCAATCATCATAAAAGTGTCACGTTGTAACAGAATTTGACGATTGAAATCATCTATAGGCCGTACTGAATTGTTTGACTTATGTGGTAACTTGCCACCATCTGGCATCCGCTATATAGGTCATACATAAGAGTGCGTGTGTGTGTGTGTGTGTGTGTGTGTGTGTGTGTGTGTGTGTGTGGTACTGACTGGAACCTGGCCGTTTATAATGACCTCCTCTGCAAAGCGCACTTTGACCGGATTGGACTTGAGCATGGCTTTTTTGGCTGCACTGATGAACGCTGATTTAGGGGACTAGGAGGCGCCCGTCCAAAAAGATAGACGAAGAGAGAGAGAGAGAGAGAGAGAGAGAGAGAGAGAGAGAGAGAGGGAGAGAAAGAGGAAGAAAGAGACAGACAGATGGAGGGGGAGAGATAAAGAGAAGCATAAACACACGGTCAAATCAAGAGGAAAGAAAACTGGTTCCGGCACATTAAGTCAACATGGAAAAATTTAGATTTATAAAGACTTCAACTTGAATTTCCTGACATAGACGAAAAGCATAGGGGTGTGAACAATAAATCTAAATATATCATATTTTATTGTATTTGCATGCACGATGCAGGATGAATTAATTTAAATGGAGGAATGCAGAGTCATTGTTTCTTCCCGTCTACAGGAAAAGTCTGGTGTCAAACGATCAGAACCCAAAAAGTGACACGTCATATTAAATTATTTACAATTAGGGTTTCCATGTAGATTAACAGTATTTACACTAAGGCCTCCGATTGATTTGACTGCCAACAAACTACAATTCCCTACAACAGCTGACACACCCTCTCACTTCAAGATTTTTTCGATCTGATCAAGTCACATGATCTCCTCAACTTCCTGACCTTGGAAACGACTGTTGCCTGGCAAGCTCAATGTGCTAATGAGCATCATGGGACATAACAGGACACTCGTAACATGTCTATTGTGTTTAATAGTTGTTGGACGGCACTGGAGCTCAATGGCACGGAGAAGAAAGATATAAAAAGTGATTTGAAATATGTCAGTAGGATCCATTCATTGCTGGACTGGGCTGTTTAATGGGATTAGTCTTTAAATGCAGGAGAGACAAGGGCAGACAGGCATTGTCCTTTATGGAGAAACAAATATTTTTCAGGATAATGGTTGTGAATTTACGACAGCAATAACAACATACTGGGGGATATTACTCATTATCATCACGTCCTTTTTCTGAACTATATTTAGGTATCATCTGTGAAATTAATGGATAAATGGTACTTATAAGAAGATAAAGAGGGAAAGAAACATAAAGAGGAAGAGAACCGAATAATCCTCAACTTAGATTTCAAATTTCAGCGTTATGGTCACTTTGTGAATAACGGTCTCATAGATAATGAACAATCCATGTGGTCTCTTCTAAAAAAATCCATTCACAAGAGGGGATCTACTCACAGGATACGGTTGGACAACAGTCAACATGATGGATTCCTTGCAGCTCCTGAAACAAGAACACACGGCAACTTGAGTTGAGTCGACAATGTAATCAGACAATCGCAGCAAACAACAAGAACTTGATTAGGCACGGTGATGCGGAAATGAGACGCCTCTGGCAATCACAGCTCACAAGAAGAAACAGTTACAACCACCACACATTAAAAAAATACAGACCAACAAACCGAATGAATGATTTCAGTCACTGTGAGCTGTGTGTGTTGAATTAGCTCAACGCTAAACAATTGGGCTTATTAATTATGAACACTTCCTGCATTTTGTTTGCGTGATGAGCAGAAGTGTAAGAGCTGTTAACTAAGCATGGAGCAGACGAGTGGAAAGCATCACCGATCAGGGCGAGAACTCCATTGGAGCTTTACAGAGTTCTGTAATATGAATGATAATAATCACGACAACACAGAAAGTTGTGTGCTCTTAACCTGATATTCAAATGTTTTAAAACCCAAAAAATAAATCACCTAATACCACATTATGTTTTAATGCTGTACATGATCCTGTATCTAGAAATGTTTCATAGATAACTGATTTTAAAGAGTCCAAATTAATAACTCTCAAAATTAGAGGTATCTTGCATGCATGTGGTGAAATTCTGAGATGTATGCCTTTAAACATTTAATACCATTAAAATGACACAAAAACATAAATCTCACTGATGACCATTTTCACAGTCGTTCCAGGTAGAACCTTTTAATGCATTTTTCTCTTATAAAATGTAAGTATCAATAAGCTGCAGTGAAGGATTGTGGGTCAGGCCGACACCCAACTATCACAGCCGTCATTGATTCTGACAGAACACAGCGTCCCTCGTGTGTTTCTGCGTCTACCTGACGAGGTCGATGACTCGTTCTCTGGGAGCCGAGCTGACGGGCTCGTCGTTAATCATGATGATCTCATCGCCTGGCAACAGCCTCCCCTCTGACGGACCACCTACACGCACGCGCAAACACACACACACACACACACACGAATAAAATAAAGCAAACAAGTGGGAGTTGATCAAACCACTGCTCGATCACAGCAGCAGTGTTCCTGTCTGTCAGCGACGGTCCATGAATGAATCGGCGTGTGAATCCGTGTGTGTGCGATCGTGTGCATTTTGTGTTACGATGCAGATCATTTGTAAACTTATCTGCTTTGTTTGTGTGTTTGCCTCCTGCCATATGAAATATGGTTGTCACATACACTCCCTTCCTTGGCTCAGCCCTCTGAATAGAACATTCATGAGTTCAGCCGTCTGTTTGGAATTCAGCACTGATTAATTATTGAGGCTCCTAATCACTGTGTGTGTCTGTGCAGCCACTGGAGCTGACGGCTGGTTGGCGTTTCGCAGTCATTTTGCAATCAACAAGAACAAACAATACTTCCAGGAAAACATGAATTTGTGTTCTTTCCTTTCTTACTCGGGTCAACACTACTCACTTGTTCAATCATAGGCAGGAAGAGGCAACAGTCTGCAAGGTCTCCCTCTAAACAGTTATTAGAGCAAGTGCTTGCACTGGAATCGTAAGGAGGAATTAATTAATCCACCGGAGTAAGATGAAAATAAACTAGCACAGTGTGTTTTTCTTATTCAATTGTATAAAGATTGATGACATGCCTGCTCCCAAAAGTCAAAACGTCTCCCTAGTGGTTGATTGCAGTATAGGTCATAAACCCTGCCTCCTCCATGTTAGTGGACCAAACAAAAATAAATATTTTTAGCATCACCTACACTTGCAAATGGCAGCTCGGAACAGTGAATGTTACTAGAATACTCCGGCCACAGATGGAGTATGGTGTCACTATTGATTACTTTAATTATATATCACTAGCTACTATGCTAAGATCATTGGAAATATGAGATTCTTACTTTACTGACTTAAATTCAACAAGAAAATATAAATACAACTACATATCTTTGGGACCATTATGTAAAGTATAGAATATAACGGACAGTTCTATTCATACATATAAATGCATTCCAGGTGCTTGTGTGAATGTCAGGTAACATGATGCTTCATTATTTATTTAGTCTAATATGTGATTTACAGAGAGTACAGTTTAGAACCCACCTGGCGTGACAGAGCGGACCACCACTGGTTTCTCACTGCCGGCCACAAACCCGAAGCCCAGGACCGGGTCCCGTCTCATCTCTACCAGGCGAGGGGCGGGGGGGACCCCATCCAGGTGAACCTCCTCCAGGGAGCTGCTCTGGGATACTTGGCTGGAAATCACAACAAAGGTGGAGTCCGGTAATTAAGAATCAAAATGTCCATTTAGCCAAAGAGATAAGGCAAACGAGGACATCATACAGAGGACTTTGATTCACTTACAGAGCAGTTCAGACTGTTGGCTGCCGACTGAGCCAGAGGGACGGACAATGACTCAGCAAATAGTGACAGAAGAGGACACGTTGCTGGTAATAGGCACAATGACTGTTTCAGAGATCAAACCTGTTCTAGGGGCTGGATGTGAATAAATTGCACATTAAAATCCGATCAATGAATTCATTCCTACAGTCAAATTGTTCTAACCTGGGTAGATATCATTAAACTTGAAATGAATGATGTGATCAGCTGTTCATAAATCACAGTCCTGGCTGGGGTTCGGCCATTAGCGCAACATTTTACGCTTAAGAGCCAGGTCCTGCATTTATGGGATGCCTGGAATTTTAAATCTGGGAATGATGTGCCTCCCTAGTCTGGGGCCTATTCACAATCGGGAAGGTACCTATTTTATTAAATTGTTTCTGCATTATCTCATGTATCTTTCTCTTCATGTGAGACTAACAATGACGGCAACCGACATTTGGTGCAACGTCCAATGCAGGTTAAGTTTCAAATGGTCCTTTTCTCCGCCTTACTGCAAGTCACTTAGGATGAGAGCACCACTAAAGTGTAAATGCACCATATTACATTACAGTGAGATACTGGGAATGCAGAGTGCCCGTTAATTAAGAGGTGAAATACACTTTCGGCGGGGTTAACTCGTTCTCTGTCTGTCTCCATCTCTCCCACCCTCCCTCTTGCACGGCTTAAAAAGCTTCCCTGGCAGCCGCCGCTTCCTCCCTGCACATAAAGTCCTGCGCAGGGTGTCTATTGTTACCTGGCCAACATCCTCTCCACCTCCGACTGCCTTGGCCGTCCATATGGTGGAGCATGTGAATTTCCTGCCTCATCCATCCTTTCCTCTACACGGTCACAGATGTTTTATTTGTCGGAAAACATCGGTGGAACTGTGCGCCACTGTGGGATTTTGGCACCGCTCACTAAAATAGGAACTTTCTCAGATTAACAAATGACCCGCATGGCTACAGCAAGTTATTGCAGTACAAATATACCTGCAGCTTTAAATCCAGCCCGACGATGATGATGAAGAATGTTCTGACCATACGGAACGCAACTTCATCTCCAACCAATCCGGATCAGTCTCGATCCCCGCCCCACCTCCCACCTTTTTCCTCCCCTTGCGCTTTCTCATTCTCTCGCCCTCATTATCGCGCGGGGCTGCATTGTACATACGGAAAATCTCAAACTAAATCTGTCTGTAATGAAGCATGTTCCAATCTGGGATGCAGGCTCATCTTCCCTGTCAGGGTCGGTGGGGCTTAATCCCGCATTGGAGGGCAGCGGGTGGATGTCAGAGGAAAGCTGACTACAAAAGGTCAAATGCAATAGGGCACGTGCAACGCTAAATTCAAACTGATGCCACATGCTCAGGTCAAAAATCACCAGTAAATAATCACGTTTTTATTATTATAACACTTCCCTGTGTTGTTTTAAGACTTTTAAGACTGATTTACATCTACTTATTTTCTTCCATAAGTGCAAATATATTAAGACATCCCGCCTCTATTTGCCGTCTCAAAAAAGATTTGTAATACAAATCCCTGATGATTATGGAGAAGGAGGTCATCTAGGACAAAAGTACATTAAATTCAATTAATATGATCTGATTTAAACAGAGTCCTGATGTCTGGCATTTTGTTTCATTCAAAAATGTACAATATCATGCTGTATATCTATATTTCTAGCCATGGTAAAGGCAGTGCTTGAGAACGGGGTCGAGTAGCGCTCAGCCCTCAGAAACCTGCTAGGTAGAGATACAGTTAAATAAATCATTGTGTTTTTACTCACTCACTTTCCATCTCTATTTTTTGTTACTTTATTTGTCTGACAGAGACACTACATCACCAACTCCAAAGCCAAAAGCTTCTCTCTGGGAACAAAGCCGCATAGTCAAAACTGTCGTCTTCCTTATATTTGACTCCCCCGTCGTGAGGAGATGGGGGAGAGAATGTAATGGGTGGGGTTACAAAGATGTGGAAAGGAAAGGGGCAGAAAAGGCAAGAGTTTAAAAAAAGGGTATAAATGGAGAAGAAAAGGTGAAAATGTTTAATTACATAAACATTTATATGATAGCTGATTAGCATTCCAGAGCTTTTAGGAGCCCCACCATCAACCTATGAGGTATAATGCATTAGTGTTAAGCAAAAAAATTATATTTTAAAAGCAGGAAGACCAAGGAGAAGGAATTGATGCAGAGAGAAGGCCCGGAGGAGAGGAGAGGTCAGAAAGGGAGGGAGGGGAGGTCGGAGGGGAAATGCAGGAGCAGGAGGAGCAGGACATTAAGGGGTTGAGAGAAGAGACTGGAGAGAAAAGAATGAAAAAACAAATAAAGGGAAAAGATAACAAGAATAAACATAGGGAAGGTGTTCCACTGAGAAGTGGAAGAAAGGGAGGATAACATATATTACGCAGTAGCAGAGACCAGACTTGGGTCTTGCGATCTGAGGAGTGGAATTTCGATTACCACCATACAAGAAAAATAATGGCAACTTCAGGGATGGAGGGGCTGAAACCATCTCTGTTCTTCAGACATCTTCCCTGAAAGCCTGTTAACCAGCGATCACATGGAATAGGATTCACTGTGCATGATGTTGGCAACAGTTCAACAAAAGCATTTGCATGTTTGCCTGGCGAGAGGTTTTTGTTTCCTGCGTCATGAGAAATCTACACAGACATGCAGGCTGAATGCAAAATGACCTGTCCACACTCTGTGCATGTGGGAGGGAAGTGGTATGTGGAAGTGGGAGAAGCATAGGGCTTTTGGAACCAAGTGGGGGGTTAAGGTTGTGTCTAGCTCATCTTCCATTCTGGCGCATTTTTAACCGTCCACGTTTTAAATGCATTTGACCATTGGATTACTCTTCAAAAGGTTTATAATCCATATTATTTTATTGTCCATTCTGTGCACGTACACATCTAAACACACTGTTTTCATGTTCAGCTCGGAATTGTGTCCGTACAAATTTCCAATGTCCGTTCACTTCCCACGTATGTATTTGGATTTCAAGGCACGATTCTCATTTCATAACGCACTGGGACGACTGACCAGATGACTGAAGGCAGTTATTGCTGTGTCATGATAACCTAAACAAGAATCTGGAATCATGAGAGATCTGCCCAATGAGGGCTGATCACTATGGGTCAAACTGAATTACATCCATGCTCCAATTCTCCAGTGGTCGGCCGTGATGTAACCAGATACAACGGTTGAAGCTCAAGGTATTTGCATGATTGTGCGTGAAGAGATTGCTTGTGATTATGTTCATACATACTTGGTTAGGCAATCCCGTCCATCCCTGGTGCTGTTCATGCTGTCCCAGCTGTAAGGAGGGCCCTGCAGCCCACCCCACGAGCCTGGGCCTGGGGGCGGCCAGCCCGACGTTTTGTTCTTATGGCTGAAAAACAAGAAAAAAAGGTAAAGACAGTGATATTGCCTCGTGTTCAACCCTGACTCTTAGGATTCTGTGAAAGGTTTCTTGTTCGGGAAAGGGACGATCTACAGAGCATTACTCAAACACCACAATAAATGTAGCTACATACTTCAATCTGTCTACAGACATAAATAATTTAAGAAAAGAATCAAATGTGAATTTATAAAGCCCCCAACTCTAAATAAATAAAGATACCCAGAGACACTCTGCACAGCTCTGGTTAGATTACTCTCCCTCTTGTGTGAGATAGCACTGCTTAGTGCAATCGACCACAGTCAGATGATGGCTCGTTGGTTCCGTAGATAGGCAATCAACGGCTGCATGTACGGTCAGTTGCTCTGCAGAATTGTATGTTTGAGCGCGGCGAGGGAAAGCGCCGATGTGACAGCTGATTCTCTTAATGCAGATTGCGCTAACAAGGTGATTGAGGATTTCGGGAGAGCGGAGATAGAGAGAGAGAGAGGCCGAGGGAGAAGAGAGTAAGTCCAGCATGGCTCCTGAGATGGAATTATGGGAAAATGTTGGGATTTAAACAGATGATCTGCGCTGAGTAAATACAAAAGGAGAGCGAGCGAGACTATCGTGACTACATCAACTTTGCAGCTTGTTCGAGTCACAGCGGGTCAGGGTAACGGTGAGAGCAGAGCTTGCTGTAATATCTGTGATGCGAAATGCAAATCTGCACAGGGGAAGCGCAACCGACCTGATGAACCACCTGGTCAAACACAGAATATACCAAAGGGCTTAGGAGTGCTGCATGATTTAATGTCGACTCACTGGAGCTAATGCTAGCATGACTGGAGCCAGCACCAAAGAAGCTGAACCATCTATGGACAATGGACACATAAAGTGGGGCATCGTCGACATCTAGAAGTACTTAAATATTATAATACACACTATGTAAGCACTGCACTAGATTACAACAAAAATTGGTAAAACAAAATGGAACATTGGATACAAGTACCATATTCCAGCTACCGCATCGTTTCAAAGGTTAATGCTGCCTGACTCTAGTGACTAATTATGCAGGGATCATAAGGTGCTTATTCCATAAATCTCCACAGAAATAATCAGAAATGCAACAGATGTTCATGAAGCCAGAGGAATGCAGCTGCTTTTAAGGATCGGGCCGACGCACTTCTTTGTTTGATTTATCTTGAGGGGCTTTCGACCCACAGCCATAAACCGCCAAGACTCTACTTTATTGTTCTGACCTTAAATCAGCGGCAACAAGCTGATGCATAGTTACAGTAATAATGAAATGATAAACGGGTTTGCAATGCCAAAAAACAGAGGGATATTCTATTACACAGCAGAAGCACAAGTTACAACATCAGCACTTTGACCTTTGAACACTGATAGAGTCGAGGACCCAAATAAGTTGTCATCCCGCACAACACAAATTAAAAAATAGGTTAAAAAATGCATACTAGATGAGGACGTCATCGCCGAAAGAATCCAGCTGATCCATTCCCATATTGTGCTGTGGATGGGTTGAATACATCAGTAAGTCATAGCTTACAGTGTGTGAGAATGAAAAGCGTCCGTCAAAGCTTCAGTCAGAACCGACTGCAAGGGAAACAAAAAAAACAGCCGATACCGAAGTCCTCCCGAGAAGCAATAGATCCATTTCAACACTCCAGGCTATCCACTTCCACTGCTCTCGAGTCAGTTGCTGTCGGACTCCTGTGTTTCTGCTGATCTCCAGTCGTCCAAAAGAAAGACAGATTCGCCTACACCTCAGAATGACAATCAGAGACTCTTGTGTTCAAATTATACAGAAGCCTCGGCTGTGCGGATCTCCAGAGTGTAGCCCGACATTCATCTGTGTTTCTCATTGTGCTGCTGCAGAGAGCAGCTTTGGTCCGAACTAAACTAAACTGCTGTGGCCTCGCCTCCTTTATCCCATAATCCCTCTCATCACAGAGAAAACAAATCCACGCAATGTATGTGTGTGTGAGTATGAGTATTTGTGTGTGTACAAGAGAGAGAGAGAGAGCTAGAGAGAGAGGGAGAGAGAGAAAATGAGAGGAACTGTGCGCAACTGTGCATGTATATGGGAGGATGGGAGTGTGTGTGTGTGTGTGTGTGTGTTAGTGTGTAGAGTAAGAGGATTTTAGAGAGCAACATCGTGTATGGAAACAGCGCTCCATCTCAGGGATGGAGACTCACAGCAGGAAGAAGAAACTGCCTCTTAAGGTTCACCTCGATGGCATTAATATTTCACTCTTCACTTCTGATCGTCCACAAGAACAAAGTACTTTCTTTGACCTAAATGCCAACAGCAGGAATGAGCGTCTACACCAAATACTGTGGCATCCTGAAGATGCTGAGATATGTCAGTGGTTAAGGGTAACAACTGACCAGTTGGTAGCACGATAAAGTCACGAGGACCACCAAGGCAATTTCCTGTCTGTGTAAATATGCTTGGCTATTAAAATAATTCTGATCCTTCTGATTCTGAGGACTCATCCTCTTGGGAGCAGGAATATATCTTGAACAAATTATATGACAACACAATATTTTGGGATAAAAGAAAACATGTAACGCAAAGTCATAGGATAAACAGTTTTTGTATACATCCTCTGGGTACTGGGAATGTCTTTATCAAATTTCATGGCAATCCCTGAAAAGAAATGAGAGGAATGCTGTGCAGAAAAATAACAAGCATTGGCACATCCCAACACAAAGTGCTCTTGGTGGAAATATAACCTCCGACTTCCCATTTTGAAAGTTGCCTCCTCGATGACCTATGCAGCAGCTTCTGCCCAAGTGCTCTAACACAATTTTGCTCCATTGACACAGGTTTTTTTCCCCTTGTTTTCCTCCTGTTTGAAACATTTCCTTTCAACATACCAGGAACCCAATATATGCATCGAAAGGCAGCGGCAGGGAGTCTGGTTCTTCGGGTTGTCTTTGCTGAAAAGGCCAGCGTATTGACCACAACGAGAGCCTTTTCACTCTCTTTCAAACAGATCAATTCATGCACCACAACAAAACCAGACACTCTAAACAATCAGTTGAATGCTTATAGAAATGTTTGGGCATGAGGTTACGGCAACAGCAGGATGACACCGATGGATGTAACCTAAATGTAAACCAATTTAAAAATGTACTTTAATCTGAAATTGTATGTATTATTTTAAACAGATTAATAGATTCTCTGGATTATTTTCATATACACTAGATTGTAAAGACGCATCCACAGCCATGCTAGTGAATTAAAATCCTGAAGCTTGTTTTCCCCATTAAACCTTTCCAGCCAGATTGATTAATCCTATACTTCACAGACCGCTGTTATTGATACTGATCCTCCCCATTTTTTTTAATTTGGCTGTTTATTACACAAATAAAAAAGCTGTAATCACATCATTGCGCGAAGAGGCCTCACCTCTTGCATTCAGTCATTGTGTGAGAGGCAGAGAATATCTCACCACGCGGTGGAGACACGTCCGTCCATACGTGGTAACGAGGGAGGTGGGAACTGGAGCCTGGCAGGTTGGTTTTCCGCTGCATCATGTGTCAAACCCCCCGATCACAGAAAGCAGCAGAGCCAGCTGGCACCGACCCGGCCGCTCGGCTCCCACAGGCTCCACTCAGCAGGGACGCATCGAAACGTTTTCATTTCATACACACTGCAGCTTGGATTTGGAGTGGTATCGCCCAGTTAAGTAATCCATCACTGGGTTCAGCCATGGTAATATATATATATATATATATATATGTGTGTATGTATGTGGTACTATATATATATATATATATATAGTACCACATACACATGAGTTCAACATGTGATGGTCCATCAGAGTGGATTATAATCTCAATTTCTCTTGATATGTATTACATTTCTGCATTAAATATGATTGTAGTGGCTTTGGCAGAGAATTCAGCGACTGGTAAGCTAATAGAAATAGCTTTATACAGCATGTCCTCTGATAACCCCATGCACAGACTTTTACATTTTACCACTTCATATTCTTATATATTTATATATAAGAATATGAATATATTTTGCTGTTTTATATTTATATAGATATATTTTTGTACTATCCACTCCAGCAGCACAAGAACACTTTTATACTAGACACTGACACAATCACACCATTGCATTCTGTAGCATAGGGTCAGACCCATTCATGCACCTGTATCTGCAATGTTCTACCTATGTATATGTGTTTTATGTATGTATGTCGGTTAATGGTATAAGCTACTGGATGACTTACATTTCCCACGGGATTAATAAAGTATCCATCTATCTATCTAGCTGTCTATAACAGAGCAGAGCAGGTGACGGGTATATTGTCCTAGTCATGCTCACAATAAGTAATAATTAATAATTCCTGCGTTTGAATTAATGAGTGACTGAAGCAACAGCTATTACAGGTTGTCATGACGACTCAGGTCAGTTTGAACATGTTAGCGGTCGGCTGGACACTGTGAATGTATTTGCCTACAAATACATATTAATATCTTGAGGTTACTGCGTCCCCTAACATTTGTCATTTGTCACAAGAGACACCTCTGTCGTGTCCCCAAACTGGATTTTGTTTCATACCAGCCATATTCAAATGCAGTAGTTTGCACTGTGTAGCATCATGCAGTGTGAAATATCAGCTACCAGGCCACAAACACTGTTGCTGAATTGCACCGTGGCCCCTCCTGGGTAATAAGCCCCTGAGACTGAGCTAAGAAGCACGAGGGTCGATGTCCATTTTCTCACACTGACTCACTGCTGACTTGCAATTCTGAATCACCTGAAACGGAAATTCTAAAAAAAAGAGATTATTAACGTCAAAGTTTCTGCATAATCACCGAAACTGCTTGTGCATGTAACAAGCGCTGTGTAACTCATCTCGCTCCACCTTACGCCACGAACCTCTCAGTTAACCAGTCAGGAGCCATTAATCAGCAAGAGTTCTAATTAGACCTTAAAGCCATTTATCAAGTAGTCAAGCAGAGAATATCATGTAATATAAGTATCTTGTCAAATACCAGGCTCTGCTGCGTCTCTGAGACATTTTGATGGATTTGTGTTATTTTTTCCGCTGTCCATTTTTTTTTATTTGACCTGATACGTGACTGATCAGCCAATGACCCTGGAAGCTAGGGCCTTTTTCAACTCAGATTTGGAATCAGCTGAGTAATAATGTAGATCTAGAGGCTGGAGCATTTCAGAGGTCTCGCCTGAGGTTTGAGGCCGTTCAAAGGGCTGTGTCTGTGGCTGCTACTTACCACTGCTCGGGGAGGAAATTACTTTGTTTGACCTTTTGTATGGAACACACACATGCACACACACATACACACTACACACGCACGCACACACGCACACGCACAAATGCTACACAGGACATTAAATCTTGTAAAACCCCTCAAGATTATATCCAGACTGACTGAATTTGCACAAAAGGTAGAGAGGTCTCCCATGATGCTTTAGCCTAAATTGTTACCTCCCCTATAGCTTCACCACTTTACCCTCCACAATACAAATAGGGCAATTTAAGCGTCGTCACAAAATTTAATGGGACACTTACTCGATTTCCTTCCTTTTTAAAGATCAGCCCCAGCTGAGAGCGCCCCCGGAGTCGAGGAGCCCTCTCAGGACAAAAGGATGTGCAGGTTAAGTGGTTGGTTGGAGTATTTAAAAAATATGAAATGTAAATCCAGGGTTGGGCCACTTGCTTCTTAGTTCATTAACTTAAACATGTAAATTAAGTCTGCGATGAATATTCATTCTCAGTCTCTCCTTCACAGGCTGATAATGACTTAAGTGCTTTGCTTCAATCGGAGGTATTTCAGCTCCCGGGACTTGAAGACGCAAACTTGACTTTTCAAAGAAAATCAAGAACTTTCGACCAAACTTTACAAGGAGCCTTAAGTGCCTGAAAAAGTGTGTGTTTCAAGAATGCATCATCTTCAAAATCAGCAGGAGGCTCAACCTTGTGTCTCCCTTTCACACACACCTGCCTTCCCCTCTAAAGTGTGGTGTGGGAACCTGCACAATTACAATGTTTTTTTCGGCCTGCACATCGGGGGATGGAGGGGGAAAAAAAAACAGACAACTGCAACTTAAGTCCTCCAGCAGCAATATGAGCAAAATAGTCTCTGTTCAGGGCCTTGGAGCATAAAACTGGAAGAGAGTGGAATATATAGTTAAGTGGAAGAAGAGGATGTTTCAGAATGTGTGATGTAGAAAGGAGCTTCGTCTGCCTGATTTAAAGGTATATTGTGAATGATTTGATTTGTACAAGCTAGTTGAATTGGGTACCACCGCTCGAGCATCTCACCCCTTAAAGATGTCAGCTTTTGTCTGAAACTGTCCAAATTACACATCCTCTGCAATGGCCCCTCTATAGTTGGTAAACATATGTTTTAAGTCTTGCCTAGTTCAATCAAGCAAATTCAGCAGAACAACAGCCTTTTTTGAAAATCCAACCTGTGTTTCAGACGATATTAACAACATAAGTCTGGTAGGAGCATTTTACAGGAGCTGTAAAAATGATAAGGTTTCATCTGTAGTATGACATTTAGGCAGAAACGTTATTAAAATAGTCAATTTATCACCTTTTTCAACTATTGATACATTGTTGTAATAAAAGTAAAATATTCTATGCTTCAACGGTTACATCTTTAAACTGAACATAGACAGTTAGTTTGGACAAAATTTAATTATTGGCGGAGTAGAGCATTGTTCTATTGGTCCATGGTAAAATAATCATTAGCTGTAGCCTTATTAAAGTATTAACTGTTGTCATAGAGATTCCTAAACAAAATCTGAATGATCTGGATTCGTACCACGGTCAAGAACGGAATAGGATTCTCAAACATGGCACTGATATGTCCCTAGAAATGTCCTAATTGGCTTCCTAATGGAGTTTTTTCCCTACCTCATTATTCTCATTAATACTCCAGCTTAGCAAACTCTTACATCCTAGCAAAACAACTTCAGCCATTGCCTGACCTACCTCCCTCCAAGTCCTCTCCCCATTTGTTTATTTACCACTCTAAAGCTCTCTCCGTCTTCCTCTACGACGTTTGTGTTGTTCATAAATGAAACATGGGCGCAAGTTGTTAAAAGTTGCCCGAGAGGCGCTCTAACTTTATATGGCTGTACGACCCGAGGACAACATCCTTTTGGCTCTCAGCACATTTTTACACGCTCAAGCATGCACTCACATTCACTTGAAAAGAAAAACATGCACGTGTGGTTTATTTTTATGTAGCATTGAGCGCCACTCGGCACGCTCTCTGAATATTTTGAGGATATTTGCTAAACAAGCATTATGGCAATAAAAATCATTTTTCTAAACTCCTGCTAATTAACTACAGTTTTGGAAACTCTCTTGATAAAACAAGTGAACATTCACTGAATCCCCTTCAATTCTTTTTAGGGACAATATAATATTGATTATTATGTTTTAATGGGTGAATCAGTGTGATTCTATTTACCTTAGAATGAGCCTTTACATCTACAATCTTCCTCTGGAGCAGAGTCCACTATGTTGTACTGCCGTGTTTCTATAGTCGCCCCGAATGAACAAACCAACATTTCATATTCTTTCCACCACTCGAAGTTTTGACGTTGAGTTTGTGTTTGGAGGAGATTATTTCCCTTATTTTGTCCTGTCCTATCCCACTGATTCATAACCTTAGGGTCAAGATGAATGAGCCCAGGTAGGTAAACAGATGATTATAGCCAGGGGAGATTTTGCTTCATGGGGTAGCAAGAAAATAAGTTCAGGGATCCAACATGTTCATCCCACTGGCCTTGACTTTTTTCCCTCCAACCAAGGATTTATTTCTGCATGTTGACTTTACAACAACTTCTTTATCTGCTGCCATTTCCTGGTTCTACTTCAGGAAGCTGACATCCCAAAAACAACAAAGCTCTAGAGCTCGAAATAAGTAATAAGTCACTGAAAGCAAAAAAATAAAAAGATTGCTGATGATCTTATAACTGTATTATCTGTAATTGGATTTAGCTTCCTTCAGCTTCTTGAAGGATTTAATTAAATACCAACAATTCATTACTAACCATGCTATTCATTCATTTCCTAGCCTGTCCTCTCACATCTGGTTTGCCAAATGCTATCACTGCGTCAGCCACCAAGCTGTTATCCAGAGCCTTTCAGCAGCAACCGCAGGGGCACTGATTCACCACTACACCCTGCTATGTGCTGCACTGTGCGTTATATGGTCTTAAAATTAACCATCCTCTTAGTTTATAATAGATACTGAACTGTACTCAAGCTTGCTAGTGTATCTTTGGATCTGTGTGTCCATGGAGATGAAGCTCAGCTCCTTACAAACCCTGATGCGGAAGCGTGTGATGACGAGTCAATTAAAGGCTTCTTCTTACAAAGTCATCAAAGTAGGTGAGCGGGGGGGAGCAGCTTCATTGAGGCTTTCATTCCGCTGATTTAAGAACCACGGACAGCTCCCGGCCCATTGTACAGCTCCCTTCAGGACTCAGCACACACAGCACTATATACACCAAGAGGCATGTCCAGGGTTTGTCAATAAGTATACAGTCAGCGACATCAATCACAGCTGTCCAGTTCACACCGGGCTCACAGCTCATTTACAGTCACTGTGGGCCCCCTCTGGCAATGAGGCTCCCACAGTTGACACTAGAATGGCCTCAAACCTAAACTGTTTTCAGAAGTGAGCTCTTCACATCTTCCAAAGGTGGTGTTCAGGCTCAGACTTGTTCACAATGTCATCAACACGCAAACTCAGACCTTTTCCTGCTGTATTCTTACGTGGGTTCTCGCTGGACTTTTTCCAGTTATTTAACTTGGGGGCTGGAAGAAGAGACTTCTCAATGTCCGTCCTTAACTGCCCTCTACATCCCAATATAAGATGTGGAGTATATAGGCAGATGCAACCAGTATTTATATAAGCCAAGAACCTTTAAGGCATTTACTAATGAATCAATTCATTAGTAAATGCAGAGGCTGATAACAAAACTAACTTTTATGGATAAATATATAGTTTATCGACAGCGTGTATGTACATACCCCACATTGCATTTTGTGTTGCCCTGTGGGGAGTGATGTATGTCACTGCTTTGACTGACAGGATTGCAAGTTTGATTAAAATGGGGGGGGGGCAGAGATTGATCAGTAGCATGACCCTTAGCAATACAATAGGAAGTCACGCTTGTTGAGCTGGAAGCATTGCATTAGATGTATTGCCTGCAGTCTTTTAAATATCTGATATTGATGATGTTACACTTGAGGGTAATTCAAATTGATCGTAATTACTTAGATGGATTTCATGATGACCATAGAATATGTTTTACACCATTTGTCTCGTAATAATTCATTTTTTTTTGGATGAGACAAATATTTTCAGTTGTATCAAAAGTGATTAGAATTATCCTTTGGTTAAAAGTCCAGAGAGGTATTCTTTCTCTCTGGCTTGCCCTTCACTTGTATTTACACATTTTTACTGTGTGACGCACTGTTCCTCTCCACTGTATCTGCATCTGACATAAAACACTTTACAGTGTTGCTTTCCAACCTTTGCAGCCCAGCGGCGCATCTCAGTGGGACAACACAGTCCACAGCGCACAACATTGATTCTTTCATAAATGCCACATAAAGCCCCGGTGGAAGCGAGGGGCAGGAAACACAAAGGGCGACAGAGCTAGTTTTAAATTGTGTTTTTTAAAAACACTGTTGCAGTTTGAATAATGTGGGTGAATCAATAAGTTTTAGATTCTGAGGGAGCTACGTGAACTCAATGTTGAATTAGAGATTTACAGCCAAAGGGTAAAACAAAAAAAACATAATCTTTAGGATGTCCATTGAGGAATCCCAGTATAAGCTCTGAGAAGAAACTCCAAGACCAGGATCAAATGGATGGATCCCCAGAGAGCTCTAACGTCAATTACTCAATAGTTACCTTCCCTTCTCGGGATGTGATGAAGATAAAACGATTGGTAAATTGTGGCTCAGGTTTTCTTCTTTGACCCGATTATACAGTCGAAGACACGACTTGTTGGATCTACTGCAAATAAAGTCTCTAAAGTTTAAAATCAGTTTTATTCGTTGCATATATCTCTTGCACATTCAATTGGCTTTCTGTGTCAGAGCCTTTTATTCATATTTGTAATGGGAGAGGGGTGCTTTGGCGGAGGTCATGCCTATGGGGAGTTTCACTACCAGTTAGTTTCTGGTTGGTTGACTGCACTCGCGTGATATAATGACAACTAGGCATTGACTACCACCGTCTATTTGGTGCAAGTCAATCGGAAAGGTTAGAGAAAGAGCACAGCGTGTGTACATTAGTCTACTCGCAGTGTGTGTGTGTTTATGTGTGTTTGTGTGTGTGCAAATGTGAAACTGCTGAACACACTCGAGCAACTTCATTTGCAACCGGGTGCATTCAGCCCATGTCATAACACATACAGGCGGAAAACATTTCAGCCGACGAGAACATCTGCACCGAACACGGGAGCATAATGCCCCGGGTTAAAAATAGCACACGCAGCGGAAGAAGTGTCGCTAAATGCTGCCTAAATAAGATTACACAGGAGTATGGTGATCATTAGAATGAATGGGAAGAGCTTATTGAATCCTAATGTTCGGAATGAAACTCCCTTTGCTCTGTGAGTGCATTTGCAGGAAAGAAAGAAAATGAAGTAGCTGGACAGTTTTCTGGTTCATCTGCACCAACATACACCTTTAAAGCTGACTTATAAACCCACTGTCTTAACCTGAAGGTAGAAACATATACTCTCGGCTCATGACATCCTGTATTTTTGGAATATGTTGAAAAACCTAAAAAAATCATGTATATCTTTAGGTTATTCTACTGCTAAACAAAAGTCCAACCAGAGGTTAAAACATTAATGACGATCATACACGGAATAACTTCAAAACTCACATTTTTACGACTAGGATATGCTGCTCCATCTTATGCTGCTTGCTAAATGAGTTGTAAATTATACTATATCTCATAAAAAAAATAATAATAGGGCTGCATAGTTCCTGCACCCAAAATTATATCGCAGTTAAATCAAAATGATACTTTAAAAGAAAAACTGTCAAATTTAGTTAATGTCCTGCTTCATTTATGGTCATCTTTTCTCTCCGTTTATCTATGTCTGGGGTGGATATGTTAATTGTCATTTTGGACGTGCTGATATTACAGAATCCCGTCCTTGCTTTGTGAATGAAGTTCCCTAATCAGGTCCATCAACACGAATGAGATTAATTAAGTTTGTTTGTGGCTTTTTAAAGGGCAATTTTTTTTTCCAATTTAGAACAGAGTAGCTTAGATAAACAGAATGCACGCATGGCTTGAATTAACTTTGTTTAATTTCTGAGGTAACAATACAATCCAATTTGCCGCATCACACATGAGCGGCTCGGCTTCTTTCTAAGCCTCATCCCACAATAGTCGGACAGGAGGCCTGAGCTGATGTGTGACTTTTCAATCTACTTTAAATTAAATAAGTCAATTCATTTCAGTCCAATTAGAGGAGGTAATAACCATGATGAACCAGTGGACGAGTGGATTGAGGACTTAACACCGCGGGCATGAGCATGTTTGCCGGTGTGCGAGTGTCCTGGTGTCGGTGAGAGCTGCTCACAGGTTTACAGGATATCTAGTGCACTTGTGAATGTGTCTCTGAGAATGCACAGTGGCACTTAGGTATTATGTGACAGCATTTGGAGCAGAACTAATCGCTCCACTAGCCTATTTAGCAAACAGATGTATCAGCACACAAACAACTGGCTGGAGTCAGCGTGGCCTCGTCCATCATGTGTCACTGTGCAGTTTTTCTTCACGTATAAGCATTATGTATAAATCCCCTGGGCTCCAATTTGCAGGCACATGGTTGGCAAAGATAATTAAGAAGTGGATAGATCCTTTTTTCCTTGCTACAAAACTTTCACATCTTCAACTTTATGAATTCTACATTTTTCCTGTCATTTTTTGCTTCATGTTTTCCCTTCCCCATGGTTTGAACCTCGCCCAGAATACCAATGTGTGTGTGAGAGTGATAGAGAATATAAAATCCAAGATGTAGAAGATATTTTTAACTTCCCTTGTGTCCTACAAGCGCAGGAATTGCTCACTGTGTGTTGTAAAAAGCGAGTCAAAGTGATCAATTATTGAGGATGCACTTTGGTAAGAGGGATGTACAGTGTGACTGTTTGTGAAACTTCCTCACTCGCTCGACCACTACGATTCTGCTGCACCGTGCGTGAGTGGACAGCTTTCTGTGTATTTTGGTGATCAATTAAAAATGCAGCGCTTTGGAGGTGATGTTATGTAATGAGAGCGCAGATGCCTGAATCCCTCATGGGTCCACACACTGTGTTACAGAATGCATCTGGGAGCAGTCGTCTAAAAGGGGAACGGCAGCAGCTGTAAGGGTAAACGGTACGGAGACTGGAGGTCAGAGGTACAGTACATGGAGACATGAACCTCACTGTGGAGCTGCACCAACACCTGATGGGTTCTTCTGTTGTGGAAATACCTTTATAGTTATAGTTTTCGTGTTATCCTAAACAAATCTATGTCAATTACATTTTATAGGAATGGAGCCTCTGCCACTGTTCCTCACACACCGCCCTTGTGTTGCAAGTCAAGTTTAAAGAATAAGAATTTACTTTTTCTTACAAACTGATGAAATGTCAACGCAAAAAAATCGATGTATGCCTTCTGGAAGCGAGAACATGATTCTTGTCAAACGTATCCCCTCATTTTCTTTTTTAGAGGTTGTGGTGATCGCTGTCATGCATGCCACTTATAAATATCTGACACATTTTTAGTCTGGTGTTCTACCTTCCTTCAAATGTTCAGGTTTTCCCTTTAACTCATCTTAAATAATTGTAATAATAAAAAAAGGACATGTACATATCAACCTGAACCATAATAAATATTTAGCTAAAAGTTGTTATATTGTAGCCGGCTGCCAACTCATCATAACGTCTGCTGCAGTGATGGAATAAAGTGAAAAACCCCAGAAAGAAGATCTGTCACTGTAGTGAATCATCTTGGGATACATGGGTTGGTTTTGGTGCCTTTGTTCTCGGGGATTGGGAGAAGGGTTCAACCTGAGGCCAGACATCATTACATGCCTCGTAATGAGAGGCATTAGGGAAACGAGAGGGCCGCCTCAGCACATAGAAACGCGTTGGAATCAAAACCTCCACAGTCATAGTATGGTTACAACAACATATCTATTTGTCCAGCTAAAGCCTATGGAGCGATGTGTCGTTAAATAATGCAGGAAGCAGTGTTTCCTCATCACTTCCTGCAGAATACATGAGACATGAAAGTGCCAACAGAGAACCACGTGCTGGATGTCAATCTCCTTTAGCGTTGACAGAACACGTGACCAACTCCTGTGGGCGAAGAACTCAACAAGAGTGTCCCGGTTCGCATCGCTGATCAGGCGGCGTGATGTCTCTGAGTTTCAGAGCGCTGGGCTGTGTCTAGATTCAAAGACGTAATTTGGGAGATGATGCTGAGGAAGTTTGCATCTGAACGGGTGGTGAGAAGCAACATTTTTTATTTTTGCTACATCTGCATAATTGATGTAGCCGTTCCCGTCAGAAGGGCATGACGCATGAAGTGGTCCGCTCCAGTCGCTCTGTATTAGCTGCGTGAGAGATGACTGGAATTACAGGTAATCACAAACAAAAGTGATTATTAGTGTTCACCAGGAAACAACATTCCTGCAATAATGAAGGGGTTGATTCAAGCTTTGCATTTCAGAGCCGAGCAACCAGAATTTATTATCATCTTTACAAGGCTGCTACTTTGGCTTTATAAAAAGAGGACGAAACAAAACACAACTTGAAGTATTTTTCCGCTTCCTGCTGTAATCAATGTCAATATGAAAAATGGATCATATCTATAAATTTGAGGCACGGATTGGATTCACGGACAGGTGGATGGATGTGCTGCAATAGACAGGGAGACAGATAGGGGAGGGAGGGAGGAACGTGTGATGTGATTTCATGGGGCTGAATGGAACAGCCAAGAGTGTGCTCGCCCTGCCAGCCCCATCCTGCAGTGATCACCGACCAAATCCCTTAGGAGGATTATCCAGACGCAAATCAAGAAAATCGTGCAACTTTAAGGGTTACGGGCAGAGGGCGAGAAGGAGCGAGGGGCGGAGCGAGGGGCGAGGGGCGAGGGGCGGTCGCCCTGTGGCCGCATGATGTTTTGCCTCCTCCTCTGGTTGGTGCGTTTGGACGTACCATATGTGCTCTGTGTCAACCCACTAACTGTGAGTTTGTCAAAACGAATGGCTGAGAGAAATAGAGACATCTAATGAACTGGAAAAGCACACGTTTGAATATATTTTTTCAGTATGACGGGATTGATAACAATTCATACACTTAATAGACGTAATGAAGGATATACAGCTGAACGAGCTCTGTCTAAAATTAAAGGAAAACAAACAGAAAGATCATAAAATAAACTGTGTCTATAAAAGCTAAATAGTAATTAATAACAAAATATGGAAATGAAACCCCAGAATATGAGAAATGATGCCTAACTAAAAAATTAAAAATCACAATTCTCTAATATTCAGAGTTGCTGGGCAGAGTAGTGATCTCTCTGGATGGATGGCGGATATGCGTGTCATTACATCAAGCGCTCCTAGTAGATCAAAGTTTGTATCCACTTAAAAAAACCAAGAGGAAATGTTTGATTTCTCATTCACCATAACCACATATTTCCCTAAACTTGAACCAAAACATGCTGTCAAGTGCAGATCTTGCAGAGAGTCAAAAAAAAACAGCATTGACAATGACAAACAAACCAAAAACTTGCCATTTGATTAATTCCAACGTTGTAAAGAGTCGTTCAATATTCATATCTGGGGTACTAAGGTTTGTGAATTATAGTATAGTATAGAATAACAACAGAGATGTTTCCAGTCTACCTGTATATATCTGTAGTAACCCTACATTTTGAAAGGGCAGCTTTAATAAATGATGACTTGTTTCATTACTCTGTCCATAGTGCGAAGCGTTTACAAAATAGCCTCAGGTCGCTCGAAAGTCCAGAGGCCACCGATTTACTCAAAAATGGAAATCACGGAGGTCACGACTTGTCAGATGGTTCTCGGCACAATGGAACTTTGCCCTCTAAAGTAGCAGCATGCATTGGCTAAAGCAGAAGGCAATTTGGCACATTTTACTGTAATCTGATATTCAGAACACAAACAAGCCCTGCTGGCTAGTTCCACTGCCAAATGCCGACACACTCTAAAGCCAAGACCTTGTTTCCACACCACAAACACTGAGTGAGGTAGAGTCGTTGTGTTTAGGACGCCATGGATTGAAAGAGATAAGAGACCACGTTAATGCTCTGGGAGTAAGGCCAGATGTGTGACGATCAAACTGTCGGCTGGAATAAATACAAATATCGCCGAAAACCCCTCTCACCTGCTGCAACTCTCTCGCCATCTCACAGTGAATGATTGATTACGAGTGTCAAAAGGTGAAGAATGATCCACAACTGCTCATTAAAGTTTATGAAGCAAATTTGGCTTGCAAACACAGGGTTCTTAAATTGTATTATGACGGCTCGTGGATAAAAAAAAGCCATCTGGATACAAGCAAGCTGCGTAACGTGCCAGTTAAATTTTTGCTATTTACTTTACTGAATGGAGCCAAATATCCTTCAAAACATAAAAGAAACAGTATCACATAAGAGGAAGGGGTTCAAAGATGGTCAAACTCTCATGAGGGGAATCAAATAAAGATTGAAATGTGATCAAAGTTAAGTACAACACATGCACACTTCTCTCCTCCTAAGACTGGGGAGAAAACTCACCGACAAAAAGCTTTTACTATTCCTCCCTGTCCTTATGATTTACAGGAACTCTGTCCTTGCATTAAAAGCACTGACAAGCTCGGTTAGTTAATTAGGTAATGAGAGAAGAAGAAAAGCTTTTTAAACGCACAGTGACACAGGGCTGCCGGGGGAGGGACACGGTGGATGCGAAAAAACACAATCATACACTAAGATTAGATGACAAGTTTGATTCCACCCTCTTTTCTGTGCATTAATTCTGGTCCCTAGTTTCTAACTGAAGAAACAACCAACAGATCATTCTCATAGTAATACTAATAAACATATGGTTCAGGTTTTAGAACAGTCACAATGGGGTTATGTTTATCCACAATGACTAGCTTGGTTTGAGGAAAAAGATCAAGTTAACTCTTAAAGGTCGTAACTGTCTCCTCACAAACACTCTGAAGCTCTATTTTCAAGAATTAACAAATTGTCATCCTTAAAACTCACCAAATTACAAGCTTATATTTCACTTTTACACTGTTGTTAAAGGTTCAGTGTGTATAATCTAGTGACATCTAGTGGTGGAGTCGCATGTTGCAGCTGAACACCCCTCACCTCACCTCACCCTCCCCTTCCAAACATCAAAGAGCACCCGTGGTAGCTTTCAGTTAAAAACTCAAAAGGTGTTTAGTTTGTCCCGTCTGGGCTACTGTAGAAAACATGGCAGCCTCCATAGATGGGACCCGCTCCTGGTGCAAATATAACGCATTTAAATATAAAGGGCCCATTCTGGGGTAAACACACTATAGTGAAAACATCACATGGATTTTTATATATACAATTTCTGCCATTAGACCCCTTTCACCTAAATCTTACACACTGGACCTCTAAGCTTGATTTTGGCTGTAGCTGTTTTTTTGTGACTTCCTTTCTGTCTTTCCATCCATCCCTTCTTCATTCCTTCCTTCCTTTCTGGGTAGAAGATACACTCCAGATGCTATGTGTCTATGTGCATAGGTTTAAAAGATTTGTCATGAGCCATGTTTAGCGGGCTTAGGGATGTGACCACACACGAGTCAAGGGTCATGCAAACATATTTATACATGTGTATCGAGTGGGGCGCATGTGTGTGTGAGTGGTGTATAGATGAGCAGGGATTGATGTGTGCTGAGCTCTTCATTATAACAGCAGCTCTGAGCGATAGTCTGTGACATAAGACTTCTTACTGTTTCTTTACATCTCGGGGCCCGAAGCGGGTTCCCTTTAAACTGTTTGCTGTGTAAATCTGCCGATCAGGAGACTTGAATACAAATTAAAACAGGGTGTGCGTCACATTCAACAAACTGCAAAGACGTATTTACCTTGAGGAAAAAGTTTCAGACTGGTTTATTGCCAATTTCTTACTTTATCAATGCAATCACCTTTTTTTAGACATTGCCAATTCATCCAATTGAATAGGCTGCAGCAGGTTTTCATTGTCCAATGAGTCCTAACATCGTCTGTCTATGATCTGCTGTGTAGTTGCACTAAGTGGGTGTGATTGTTGTGGCTAGGTTTCTATTCAGGAACAGATCTTAAGCACAATCTGTCTCTGTAAGTACTTAGTAGTCTCCCTGCTACTCCTCCTTCGCGTCCATGCACTCCGATAGCTCTCTCTGTGTTCCCATCCTTTTCAGTAACCATTGTCCATCCTCTCGTTTCTTTATCTCCCGTCTTAATCCCCACATCATCTGGGCCGCTCAGTGGACTCTCTGATTCTCCTCCTCCTTCCACTTTCCCACAGACCCTTTGTTGTTGCTGTCTTGCATCCATATCTTTCTTCGATCCCCCCGTAGCGATTTTTTTTTCGGGTAACTCAAATGCAACAGATATTGCAAGGAAAACAAAATCAGGTTCGCACACACACATATAGAACAAATCAATAAGAGCTCTTTACACCCAGCTGTCAGTTAATGCCTTTGATATTGAGGCAGGTAGCACGTTTGTGGCCTTGTCAACAAAGGCATCAAACTTTCTGGGTGAGTTAACCAACTGTGGGTCAAGTCAGCGAAGGTTGCATTCAATTTCTATTCCATTCACAAACTTGAGCAAGACATGACTTACAAACGCGGCAAAAACAACTCAACAATGCCAAGAACTGGTAGAAATAAACTATCCTTGCATACAAACATGCATTTACTTGTTGATTATGTTATGTGAAGGTGAAAAAATTGCTTTGATAGGTGCAAATTTCAATACATACACTCACCCAGACAGCTTTGACATCTTGGAAAAACCAAACATGTCCAAGTGGTCCGACTGCAGAGCGTTATGTCCCAAAGCTCAAGTCCTCCCCATCTGCATACTAATCCACATCCGAGTCCCTTCACACATGAGATCTCACACTTCCAGTGTCACCCCGGATCCATACCAGGAGTCAACCTGACAAAATGAACTTAAACGACAGCGAGGACCAACATTGTCGCACGCCCCCATCCAGTTCGCAGACCGCCCAGTTCCCCGTCTTCCCACAATGTTACGTTTCCCAAGTGATGACACACGGGGAGAGAGTGAGGGTCACCCTCCGCCCCCACCTCTCTGCAGTCTGTGGGACCAGCCAGCCCTTTTCTACTGCTCTCCACCTGGCTTAGTGAGGCTGCAATGAGACCCTGGTGTGTGCGCTCTCCATCTCCGCGCATGGAGAAGTGCGGAGAATCCTAACAGCGGTGAGGAGGGGAGAAGAGAAGTGGGAGGGGAAGAAGAGAGAATGGAAGAGGGATGGGATAGGGAGGGGGGGGGACAACGCGAGCCGATGACGGATGCTTTCTGGCGCCGGCTTTGCCCCCTGTTCATCAGGGCTGCAAGACTCTTTGCGGGGCAGGGAGAGGAGGGAGGGAGGATGAAGAGCAAGGATGGTTGCAAGGGGAGAGGGGGGGGAATGGAAATGAAAGATGAGGGAGGAGGGAAATAAAGGGGGAGTTAAAGTGCTCGGGCTGTAAAGAGGAGGCAACTGAGGGAGACAGAGGAGAGGGGAGGGACGGGGGGGTGTGATGGGCAGAGGAATGCTGACTCTGCAGAACTGGACGCTGACGGGAGCAAGACCCCGTCTCAGTGGGAGGGGGCGGGGGGGGGTTCTGTCCCCTCCACTTGTTTGGTTTTTCTAAGTGAGCTTGGACGTGTGTGCACGCGTCACACGCGGCAGCATGAGCATGACTCAAGCCATGCATTAGTCCAGTGGACAACAGATGGCTTCCTCTTTACTCATCCAGACGGGAACATTTGCATTGACTTGCATCATTTTCTTTGAAAGGCTGAAAACGTGACCGCCTCGACTCTCGTGAATGGAAGAATAAAAAGTGCCGATAAATAATTGTTTGTATTTTTCGACTTGTGGGGAAAAGAACATTCCTCCCCGTTTGGAGCGTGTTGTCAAACTCCGACAACAATTCAGAGTCGTGTGTGTGTGTGTGTGTGTGTGTGCCCAGATGGCTCAGCCTTAGCAAGATGGTGCTTCTTCTGGCCCTTCGCCACAAAGGGCCAAGGACAAAATGAATCTCAGTGGCGATGATAAACTTTCACTCGGTGCAAAACGGCGGAAAGAACATTTAGCATCGCCTGTAATCCAACTCAACCCAAGTGGGCGTGAAAAACTATGAGAAAGAACCACAAGATTGAATTCTTGTATTTTTCTGAAATTTGTGATTTACAGCAGACGGGGAAAGATTATGTCAAATGGCACGTGAAATGGAAAAGGGAAATGGAAACCTTTCTTAAGGGAGATACTTGATCATATTAAAAGGTCTGAGGCTTCCAATGAAAAAAGTGTTTTAAGTATATGACTGAGACTGGACTCCATCTTAAATACTTACACAAGAACATGTCAGTAGAATGTTGTCACAGCATCAAGTGTTAAGCCACCACCGTCATCCTCAGCCAAGGCCATCTGTTATCAAAGTGTCTCGTCCCCTTACTCCCACATTCTCAAGATGGCGGGGGTTTCGCAGAGGTGATCAGTCAACTGTGTGTCAGTAGTGGGTCCCCAGCCACCACTCTCTCCCTCCTCCACCGCTCCCAGTAGGATGCTCGCCCTGTCACCCCTCGAGCAAGTGCTGGGAAGCTGCCAGACCGTTCAAGGAGTCATACTCCTCCTAAATTCCTATGAGGACTCCTGGGTTACCATTATGGTCATGGTTGCATTTGCCAATTACTTAGTATTCTTACCATGAAGGCATGAGTGTTTTTGATCGATCTCTGTCAATCAACTGTGCAGGCAAAGAATTTTGAGGTTCCCTAACATCATGACTGGATATCGTGATGCTACTGGCTCTTGGGCTTAATGCTACGCTAACAAGCTCGAAGTGTGAGGCCCAATTTCAAGATTACGCTAAAACTCCAGAATGGATTTCCACGCAACTTTGTGGGAGGATGGGCCAAGAAGGAACCCATAGAATTTTGGTAAAGATATGGCAAAGATATATGCATTCACATTCTAGTATTTACCATTGAGTAGTTTTGAATGTTTCCATGCACACATTTCATTTTGTATGTCGCCTGTCTTTTGCCTGAGAGCAAAGCGGCAAAGGCCAAAATAACAATTTTTCAGCTTTGATTCAAAGACTCTTTGATGACCCTTGTCCTCGCTTAGTTAGACCCACAAACACACACACAGGAAAGAACATGCATCGACACACAAACATGTTTTTGTGGGTGGATGGTATAAAGAGCTTGTGTTGCCCTCTCCTAATTTCATACTGGTCTGATCACAAACCCATCTCAGGTCGAGAAAGAGACAAATGAATGGAGCTCTTTTATCTGTTAGTACATTCAATTTCCTGTCACTATTTATTAGAGATGCTATTTTAGGATATCTTGTGTTGTGCATCACGGGGGGGGGAGTATTTCAGATGGTAGTTTTCTGGAATCAATCCCGATGGCAGCTATGAGACAATGGGGTGAATAAATGTGCCGTGTCAGATTGTTGGACATCTCTAAGTCAGCGCAGCGGGAGAAAAACAAACCAATATATCCCGAAGTAATGTGCTTGGACTTCAAATGAGGTTTCCCATCAACATGTTTGATGTGACACACTTTGACAGAGGAGCACAATGATTCCTCAGGGGGGCGGACAAATAAAAATGCTGCCTGCAATATCTTCAATAACAGAACCGGCTGTTTGCTGTGTCATCTTTTGCAAACGCAATACTGTCTGTTCATGACAATGCAACATGGCAATGCTTTGCTGTCACGCATAGGATTATCTTAATTTTAAAAGTACAGACACAAAAAGCAGAAGGAAAATAAAGCCTCCGAACACGACAATTAATTGAGAATGAAATGTGGTGCGAGAGGCGTGATGGTGCCGGACCGGAAGGCGGTGATGGAGGAGCGGTACCGTTAGGCTTAAGAGATTGGATGAAGTGATTGGGGAAGTAGTCGCCTAATTTAAAATTGACACGATAATAAAGGGGAGCAGGGAACTGTGAGAGTGGAGCGGCGCCAAGTGGCGTCCGGGCTGAGAGGGAGGGATGATGAGGAAGAGGGGGAGAGAGGGAGAGGACTTCTGCCAAGGTCCACAAATTCCCATTTTATTAATAGTCCTCATTTCATAAAAGGATGCAAGTCGGGACATGTGCTGATTACCCATGAAGCTTTGCGCTAACATCTTAGCCGTTCTTGTATGATGTATGTTTTGGTCTGTGGAGCCATATCTCCAGGCTGCGGGCCACTTTATTTCTTACAGCTGACCTTTTGGAGCCAGTAAAAATTATTCTGATTTGACTATGTGTGTCATCCCCCATTAAAAGTAGAAAAAGGGAGTGATTCAGTTCACCGGAGCTCACACTCGGAGGCAGAAGTGCTTAATAAATATGCAAGAAAAAGGGGAAAAAGATGGTTTATTAAACAAGCCTGCATTCGTAACTTTTTGAGTGGGGTGTGCGTGAAGGACACACAGGACCTTTTACTTCTAAGCCTGTGATTTATGAGCGCACTTCACCGATTCCACCTCCAGTGACTTTACCACTCAACTTAAGGCTGAGTGGGCCATCTCAGAGGGACTCCAACCAGCGATATGAAACATAAACCCTTAATAATACAGCAACACCCAAGCAAAATAAACTTCTAAAAGTTTTTTCTTTCTAAAAAAAACCCATTCAGGCTTTTAAAACGTCGTCTTGGCTCCTAGGAAGTCACTTGACAAGACACGTTTACTAATTGTGAAAAAGTCCTGAATCTGATCATTTGAGACGCGCGAGTCAAAAACTGCTCGCAACTCAACGTGAAATGATTTAATCTCCACTGATAAAGCCCAAAGATGAAATCATCATCACCCTGATTTTCCCGTCAACAGATGAATCAGTGTGACAGCAGCTCATCACATTCACAGGCAGAAGGGACAATGTGCTATTTGGCAGCACACACCAGGAGACAGATGATACCTCAGACTGACACATTGCCGTGACGACCGTGGTCAACAACAAAAATGGAATGCAACATGTAACATACTTTTCTCAGTGGCTAACTTCAGGTCAAACATCTTTTGTGTCTGTCACAGTATGATGTTCCTCAGATGATGTTGTGGACAAAGTTGTTGTGAGGTCTTTGTGAATGAAACTTGGCAACAAAAGAAGGAGACAGATTTTTATCTCAAAGCATCAAGAATACCAATGATCTCATGAACATGCACATAGCTGTCACTCGGCATTATGTCGAAATGGAATACGATATTAATAGTTACCTATTAATCAGTGCTATTATCACCGGAAACTACGAATAATTGTGTTGTTTTTTTTTACCTCAGAGTGAGACATTTATTTGTGCATTGGAGTGAGATCACCTTATTGCACTGCCATGTTGTGGGGGGGTATTTGGATGGTTGCAACTGCACTGCGGAAAGTCTCTAAATCCTCCACGGTGAAACTTCAATATCGTACGAAAGAACCTCACAGATGCAAAATGAGATTTAGGATGAAGCCTGTTCAAAGGTCAATAGGTCATTGGGCCTCCTGCAGAATATTTGTAACAGTCACGCTCTACACAATAATGTGTTTTCACTGGATGTGTGAAAGGTTTAAATCCACATCGAGATAATTTAAGAGGTTTCTTACTCCGTCTAATCTGTAAAAATGTGCTTTCTCCTACATGATAACAACCTTGATGGTCCATGAACGCGTTAAGCACCTGATGGACAGGACGTGTGGCCTCTGTTCTATCTCTGCAGGCTGCTGTCTGATCTCTGCGCTCTTATGCTCATTTAAAACAGCGACGCGTAATACAGTGAGGACAGATAGGAACGCCTGCGGCATCTCGCGGCTGGTTTGTGTCCCGCAGAGATAAGAGGAGGGAAGGAAGTCGGCCGGCATCTGTCCACTAATGAATAACAATACAGCCCAAGGTCACCATTCATATGCTACTGTGTGTGTCTCTGTGTGTGCGTGGGTGTGTGAGTGTGTGGGAGTGAGCCACAACTGCATGTGCGCTGCATTATTACACACCACGTTGGCATTCAGCCCCTTTGGTCTGTGATGGTTGGACACACATATGGAGTTAATCATTAACCTGTCTGTCTCTGTGTGTGTGTGTGTGTGTGTGTGTGTGTGTGTGTGTGTATTTGTGTGTCTGAATCTATACATCTCTCCTGCCATCTTTAAAAAGAGCATGTCCAACAAAATAACCATCAAAGGACCAGCATCCTGTAATGTGGTTTCTTCAAGAACATTAAAAGTGCACAGTCAAAATATTCAGTTGAGAGATTTTCTATAGAGGAATCAGCCGATAATGAAACAATAAAACCTTTCATTTGTTTCTTTATCCAAATAGTATAATTTAAACCTTGATGACTTTGAGATTCCCATTGACTTTGACGATTAGGTTTTGCTGGTATAGGGAGAATGGCAGACTGGGTGATTTTTCCTCAAATCAGGATCCATTAATTATTCTCTAGAAAATGATGGAAAACGTCCAAAAATCAAAAAACCCATCTCACAATGTTGAGATTCCTGGATCCAGAGCTAAATTGAATGGGTTTCTTCATTGACCCCGTGTTCCATCCTTCCGCCAAGTGTCACAAGGACTGAGTTGATAACGCAGATTTGATAAACAGCGGGGGGAAATGCAAGTTTTAACTAAATTGAAAAGCTTTACAAATGTTTGATGAAGCAGGTTATGCATAAAGTAATGTGGTAGTCTTGTTCCTGTGGCATCCCTGTCTTATCATGGGATAAAGCAAACACCAGCCATCACATGCACACACACACACACACACACACACACCAACTTTATGTGACTCGTCTCAACAATGAGATCATAGAATTTCATCCCCCCCCCACCCTTTAATCCAAACAGCAATCTCTCGTTCTCTCTTTTCCTTGTGACGCAGGCCTAATCTGATAGGCCAGACATCCCTAAAGTGACAGAGGGGAGGGTGTGTGAGAAAGAGGAGTATGCACCTGAGTGCTTCGACGGGGGGGGGACAAGGAAGGTGCGAGAGGGGAGAGAGAAAGGTCACTGAGGATAAACGGATGAGCGGAGAGATGGGTAGTGGAAAGTGAGGCGTTGTAAGACGAGGGGTCTGACGTGGGAGTCGATGATGGATCGGAGGAGAAGGGGGGACTGAAGGATGGAACGAGCGAAAGAGATGACAAAAGGGTAAGAGAAGAGACAAGTGAGATTTATACGAGGCAATGCTGTTCAAGATCAAGCGGGGCTTTCTTTTGGAGATCTGCTTACAAGACAGTACACAGGTGCTATTACATACAAGGAGCCCTTCAATGTAAAGGGGGGTTTCACTATATCATCAACAAGGAGACGACAAGCTCTGCAAACACAGATTCACTGACATTAGTGCCAAAATCCATCATAAAGATTTTCCTTTTGAACAGACTCATATTCTTGCAGCATATATCAATGCTACATTACATTAAACTAATATAATGACTTTGATAAATGTTGAATGCTGATATTCTGATGGATTCGTATGGGAATGAATTATTAAGATTAAGATTAAGATCCATTTATTTATCCCAAACACATGCACAGACATGCACAGGCACACTCATGCAATTGTAGGGAAATTTAACCTCTGCTTTTAACCCATCTGGTGCAGGACACACAGAGCAGTGAGCAGTCATGTACGGCGCCCGGGGAGCAGATGTTGAGGGAGTAAGGTGCCTTGCTCAGGGGCACTAGACCGGGTAAGGAGAATCCTCTTGGATTTTTGGACAGATCAATCCAGGTTCGTCTTTTGTTTTTTCTCCGTGGAGTCGAACCAGAGACCTTTTCTGCCCATAGTTCAAGTTTCTGCCACTAGTCCACCGTATACTATTATTAAAAAAAAATGCAAAAGTATCGGCCGAACCTCTGAGGTTATTTCTGGAGATTTGGAGGTTTCAGGCTGTTTTTTTGCAGACATTTTCCTAAAAACACAAGAGAAACAAAAAAAGTCGGCTAATATGTCTCCTTGAACAAACAAGCATTCTAAACTTCCAAGATCTGGGTCTTCTTCGAGATAGTTTCCACTAAGACTTTCCCACACGTCTGTGACAGCCCCCGCTTTTATATTACGAGTTCTAATATCGAATATCTCCCCGAGCAGCTGAGTTTTTAATCTACCTGGCGTACTAGATATACTGTACCTGGCAGCCACCCTGCTGTTTCTGATGCATTAAACCCACTGACTGCTCCATGTGCGTTTACACAAATAAAGCATTTGGCCAAGGTCTACTTTGTTTGTCTCCAGCTTTCCTCCTGCTGTCAGATCACTAAACGTCCCTCTTCAATAACAGAGCTCGTCGCAGACACTTAGGAGATAAGGAGGGACGGGAAATGACGGGAGCGATTTGTCATCACGCAGCATATGAGCAAGCGGCTGGCTACCCCAGGACCCTTCCGCTTGTTGAGGGGGGGCAAGGGGGGGGGGTCTCTTTCACACAGGCAGACATCAGCATCTTCCTCTGGAGTATACATTAACCCCACCTCTTTGCATGCCTTCCCGTTTTCCAACCAGGCCTGGTGTGCAAAAACACATTAGAATGCAAAGATGGAGACCCAATGCGTCGATCAGCTGTTCTCCGAGCCTGGCGTGACATTTAATTACGCACACAGGCCACAAGCTTGAATGTTGAAGAGAGACGGTATTTGGTAGATCAAGTCGCACATACACACACACACACAAACAAGTACACATTTATATACAAACTTGTAGCACAGAAATATCACAGTCTCTACAAAAAACTGCCGCATTTGCATCATTATCTTATCCCGCCCCAACGTCTCAATTCTGTTACATTGCACAATCCTCATTCTCTCCTCTTTTGCATTTATATCTTGTATTTCTTTTGTTTAGTTTGTTTTATGCATAGTTATTTCTTTCTTATGTGAAGTACTTTTGTGTTTTTATGTTTTATGTTCAATGTATGCACCTTTTTTGCCAAAGAAAAGTCCAGGTAGGTGTAAATCTACTTGGCAATTAATCCTTTCTGATTCTGATTATTATAATGGCATATTTCCTTCAAGGTTAATATCTGCAGCAGGGAATAAACAAATAACCAAAAATGACAATTTCAACAACCGATTTCATTCATTTTCAAACGAGTGAACACAGTTAAATTGTCCAAAACAAGTGCTCAGTGAATGCCGACTCTAGCGGTGTGATTACGGGGGCGACGGCTTGACAATGTGTGCGGCGACAATGTGGCCCGAGGGGTTCTTGCTCGGGCAACGGTCCCAGAGTTTTGCTGGGCAGTGCTCCCGGCGGCGAGAGTCCCAATGATGTCGGAAGCATTCTGGGCAAGAGTGGAAGCGTTAAATAACACGTTTGTTTCCTTTTCGGTCGTGGAACAGACGCTGAGAGCGGGAGCGCAGTGTGGGATTGTTTGTGTTGCACTTTTAAAGCCATTTCGCTCGCTGAAGTGCGTTTGGACCGGGGGTACAAAAGATGGCCGCTCTCCATAAGGCCATCAGCGACTGGCAGGCGGCGTGGTGCCCCAGCATCAGACACGCATGGGGATAACAAACTGTATGTAGCTGTTGAAAACATAACTGTGATTACAATATGAATAGATACTAATAGCATTGGTTTGGCAGATAACAACACTGGAGGTGGTGCTTAATTTAAAGTCCCTGCAGGTAAAATCATCATATCCTGTGGCTGCCACACGACAACATCTCCCCATTGACTCTCCATCCTTAATGCACATTGTTGGATGTTAATAAATTGTAATGTGGTTTGTATAAGTGACAGATTTAAAGAATTACCCCTCAAGGGGTTCCTGGGATGTCTCTTTCACAATAATGGTAAAGACATACGGATTGACACATGGGGGGGATGATGGTAACGGCTCCATAGGCTCTTGTGGACCAAGTGACTTTCTGAGTTTAGCTGAGCAGAAGTTATTTGCATCAGCTTTAACAATGTAAAAATAAAATTCAATTCTTATCGGAATAGATTGTTTGTCTCCTAGCGCGACTCAAGGCTCTGCACAACACAAGACTATTTATAAGGTGCAGCTGAATAGAAAAAATAGAGTATATTTATAGAATGAAGTGAAAAGTTTGTATTAGTCTGGTTCAGGCATATAAACTGTGATTTACAGACATACAGTATGAAGCTATGACTCATAGTAGCTTCTAACCTGTGTGAGTGGCCACGATGCATTAATATGTTCACGGGTTTTTCTAACTTGATCGTAAATAAAAACATACATCTATAGAAAAATATTAGGTTTTCGTTCTAGATGTATGGATTTGAAAAACCTCATTGTACAAAGAGAGAGAGTGGACGCACACATTTACCTGACTAATTCATTGATTATTTAAAAATTTCATTTGTCGTGAGGGTTATTGTCAGATTCTGTTTGTCGACTCACAAACACAGATTCCGACACCTTGTTGTGAAAAGGCCAGAAATAATGTGTGCTCCTGCTGCTGGCTCGCTGACGCTGAAAGTGTGTGCAGGTCTGAATGCTAAATGAAATGCGGCGTGAAATAAGATTTTTCTTTCTTCAGTGTATTCCTGAAATAAAGCTTCTCGTGAAAATAATACAAAAATCAACTTTGGACTGACTTTTGGCACGAAAGGGTTGAAGAAGAACGACACGATGTGACAAACAAGTATTATAGGCGACAGAAAAGTTGATAATCCAGATGTTGTGCGTCTGTTATTGTCATTTGACGACATGCAAGGCAGCTCAGATCACGTGACATCATGGCTGAACGTTCTTTAACTGGCTGCTGCCATATTTGCATTTAGTCGTTAAGGGATTACAGCTCCACGGACATTTATGAAATATCTCCCAACAGATTTGCACACGACAAATCCCCACTCACCTGATCCACACGTGCACACACACACACTCATAAACTAACACAGACTATGCATATCATGTTGATGTGATAAGTGGCATTCCAGGGGAGATTATCAACCTCTGCTTCCATTAGGCAAAGAATAAATACACACACACACACACACACACACACAGACAGACAGAAAACAAACAGGTACCCAGACGAGAATAACACGCAAACATCCTGCTGATGTCTTGTCAATACCTGCCACACACACACGCTCAGGTGGCAATGTGGTATTGATGGCTCTACCTTACTGGTCGTTGCTGGGGTCAGCTTTTCACTGGTGCTGTCCAGGACACGAAACAAGCACGTCAGCGCACCCTCAGCATCCTGCAACATTGAATTCACTTTTGTGCACGGCAGCCCTTATACTGTATCTTTCTGTCTGAGGAAGCACAGTTTTCTTTGGTGAAAAGGTTATTTTTAAATCGTGCCAGCCACGACAATATGGTTTACTAACGACAGGAAATGACGTGCAAACTAAGCAAGTCACAAAACCAACACGTCCCAAAATCCTCCAACAATACAGATTGAGTCATAATAGTAAAAGAGGTCAATGTAGCTTGTTCCATCACTATCTCAGAGATCACAGCTGTAGGCATCATTAGTGCCTCTGAACAATGTGGAGACGGAATGAAAAGAAAACCACAGTACAGAAACATATGAACAGGTAATGCTGGAGAGAAGCATTGCAGTTGTAAGAAGAGCTGAGGGCAAAGATAAGTAAGATCATTGCTGATCACAATCCTGGAAAATGCTGCATCACACCGGGTGATCAAGTGTGTATTTCACGTGACTTTATCATCAAGCCTGTCTTTTGATTTCCATACATGCATTTTAAGGTATGAATACAGTCAATTTGGATTGTCATAAGCAATTTCCTGTACGTTTACAGATGCATAAAAGTTTAACAGCCACAGGTTTGCTATCAGATCGACGGCTGCAGCTGACACACCACTTCTGCTGGAGGTCTGATTCTCCAAGGTATTTTTTAGAAATAGATAAAAACTGAATATATTTGGAAATTCAAAACTTCTCTGTTGTGTATATTGTTGTCCGTATATTTCTTTGGATATATGAATTGGAGGAGCAGAGCAGGTTAGTTTTACATATATTTTTTTTCATGATTGCTTTCTGCAGGCAACAGGAATGTACATGACTCTCCATCTGACAGGCAGACAAAGAAAAAGGAGAAGAAGAGGAGGAAGAGGAGAAGGATGATAGTTTGAACTAATCGGTATTTGATTGATTTGGCCTCTAGGCCTCGTTCAGCCTGACCTGAGCCAGTCTTAGTCTGGACATCCTGCAGTGCAGCACAGAGGAACATGATCGAAGGAGGAGCATTGTTAGTATAGCCACACAACTTCTTTCATACCGGAAAGTCTAGACGCAGGAAACTAAGCTACATGTTCGTCCTTCCTTTCGGACAAAGGCACCTTTCATGCCTGTTATTTTGCTTTTGACTGAACTGAACAGTCTAAAGTAAACAAGGCGGCCGTGAAGGTGTCCTTAATCAGATTTGGGCCCTAACAAAGCTCTGAGAAAAAAAATGCTGCAGTGTCTTAAGACCACTTCAATTTGTGCACAGAGCTCAATATGAAGAGTTACACAAGAATACAGAATAGATCAGGATTTAATTATTTGTTATGTACACGCCCAACGAGAGTGAAACTGCGTAAACATTTTCTTAGAGTGTGATTATTGGGAGTGCATACATAAGAGCAGAAGAATGTGAAACTGTTGTTTTTTAATTCCCTGTTTCTCATATTTCCTGCAGTCTGGGGCACAGCCGCAGCTTTTTGTTAAGCCTCCCACAGTGCAACAGGAAAGGGGGGGAGGGAGGAGGAGGGGGAGGCACAGCAGGTTCACTTGATTTTACTTGTCTCCCTCCTCCAGCAGCTGCTGAGTCAACATTCAAATATTTGGAATATCGCCGGGTTTAAAAAGGCAAGAACAGCAGGTGGAAAGATTGACAGAAAATCAGCGTGTGCCTGTCTGTCTGTCCGTTTGTCCCTGTCTGTCTGCAGAGCGGAGTCTGACCCTGAATCAAATTTCATTTGTCTGCTTTCTGGGCCACATGTTTCCTGGCCAATGACCTATCACCTCGTTGCTGTAATCCTCCACAATGATGCTGCGATCTGGCACTTCCTCAACTCCACCGTGCGCTGCCGACTGCAAGGATTTACGTGTGTGCAGGGGGGGGGAATAAACTGAGAGAGGAGCAAGATCCCTTGTTCCCTTTCTTTTTTTTTACTCTTTTACTGCCGACCGCTGGAGTGAAAACACAAAGACACAGAAGTCATTCTGGTTTTGCTGAGTAGTACTCATAAATTATTCTGCTGCCTCAAAAAACAAAACCCTCTGCAACTCACTCGTTAAAAAAATGTGATTTCCACAAGTTGTCTATCATGTAAATTGAAGGTTCTCCCATAGGATGTTAAAATGTGATTTACACGTCTACACAATAAGGTTGTGATTCTTTTAGTTTGATTATAGCTTGATACTATAATATGACCTCATTCAGGGTAAGATAATCATACTGTTTACATGGCAGCGTCATAATTGGGTTAATATCGGAATACTGCTGTAACTCGAAATATAGTCATTGATTCAAATGAGTCCATTTCAATTAGCCTTGTTGTAATTTAACTCGAGAAGTCAGTGTTTGGTCATAGTTGCGTCTTCATGATTATATGATGCAGCTTTTAAACCCCCCTCATCCATTATTAAGAGATTTCAACTAAATTTGTCCTTTGTTTTGAGCCCTTTGAAACCATGTGTTACTTTTTAAGACCCTCGTTTTTACTTTTATATTTACCTTTTGAACTTTATGCAAACTACTTGGACAGTTAGACCATTTAGACTTATCTCCCTCACACAATCTCAACACGTAGCAATACCTGACTCATTATATTGATACTCATCTATATAGTTTTATTTTTTATATCCGCCCAGCTACTGCAGAGCCATCCTTTGAGATACACCTTGTGCCAAATCCAGTGAAGTGTCGAAAAAATAAATTGGTTTAGCCGTGATAAAAATGTGCGCAGGGTTTATATGTGGATTATAACTCCAAATGATTATGTGGCCGTTGCAGGGATGATATTAAAACAATTAAATCCCCTCCTGAGCCTCAGTCACTCAGTGGTAAGTGAGGCCAACTTACTTACACACATATAGGCTATACAGTATACAGCCTGGATTTTATATATGCACAATGCAGGAAGAAGCAATACGCACACAAATTTATAAGTGAAATAATAAAAATGTTACAAGCGTACGCCCCAACACACACACACACACGCTTCCCAGCAGCCAGCGAGCTAAACCCCTTCAATCCATGATGTAATCTCTAAGTGTGTTCAGTAATTACAAGGTCTTGGGTTCCTCCGCTGCTTGAAGCCACCTCAGCCTTATGTAACCGGCGGGCTCACGTGCCGTCAATTCGCTGAGCAAAGATTGCAATATGGCTCCCCTACAGCCCGAATTACATCCATCAGCTCGCCGGGACCAGCTGGGGCGATAATCAAGACACGATGAAATAAGAGATGATCGGAGGCCTCGGGGATAACCGGCAAACAACGGCAGTCAGTGATTCAATCAGGTACAATTTGCTCTAATCAAGACATCAATCGACAATTACTTCATTTAGATTAACCACCATCGCAGAGATGACTCTCCATATGTGCCTGTTATCTTTCAATTAAAACGGAATGAGGACGCAAAGTGGCACAGTTGAACACTAATGTGCATCTATAAACATAGATGGGGAAACATACCAGAGGCAGACAAACGCTAAAGGAGAAACTCTGGGATAAAGTGCACTACAGTACAATTATTAGTATTTAACTTGATAATTAAACAGCTGTAGTTACTAGTGACCCACATACAAGGTATGATACATTTTTATAGATTAAACTAAGCAACAGCGATAGAAACAGATAAATTAGCTCCACATTGACCCACTGTATAATCAAAGTACTGCTTTTATATTATACATCAGTAATAGCAATCCAATGATATGATCAAATGAAACTGACATTCTCTGTATGACCTGAATGCCCTTTTACTTTACTTTTACTACGATTATTGTTATTGCTCCCTGCACAAATTATGTAAATACGTCCACAACTGATTTGTAAAGATAACAAAGTTTAGTTCTGAAAAACACTCAAATTGCCTTAATCAGATGCAAAGCAGATTTCACAACTTGCACTTTATCCAAAAGAACTAAGACAGCAATTAGTGAAGACAGCATGAGATCCAAAGCATCACTCATAATGAATCTGACCACAACCACCAGCAACCTCAATGCAGACCTCCCTCACAGCTTCATCAGCAAAGTTCTCTGTAAAGAGCTTTAACAATGACTAAGTACTGCTGCTGAAAAACGCATCTTCAACTCACAGAAATGTAATTATATCAGAAACAATGGCACCAGCATGTGTCCGAGGCAACAGCCACAACCGGTAAACACCAGGACGCATCAAGGGACGCCCAGCAACTTACTGGAAAGCGGTTTCCGTCCCCAGTTCATCATCTTCGTCACATGGCTCCATCCTGTCAGCCGGACAGATGAAGGAACGAACGGGTGGAGAGCGGATGCCCCGGCCCCACTCGCCACCAACAGGCTCAGCGCTTCGGAGAAAGAGCTCCTGTCCCGCTCCCTGAATCCAACTCCTCCACTGGAGAAAAAGAAATCCACTTCCTCTGAATCTCTTTATCCCCAAATTCAATTTTCTGTGTGTGTGTGTGTATGTTTTTGTGCGTGTGTGCATATGTGTGTGTCTGAGTGTGTTCCTGATTTTTTTTCTCATTCCTAGCTTGGCGCCAAATGTTCCAGCTTAGCACCGCTGTGCAGCACCGCTGGTGATGGATTTAGCCGGGGCATCTGGGCCAGCGGGGATAAACTCCATTCACACACACACACACACACACATGGTTGGACGCTGGCAGACACACACACGCACAGAGTGTCATGCGGTGAGAGATCGCAGGGCACAACGCTGGGAAAAAGCCTCCCCCCACCCGGCTTCATCAGAGAGATGACGAGATGTGTGATATACTGTAGTTCCCGCACACAAACACACACACACACACACGCAGGCACGCACACGAACGCACACAACTTCCACATGCAGAGGGTGGATCAATGCACGAACAGATGGGTGCCAACTTTAGAGCCAACACTAAGCGTACACTCCAGCAGCTGTACTCAAGGTACTATGTGCACATCGGAGACACAAAGATCGCTGACACAACGGAGCAATGATATGTGTGTGTCATATAAAAACACATCTCGTGCGTGTATGCATGTGAATGTATGCTGGGGGGGAGGGGGGGAAGCAGATCAATGATTGTGAAGCGATTCTCTCCAGACAGAGGTCAACTGTGCCTGTGGGCATAGAGGCAGCGAGAGATTACCACAACAATAATGTAAGGACAATAAAGAAGCAACACAACGGTGCACTCGTCCTTGCTGACTCAGTAGAGATGTCCCAAAACATAATTGTATTTATTCCCACACAGCATCACGTTGTGTACTGATTCCACATGTGGAACGAGTAGGATTCCAAGCCAGCAGCATGTGCAGACTTTAACACATTCATAAGGTTAAGTATGATTAAAAAGGGATGGGGGACATTTTTATCGCGGGGCTAATTCTGTGAAACGTCTGTGGCAGCAAGAGCCACTTTGACGAGCACCTACAGTCTCAAATAATCAACTTTACAACATCTAGCTGTTAAGCAGGGCTGCCTGTCTGTTAGATTTAATGTCTATGGCAGCCCGGGGGTAAATACATCACTCATAGTGACACGGCTGAATTTGGTTTCTCTATGTCACAACATCGGTTTCAATGCACCGCAAAATAGTTTTATAATGATAAATAGGAAATCAAGCAGTTTAAGTATCTTTTTGAGGACATGAGAGGCAGAATTTTTTCTGGATAAAGGTAATAATTGTTTTATATGAACTTCCATATAGTCATTGGTCAAATTTTGTACCATCTATTTGCAGATATATGTGCTATTCCAGTTCAGTGGAGTCCAGTTCGATTTGCTACCCCTGAGATGCCACCTGCCACTGACACTTGGCCAAGACTATGTATAGCCACCACTACAGGGATGTGAGTGTAATTTTACACACAGGATGGCAAAATGAAACATCGAGGTCAGACTGAAATTTCTCATGATGCTGTCTGTTTTGTGCCAAGTAGCATTTTTGGCATTTTTATTCTCAGTCCATCTGAAAAAAGGAAATAATTTCAAATTTCTTCCCTGATCCAACTCACTTTTAAGTCCTGTGTATCGCAGATTAATCCAATATTTAAAAGTACAAACCGCATACATATTTCCCTGCAAATAAATACATGCTTTAGCGCAAGGTTTAGGATTAAAGGGAGAGTAGAGGTGGCAAATGTGTGCATTTTGGGGATTTAGGAGTTAAAACAAGATCCTCGATGCACATATATAGTATGTCAGTGTTTTGTGTGCTGGAAATGACTCTTGGCAAAATGACTGGAATTATTTTGTCACCATCTGGAGGCTCTGTGGTCGACCCCTGTCCGTTTACTGGGGAAAGCAGGTCTGCTAAGTAAAGGGTCTATTTCCTTATACTCTATTTCTCTTTGGGACACAAGGAGAGAGAAATGGTGGGTGAAATCAGATCATAGGACGGAAGGAACAGAGGAATGGAGGTTGAAGGGAAGGAGGAGGAACATTGTGAAATCGAAAAAATACACAGCAATTGACTTTACTTAAAGGTGAATATAGATTGTAAATGGATAAATAATGTCACCCTGATTCAGAACAAAGCCAATAACCCCTCATCAATTCTCATTATCTGCCCCATTCACAAATGAGAGTCTCATCTGGTGAATTTGATGCAGCAGCCGGCTCACTGCAGGCGAGCCAAAGGTCTTTACTGTTCCATTCAAATAGAGGATAGAAATTCATCATTAACTCGCCTGATTGCTTCCTCTCCTATCATTTACATAAGACAATGACTAAACTGACCCAGGGACCGGCTGACCGGGTCAGAGGAGCAGTCGCTTCCCCCTCCTGTGCAGTAAAGACTGTGAGCTCAGCACTTTTTCTCCATGTCGGATTATTGCTCAAAGAAAAAACAAAAGCGAGACAAAATTAGTTATTTAAGGTACAAGCGTTTTACAAATGAGTTTCCACACCCTGTACGTCTATTGTTCTCGCTGTGAGTAACTTTGGTGAGCTGCTGTGAGAAGTGTGTAACTGACTGATAGTCGCAGCTTAAATTGCAAGAATCAGGCCCAGGATCATCAATAGAAATGCTAAGCTATAGATTCAAGTTGTAAAGTCAGTTAGAAAGACAAAGATGTCATCACAAATGCCCGACATTCAGTGAGGAAACCAGAGAACATAAGCCATACCCACTGTTGACAGATTGATAGACTTGTGTTATTTCTCTACACGACAACAAACTTAATCGCTCAGACACGGAGCCCAACGGCAGTAATCACCACATGGCTGCTGAGTCCGCTGCTCTTGAGTAAAACTTACATAGTGTTACTTTAGAAATGGCAAAATGTCTCAGTTTGAGAGGCTGTAAGTCTTGAGTCTCTTTTTTAAACAATAATGCAAAGTAGCCGACACTTAAGAAACCTCCGCACTGTGCTCTGAGGACATACTTATCTTCTCTCCCTCATCATTTCCACATTACGTCTAGACTGCATCCAGTTAAAACACTTCCTGCTTTTAAAAATCCAACGTGAATTAAATGTGATTATAATCCGTCGCAGACTACCATATAATGTCATAACAAAATAATCTAGTGGGAAATGGATCATGAGAGCCACACTGTTATCACCGTGTAATCAGGTTAGGGTTGAACTGAAGTAATGGTGTAAACCAATTTCGGACCTCACTCCTGAGACCGTCTCACTCCGCTCGGAGGCACTGGAGATATCAACTTTTAAAAGTGACACGTGAGCACATGATAAATTGGTTGGTTCGTTTTTTCGGCAGGATTATAGAACAACCACAAACTTATCACCTCGAAACCTGGTAGACAGATGAGACACTGACCCAAACAGAAGCTATTAAATGTAGGTGTGAAACGGTTCAATGGTGTGGATTGTTTTCAATTTCATTACATTGAAACATAACACTTTTTTATTTTTATTTTTACTGATTGCTAAGGGAATAATCAAGACATTTTTAGGGGACTGATATATAAGTGTGTGCAGTTTGGTGCAGCTCGACTGAATTTAAGGGGACCTTGGGCCTTGGCAAAGTAAAGCACTCTGCTGAGCATCACTCTGGTTGACTATGAAACCTTTTCGTATCAAAGCCATGTACACACACAGTTATAATAAGCACATATGCCACTATGAAGTGACACAACCCAAAAAATCCTAATTTTGAGGTTGTTTTTGTGTCACTCTCAGAACAGCCCTGATTTGGCATCTGCTGTTTGGTACAGTGCAGTGACATTACTGTATAGAAAACAAGGTCGAATAGGTCATGCCACAAATGAAACATTACTGAGTGACACGAGTTCATCCGGTCGATCTAGGCTGGCAGACAAGCTGTGCATAGATGTGACCTTCTGCAGCAGACTGCCGTGCACAGCCTCCCAGTAAAGCCCGACTTAAAATCCTCTCAAATTCTCTGTCAAACCCACAAGAGCTGGCCAGAATGGGAAAATGCAGTCACTAAAGTGAGAGAGGTGCGTAAGGACTCCGACTCCACCCAACTGTGGAAATGCCTCAGGCGGTGCTGGCCTGGAGAGATAGAAACAACTGGGGACACAAACTGCCACCATTTGTGCTATAAGTGAAAAAATTAAGGATAAATAAATCGAAAAAATGTGAATATGCGTGTATTCACTCCACATGGACAAAAGCCACCCCCTGCACTTTAACCCCCCTCTGCAGAGATAACTGTGCACTCACTACAATCATGAATCTCATCATTACATCATATGGACACAGAGGATGAGCTTAAATACCTGATCTTACCTCATGACTCAGTTTGCCATCCTGCTGCGTCTCTATGCCCCGACTGCATCCTAATCCTCAGGCTGCCACCAGCAGAGGGGGCAGGCTTTAACAACAGCAACAACAACCAAAAAAAAACAACCACAACGGCAGAAAAAAATTATTTAGGGTCAGTGGGGGGAGGATGGAGGTGAAAAGAAAGTTTGTAGTTGTGATAGCAGAAAGAAACAAAATGAGAAGAGAGAGAAAGTGGAGAAAAAGCTGGGGATGTGGGGCAGAAGGTCCTGAAGAGTGAGTGCGGGGGTCAGGTGATTCAGCAGCAAGCAGAAAATCGCCCAATCTCTTTATCTGCTTTTTTTCTCCTTTCTTCTCTCTCTCTCTCTCTCTCTGTGTGTGGTATGATCTCTTCAATCATTACTAAGCTTCCCTGAATGTGCTGGCCAATAGGGTTTAAGAGCACCGAGCACCGCAACCTCTTTAGACTCTTAACACAATAACGTTAACTCGCAAATTATATTTCTATACTATACACACTAATGCATGCCCTCAGCCAAATAACTCAGTGTGTTATTGTCAAAAAGTCCTTATTCATCCACCTGGTTATATATAAATTGTATTCAACTAATATTCACACTTGAACGGGGAAAGAAACAATTTAGGTTTAAGTGTTTTGCCCAAAGGCGCTTCAGCAAAGCATACAAGACAAGCCAGGGATCAAACCAGCAACCTCCTGAGCCACAGCCACCCATGTTTTGGAGTAAAGTTAAAGCAACACTCCATGAGACAAAGGAGTTACCATCCGGTGAGTGTGTCCAGACTCGTGTCAGGTAATTACACATCGGGGCACGGTGGAGTGACGGAGAGTGGAGCGAAAGAAACAAACACGGAGGAGAAGAGGACAGAAATGGTTGGCCTGAGATTCTCTGCAGAATTCGAGGGGGAGAGGTGATTTATGGTTTCCATTGACTCCGACGCAGGGGTTGTTTTATCTGCTCCCGCACTTCTACTGCAGGGAGTCCGACTCCCATTACAGAAACTCTCATGTTTAGAACCAGTTGAAACCGATAATCATCAGCCACTGGGGGCTTGAAGCAAAGTCTCCGTGTGCTACTGGTCCAGTTCTTTTATCTCCTTCTCTCCGGTCCTTTCGGGCCAGATTAGTGTTACTTGTTAAATTCTTAACCAGGATTGGAAGCGACAAGCTAAACTAATGAAATTCCCCGAAACCTCAGCTAGATGTTAACTAGCCACATATTTCCCGGGCGATACATCAGCATGTTAAAATAGTCAAAAAGAGCAGATTAGCGTGCATTAATTTCCCTTTCATATGTCCTATGCAACATGTGCAGACAAAAATCATGTGTAGGACAATATTAGGAATATTTAGGACTTTATTTAAAGTCACTTTTCTTGCACATCCATGTGTTTCCGTCCCCTATTTTCACCTGGACCCTGATGAATGATTTAGTTGTAGACAATATGTACTCACTCATCGCTTCCGAGAAAAGATGTCTCCCACCACACAACCTTCCTGGTTCTCACTGCAGAGGAGACCCTGACCGAAGAAGACATCTTCTGGAAATGGTCCTCCAAGAGTTTGCAGCAAGCTATCACCGGAGTCAGGATTTGGTTGGAGCTGACTGATGTGAGGTCAGTGCTGAGGTCGAATGATGACCAAGAAGAATCAGAGGAGGCCGAGAGGCTGATGGACACCTTCTCCTCCCGCAATCCGTCTCCCAGGTCCATGGTGCAGGGACGAAAATGAGCAGACAGGATGATGGAAGTTATAAAAAAAAAGAACAAGAGGATGAAGATGAGGTGGGGAAGATTGAAACAGCAGCCTTGGATGGTGGGTAAGGAACTGGCTAAAAGCGTCTCACTCTTTTCTCCTGTGTCTCAGTAAAGTACTGAAGAGTGAGGAGAGGTATGGAATGTCATCAAACCAATCAGAGAACAAGAGATGGCGATATGGATGAAAAGAGGACCAATCAGGAGCTAGAGAAATTGACACATGGAGCGAGTAGGATGCTAAGACTGGGGCCGAATAATGCGAAAGGTGCGGGCGGCATCACTTACGAAGTGATAGCTCACATCTCATTACTGCCCATTCCCCCCCAACCCCCCCGCCCTCCCAACAATTGAATCATGTGGTAAGTGGATAGAGACGGCGTGGGGTGGGAAATCGATTTGAGATGCACGTAGAGGCTTGAACCGGTGGCTTCTGTGGCTACATGATAGCAGCAGGAAAGAGAGAGCCGTCTTAGGTTGCGCAGATAAGCGGTTCATTACAAGAAGTCGGACCCAGTCCTAACAAAATTACGGTTCACCACTAAAACCCCATTAGGATCCTGATGGGGAGGCCGGGTTGGACAAGCTCCCAGAGGTACACTGGCAATAGACTGAGAGCATAGTTCTGCAGACAGTGAGGATACAGTAGAGAGGTAGAGTGGACTGAAGGACACTTTGGAATAGAAAGAAGTATATTTAGGTTTCTAACTTTCCCAAATAAACCACATATAATATCATATCATCTGCATAATAATGTACATTTCCTAGCAGTTGCAAAATAACAAATTGAGACAGCTTTTTCGGGACATGATGAAATTGTTTCTTCAGAGGTATAAGGGAAGTTTGGCAGCCCACATGGACTGTATCTAAAGATGTCTGCACCCAGAAATTGATTCTAAATATCCCATATTTCAATCATGATGTTTTACCCTGTTTTTAAATGCATCAAATAACTACACAACTGTACATAAATCTGTGCTATAGGACCGAGGATAACCGATCTGTGATGGTTAAGGTTTGATCACCCTCAAACCTTAACCATCACAGATGACTTGGTTTGGTAAGGATTTCAAGACATACACACCAAAGCCGACTTTCACTTTAAATCGATTTTGATGTAGACAACACCGGCTGCTCCAGGCGGGGCTAATGACATATGACCTCTGATCAACCGATGGAGGTATGACAATATTTTAGATTTAGCTGTGGCCTTGTTTAACTTTGTCTCTCAAAGTCCCCGAGTATCTGATCTGGATCAAAATTTCCATCTGGACCAAAGACATGCCCACCTCTGCTTAGATTAAGCAATAAACGACTCGCTTCCCAGACAAGCAGACACAGATGATTGGATCAAAATTTTCAAATTCACTAATGCTCACCACGGAAACAGTGGCTGTATCAGACCACATCGGTGATAAATCTGTCCTGTCACTTTGACTTAGATTCTGGCAGTTTTTTTATTACCTCTGATTCAATGTTGTGTCAAGTTTTTGTACAAATGAGAGCCACCAGATTAGATACGGATTGCTTTTAGCTAGTTGAAAAATCAACCAGAGGAGCCCCCGCTGACAAGGACAGTAGATTCAAAATGTCAGGCTGCAACAACACATCCGGGGGGGTTGAGGTTTTAATCAGCTATAGTCCCGCGACTTTGAAGGTCGAGGTGGCTGATGAAATTCTGTGTACGCCTAACTTTGCATAGAGCACAGGCTTCATGCTGCTCATTCCTCTTGGGGGTGAGAAACAGGGAGGCAAGAAAAGGAATGAGATGCACATTAGAATTGAAAAGAACAGTTTGCGGATACATTTATGAATATATGCAAGTTTTTACAAAATCTTTATTCAAGTATCATCTCGACTTGTGGAGACGATAAAGACGGACCGGACATTACAGAAACAAAATGAAAAAGTCAAGTGGAAACCCTGAAAACATAAAACACTGTATTAAACATTCAATTGTGTGAGAGGAAAAATAAATAACATACTGACCTAACAGCTGTTTTTGTATATTTACATGTTTACAAAATCATGGGGGGGATCCAGATCGTTTCTAACTATTTCCTATGAAATGTTTAGCAAACAGCATCAGTTCATGTCAAAATATGGAAGCTGTCTATGCTCTGACGACTTAATTTCCCTTCGGCTTCGGGGATGAATAAAGTAATCTATCTATCTATCTATATGCGTTTATCTAATATTTCTGATAATTAACTGGAAAAAACAAACAGCCTTTGTCTTTAACTGTGTATTAAGAGAAGCTTCAGGACAAGATACGTCTTTATTAATAGATAAGTGGCTGTACTTTCACTGTTGCTGTTAATTCTTCCTATCAAGAGGGAGCTAGAATGGGAGGGACAGGATCAACATAGACCAATTCATCAGAAATTCACAGAAGGACGACAAAGCAACAAACAGGAACATCTAAATACTGCAGAAGAATTCTGGAGGGGTCAGTACATTCGATTTGTTCAGCGAAAGTAGCGGAGCATCTCCAGGAAAGGAAGAGCAGGTCCCACTGTAACGGTGGAGTAATCATTTCCAGGGGGACGATCACTGGCGGCGCTGCTTGAGAAGCACTTGCAGGAAGTCACTACATTAAGAGGCGCCAAGCTTCCAGAACAGCAGAAAATACCCCAAAGAGAATCTAGAGGCAGAGCAGAGCAAAAAGGAACCACAATATTCCAATACTTTGGGTATGAAGAGGAAAAGTCATAGCAGAGACAAAGAAGGCTTTGCCAGGTTGCGCCGGTTGTGTCCGTTTCCACATCAGAGTTTCAAAACGGTTTTCTTATTGCCAGCCTGGAATAAGCGAGAGGCAGAAAAACTTCCCAGGTGGTTTGGACAGAAATGTAAGCCAGGTAGCAAAAAGGAGGATAGGTTTGGAAAGAGGGGCTCAGTAGTAGCAGTCTACGAAGAATTAAACCAGCCAACAGCACTCAACGTGCCACGGAGCGGTGCTTTGAATCGAAGCTGCGCTGGAATGGCTTCACATGCAGAGCAGTACCAGAAATGAAGAACGGACGGGGGTTAGAGGCATGGTAGAAGCAAGGCGTTCCGCAAGGCTACTGGAGGAAAACTAATGTTAGTGCCAGAGGAGAAGAAAAGGGAAGCAGGGAAGTGCAAAGCAGCTCAGCTCCGGAGATGGCTGCTATGATCCCTCTGTCCGCGAGCGCAGGCAGGTAAATGTTGACCGGCTGGAGGGGTGGGGAGGGGAAAGACAGCAAAGGAAAGGAAACCCAACGGCTAATGCCTCCTTCAGTAAATGGGCCGCGGCTGTTTCATGCTGTAGTGGGCCTCGGAAGCTGACACATATGCAGACTCAGGGAAAAAATCCTCATGGAACTCTGCCAGAAACCTGAAAGAGAGAGGTTGGGTGGGGGGGAGGAGGAAACAGAAGGAGATCCCGTGTTCAGCACTGCTTTGTTCACATCAAATATTCAACACGAAGCCGTTTGTCACATGACAAACAGCGTCGACATGATGGGCTTACATGAAGCAAGAAAATAAAAAAAGCTACGGCAGAAGTGGCGTTCCGGTTCGCTTCAACTGCTGGTTTTCCTAGATATCCCTGGCTCATTCCACATAAATCCCAGACCCTTTGCCCTCTGCCTGTGGGGATATATGTCAGGGACAAAGCCCCCTCATCCATATACCACCAGCAGAGGCCCAATCGCTATGGCACAGAGACTGAGAACATGAGAACGACGGACCAGGAGTCAGAAGTCAGCAAGGGAACGAGTGAAAAAAATCCCCCCCCGCTCCACCCTCCTCCCATCTAATCAGTAGCGGGGAAAAACTAATCCGGAATCTTCTTAGTATCCGCTACTCGGCCAAATCCTCTAAATCTTGCCATCTCATCTTAGCTCCACCGGCCTTCCTAATCTCAATGCAAACAAATTATCCTCATCAGAGGAGAACTTAGGAACACTTTGACAACGAATAATAAACAAGACAAATCTGAGGGGACAATAAAAGGGAATACGTGAATATCCCCCAGTGAGTAAAAGTGAAGGTAAGCTGGGGCGGGTACAAAGAAATAAGGTATATTTACTGTAAACGTCACTGAAAACAGAAAAACGCTGAGACTAGGCTATTCTTTACAAAAACTAAACAGGTTTCAATATATATTTTATTGATCAAAAAATGATCTATTTGGCTTTTTGGTGCCAGAAAGTCCAGCTCGTGCTAATCTGCATTGCTGTTGAATCAGTAATAACACAGGGCAAGCTGCTTTAGCCGCACACATTGTAAATCAGCACAACGGGTGCGTACACATGTGCACGCGCACACACCCTCACTTAATCATAATCATTCTTGCAGGGAAAGGGAGAGTGAGAGATCAACTGTGGCCAAATCCCAGAATGCATTGCACTTTAGTCTCCACGACATCAATCAGTTTTTGCCCAGTCGGCACAATCTGCCACGAGGCTGAATTCAGAGTTTAGAAAAAAAAATGGCATAAAGAGGTTCCCAAAAGACAGCAGTGTTTTAGTGTGTGTCCAGTGTCCTATAGAGTCGCCAACACGGTGACCGTATTAACTAGGTAACTGGGAAACATGGGAGAGTTTCCTGGACTGATCCCAGGCCATCCAGTCTTATAGTTGACTACAGAGCTATATGAGACTCAAACTGCAAAAAGCTATGCACCGAGTTCCCCATTATTCTGCAGAATGAAACTCCATGAAAAGATTTGCGCCAGTGATTCGCCGTCCAGTGAATTAAAGGACTCTCTGCCCATGACACTGTACGAGAGGCTGAGCCGAGACCAGCTGCTAAAGATAAGAAGTTTTACTCTAGTAAAGGTGAATGTTGCAATCTCTTTCTTCAGACACTTTCATTTAAGTAGTGGAAGAGTGGCAGGGTTTCTGTGTATGGAGTTGCTCCACAGCACTGCCAGGTGGCGGAGGGCAGTACTGCGAGCGTTTGATTAGAGAACGCGAGGGCCTAAATCCCCAGGTTTGGGACCGGCTGAACTGAAGATCACTAGGGAGGATTTAAAGATTAGACTCCCGTGCTTGTGTAACGCCCACTCATCTCCCTCCCTCAAACACATGTTCTTTCTCACTCCATCCCGCCCTCCCCTCTGGCCCCGTGTTCTCATTTACTTTCTCTTTCTTGCCTTTCTATTTCGGTGTCTCTGGGCTTATTTTGGTGCATTGATCATTTCCTTTTCATTTTTGGGAATTTGATTGCTGGCCCTCATCTCCTATAATCTATTATTTTCACTCGGCTGCTGCTCTACTTGGGACTTCTCGCAGCTCGAGCCTGGCACTTACTCTCGAGCTTTACTGCTTAGCTAGGTCACACCTTAGGTAATGAACCGAGTTGATTATTAGCGAGGTGCATTTGCGCTCATATTCCGTGTCCCATTAATCCATTTCGGCACTCCATCTTTTTAATGATTTATCCTCCACGGAAATTGTCCAGGATTTCACAGAGTTCCGGTCCACCTGACGGCACAATCCATTTTTCAAGGAGGGGGAGAGGTTATATTAATATGCCAGTATTATGCATGTAGTGAAGAAACTAATCTTTTAGGCCTGAGTGATTCAAAGGTTGCCATCAGGTTAGAGCAGTGGCAGCCATGGTAAGAGCAAAGGCTAAGAAAAGGATGTCCAATACTTAGTCTCTGGATCTTATCTGCTTATTGAACCATCTGAATTTCTTTTGAATTTCGTTGACAATATAATATACATAAAAAATATGTGGAATGAATTAAATTACTTGACATTATTGTAGATCACCATTTAATTATGTTCCCCGCATCTTTAGAGATTCAATAAACTGTGTCTGTCCCTCTCTTGTTTTGTAAGCACTTACCTCTGAGACTGACCTCTTAGGGATAAGGGTAAAAATGACTTGTGTTTCATGACACTGAGCAGTTACCTGAGGAACAGTTCCAAATGTTTGACCAGGGCTCGGAGATTCCTCTCTGGGATCTGCATCTTTCCCAGGATCTCAGGAAGCTTCACTGGAAGAAAACACATTAAGCGGGGGGGAGCGTGAGGAGGATGCACAAAGGGAGATGGTTGCAAAAAGTGAAGCAGCGATCAGAGACACCAACCAAAGAGCCGCAGGAGGTGCTGTGATCCGTACAGGTAGGAGGGTGGAGGAGGTTGGTCGTTCAGAGGGTAGTTATCAGGAGTCAGCTTCCAGCTTAGGACCTGGAGCGAGAGCAGAAGAAACATTTTAATCTCTTAAACACTGCTTAATATAAACGTTAAAAGATACACACTGCAGTTGAAAGTTAGGATTAATGCACAAGATGTTTCTCAGAATAAAAATGTAAACATGACACAGCCCTTTACTGGACTCAAGGGACTGGGTCTGACATTTAAAATTCATACATGCATGATTTCCCTGCCTACAATGATGCCGGCCATTTGTCTGTCTTCTCCTAGATTCTCTGAGCAAGACAGTGTTTCCCTTCCAGGTCATTGTTCATCACACACAGTTGCGTCACCTCGTTTAGCTCGTTGTTTCTCCGGCTCTCCATGCCGTAGAATGGGCCGCTTCGCTCTTTGCTCGGCGTCAAGGGCAGTGGGGAGGAAGAGCCACTGTGCACTGGGGTTTCTAGGTTGAGATGAGAAAAACCACAGTTTGCTGCTGTGAAGCCAATCGCTGAGGGAGTATGGGTTAATGAGACAAACTAGTGACAGATCAAATCCATTCTGGGATGAGTACAGTTGTAAGGGAAGAAGTAGGACTCCATCTAGTGGGCAAAACTGGTTCTTACAATAGAACAAATCCACGTGAAAAATATGACGTTTCATGAAATGCATTCATTTTGATATTATTACATTTTAACTTGTCACATGCAACTTACTGAGAATATTCACTAATTTCTCAGATACTAAATGTTTCGAACCCCAAATAAAACCAAAAAGTTATTTTGGCAAACATTATTGGCACAAAAACACAACAAGTTGATCTTGTCAGACAAAATATTAGATGAGATCAAGTTAAATGCTCGTTAGAAAAGTGTCACAATAATTTGTTGTGCAATGCATTTTATCATGTGTGTAACTTACTTCTGTCGAGATTGAGGAAGAACTTGGGCTGGGCCGAGGTGTCGATCAAACGCTGTTTGAGCTGCGGGGACGCTGTTGCACTGCCTCCACCTGGATCATCGCATACCGGTACATTACAACTAGAGCTCATTGCAATGCAAAAACATACATATTTAAATGTATAGGTGCATGGTCTCAATGTAAAGTAAGCAATTTATGACAATAGTGTCACAGCTCCGCAGATATCATCTCAGTGATGCGCGACTGCTGTAGGTGTAAAAAACCACAGCGCCACAAGTTTAGGAAACAGTTTTGGAGAGGTGTTACTTTATGTGGAAGCCATCAGGCCATACAAGGTAGTAGTGCAGCATCTGAACACTGATGTGCCATCTGCCTGGAAGCCTGTTCACCTTCAATGTTCATCAAAATAAAGCAGCTACAACATGACAATATTTGCATGTGTAAATCTGTATCAGGCTAATTTCTTATTTCGCATTTGTCGCTTTCTTTTGCAAACATAAAACGTACTTATCCCATACATCGAATATTTTCTAATGTAAGTGAACAAACAGTTCAAGGGTTAAAGTGGTAAAATAATCTCGAAATAAAATCAACCTATGCTCACACCGAGATGATTCCTTGCTGGATTCCCCGCTGCATCACAGATTACCACTGTGAGATGATACAGTAAAATAAACAAGTTTGTGTGCATGTGTTTGTGTGTTCATACAAGGTGCACAGTAAACCTGGCGCCTCATTTAGTGAAATTACAAGTGGGTTACCTCCGCTGCTTCCCTCAGCTGGTCGGTCGCCTCCGGACGTGTTCCTGGTGGAGCGTCTGAGTGACTGGGACTGGAATGAGATACAGTCCATGTCAGGGTGACGCCGGCGCTTCGGGGTGGGTGCCGGGGCCGTGGGGGTGGTGGCAGAGATGTCGCTCAGTGCCGGCTGGCTGTCCGTGGACTGAGGGGTCAGGGGGTTGTGTCCCAGCGGGCTCGGGCTGCGGTCCCGCTGAGTGCTTCAGGCAACGAAAGAAGACACAATGGTCAAATGTGGTGCATCGCAACCAGGCAGCAGCATCCGCTTCGGCACATATGACTCGAGTTATGGAGGCACACTTACTTGCTGGAGCAGGGGGAGCTTTCATTCATGGCCAGAAAGAGCCTGGATGAGCTGACCTTTTTGAACTGGGCTTGTTCACAGGGATAGAGGAGGATCATGGGTAAGGTGAAGTCAAACGTGATCCTGAGGCCGTCGACCATCTCCTTACAAAGCTCCTCGCTAGATACAAAGGAAGTTGAAAAACATGATTTGTTAATATTCATTATCATATAAAATGGAACTGTGATACAATTATTGCCCGGAACAACTTGTATTTAAGTGCTTATTGAGGATCGACACTCGAGTGCGCTTATTCTTTTACCATTGCATTATTTTACATAGGCTCACCTCTTCTCTGGAGGGATTGCCTGTGGACTTGTGCTCTGTGTGGTGGTGGTGGTGGTCTGCTGCCGCCGGAACCGCTCATTGGCCATGAAGGCCTTGTTGATGGCAAAATGTTTCACGTACGACTCCAGGATATGCACGACATTCATCTGACAGGGCACCATCACCAGCTAGGAGGGGAAAGCACGCCTCATCAGACAAACTCACATATTTTTTCAGTTTAGTCTTGGCAACAAATATGATCCGCATGCAAAATGCAAAGAATCGACATGAAATGCAAACCACAGGGGGCGAGTGTGCCGCGTGTACCTTTTTCCTCTTGTTTATGTAGAAGCAATCGTCCTCCAGTTTCTTCTTCAGAACATCCGGGATGCTGATGTCGATATGGACAATCTTCTCCTCAGTTTCCCTTTTGACATTAATGTCTGGTTCCTCTCTCTGAAAACAAGCAAGATATAAACCTTTAGATGCACATTTCGGAATAGTCAATGGGAATTTCCCATTCAAGAGTCGATCAACATATTTGCAGAAAATATTATTTGACCCTCAAGGCCACATGTGAAATGCAGTTTAAGACAGTTAAGGCATTTTGACTGTTGGTCTGTAAATTCAGCGATAGACATTGAACCGATTGACTTTACCATTTTGTTGATATCCTCAGAGAAAGTGCTGTCCCCACTATTTGAAGATTCAGGGTCCGAATCGTCGCCGTCACTGCTCTCCGAAGACGAAATCAAACCTGCAGACCGAGAAATGCAGACTGATTAATTCGATTGCTGAGGGACACGTGGAGCAAACGGACAAGGACGGAGACTTCTCTCACATGCGTCATCGCTGTCATCCTCCTTAGGGAGAGTCTTCAGAGAGGATTTAGTGCCAGACTGACGACGACGCCTCTTCGACCATCCTTTTCTCTTCCTGCCGCCAAGACAAAATACACACGGCTTGTCAATAGATTGATCAAACAATTGGAAAGGTCAAATTCAAAACTAGTGGACACAGGCCTGAGACTGACACAGCATGCTGAACTTGTAGTTTGAACTTCATTTGGAATATTTGTCGGTATCCTTTCCAAATTACTTTAACAAACTTGTTTCAAAGGCTCTTCATCAAGCACAGGCCAGGAAATGATTCTGATCAGAATTGGGGTTAGCCAGCTCACCTTGTATACATTTATCACACATTTACTTTCCCGATCTACTACTAACATGAACTTACATGCGACCGAGGGCTTTGCGAGCCAGTCTACGCTGCAATTTACGGCTTTCCTCTGTGTCCCTTAGAACATGGTCCTCAGCAGCCCAACGATCCCAGCTACACAAACACAAACATTCCAAAAAGAAAAGAACACATGAACTGACAGCTAGATGTTCACACAGGTTGAGGAACACGACGTTTTAAAATGATAAACATGATAATGAGTATGACAGTAAAGGCATAACACAAAACCTAATCCAATGTCACCTTCTGTTCCAACCGTTGAAGTGAACGTAATACTTTGGGATTATTGTTCCATGTTCGTCTGTACCTATCAAGACATCAGTGACCTGTAATGCAAACACAACAGTAAAGACAGTGAATACAACCTTGACCTTAACGCAAATGAGTAAATGTACATTAACTCAAGTACTACAATTTCATGTATCTATAATATGAGGAATTGCAGGTTCTTGAATCTCAATACGTTGTGACTTAATAACCCACAGTATTTTATCATCAACACATATTTAAATGTTTAGAATATAACAAATCAGAATAAAAATGACAACTCAATCATCATGAGCGTTTTAATTGCACAGCAAATACTTACCCCTCGTGTTAGACTAGACCAGGCTGCAAACTAAAATAATGTAGTTTGAGTACTTGTGCATACTCAAAATATTTGCACGTGCAACCATGTTTGTTTGCAATATATATATTTAATATATCCTGTTTACATTACAAACATAAAGTGGAATGACAACATTGATCTTTTACTGTGTAATGTTGCTTCTTCAGCTAAAGGCTTGAAGCTGCTAGAACAACTGTTAGCCAGCCTCAGTTAGCAACAGCTAAGCTAAAATAGGTTGATGTTCCCAGTGATAACTTCTGTTAGCATTAGCTAGCTTAACAGCCGGTGTGCATCGTAAACAAAACAAGGCAAGCTTCTCATGAGATAGCATGCCATGCTAACTGTGTAGAATTAGGTAGACGGCATTAAGAAGTGTTTGAATAGTGACTGTTAGCCGAGTTAGCAGGGCAGACATGTTGGTGCGTTTGTTTACTAGTTGTTGACATGAACCGGCTTTGTACTGAAGCTGCCCAGCTGTTGCTAACGCGCCTTTACAGTTGTATTAAAGCTAGCATGAGCTGAAATGATGTGATTGCATGCACTGATAACACTTCTGGGATGAGGCGCTGCACACCATCATGTTTGTTTGTCACTGCAACAAGAGGAAAACGTGCAAAATCAAACGTACCCGGAAACCTGAGCGGCTAGAGACGGATCTCTCCGAGGCCTACGAGTCGATTCGCATGTCCAACATTTTAACAGAAGTAACCCCGCGTTTTCCTCTACGGTTCATTTGGTCTGGGCTACATTTAACCAGCTAGCTTAGCACGTTACCTTAGCGTCGTACAACACTTTAGCTTTGGTGGGGTCTGGTTCGAAGCACAGGACTCGCTCTCCCTTGTGAAATCGATATTTGATTCCCCGCGAATTCATTTGTTCATGGCGACGAGTGGGAGAGGAGGCATCGATCGGGACCCTGCGACACGCTCAGTAACCCCTTCAGGACCGAACACTGTTTCTTCCCACGAGGAGTCTGCCACACAAACACACCACGAGGAGTCTCCCGCTGAAACACACTGTGCAGGGATACATGCCGCCGCCTTCACTGACACCACGTAAATTCTAGCTGCAGTGTTGCAGGGTCGTGCAACACGTTTGTCTGTGCACAGATAATAATAATAATAACACATATGATAATTATAATAAACTTAATTCCTATAACACCTTTCGAAACTGTTTGGTTTGTATTCGATAGACTTTTTAAGTTAAGTGATTTACAAGTTAAAAATGATGGCAAACAATGGGACAGCGTTAATGAGCCACAATAAGAGACAATTTAAAAGCAATTTGACACGCAGCATAAAGCACAGATACAGAAACCCCAAAAAACATTACAGATGAGAAAAGATTAAAAAAACACCTTTGTCCCTAGTAGGGACTGTGTATTGGCAACCACTATCCCCATCTTTATATTTCAAATTTTGAAGAAACCAGCTCATATATTTAAATATTTCTATCTTTTTTTCTATATCGTATTTCTCTTGTATTCTTATTTGGATTGTTATGGCACTTTCCACTTGTGCTGCTACGTCGATTTTGAATTTCCTTTACAGACGATCAATATGGGCACGTCTTGTTTTATCTGTCATCCATTGAATTTGTCTTTCATGGAGCAGTGCAACTCATAAATCAGGCCAGCAGATGTCAGCATATGAGCAGCAATTTATGCAATTACAATCAAACTCATTTGATTTATTTAAAGCTCTGACTCATGTTTGCTGGCTCTACATCTGCATCTACAGCTACGTTACCACACATCTGCATCACCTAACAATCAGGCTAAATATATAGGATCCATTTAGTCCAATTTCATATCAGCTTTATCTTTATGTCTGTGATGGGATCCACAATATGAACATGATTTATAACCTCTGGGTAATTTATATTGCCCTGTTACAAATATCCATCTGCATCTCCGCTGATGGTATCTCTGCCTGTAGGAATTAAGCTACCTGGGAATCATATGTCCTAAACCTCAGACAGGTTGAACATGTTGCTTGGGTATTTAAAGTTTTGGGAATTACCCTTTGCCTTGAGGCACCATACAGTAAAAGACCATGTCTCAATAATCTCATCTTGCTCTATTGGAACAACATGGGGGCTCTCAAAATACACTGAAGGCTGCACTATATGAGGGTTTGTTTACATGAGCAGACAGGGATTTCTGGTCATACAGACAGACATCGCTCCGGGGTTCAAATTCTGTGTATGAGTGCTTGGAGACTTATGACAATAATCCTTCCACCGCAAATAACGGTTAAAAATAGACCCTGCGTCTCTGCCTTACTGTTTACACCAGTAATTTGATTTCTTTTGTGTCTGACCTTGTGACCTCTCCTTCATTTATGTCTCTCTAACACAGGCTCAGACAATGAAATGCACGCTGATCCCCAGCACAGGAAACCATGTCTCTGCAGCTGTGGCCCAATCTACACTCATTTCGCTTCAAATGGTTTCAGGCAGTGCTGCGCTCCTATTGAATACCAAATATGGACAGTGTGTATATAACACCGAACATGACTGGCTTGAAGTGTAGCAGCAGTTGATTTATTCTTCTTTCCCTCCGACCCTGAGCGTGTGTTGATGTATTTTGACAGTCACGTCAAATGCTCACTGTTTCACGTGGAATGTATTCCATGGTTGCACATGAGTAACCCGAGAGAGTAGGGCCAGATTGCCTTAAACATATGATGACGGGACTGAAAACAAAGGATGCTGCAGGGATCTGTAGTTTAAAATCTGGTCAATATCTTCTCAGTGATGCACTTTTCCTCTTAATTACTGTTATTTCTGGCTTTTCCCCAAAGTATGAGTAGTAGGTTATGAGCTCAAAAAGGCCTCAAGTGCTTTCTTCTTTCAATAAACCTTTGCAAAACACATTGTTTTCTTTCAGTACTGCCTTGCTTGTGTGATTTCACTCAGTGCCTCATTCTTCTCCGCCGCAAACTGTTTTTAGAAGGGGTCAAATCTATCTCGGCTGTTATCAGTGTCGTGTCATGCTGTGTTGTGTGTCTGTGTGTGACTGTGCCGGGCGGCGCAGCTTCATAAGCTCCTTTATCAGCCCGCCGGCACCCTCCTCTCCAGACTCCTGCTGTCTCTTTTCATTTTTCCCATAGTTTCACACACTGGGTCCGAGCATGCTCCTGCTCTCTCTCTCTATTTGTCTCCCTCCTTCTCCCACACTCCCTCCTTTAAACAGATGCACACATCACGCAGCTATCTTAACACTCTTACTGGATGGAGCTCCTCTGTGTCAACAAGTGTCTGTCATACACAGGTGAATAAAGAAAGAGAAATTGGCCATGAATCCTGAATGGTTCACTTCTTGCTTGGCTAATAATAGCACACAGCAGGCTTTATTGATGGGCCTATTATTTCCAGACAGCGGGGTGGATTAATGGGAGAAGAGGATTAATACGCCTATTTTCATCCCTTGCTAAATCACGTCTGTCTGTGTAGTACGACCTTCTGCATGTCTGATTATTGCACCAGGCTAATTACCTCATCCACCACATGAAGATGAGCTTCTTAATTAGAGAAACTAATTGTAGAAATTAAACTAATTATAGAAACACCCCAGTTTAAGAGGCAAAGACATCATGAAACAAAAGTGAATAAAATCATGCTTATATATATTGGACGATGAGAGATCACCCACGTTTATAACATCTGGAAATAATACACGTTTTATCAACAACAACAACAACAACAAGGTGCCATGGAGCTCTTAAATAGACTATTCATGCTAAAACAAAATCTGCAAAAACCAAAAGTTCTTAAAATATAATAATTTGGCATTCATAAGAAAATGTAAAGTGTGCAAACATCAATCTCAAGTGTACTGAACCCCCTCCCACACTCGTGCACGCACGCTTTCACCCTGTCTTCTCACTCCACTCCAGTTTGGCAGCGACCAACGCGCATGGGAACACTCACAGCAGAGGAAAAGGTTCGTTCTGCTCCTTCTCCATTGCGCAGCGGCTGCAGCCAAATGCGTCGCACCCCATCACTTCCCAGCTCCCCGTCTGCTTGTGCTTGATGGTTCCTCCTGATGGGGCAACACCAGGTCCCTGTCTTGTAGTCGGGGCTTTAGAGAACTGCGCCGATGTGAGATCCAACACAAGGGGACATGTCTGGCGCTCAAGGACTTCTCAACAGCGTCTTCTCCTGCTCCTCTCCTGCCTCCAAAGCCATGACCAAACGGAGGCTACGCCAGACCCGCAGCCTCGACCCCGCGATTATAAGACACTGTGACACCGGCACCGAGGGCGTGAGTGGAGCACCGTTCTCCGGAGCGCCGCCTGAGGACGCAGGTGCGTCTCCGGTGAAACCGACTTTACGCACGAAGATTCCGACGCTGAAGGAGCCAATTACCCCGTCCCTCTCTTCCCCCTCCACCCCCCTGGACGTCTCCCCGTCGTCCAACTTCCACTTTGACTATGACACGGTGAAGCGGGCCAAAAGGAATACCGCCGGGGATTTACCGTATCTGGTGAGGGGACCCTGTGCCGCGCCGTCCGGGAGCACGGGTGCGCTGTTCTCCCCGCGGAGGTGGCTCCAGAGGAAGGTGCAGCCGACCAGCTCTCACGCGTACGTGGTGTGGAAATCAGAGGTACAGTTTCCGGTGGAGAATAATGAGTCTGTAATATATCCAGTTTATGTTCAGAACCATGCACCCCCCTATATTCTCACTATGCATCATAATCACATCATATAGTTTACATGATATAATGCCTTTAGGATGTAACTGCTGTAAGACAGTAGAGGAGAGTGGTTTCCTCCAAATCCATTGATTTAAAACTAAGGTACAGATTATGACAGCTCCTGGAATAATTAGAGAAGCAATCACATTTGTTTATTTCTGCTCGGAGCAAGGAAATCCTGGAGGCCAGAAGTCACATCTGATTCTCAGCACCCAGAGAGGTGTCTGTGCATTTTCAGATTCACTGAGTATCCAGTCAGAACCTCAAAATCAACTTTACGATGAATGTCTTTTGACGAGTGTTGAGCTGACTCTGAATCTGCACCTGAAAGGAATCCAGTGTCAAGCCGGCCCACTCGTCCACCTGTGGTCATTCCTGTGCTTTCAGGCCTTGTGAGAGTCACACCTTACACATAAGGGCTTATGGGAAAAGCCAAGAAATCTCTTGTGGTGCTTTTGAGGATTAAATAATTCCCACAAAAGGCGCAATGAAGTGCACAGATTTCCCTTTGACTGTCAGCTCCGCTGGGCAGGTCGGGCTTTTGTCTTCATATAGCCATCAAATTGAGTGTGAATAAGTTGAAGGTAGTGTACTAAATCCTTACCAAAACATACTTGGCTGACTTATTTTTGGAAGGAGGGGGGGCTTTATAGGCTGCATAGTTGGCACAAGTCCACATGCAGTAGTGGAAAGGTATGATAATTTCCCTCCTTCTTCTGTGGACTTGCTCTTTCCCTCTCTTTGCTTTAGCTGATATGTGTAGTAGCACTGAGTGTGTGTGTGTGTGTGTGTGTACGTGCAGCAGGGCGGGTGTGTGCCGATGCAAAGGTCTTAAGGACACATGGCCCGGGACTCGGTTCTCACGGCTAAGCGCGGTCACAGGGTCACATCCAATGCAGCCCTCAAACAGCTCTCCCATCATTTCCCATTGCGAGGAACAGCTCCAGCTTCCCTCTCTCTGTTTCCCTTTTCCACTGTGCGCCTCTCTTTCTCTCCCTCTTTCTCACACATGCTCTCCACACTGTCTCTTCCTCCCTCTCTTCCTCTCCAAGAGGTCCAGAAGCTCTCACTCAGCAGAGTTTCCCACCACTGAAACTCTATTTTCCATGGTGTGTGTCCCCCCCCCCTTCTTCCCCACCACAGCCCAGTGAGGATAACATGAGGCCATCAGTTTGGAGTCATTAGTGTAATCTGGACCATGAAGTTATTGCACCTCGGAGTGTTTGTAAAAATACTCGGCCCAGAAGTGTTGCTGGTCTGCTGGGGAGTTTCACACACTGCTGGGTGTTAGGTGAAATTCCAAAGTGAAGCGTCAACAAAAGACTTAATGTTGGAAATGTAATGAATGTAGCACATTTAAAAAATTTGGATGCAATGCCTTTTTTTCTAATTAAGTTATGGAAATAATTGAAGTTTACAATCATTTTCTACAGATGGAACACACACGGTTGCTTTAGTAATTTGTTTCTTGCGGTTACTGACATGAGGTGTCGGACTCTCCCAGAAAGATAAGAAAGACGCATCTGTTTAACACGGGACCTTTGTCCTGCAGGTTCAAGGGGGGACCAAAAAGAATCTGCTCACGTCAATTACAACTCTATTTGATTACGTCCCTGCTTTCTTTTTGAGGGAAAGGAGAGTTTTTCCATGCTGGACTCAGGGTTGACACTCGGATACTCTGGAAAAGTATACTAGCCATGAACCTTGTTATTAAGTGTACAAGTAAACACACACTTTCAGTCTCTTCACACAGATTTCTGCCCATTACAAAAATCCTCATGATTCCCCTTTGGCTCAACGGCTTTGTGCAACACGCCCAGTTTTCACTTCTCTAAGTCTGTTTCCAATTTTCCCCATTTTGCACATTGTCTGACTATTAAAGTCGTCTTAGCTTCATTATCATGTGATGGTGATCGTCTCAAATACATTTTCACAGTGTATTAAAAATGATAGCTCACGCCCTGCCATGCCATTTTAGCCAAATCTCAATAGAAAATGATTAAGGGGGATTTTAAGGATTTAATGCAACAATGGTCATAGTTGCAGATGTGGAGGTTTCGTGACTTTTTCGTATTTGTTTCGTTTCAAACTCGAGAACATTAGTTGCCACAGTTCCACCGATGGTATCGTGTCTTTCACTACAACATTCCTGCCTCGTAAAACCGCCACATCTTTCATATCCCACCTCCAGTTTGTATGTTTAGGCTTTATCTCATAAAAGTGTGAGATAAACCGGATGTCATCCCCTGTGTGGTTCTGAGCACTTTGAGAACCAGAAGAAGTTGTGCAACTGTTTTCACGAGCCAAGTTTCGTTCATGGCTGGAATCCCATGATTTTACTACTAAAAGTTCCCAATACTTTATAGTCATATCGATGCCAGTTAGAAAGTTTTTACCAAGATGCAACAAACTACATCTTTTCATTTTATGCAACCGATATCAAAATTTATTACAGCAGATATAGAAAACCAGACATAAGTTGTGTCCTGCATTTCGAGACGGATGAAATCCAGTTTTAAATGATTTGTATCCCTTGAGTGTGTGTGTATTTGTGTGTGTGTGTGTGTGTGTGTGTGTGTGTGGGGCAACCTGTGCACATACCGTGCGTCTTGTGCTTTGCCTTTTTAAGGAGGGAGACGTGGACGGAGAGGGAGAGAGAGAGAGAGAGAGAGACGGAGGGGGAGGGAGAGGCTTGAGACAGTGGAGATGTAATGGTTTACACAAAAAGCAGCGCCTGACACTTTTAGGGGCCGTGATTGCTTAATAGCTTTTTTCCATGGCCAGGTTGTTGATGTTCGACGGAACAATGACGCGGAGGAATCCTCGGAAACGTGCCCTGCGTGTTATTACAGTAGGAGAGGTCGGGCAACTTGGTGCTTCTTCTTGTGAAGCGATTGGCCCCGGTCATCGTATCAACATACTCTTGAAGTAGTTTTTACAGGGCACCCTGACATTATGGAATTCGTAACTTTGGCCGTCTGGAACATACCATGAACCTACGCGGGGTTTCTCTCTGTCACTCACACGTACATGCACAAGCACAAAGGCTCAGGCAGGAAACAACGGTCGGCTAATGTAATGCTACTTGTTTATGGGGCGCCAGATTGTTGACGTTGTAGCGTCTATTCTTAGACCCACAGTACTTCAGAGTGAGGAAAATCATTCCTCCACTGAAAAAATAACCCCTGCAACTATTGCTACTAAATGATTGAGAACAGATGATTCACAGAAGTGGTTGTTTGAGGTCAGAGTTCCGTTAGCCTACACTGTCCTCTGCATGCATTCAGCAACCGCAATCAAAATGTTGTACCCACAAACCAACACTTACTAGAGTAGGGGAAGGAAAACAAGTATATAGGCTTATATTGAGGATTATCTAGAGAGTCATATGTTAGCTCTGAATGCTAAAGAATGTCAAAACTGTGGATCCAGACCTTCAGCCTGCTCGGATATTTTTGTTTTATCGAGACCTGCAGTACGATGAGAGACGATGCTTGGATGATGACAGATGTTTTGCACGAGGTTTCCATTCATAACGTGTGGCAGAACCGTGGTCATGACTTGTGGGAATTTGGAGGATAACTTTGTGGAATTTCCTACTTCCTGCCTCAGATAGTTCTATGAATGTTCAAGGGGTTGGGAGGACGGACGATGAACATAATGTTTACATGAGTTGCTTGAAGAACATTAACATTTCCATTCTGCAGAGCATGCTTGATTATTACGTCCACTACGCCATTTGACTTATGCTATTTAGTTTTCTCTTTTCCAATTTAGCAGAAGCCTCAACTCCACATGTCCCCTCGTTCACACTCTAACCCCTAGTGTCCATGATTTATCAGAAATCACGCGTTCAGATTCAGAGGAATTCCAAGTGCTCCACATGTTTGCCGTTATTTACACCGTGAATCAAACAAGCTAAAACATTGACTCATGTCAGTGCTCACTACCAGGAATCAACACATGTGCTGTTCCCACCATGAGTCGTCCACATTGAAGTGTTTACAGTGACAATTCTCTGCCGGTCTGAGCATCGGGGAGAAGTACTGCAGAAAAGCCTCTAATCTAAATAAGGCAACAGATTTAGGGTCTTTTCACAGTTTGAGGAGATTTGTATTTTATTTGTGTTATGTTTGGATCACGCTGCGAGATTCTTGTGCGGGACCCTTCTGGTAATTCTGAGGTCCAGACTGTTGAATGGAGGCAATCGAGGCTTTGCAGTCTGAATCTGCCCAAGGACATCAAGCTGTATCATTAACTGTTTTATTGTCTAAACTTTCTTATTTTAATAATAATTGTGTAGTTTGTAAATTATAAAATGCCTAAAATTTTTTTTTAAATGTCTTGTTTTCATTTCAGACATATTTTAGGACATTAGAGACGTTTATATGGAGTCACATTTTCTGATATTGATCCCGACAATAGTCTGAATAAGATGCTGCCATGTAGATACATATATTTATATGCATTATTTATAGTTATACTGCTATTAAGTGTACTATGGTAAATATATACCCAGTCATTCATATACATTCAATTAAGACATGTGGTGTATTACGACCTCAGTTCCATTATATCAACATGTATATGTCTTAGTCTTCACAGCATTTTGGGACATCGACATACAGCAGTTACCAACTACTTGATGGCCTGTGACCTGGATTCTCATGTTTACAAGTAGGAGGACGTCATGTTGACATGAGTCATAGTCAAACTATTAAAACACATAAACGGGAATATAGGTGGAATGTTCTAATAGCAATTTATATAAACATACACATGTATTTTACAGAATAAGGTCAAAAGCCGGTTTATTTCTGTCCATATAAACTTATAGTCAATTTCATATTTGAGAACTGGAACCGGATAATGTGTGACAGTGAAAGATATAATTTCAGCTCTATCTGTAACAAAGGTTGCCATCAAATTATAAGAGGCAACTACCATAGACACGTAAGTCGTATGTGTCTCTGCCCGTACGCTGCTGTTTAATCACAAACACTCAGGAATTTGATGAATCTAAAAGTGAGATTGGTTCAACACATCAAACCAAAACAACTCTAAATACAAACCCCAAATAAAAGCAATGGAGCATGGATATAAACCTCAATTAATGGGCAGGTAACCCTGTGATATGTGAATATGCCCTGTTTTAATATATTCTCCCTGTGTTAGGAAACAGAAAGGCTTGAACTCGTGGCCCTCACTGCCATCCATTTGGCCTTCCCTCCCTGATTTCCTCCCTCAAAGTGAGGGGGTGTGTGCGTCGGAGGAGTAAGACCTTGACGGTTGGACATCTTTGGAATGCTCGCACCCAAATACCCGGCCGAAAACACAAATTCACACACAAGTCTCACGAATCATGACACAATCTTTGTTTTGGTCAAAGCGGATCACGTAGCAAGCATGCAGAGCCGGTGTGGCGTAATCAAGGAGTCAGGGGATGTCATCACTCTGTTGTGAGAGAGCCTCCGTCAAAGCACCGAGCCGTGATGGAACGCAGGTTGATTTTCTTGGCTCGCGGCGGCGGCTCTCTCTGATTTAACTCGCGGCCGCTTTAAAGTTGTAGTCCGATCCCTCAGCGTCCTGAAACACGGGCTCCTGAGTCACCTCTCATCGTCGGCCTGATTTTCTCTCCCCACTTTTTGCGTGTGTGAGAACGAACACAGATGTCGTTGAAAATAAAACCGTGTTCCTTCTCGTTGCTAGACATGGCTGCTCGTGGAACAGATCGAAGAGTTCCCCAGGGAGAAGCTCCGGATTTATGTACGCAGGTCTGCAAAGGGGCTGTAGTTTGATTACTGAGCTTATTAAGTTTAATGGGCCTGGTTGTTAACATGTACAATCTGCTGTCAGAGATCAGAAGAGCAGAATGTTGCCTGCTTTCAATGGAGGTCATGGAAATACACCGTCATATTTAACATGCTCTTCAATTAGCTTTTACTGTCATATTGTATGATTGCTCTCCATGTAAACTGGATTGGCAGGAAACAAAATATGTATCTCCATAATTTCTTATGCACAAATTAGTTTATTCTCTTATAAAAACTAAATGTGGATTATTGTCATAAATTATTAACTAATATTTTAATATTTTAGAAGATTTTTAACTTCAATTGTTGGAGCTGAATACTTCACGATTCCCCTTTTGCTGCTGTAATATGGTAAAGTTCAGGTCTGTAAGTCAAAAAGGACAATCTTATATTTGATCTTAAAACAAATCCTATGTGTTATGATGCAGAAAAAATGCTTCAATTATTAAAAATAATTATCAAAAATAATTATTTTCGCGTTGATCAATCAGTAAAGACAATTTCACAACAGATGTGGATCCCGATACATTACAGTACACATACAGTTGTACTTAGTGAGTATAAAAACAGAGTCACATGTCCTGATTGACAGCTGACATAGCTGGGGGGGGGGACGACAGTGGGAGGAAGTGGAGACACGTCGTCCATCTTATGCTTGAGATGCATTTTTAAGTTCTGTAAAAAGAGATGAAAATATTCGATTGGCATTTCAGGAGGCGCAGATTTCTCCCGAGCTCCTGAAGCTGATTTTGAACACGTTAAATCAAATCCCTTTGTTGCTCTAAAGCAATGTGTAAAGCAACACTGCAGAGCTCACTGTATGGAATATAGCGTCGAGGCCAAGAGGATGTGACATCAACATTTGTTTCCAATGGGATGTAACTGGTGTCGGGGGAGAAAAGACGTCTAATCACTGTGTAATGAGTGTGTTGCAAAAATACGAATTCAAGGCCACCTCTCGTCGGCGAGCAGAAACCCGATAGCACACGGGGCAAATTTCTGACAACTGTGTGTGATCCTCCGCTGAAAGGAACCATATGAAACAGCAGGTTTTGTTTGGCAGTGTTTCGGTTGAGCAATCGCGCGCACATCTCCTCTGGGATGTTTTCTCAACAACGAGAGAAAAAAAGAGCGCAGCTTGAAATAGAGACGGCTGAAAAGCAAACATTAATTTCCGCGGCCAGAATCTCTCTGTCTGTTGCCGATTAAAGCTCCAGTGGGAAGGCGGCGGTGTTGAGTTACGCTTTTTTGTGTTTCGCGAGTGTGTGGGAGGGAATCCGGAGGGTGGGCGGATGATCTAATTGAGCACTTTTTGGAGTCTTGAAGGCAAAAACTGTCCAGGCCCCTTGTGTAGTTGTGTGTACTGTGACCGCTCCGTGTCCATTAGTGTCCTCGCAAATGAGATTCGTCACGGGCCAGAGATAGATTACACAAGATCCTCTCACATGTTCCGTGGTGCGCGGCGTTTTAAGGGATGTAAACTAGATGTCACTGAATTCTACACACTGAACCTTTAACCTTAAGTTTCGGTATCAGTGAAAACGTTTCACAACATCTGGAAACACCCACTCTCGGTTTAATCTTGGAAAAACACAGAACTATTATAACATGAGGAAGAAATATTTGAAATTCATATTATTTAGTTCTAAATTCCCTTGAATATACTGTATATTCATCAACTAATTTTGAATCAACAGACTATCGGGCTTGCGGACACTTGTCTGACACCACACGAGCAGTATGGAGGCATTTTATACATTTTTTCTGTTGTTCTTTACCATTTACTTCAATTGTTTTGGATTTGACTGCAACACTGTTTTCCCCTGTAACTCCAGCAGTGTATTGTGGCCTCAAACACTTCACCCACACTTCCATTGGCATAAGGGTGAGTAGAAAATTAGAGAATTTTGAGTTTTGGGTGAACTATCCCTTTAACTTACAATGGCTCGACTGCTCTGGGGCAGTTTCAGTATGGAAAGCTGCGACCGGCATTAGCACAGGCAAACAGGGAGGTTTAGAACGGGCACTGCACTAGTGTAAGAAAATAGAGATTGATCTGACCTTTCTATTTTTTTTTCTATGTTATATTTCTATAGGTTGAGCATCTGTGTGTGTGTGTATGCGTGCGGCCGTCTTCATAAATAAAGAGGAAGCTGCATGTTCATATCCTGTCCCTATGCTCAGAAATGAGCCCAAAGGAATACAATTTCATTTTGATTGTATCAAGCTCTGGTTTATATCTGATTGTTGGTACATCTGAGTTCAGATCGGGACACTGTGGTTATTTCTGCTGTGTGGTTTTTCACGCAGCAGGGTCCCTCTTCCTCTCTCTGTTCTCTCTGTGTGCATTAATCACCCGTACATACTCCAGAGAATTCGATCTCGGTGTCACGGCTTCCTCTTCATGCTTATTAATTACTGGGGAGAACTGTTCCATGCTGTATTTAGTGGAGGATTAACTGAATGTTCCTGTTGACACATGCAGGATTTAGGCTACTTCTGAGGGCTAAGCTGTGAGAATTAATACCTGTGAGTGTGTGTGCCTTTGTGCACGCATGTGTGTGGGTACGGTTTCACCTCACTGACTGATCAAATAAACACTCAAATACATGGAGGGCTAGTTTAAATAAGCCACTCGGAGGAATTGTGCGTTTTGCTCGGTGTATCCAGTTCTTCTTTTATGTGTGTGTGTGTTTGTGTGTGTTGCTCCAAGTGTCTTTCAGTTGGGGGGAATTATTTATTTGGAATTCCAGGTCAGAGCTTCACGCCGAGACCCCGGGGCTCCCACTGAACGAGGGGTGGCTACTGACTGAGTGACCCCCCCCCGCTGACTTCCTCTCCTCTCTCCTCTTCACCCCATCCCCTTTTTTCTGCCTGGTTTCATTTGTCTTCGCTCCTGTCAACTCCCCACTGTTACAGATATCCTTCTCCTTCTCATTTAAACCCCTTTTCTTTCTAATCTCCAGCTTCGACTAAATGCTGTGGGAAAAGAACATGAGATTCCATCAGCTTGATTTGACTTTTCAGGAAACGGGAATCAAGCTGAAATTAGAGCCTTAGTTTGTTTCAAGGAATACACACGGAGAGCGTGCACTCTATGTTGTCAGACATGACAGCTCTCACCTGTTCTTGCAGCATTATTTAGTTTCTGTCTCCAAAAGTCTGATTGTAATGAGTTGGTTGAGTGACTTTAAGTTGTTTTATCCACATAATAGCACAGTTATTTTATTATTTTCTTGTACAGCACTTTATTTTCCCACTATTGCTTCCCCCTTCTCACCACATCATTCCTTAGAGTCTTGATGTCTCTCACAGGCTACTGGGACCCGATTATGCCTTCCTTTAATCCATATGATCAATTAATCTGTCATTGTTGATGAGCTGACAAATCATCAAAACACCAGTAGTCACCAAATGATCAGAAAATGGCCAATTTCAGTTGAATGAAGCTGCAGCTCTGATTAACATTAGGTTTAAACTTGACTCTTGACTTTTGATTGCATGTCTAAAAATTATGTTGTGCAAGAGAGGGGAGGAGAAGGACCCTAGTGCGACTATCTCTTTTAATTTCCAGGATGTCTCTCTCCCTCCCTCCCTCTTTCTCTCTCTCACACACACTGGGTTCAGAGCAGAGTGAGCCATCTCCCTCCCTGTGTCTTATCTCCTGTGTTCCCTCCTCTGGCAGGAATCCCCACTATCTGCCGCTGGGAGTTAAACTTGGGCTCAGACAATCGGCCCAACACTGAGTGAATTCAGATGGAAATGTCTCAGGGGAGTGTGTCCGTAACAGCTTTGATTTGAACCCAAACAATGGCTTGTATTCCTTTAACACCCGTCAGGCAGAAACACAAAGGAGAAACACCCATGCTGCTGCACATAGATTAAAAATGACAAACTTTTTTTCGAAAGGTCAAGAGGTCAGGGAGGTTGTGAGGATTAGAAGTGAGGTCATGGAAAGGCAGATACTTGAGCGACACATGCAGACACCACTCCTTTGTGAGTGCCCGTCATTCCAGCGTCCACGAAAACAAACCCTTGTCCATCCAAGGATTCATATAAATATGACCACAGGCCTTGGAAAGCAAAGTGATTTAAACCGGGGGGGGGACCTCTCGCCCGCTTTACGCCCCCGTCGACCCTCCTCCCAAATCTGTCACACTGTTAGGAAGCAAAACAGAACGAGACAGCGGGCCTTTCAGAGGCAGCCGTAGCTCCACTGCTATAAATAGAGAAATAGCTCAGCGTGAGGAATGGGTCGGCACACTCGAGTTCCAGAGGCGAAGCGGGGAAGAGGTGCAGTATTGGTTGCAGGTGTGAGCGTGCTTAGGATCAGGCAGCACACGCATGCACGTGCGCGCGAGCTGTGAGGTGCGTTTGATTTACAGCAGCTCAAACTCTGTGGTGAGGAGACTGGCCTGCGTGAGTCGGAAGCACGAGCTGATCAGAACGTTTTTTATTATGAGGACGTTGGCCTGGAACCAGGATCAGAGTGTGGTACTGACATCTAGTGGACATTTCTTTTTTAAGGCAATTACTTTCAAGCAATTCTATCTCATAACTTAAAAAACCCACATCTTCAGAACTGCTTTTAATGTGTGATGATTGTTTTATATTTGTAGATATTTGCTCTTTTTCTTAAAACGTGTAAAGTGTCTTTGAGCATTGTTTCAACAGAAATGTAAATACAGATGCATTATTATTATCTTAAAAAGTTGCAGAGTATTGAAGTTTGTAGTGTATAAATGTAATCTGTCAGTATGCTTTAACAGAAGTTAATGTAAACACAGAAAAAACTACCAACATTTGTATTGTATTATATAGGAACAATTTGTATAGGTCTTTTATATATCTATATAGGATATGGGCCATTTCTAATTTATATTTGACATCTACTATTGCAATCTTTGGAGAGAATGTAGTTATTTACCCCACCTAGTGGACATTTTACTGAAATGCAAGCCAAGTTTGGGGGGAAAATGCTTTAAATGTAAAGAGTTATTTTCACCAGCAGAGGGCACCAGCTAGCTTCCAATAAATACTGCAGTATCTGAGCACACAGACACAAACACACACACAAACACGCACCCGCACGCACACACAATGATGAATCGCAGTAAAATGTGGGTGGGCTGCGTCGAGGCCAGTCACAGCTGTGCACATCTGTCTCCTCAGCCTCTCGCCGTCACAAATATCTTGCAAAAACATTACAACAGCTGATAGCAGCTGCAGTCAGAACATTGTTCTCAGCACTGGGGCCAAATTCTCAAACTGTTTAAAATGCACTGAACATATAAAACTCACTTGACCTGTTGCATGCTGCAAAACTCAAACACACCCACACCCTGCCACACACACACACACACACACAATTGAAATACATAGATTGTCCTATTATTAGTTCTCCTTCCTTGCAGTGAAATATATTTCACCAACAAAATCTGGTGACTCTGGGAACATAGTGTTATTATTACACACTTTAAAAGTATTCTCATAAGAGATCTCCAGTAGAGTGGAGTTGTTTATACTGTCACCAACACCCACGTATCCACACACACACCTACACAGGGACACACACACTCTCACAAACATAACAATGTGTGTTTGTACTGCTTTCGTAGGGAACAGCGTCACTTCCAAGCAGAGATCATATTCTCTCCTGCAGAGCACCTTCCCAGAACATTAATGTGGGTTTTTGAGAGTGTTTTTGAGTATGTGTGTGTGTGTGTGTGTGTGTGTGTGTGTGTGCGTGTGCTTGAGATATTGCTTTTTCGAAATCCAGTAGTCCCTACAAGACTCAGAACCCTAGCGTTGGTGCTCTACTTTTGGGATCCTGGAGTGAGTGAAAAGTTAGGAGTAAAATATCACTCTAGAAATAATTCGCCTTTCTGTTATTACACGTTATATCAAATAAACAGCTGCTCTATATGGATGGGCGGTGCAGCACTTAAGCATTTGAGCCCTAATGGCGGCTCAGGAGAGGGTTTCACTTTTCTAAACACCTGGCGTCAAGTATGTCTTTCCTGGAAAAAAATCCACCGATGCAGGAAGTGATGCACTTACATTTCCTGCACAAGAAATAGTCAGCTTGTTTGCAATCAACAGAGGAGGAAGAAGAAGAAGAAGAAGAGGAGGGCTCAGGGGTCAATTAGCATATAGGGTACAAGACGCACTGAGGGAATGGATGAAAAGTGCAACGAGGAGACGCCTGCGACTGTCTTTTCCAGACTGCAGGTGACGATAGCGGTGCCCGGGTTTAACAAGATTAACCGTGAGGTGTGTTGGTCTTGTTTCCCGCTGCGAGCTGCAATTTGCCTTAATTTGACCTAATTTGAGGAGGTTTGCTGCCGCAGCCGCTGCCAGGTTTGAGGGGCGGGAGCGTGGGAAAAAGGGGACTTTTGTCTGAGCCGCGATATTATTAAAATTGGGGGGGATATCAAGCGAGTGAAGGATGGAGAGAGAGGAGAGGGGGAGAAAGAATGAGGGAGCAGCAGAGGGATGAGGCAAACACACACACACACACACACGCACACACCTGGGTTGGATTAACTGTGGCTAGCAGGGAGGCTGTGTGTTAATGGAGATTTAATAGGTTCTGAAATGACTAACCACAGTCATACAACGTGTGTGTGTGTGTGTGTGTGTGTGTGTGCGTGTGCAGATGTGCATTGTGGGTTTTATTATATAGATGTTTACCTGCACGTCTACACGCTTTGTGGTTTTACGAAGTGATAAATTCTCCCTGTTTTTATTTCAGTTGACAGGGGAGAAATTCGGCTTCAGAGAAATGGTAGCAACCGCGAAATAGAATTTGGTTCTTTCGGTGTGTTCACGTGATGTGTGGGGGATCTTTCTGTAGTCTGACTGAGGCTGCTATACATTTGAGAGTTAAAAAAATACCGATATATAGGATAATATTGATATTTTGGCATCCTAAAATTGCATAGACTGCAAATTGGCATAAATAACCTTGTCAGTAATCTTGCCAACCTTTATTACTGCAACAATATTTCTAGACTAGTTAAAATGGCTATTTTTGTGCATTTCCCGTAGCTTTCAGTCAACACATACCGATACCAGTATATTGAATAATGGCCATGCAAATTTAGTTGACTGGTTTCTCTGCCTCTCTGTGGATAGTGTTCGTAATGGCCAGGGGGGGTTGTGAGAACCCCCTTACATTCTGTGAGACTGCAATGAGCTGGGATGGTGGTGGGGTTTTCACTTTAATTTTACAACTTCACTATTATTTAGGTGTATGCACTTTGCACCATCATTTTAATTTTGATGGTAGAACAATTATGTAACATTGGGATGATGTAGTTTGGTATAATATGTTTATTGGGGTTGGGATGGGGGCTGTTTTCAGTTTGGTGTGAGGTAGCAGCCCCAGGCCTCCTCCAATCACCACCCTAACTCACATGTGTCAGACCTTTGAGTTTAAATGTTTACAGATTCTGTGTTGGGACACTACTGATTGTAACATCACACTTTCCTTAATGTTTAATATCAGTGATAAAGAGTTTCACCTTATCTGAGTGTGTGCCACTTTGCTAATGTCTGCAAACAGAGGTCTATTTATCTTCAGGGAAGTCAAGTTTTTATTTCTCTACTTGTGTGTTATCAAAGGGTAAGTCGCTAGTTGATCAAATATTTGGATCCTTCAAAGGGCAGCAGGAATTAGGAATCAGGAATGATTATGCTTTATTGCTCTGTTGTGATAGAATGAGAAGATATGAGTACAGATGTTTGTCCTTTGTTTTATCCTCTGAAAAGCTGCATTTAATAATTGCACTGAGCTGAATTCTTCAAAGACGATGAGTCCAGAGGTGGATAATGTTCAGATCAGATTTCTCCTTTGTAGTGTAATGAAGGTGCACGGGCCCATTTCCGGTTTTGCTTTGTTTCCATTTCTTTTTGCCGAGATTTCAAACTCTTAACTCGGCCGACTTCTCCTCTCTCCCCTGACTGCGAGGGGCTGTCTGTTGCCGCGGCAACAACTGGGTGATGTAAACACGGCGCTGACCCTGGCTGCAGGAGCGAGAACAAAGAACGCATCCCTCCCGAACGTAAGCATTAGGAGATAGTTTATATGTTCAAAGGCTCTGACGCAGTTAGTGAAAGTTCTCTGCAATGGAAAAAGAAAAATCAGACGCATGAAACACTGGCTGAAATTATAAATAGATTTGAAAATAGCCATGAAGATTGTTGAAAGGTGGGAGACGTCATCCTCCTTGAACATCCTTTGTGCCTTACCTGCCATTATTTCTCATTATGATTAGTGTAGGAGGGGATGAGAGAGGCACACTACAGGGAGCGTCCACATTTAAGAGTTCTGCAGGGATTTGTGTGCAAAATGTGCGACATCTATATTTAAGTGTCATGTTTTATTCTTTTAACTCAAACTGTGTTGTTTTACTGGAAGAAGCCAAAATCCACAGAAGATCCAGACTTTTCTTCTTTCTATTTATCATATTGCAAATGTAAGTTTATCATTATAAATATTTAAAAACGTTTTGCAGAAATTAGGCTTCACCACGCCCCCTCCACTAACTTTGAGGGGACTAAAAATTTACTTGATGAATAATTATTTGGTCATTTGTTTGTTTGTTCATTCTAGATATTGATATTTGTTCAAGTGCTCATTCCCACACTCAGTTTGATCTGAATTTGTCACTTGATGCTATAAACAAGTGGTGAAACGTCATGATTGACAGCTGAGCCTGACTCACGATTGGTCGAGCATGGCACTGGCGGGACCTCTCTACCCCGGCTCCATTCCCCTGATGGGTCTATGTTGTAAACTTAAAATAAAACGTTTAATTGACAGTCAAGGGCCCGATTTGTGAATTTTGTTCTTCTATGAATGGAAGTATTTATTCTACAAAACACACAAACACACATACACATACACACAACTAAAGGAGTATGCTACATCAGTTGGACAGGTTAGAACAGGCAGCCACTTATTTCATGGTTAAAAAGACAATACAGAAGAAGTCACTATTTCAAACACAGCTCGTGTGTCTGGGCATGTGTGTGTGTGTGTAGCATGAAATGAGGTGGTGGGAGTGTGGGCGGAGCCAACAGGGGAGTCGCGCTTGGATTCCAGCTGCATTCCAGGGAGAGAAAAAGAGATGGATGGATGGATCTGTCAACCCCCACCTCCTGTCTTTCTTCTCCCTTCTTCTCCTTCTACGCCTCCACCCAAACACACACACACAACCACACACACACACACACAACCACACACACTCACACACACATACAGTGCACGCAGAAGCTGAGGTTTTTGCCTGGTGAAGCTCATGTTAAACCACATGACAATACTGTCTGGGAAATGAAAACCCTCCTTAGAACATAACCTTTGCTGTTTGTGTGTGTGTGTGTTTGGGTCTTTGTACGTTTGCGAGGACCGATGTGAGTTAAAAGCCAATGAGACATTCAGGGCTGGTCCTCACAACCTCAAAACAGAGTGAAAGCAGGTTTTAAGGTCAGGTTAAGGTTAGGGTTAAGCAAGTTGTGATTCAGGTAAATCACCGGGACACAAATCTGTGCATGAGTGTGTGCGTGTGTTTAACAAACTTGAGTTTATGCAGCTTTTTCCAGATTGAGATGTTTCAGTGGTCAAGTCCAAATCAGACAAAGTAAATGTTTAAACGAACAAGCTCTTTTGGAATGGTTGTGTTAGGACACATTGTTGAGACAGCTGAACAATTCACAAGTGGAGCATACCAAGGCACACAGCAAGAATTTGTAAAGAAAACCCAGATATCACAAAGAAACAGATATTCACATATTCCAGATTTCAGTTATTGTCGACAAATTTTCCCCAAGGGACCAAAGGGTTGACCTCAGTGCCACCTGTGGTCTGACACATGTGGGCATGGCCGCAGCCACCGCACTTTGTTTTGAGTCACAACCATGAAGTACATCCTTCACTCTGTTGTGCCAATACAGCCTAACGGAGCAAAAAGGACAGGGACCGACCTGCAGGGAGTCAAAGTTGAATCCAGCCTTTTCTCTACTGCCGTTGCTAGCACATAACACATAATGCTAACACATAATTACAAAGACGTACACTTTTGGTTTTCCTGTTTTAACTGGGGTGCACTGCACTGTGCGATGACATTGAAAGTCTTGAACTGGCTCCGACAACACATATATGTGGAAGTATGTAGGGGGGGGGTGACGTTATCTATAAAGACTGTCCAGCTACTCTCAGCCACACGTTATTTAAAGTTGTCCCCCACTGAGCTTTAGAGCTGCTGCAAATTCACATTCAATCCCTTTAAAGTATTATTATAACCTCCTGGTTTTTCACTGAAGCACACATGAGCTGTTTTATATCAATCATAGTATGAAGTGTATTGAAGATAAGGACCTAAGGAGCCTTCTGTCTTCCCTTTTGTCAGAATATTATCCAAATTCTCATAGTGATGTTACCTCGTGTCAGTTTTCTGTAAATTCTCTCCACAAGGTTATAAACATGTTACATGAAGGACGTTCAAAAACTTTTTGGATGAAATTATGGTCAAACTTTTGATAGAAATGAAGAACATATATATATATATGTTCCTATCTCTCTCTCCCTCCCTCCCTCCCTCCCTCCCTCCCTCCCTCTCTACTTGCTTTTTCCAATGAGCAGATTTGAGGCTTCTCTCAAGGAAATAGAACTAACAGTCCCATCTATGAAAAGCTTCGGACCTGTGGCACAGCTTCAGAGCTACACTGCTTGTGTATTCAGGCGAATCAACAGTTTGGTCTCGAACCCGTATTATCAGTGGACGGATAAAAGCATCCCTGCCAGTGGTGAACAGAGCATTTCTAGAAGGCCGCTGTGTTTATACTGCAGACTAAACATTTAGACCAAGAGCTGAGAACTGAGGCTGCTCAGTTTGACTTTGATAAAGGTTTGATATGCTTTGGGCCAGGTGACCCGTGGAGATTGCACACTAGCGCATTCACGGACTGTGCATACAGCTAATCACACATACTGTACACAGTGTTCCTGCAGTTCTGTAGATGCGCGGGCCAATGCAGGCCGGCACACAAACATTGCACATTGTAAAACACGGATATTGGAAAAATCTGGGGAATGCAAATACGTGCACACACTGATAAACACAGATGAAGGGGATGTCCAACCGCTGTCACTTGTGTTCTTTTGCCATGCCTGCAAGGGTTCAGCCGAGTTCGAAGAACATAGGAGGCCTGATCCCAGTGAAAATGGCGTAGTGGGCAAAATACAGTGGATTTTCCAAAATAATTTATATTACATTTACAACATCTTGTTCTCATATTCCAAAACTATATGTCCCACTTCTACAAATAGTTGTCATATGAGATGGGGGTAATATGGCAGTAAAGGGCAAAACAGGGGGAGGGACTGTTCCAAGAAGTTCAACAACTGAAAACCGAAGACAGAAGACTGAGACATGAGTTAAAATACAAAGAAAGAAAAAATGAATGGTGGGACAGAGACAGAGATATGACTCCAGGGAGACGCCCTCAGATCTTATGCGTGTTTCTGCATCTTTTTGAATTATCAGAAGTAGCTATGGTTAAGTGTTGGACTATTTCTCATCTCTGGTCATTTGCCAAGTGACCAGTGAAAAAGCTTTAATAAGCCCCGGAATATTCCAGCCTCCAAACTTAATCATGAAGGTGTTAAACGTGATATTTATCTTAGTTTATGGACGTAAGGGTTGTAAGTTTTCAGTAATCAGACTACTAACTAGAACAGGACTCAATCAAACGCATATTTCCGCTGACAGTGCCCCTATGTGATATGATTTTTGCTGAATCGGTATGTGCCGGAATGGGTTTTATTCTTGGTCCAACCAACCAACCAACAAAGACACAAACAAACCAACCAATCAACAATAGGACAGGGGAACCAGGTATAACACAATTGACATAGTGAACCTTGACCTTTTGGGGCCACTGTGCCCCACTGAGGACATTCGCCCCCGTTTTCCCAACTGTTAATCTGCCTTGGTCAACAACTTAGACTTGGAGTATTCAAAACCAAAAGATAAGTCTAGTTTGGACGCAGTCTCAGAGCCAAACACAAAGCAGAGACTGAGACTTTGGAATATGCTAGAATGGCAATAACACAAAAGCCTGTGTGCAAATACACACACGGGCAGAAAGTGTTTGGATGAACGTGCAGAGAGAGAGATGCTATTCTTCAGGAAGTTGAGGCAACACGCTCGGGGTCACATCACTCAGTGGACATTTTGATTCTATTATTGAAGCTTTTCCAAAGCCTCCACTCGGGGCGTCTCTGGAGATTTGCTCCTCTAGTTTACTCAGGAGTTGGTCTCCTACGTCAGGCCGAACTGTGTCACTGACAAAAAGGAGAGAGGACAAAGTGGAAAGAGGGGGTTTGTGTTGTTGCTTTTCAAATGTGTTGATAACTTGACGTATTATAGCAGCCGTGGAGCTGGTGTTTTAAGTGCTGCCACTTTCCATTGAAAGGAAATTGTCTGAATCCGGAGGAATGCCTCCATATTTTTGAGTTTGCGGGAGAGAGAAATATCTGTTTCACTTTGTTATGTGGTCACGTACTCAACAGATCTTGCACTCTATTCATCCCCCACATCAGTTTATTTATGGGCTGTTGTTTTGGTAGAACATGTCAAGCCTCACGTCATTAATCAGATATGGAGTTTGATCGTTTTAAGCAAAGATCCCCAGACACTTGTGTGACTTTTACCCCAAATCTCAGCTCATGTGAGCATGTTGATCTCACGTCACTCTCCCTGTTTCCCATAACGATACGCACGCATTTGCTCCGGTGCTATGGAAACAAGTAAAGGCTAGTTCTTTTCTTCCTCTTTTTTCTGCCACCAGAAAAGGCATCACACGTCATGAAAAAAATCTGCAATGAATTCTCAACAGTTTGGCTTGATGCGAAAAATAATCCTGCAGGAGGTGACTCAGATCGACATTTCAGAGCAGCGTTCGTGAGACTGAACGTGAGACACACACACATGATGGTTCCTCAGGGCTGATCGCACACTACTGAGTTTACGATGGACTATTAAACTGCATTAGCATATCTCGTTAAATGCTGACACGTGGATGCACAAACACATGCACACAAACATTATCAGAGAAACACACACGTCCTTGTTGTTGTGCTCTCCGGCACAGCTGGCAAGCTGAGACACCATGGCAACTGCTGTGGCAGAAAACATTAAGGTGGCGTGGGCGGTGGAGGACAGTGTGTGCTTGTGTTTGTGTGTGTGTGTGTGTGTGTGTGTGTGTGTGTGCGCATTGAGTTGGAGGAGCTGGAGCTGAAAGACAAGGTGTGTGTGTGAAACAGCCTTTTTAACACGGACAACAAGATCACTTGAGGACCCAACAGGTTGTTGTGCACACGAGTGCTGCCATCTGTCTTTACATCCATTTCAAAAGCCAACAACTATAAAGACCACTCAACACTTATGGATACAAAATACACAAAAGTTGTATTATTAATTAAATAACTCCCTCATATGTCTATGTTTTCAATCATTTCATTTCATTTTCAAGGTTCAGGAATAATAACGTTGGAAATTACATGTTAGAGAAAGGAAAAAATCCTGGATCTGTCATCTTTATTTTGAGTTTTGTCGAGATCTGTTGAGTAGATTTTTGTATAATCCTGCTGACAACTAACTAACTGACAGGGGTGAAAACATAACCACTTGGCAGAGATAATGATTTGTCTGTACCAGCAAACCAAAATGTGAAGAGGCCATGTTGCAAAATTCACATTTAATTACCTAAAATAAGAAATACTGGTCGTCTATTTGTCATGGTTTAGGATTTTAAATGTTTTATCACTTACACATGTTCCATCGGCGGCTGCCAAACACAAACAACCACAACATGACCCGTGTCTGACACGGCGAACGCAAAGAGCCCGACACAATGGCAAACGGCAACCCGACAGTGCCGGGGTGGAGTCACATGGGAAAAGCTGCCTGTCAACCGGTGAGGCAAACAAGCTGACAGAGCAGCTGGCAGAGAGATGGATAGATGGGGTGGAAGGGGTGGAAGGTCAGATCAGCCGGTATACACATGAGTGCAGAGACGGACAGACGGGACCAGACCCAGGTAAACATATACTGGGAAGTGTGGAAAGAGCCCACTCCTTTTCTTCCTCGGTTGGAAATGATGTCACCGCGGGTCAGGTGATGAAAACGCACAGGCCCGGTGAGGTATGCATGCTGACATCACACACACACACACACACACACACACACTGAAACCCTGAGAAACACATACTGGTACTGGATTCCATTTGTCTTGTGAATAGGAAATGTTATCACCTGTTCGGAAATCTGATTATTTTCACTGACGCACTGAAGAAAATGTGTTTTTCAGACACAGTGACTGAATTCAGACGTGAAATGGAAATGTATTTACATCTGCTGCTGCAATCCAGAGGGAACGCCAACCCTCAATTTGAAACGCTGCCCTTATAATCAATACATTAGGAGGCTGCTATTCATGTAATCGATTATTTAGTAGCTATTTACCAGAGGCTTTAATGGAGCAACGGTTAAACTGGCACAAGATCAAGAACATTTAGTGGCTGTAATTGCTTGGAATAACACAACTTAATCTTTATTTTGTTTTACAAACGTCTGCATGAAAATGATGCCTTCATGCCAGCCAGTTAGGATCAGCGTTTGGAACTGTGGTTTAACGTTTGTTTGTCTGTTTTGTTATTTAGCAGGATTACCCAAACGCTACTCCACCGATTTCCTCTGAGTTCTGTGTGTGGCACGGCCGAGGGAGAGATCCATTTCATTTTGTGGCAGACCTTGGATAAATTGGCAAATCCAGGATTTCTTTTCCACTTGCTGTCACATGGCGAGACGGTGCCGTTTTTCTGATCTGAACTACAAATATGCATTTTCCAATCAAGGTTTTTCCTTATTGCTTCCTCCGTGAATATATATATATATTTCCACTGTTCTGCTCTGTCGGTTGCTTTAAGTCTGCTCTAAAGGAGGTGGTATAGGGATGGGAGCCCTCCACCTGCCCTCGCCTCCACGTCTATTGGCCCTCAGGACAGGGTATGGAGATTTCGGGAGATTTAGGACAAGTGGGTTGGCCTGTTGATGGAGGCGTCCAGATTGAATCCAGACCCACGCTGTCATCACTTTGTGTGTGTGTGTGTGTGTGTGTGTGTGTGTGTGTGTGTGTGTGTGTGTGTGTGTGTGTGTGTGTGTGTGTGTGTGTGAGAGAGAGAGAGAGTGTGTGTGTCAGTTCTTCTGAAAACATCTTTTCTGCCGGGACCCTCTGGAGCGAGACCGAGACAAGGCGGCATCAGTTAATCATGTTTGTTTGTGGGTGACTTTTATTTACCTCCCAAGTGAAGGAGTGAGCCCGCATCGGTGGAGAAGCACTGTCTCTCTCTCTCTCTCTCTTACACTCACACACACATTCCCCAGTTGTGAGGTCATCCCCCAGAGCTGCTTTGTACTGCTCCTGCTGTAAATTCGTTTATGTGTGCCCAGTTTTTTAGCCATGCCCACACACACACACACATACACACACTCTCTCTCTCATTTTCTCTGTCCCCCACACTCGTTCTCGGCTCCGTCTTGTGAAATCAGGGTCAAAGTTCGATGCCCGAAAGAAAGACGGATAAAACCGCAAAGACCACAAACTAATGAGCACAAGGCTGTTGTGAGCAAACTCCATCATTTTGTGCCCTCTTTTGTTTTTTGGGGGTGATTTTGCTTTAATTTATTGGAGCATAAGTGAAAAATAGGGAGACAGAGCGGTGAAGACTTTAGCAAAGGGCATGGGCAGAACCAAAACGCTGCAGGGGGAGCGAGCAGGGTCAGATTTTATCTTTTTTTAATTCATTTTCTATGACTTATCATCAGATCCTAAGCCCATCCTGAATATCCCAATGTAAATCTTATTTTCTAAAGTCAAAAACATGCTTTTAAGCAGGAAGATGGTAAAAACAACTAAAGATCTAGGTTATAGCAAGCTGCCATACTTGCTTAGCCATCTAGGAGGTACTTTCCCTGTGAGTGAATCCCCCTATTGTGCTGATTTCATTGCACTTTCATTGCTGCAAGTGTATTTTTGGACATTTGTGTGATCAGGTATGAAGAATCGTCCGGCATGCAAACAGCTGTGTGTTGAGCAAATAATCGTGGCAGCAGTTAGGTTGCAAAAGATTTTGTAATTGACCGTAACTGACATTCTTAGCACCACACCCGCAGTGCAGCTTCACAATGAAATATAACTAAACTCAAACAAGCTGTGCCATTGCTGCACGCATCAGTCCACTTGATATATCAGACTTTTGTGAAAACAATAATATTAACAAAATAATAGAGAAGAATCCAGATTATGATTCTTGACCCTCTGCCCACAGCTTTCATCCAGCGTCCCCTGAGAGGGAGTTTGTGGTGCAACACATGCAAATACTGGGATTTTAGTCCCTTCAAAACAAAAAGTGTTTGCTAAACACATCGGATGGCCTCACAGGATTCCTCTGTGTCGTTTACTGGATCGTCCTAAAGCACTTTAACAGAATAGTTTCCACTCGGCCGAGTGATTTCACAACTCAGGCATTTGAGCCTTAAGAGGGAGGGTATTGCACCTCCCATTGAATGATGCAAACATGAGCATTTGGCAGTACATGTTCACCATATAGCATTATAGGTTGGTCTCACATGTTCCCTGTAAAATTATTTTTTAGTAATCTCAAGACATGCATTTTGTAGCGGGTGATATAAGCAGCGAGTACATTTTTTATTTGAGATAAGGTGCATAAGAGGCCACTTAAAAGATATTTGCAGATTTAAAATGCTATACAAACTGTGAAAACGTATAGTGCACACACTCCGAGCTGCGCCTTCTATAGATTGACACACAATAGCCGATGTTTGACTTATTAACACAAACAAGCCATTGCAAATTCAACAGTGGAAAATCCAGTGCGCGCTTTGAAATCGATATATTGCCATACACGGCCTCACTTTAACGGTTTCAAGACGACATGAAAAGTGATGGCCAAGTCGAGGGGACGTGTAGCTTCATGCTTTTCTCTTCCGACAAATTTATTATGTTCTAATATGCAGGAGAAGCCAATTCCTGCCAAATGCAACAAGCATGTAGAACTGCACATCCATACGTTATCGCCGGCCCCTTTTCCCCTCCTCTCCTCCCTTCCCTTGTCTTGGACACACCGTCTCCTCCAGCCTTCCCTCCCTCTCCCACAGGCTCTGTGTACTGTGTGTGGTGTGCTGTGTGTGTGTGTGTGTGTGTGTGTGTGTGTGTGTGTGTGTGTGTGTGAGAGAGCTGGGATCACAGTGGGACCAGTGAAACACCATTTTAGGAGACAATGGGCTCCTCCTACAGGACCATAAACCACAGCTCCCAACCTCAGTGATTTTTAGAAGGGAAAAAATGCTTACACCGGTATTTACCTCTTTCTACTCCTTATATACCATCTGCATCAAAATGTATCTCACTTAAACAAGTCCATGTTTTATGACTATCAGGATCAATCATGGTGTTTCACTAATTAAAACCAAATTTACCAGAAAAACAAGAACTTTAACACACATCACCTAAAATAACAGAACATTTTTTTTGTTTAATGTGTACTTTTGAGTGTTTAGTTTGATACATGTGAAATAAGTTAACCTGGAGGAAGTGGGGTTCATGACCTTTGCTGCAGCCAGCCACCAGGTCAAGATGTTTTGGCTTCGTCTTAGATTAGACATCATGCTCAAGGTTTGTAGAAACCTTTAACCCTGAAGAAATATTGTATAATCTTTTTCTTCATTTCCTCCCATCTATGAATCATTTTTACCCATAAGTTTATGACTGATAATAAATCAGTTGATCTTTTGTTTTGCGTCACCCATAATGACTCCCTGCCTTCCCCCAGTTCCTCCTGTGTTCATGGTTCCTCCCCATTCCAAACTCATGTACCTCAGGATAGACTCCTCTGAACTCCTCTGTGCACACAGTGGAAGAACCTGAATGCAACATCACCTGCAGCCGCGGCCTCATTCAATCCATTCATACTTCACAAGATCTGATCTGAAACCAGCCTCTCGAGATTAATTCTCTGCAAGAACAGGTTTCCTGTCACATGCAAAACAAGGTCTCTGGGGTTTCATGATGACTGTGAGAGATACACAGCCCAGGACAATACAGCGTGAGGTTTCTGCGGCTGACTCTTTCTTCAGCCTTTTATCTGCTATCACCAGATTTCAGAGTAGAGTAAGTGTTTCCCCTCAACGCTCCAGCATTCTTTAAATGGTTACTCCAGCATCTGATAAGCAGCGTTGAATTCACTATCTTTCACTAATGCGCTCGCACGCATTCACACACACGCGCTGCCTATAAAATGAGAGAAAATATTATTGGTTTGTGTCTTTCTCAATAAACCTACTAATGCAGCGCAAAACAAACAGGTTTTCATTAACTCACACCGTGTGTGTGTGTGGCCATGTGTGTGTGTGTGTGGCTGTGTGTGTGTGTGTTTGCAGCTCATGTTCTCCGGCCACTGTGTCCTTGATAAAAAGTGGTTTGTGCTCCATTTGTTCTGCATACTTCTGTGTTTTTATGTGGTCAGATGCAAGCCAAGTCTTTTGACACAGATTGCCCAATACTGGTATTACACAAACCCACACAGGCCCTCCCCCTGTTGAGGATCCTCCAGTGTGTAGAGTGGCCTTTCACGGTCACTCATGAACACATATTTGAAAAAGGGTAACCACTGTAAATCAGAATTGCCACTGCTTTTTACAAATGAGGCAATTGATGGCATTCTGCTGTTTGTCCTGTAGGTTGCTGCTGCTGTGATTTATTTGCTACGGTAATTATAGGCCTACAGCAAATAGCTTTATATCTCCAACATGACTTTCAGGAGGCTGAGACAAACAGGATAGACTACTGGGGGTTTTCATAGAGCGGATGAGGCCTGAGCTAAACTAAAAAGTCGAATGCAGTTTTCTTTAATATGGTTTGTGTCCTTTTTTTGTATTTCGTAATACACTGAGGTACGATTAACTACAAATTTTCCGCCCATGTGACTTTGCTCCTTGGCTCCAGCTCCTGATCCCTGCTGCACAGACTCTGAATCGAAATGTGCAAGATGTCAGTGATTGTGCGCTGGATATTTTGGCTTTGTTTCTAGATAGTGTGAGAAACTGGAGATGCTTTGACCATCTTTTTAAACAGTTTGTGGCATTTCTGGAAATTTCAAGTGAGAGTGGCAGATCAAACAACTTCAGTTTTTTGTCTCAGGAATCAGTCCGGAATAAAAGAGAAGGAAATATTTAACTTTGAAGTTATCCCCGGCAGAATAACACACATTTGTCAGTCTCCACGTGGTCTCACCTGCTGCAGGAAACATTAAAGTGCTGCACAATTAAATATCTAACAACTAAAACCTCCCTATATGGGGTTTCCTCAGTCAAATCTTATCAACTGTGCAGCTTTAGGTCAGTGACATGAAAACATTTGAGTAGCCCTGTTGTTGATAATCAGAAAGCTTCTTCCACTGCCATTCCTCCTCCTCCTCCTACATAGCCCCGCCCCCTTCTTCGCCTCCGTTTGTTCAGTGTCAATCACCCAGATGAAACAGAAAATAAGACAGGAAGTACATAGCACTGCCTTCAAAATAAAAGCAGTGAAAATAAAGAATGAAGTCCTACAGCTACAGAAAGCTGTGGTGTAAAGTGAAGGAAGTGGTTCATAATGCTGAAACAGAGAAACAGAGAAACAGGCCAGCTCTCATGGGTTTTAAGTACATATTCACTTCATAAATAAAAGGTGTAAAGCATGAAGTGCAATCCGGTTATTATAATGCACTTGAATAGATACAGTGTTAATGTATTTCTAAGGGTCTATCAGACTGTCAAAGTAGTATTTATGTTTCAATTTATGTTTTATTTAATTTATCATCAGGCAGCAATATTACTTTCTATGAATCGTCTGATACAACACGTTTCCTTTAGTATTCCTCCAGTAACGGCCGGTTCCACTTTGCGTTCTTTCAATTCTGTGTCAATGCAACCCTGCCCTCGAAGGACATTATCTTATTTAGAAAATCCACACCGGAAGCGTGGTGTCATTCTGCCGGCAGCTTGATGGGGTCTCTCAGCCTCCACTCGCTTTGCTCAGCATCTGTCTTCAGCGGAGTGCGAGGAGCGCGCAGTATGGATCCGTTGCACATTTACGCACCACGGTGTCCCCTTTGGCACGGGTGGGTTGTCTGACGCGCGCTCGTGTCTGGTGCACGGACATCAGCTCTAAAGCTCACACTCTCCCTGCCAGAAAAAACTGAACTAAAACTCTGTTTTGGTCTGCTTGTTAAAGGAGGAGGAGGACGCAAGGAGACTTTTTACGCTCGGTTCCGCCGCGCACAGACGCACACTTTTTGGGGACTTATTTTTCTTTTCTAACAGGATATCATTTGCTGCATCTAATTTGTGTTTAACTATATGTGGATACTCCTTCTGGACCATGGGAGACTCCGTGTTCCTCGACAGGCAGAACACCTATCTTGTGAGTACTCCGTGCATTGGCCATCATTTAATCCTAATGACGTGGACGGGCTCTGATAAGGGTTGGGGGCTTGCACGACTTAATGTGTCAGTGAGTGTGTGAGGGACTTATTTATATGACTTCCATACTACTTTGGATTAAAAACCTCTTCACATCAGACGTGCCATTGCAAAACTACCATCATTGCATCCACATGCAATCACAACATCTTTAAAATACATGGTTGTGCAAGTATTTCAGATTTGCACTAAATGCTGTGCACACATACTGTTAGTGTGATTATTTTCCTGCATACGTCAGAGGGCTCTGAGACAGACATTTGAAACTGAGCCAGGCGAAGGGGCCTCAACATGCAACAACTTCCTGTGATGGAACGTTTTACATGTTTTACATGTGACATGTGGTGTATAGAACATGCGTGCAGGCTGGCACACAAGACTGCACATGTTTCCTGGCTGGAAGAGGAGACTTGAGATCCACAAAGTGTCTCTGTTTATGAAAACGTTCAGTCCCAGAGCCACAGGTGTTGTGTTTGACACTCTACACCTCAAAGCTGGGTGGCCACATGGAGGCAAAACACACAGATATGGGTCAAGGCCACGAGGACAGGTGAGGGCTATGATGAGAACTGCACATTCAATGTGAAAGCCTCAGCATTTTGATGCCGCCATATGATTATGTGGGCTTTTCTAAGAAAGCTTTCAGAGTCCGGAGAAGCAACAGGCTGTTTACAGGTTCATTCAAATGTGGGAACCGAGTTGCTCTGTGAAGTACACACGATTTAGATTTTGCACAGATGCTCCTATTTTATCTCTCTCTCCATCTCTCCCCACTCTTCTCCTCTCCTGTGGTGAGGAATCCTCCGCTGGCTGCTCCAGCGAACTGGCTCCTCTTTATGAGCAATGTCTCTGTGGCTGGTAGCACTCATAAACCTACAAGCATTGATTGGAAAACAATACAATTTTCTTTGGCTCGGCTGGCAGCATGCTGTGGTCTGGATTTCTGCTTTGTGGCGGTGCTATGCGATGTGAAAGCCTTATGCCACACAGGCCACAGTAGTGAGTTTAAATTCACCCTGTACATAGTGATGAGGCTTCACTGCACTGAAATTGTACTTGACATACTTCTCCACTACCATGCATGTCATCCTTCTACAGAAATTAAACTTGATGTATAGAGACTCTTACTTATGTGTGTGGTTATTCCAATTCTGGCCCCTTTTGTGAGTCAGTACATGGTAGAAACTCAGACTTGTAACCCTCACAGTGGTTTGTCTAACTCGACCTAAGAGTGAAACTTATAGCGGTCAATAATATCAGAGCCAAAACATGGAGAAATCTGATATTATTATAGCACGTTTCAAAATGGCTTTTAGCTTGTTTAAAAATGAGAAAATACCACTGAAAATACCTTTTAGATTTCCCAGTTTTTCTAAAATGAGTTTCCCTCTCTGGATGGCTCAGCCTTGGGGTCAGGGTAAAGAGCTCAGACATACAGACAGAGTAGAGCCAGCTGAGGTAATGTTATCTAATTGGTTGTGGTTCCTGCTGGATGCCACCCTGTGGAGGTATTCCAGTTATGTCCAGTTGGGAGAAGGCCCCAGGGTAAACCTAGAGTACACTAGAGGGATTATATATCCTACTTGGTTTAGGAATAGCTCAGGGCCCTGCAAGGTGAAGTATAGAAACAATATCTGGGCTGGGCATCTAAGCAGCCGAAGATGGAAAACAGGGAAGCTCCCCAAAAGTGAAGCCAAAACATCTTGATCGCCTCCTAGTGGCTGGCTGCAGTGTAGATTATAAATCCAAGCTCCTCCATGTTATTGGGTAGGGTATGGGGCAAATTAAAAAGGTTAAATACACCTTTGGGTAGTTCCTAGTCTTAGTTAGTTATTTGATGACGTAAGAATACAAGTATCCAAATAGTTGCCAATAAACTTTTTGTTACTGAACTAACTGATAAACTAACTAAACATTTCAGTTTAATGGTTAAGCAGGTGTTTATGGCAGTGCAGTAAAGCTTTCAATCAGACATTTGTAGTATCAAGGAGAGTTTGCATCTATTCTGGCAAATTGCCTGAATCTGAACTCCTCGGTCACCATGGGACTGTGCTTCCTCAGTCCGTGCACAAGGACAAACTGTGAGTATGTAGATGTGACAAAGATTATGTTGATGCTCAACATTTGGTGAGCGAGCAATAACAAAAACGAGGGAAGTAGTCTAGCACAGTAAGTCTGGAGCACGGCGCTACGACTTTGCCAAGCTGTTAAAGTGAATAAAGTTTGCATTGGAAAGAAGTGTCTGAGCAGACGGTGGGCCAACTTTGCTTTATAAGGTAAGAAATTCATTCAGACAGCATCTATTGATTGTAAACATGTTAAATCTTTACCCAGGGAACCTGAAGCTGGCACTTCATTACAAAAAAGCAGCAGGTACAGGAATACAATTTATATCCTTACACCATGTCACACTTAAATACTCGTGCACGGTCAGCCAAGGCTGCTCGTTGCCATCTCATAAATCCCCCAGCGCTCCGTTGAGCTTGGTACAAAGAATGCAGTTAAAATATGACAAAGAAGCTGCTCCAACTAAAATTGCACGCGTGTTAACGGAGGATTATTCCCATTCGAGCTACCCTCCGGCTCCCGATGATAAACAAACGCACGCTGTCATCATTCCTGCCAGGGCAGATACATATTTCAAATTCTAGGTTACCAGACTGGAGGGTTGGAGAAGACTGAGAGAGACAGGAATGAAGTGGGAGAGACGTGCAACAGCGCTTCATGGCTGCGAGGCCGGCGTCACATTTGTTCCACTTCAAGTGACGTGTGGTGTGTTCTGGTTGTGGCGTCAGGGCATTGCACTCATGGAATACCATCGGTGATACCATGTAACAGATTGGAGTGATCCCTCAGCTCTGGTCTTGGAAGGAGTTTGTTTCTGCAGTATTTCCCAGGTTACAGGTTTACACGGTATTACGAGGATTACACGAATAATACACGGGAAAGCCTTTTGTCAATAGAAGGAAGATTCACCACCTGCGAGTGCGGTGAAAACGCCAAGAGGAACAAATCATTCCTAATGGTTTTTATCAGCAACAGTAAAAACCAGGCTGAGTTGGCTTCAAGTCCACGTTTGAAGCCGGTGAGAGACTTGTTTAAAACATGTCCACAAAACACCACTGCCAACTTGATATCCTGCCCATGAAGCATCTTGAGACACAGAAGTGTTTGAGCGGAATTTTTTGCCTGAGAGAAGATTGTGCAAAACTGTATTAGCAATATAAATGTTCTTTAACCTCTTAAGAAACGGGTGAAATTTGTGAAATTTGCCTAAAACGCCTGTTTGGGGACACCCAAATTAAATTGAAAGCTGTTCTTGAACCTTTTGGAGTACATGCATGGTCTTGGTCTCTTTTGAAAGGTAACATTCTGAACTTTCCCCCTGAACAGTCAGAATCACTCTAAGTACTACTGGCATTGAGTAATTGAAGTTGGCACACAGTGGAGTAGAAGTTTTTTATTTCCGCCTGAATATTTTTAATAAACAGATGCCTGCTGATGACTCTAGCTGGGACTTATGAGCTGGAAAACACAATGGGACCCTAGAATGGAGCCTTGACTAGCCCAAGTTCAAATTTGATAACAATACCACAGAAAATGAATATTTGACAGATTTTTTCCTAAGGCCATGTCTAGGCGTTTTCCACAAAGGCCATTTGGAGACTCCAACGGACCCTTTGTAACCATGGTAACCAACCAGGCTGAAAAGGCTAATTTTACACTTAAAATCATACTTTTATATAAAGGAGACAAAACCAGTCATATGGTTTAAAATGTATACAAATAAACATCTTTCATATATTTTAGCAACATGTAGCAGTCACGGCGGGGACGAAACACCGACGCACGGCGCTCTGGCACCAGCTGGAAGCTGTTGCGCAGTCATTTGCATGGAGCCTCTGTGTTATTTTCCCGTGGACCGTCACATTTCTATGATGGAAATTTCATTGGCTAAACGATACGCCAGTCATCATAACAATCTGTAGCAATTGGCTCAGTCTATACACGTCAGAAGAGGGGCAGGCTCTGTGCGTCAACGAGGGGCATCGTTGGCTCTTGTACGCTGTGGACAGCCCATGCCCGCCCAGTCCTGCTCCTATAGGGTCAAGTTTAGATTGACAGCTCACTTAACCCAATAGGAGCTGCTAGCTACCGTTTGGAGGGCTTTGTTTATATGCACACATAGTTAGATTGAGAGTACAACACAGAGGCGCGCTGCGGAGCAGAGAGCAGCTCCGTGTAAACAGCAGACTGTGGCTATTCTTTGATGAAATAGTGTGTTATGGAGTGATTATATTAGTGGATTGGATCGTCTGGACCTTTGGCAATGTACCAATACCATTTTTGTTGGAGTTTTATCGATCTGTGGATTAATATGATGATTCTCCGGTAAGTGGCGACAACTTTTTTCAAATTTCTTGTCAGACTAACGCTGAACTTAGACGTTGATTGTCCCGGCTGTGGGGATCGTATCTTGAAATGGTTTACATCAGTGGAATCAGAAGAATCTTAGCTTTCTAACGATATGTTGTATTATCATCTAGCTGTACGAAACAGTTCTTTAAATAAAAATGTTTGACGCTGATCGATAAAAAAACACACCTGGCGGGCTTTCACGGCCCGATTACAATGGCTTTAACTCTCTGAATACAGAAGCTCGGGCATGAGTCATGTGCGCCGCTGAGTACACGCTGCCTGGATGTCACGTAATGACAACAGAGATGTGAAGGAACAAGGAAGTTGTAGAATTTGATGTGAGTGAGCTAATCGCAGCGAGGAGCCAGACGGCGCTGAGGGCTCTTCGCCGCTTGGCAAATAACGATTGTCTTTGTCCTGAAGCCCCGTGTTGTGTTTACTCCCTTTGGACAGCTGCCTCAGCCTAGCCCCGGCTGCCAATCAAATGAAATCTCTATTTGATGAGTCAACGCTGCAGAGCGTGCAAGGAGCTCGAGGGTCTCTCGATGTGTGGCATTGATTTTTTTAATCACCTCAAACTGCACTGGATTGAAGGAGGTGCCTTGATACTGAGGAGGGAAGTGGCAGACCGAGAGCGAACACAAAGAGAGCCTTGACAAAAAGATTGATTACCCCCCCTCCACTGTGGATTGTTTCATCTACCACTCTGTCTCTCTTTGTCCGCACGAGTCTCGTCTCTCATCACTGACCAAACAGAAAATGGCTCTGCTTTGCTATGGGCCAAGCAGGGACCCATGTAATCCTGAGAGCAGCAACCTGTTTGGACAAGCACCGAATTCCCTGCTTTTTTCTCCTCCACGCTGCGTCTCTTGACATTTGACACTTGCCGTGGTCAATTATTTTTCAGAAAGGTTCAACATCTCCTTGCTCCTCCTCCTGCTCTCCCTCCTCTACCTGCATAACTCTGACAGCCAGCATTTTTGATAACACACTGTCCTCTCCTTCTGCTGCTGATGTGTGACCTTGTTCCGTTGCAGGAGGTGTGTTTGTTTTACTCCCCTGCCGCTCCCAGGACAAACAGCTTGTAGCGAGCTCACAGCGCCTTCAGTCTTCTGGCAAACTGAAAGGAGGATTTTTTTTATGGAATGAATCTTAAATCATTAGACGTGTTTGTGTCCTCTGTGCCCATCCTGGCTGCTCATGCATATCTGACTGTGTGTCTGTGTGTGGGTGGATGGCATCAACCATCCATACGGCTCCTGAGTCATCAGCACCGCAAGTTTATTTATTTAAATTGATCTCAAGTTTTTCTAAGCAGAGGGAGAACTTAGCAGGAGTGGACATTTTGTTCGAAGGAGTGCTGATGCTGGGAATGCTCACAGATACTGAATGGATTCCAACATTTCTTCTTTGGTGTCTCTACAAAACTGCTGTCAGTTCAATTTTAGGTGGAAAGGTTCAATGTGTTTTGAGAGAAATGCTCCTTTTTTTTAAAGATAGATGTCGACCTCGTTGACCTTTTTACAATGTAGGTCACGTGTTGCCCCACTCGACATGCTCCTGCTCATTCATTAACATGGCACTTGCTCTGGTGCTGCATGTGTAGCAGCCTTCTAGCGTGGCAGGAAATAGGAAACCGCACCGTTGAACAAACTGCCTCTCCGCCGTCCACAGTCGTCACCCCTGGCTCACCATGACAACTCGTTTCTCTTACTTTACCCTGTCAGGCAGAGGCGCTTTTACTATCAACAGCGAAAAGAGAAAGCCCGCCCCCCTCGAGACTTGTCTTTTTATGGAGACGGACGGAGGCTGAGGGAGGGCAAAGCAGAGGAAACACAGAGGAGAAAGTTCTGGCAAGAAGTTGTCCGCTGCTTTAGCCGTGGGAGATGTGCTTCCAGAGGCACAGGGTCTTTTCTGGGCCTAAGTGAAAATATGTGCTCTAGATGTTTTTTTGCGGGGGGTTTGATTTACAGCCGAAGCTCCTGCCCTGTTTTCCTCATGACTTCATCCAGAGGAGTTTTCTTGCATCGTGGTGTGTGTCAGTTCAAGAAAAGGTTAGACATGCTTCCTGGCTGTTTGTGTAGCAGCCATGAGGGCGCGATGCTAATCACCATGCTGCTGTGTGAAGTGCAGGAGTGTTATCACATCAGGTTGTGTGGCAATTTTAGAGAACCATAAACTGTTCGCTCTCTGCAAAACTGGCATCAAGACAGGAGCCATCAAAGAAGCACACTTTGGTGAACTGAGTCACGGCCAAAGCAGAATTAGATGCTCGACTAATGGAACAGTCCGGTGGAGAAAAAAAACCCTGCTTCCATTTTCCACGTCTCTCACACAGCTGTTGCTCTCTCAACCAGCCAAAGTTTGCACGCCTTACTTTTTAAATAAAGAACAGTGTATTTGCATCTCATAACATTCCTAAGAAGATCAGTAATGCAGACTTGAGGCTGCGGTAGAGCTGTCCACAACAAAATAATTATACCCACATACTCGGGGTGTTAGAGATGGGCCTAGAAAGTTTTACAAAAAAGGTTGAGAGGTCGGAAGTGTCAGTGGCATCAGGCATTGAGTCATCTGTTTTGCTTCGGCAGCGTGTCTCCATAGGTCAGAGGTCATTGCAGGAAAGTGTGCCTGCGACTGCTTTCCCTCTAACAAGGTGCATGTGTTGTTTTGTTTTATTTTGGAGGGAACGCACATGCACTATCCCGTTCCACACACTGTATGACCTCACAGTGGATGGCAAGGTATCGAGTGGCAGAAAAAATCCAAGAGACGGAAAAATAGTTCACAAGAGATCTGTTTCAAGCTGGTGAAGGTTAAAATATAGACGAGCACAGAGCAAGGGTTATTCATTGTTACAGATAATGTTTCCCAATGCTTACTGCTACAGGGGCCTGCAACTAACCACCATATGCACCACTGTTAAATGCAGCACACGCAACTCAGACAGACGGACAGACAGAAACAGACAAACCAATAGAATCAAGGCCCCGGCAGATAGAGACCGGCAAGAAGGCGGAAGTTCAATTTCCAGTCTGGTGACAGAACCTTGACGAAGGGAATATTCCCAGTCGGACGAGGAACAACAGAGACGATGCCAGGAATAACAGATTTAGGTTACATGAGATACCATGCGCCGTTTGGGCTTGCAGCCGATGTCATGTGCGAGCCCAGTGCATTTAACTCACCACTTGTGCATGTGTCGACTGGTGAGAAGTGTGGCCCTGCAGTTCAGGGGAACCTTTCGACTAAAAGTGGATAAGCTGCTCTCAGTGGAATGTGTCTGTGCGAGAGAAACACACACACACACACACACACACACGCGCGCCCATTCCATCGCGGTACACACTCTATTTACCTCCCGGTCTATTACAGGCTGTTAATATTCATCCAACCCCCTGTATCTCTTCGTTGTGTATCTTTTCTCATGGGGACTTTAGTAATTTGGATTTAATGAAACCAGCACGAGTGGCAAGAGGAAATACATCCATGTAGAGCTTTATGTGGATTTAATGCAGGTTCCTTGCTGTTATTCCTATAATAACCAATTACAAGAGTTCACCATCTCCGCCAAGAAATTCAAGTTTTTGCTCCTGTTTGTTTGTTTGTTTGTGAGCAGGACTACACAAAAAACTACTGAATAGAATTCTACAAAACTTGGTATAACCACGGGACACAGGCTCAGAAAGGACCCTTACAAGTTTAGTGCAAATTCGGGCAAAGCCAGATTTCTTTTCAATTTGCACCAATCAGGGATATTTAAGACCAGTATCCATTGAAGAAAAACCACAAGTTGACCTTGCATTTTGAAAGACACTAAAACAACACATGAAGAATGGCGCCGGGAAATCCTCACGGTCGCGTTATCACCTCTGCGGACACTTGTTTAAAGTAAAATGTTGAGAGCACATAAACAGGAAAAGTCCCTGTGTGTGTTATTGTGTGTATAGATGACTGAGTGATGGATGTAGATGAATAACTCCATCCATCAACCAGCGTTGTTTGCAGTGACTCACGTCTGCACTGCTGCGATCAGTGAATATATCATTTGGTAAATCTACATCACTCTCTAATGATAAAATGTTATCTTAACATCTATTGGAATAGTGATGGCAGAGGTTTCATGAATTTTTCCTTACAATACTCCAGTGCACGAATAAGGTGAGAACAGCCATTGTTTCTCTTCCTGAAGGAGGAAAAGAAAAGAACAGACAAAGCTCCTAAAGGTAGAGAAGGGTTTTTGGTTTCACCTTAATCTCCTCTTAATCTCCCAGACGTCAGATGGAAGGTCAAAGTTAGGCGGCACGAGGAAACAAAAGACAGCTCTAGCGAAAGCTTGCATCTCCTTTTGTTCGAGCCATGTCTCGTGTGAAAAGGAGGGTTGTTCTTATTTGGATTAAAGTGTGTTTTTAGTTTGATTTAAGTTGCCGCAGTGATTGTGTTAGGCACTATTTGTTTCCAAAAAACAGGTGGGAGAGAGAACAGCTCAACAGAACCATCTGTATCTGTTGAAAACAGTGCAGTTCAGTTTCCTGTGTTAAGAGAGTTGGCAACTGCAGCTGGCCAGTGTCCGAAGTCACACTTTTTAGCTCCACTGTTGAATAATCTATTTTCATAAGCACAGCACATCAGAAGCTTTCTTAATTTAATCAGTGGAGATGTCATATCTCATTCCCCGAAAAAGGGAAAGTCTGACTTCATGGGATGGAGAGGTTGACAATATAATGCTTTTGTATTGGCACAAATAGTAGATAGAGACTTTTCGTCATTTTACAGCTTAAAGATTAATATTTGCTCCTGAGAGAAGGTTGTGGTTTTAAACTCTGCTTTATGCAAAACCTGTTTTACTTCTTACTGCCCCTAAATTGTACAACTGCTGATTAACGTCCTATGCTCAATATGGGCCATGTCAAAAGTATTGTTCTACTGACACTTGAGTTGTGTTTTGATTTTTATCTAAGTGCGCAGTGTTCAAAGCACACAATTTACATGAGGAGTTTGCTTAAAAAGTAATATATAAAATCTTCCCACCTGTTAAATGATTTCCCAGCAGCCCCTTCCCCCTCAGTGGGTTTCAGCGAGACACTGTGCAGTCGATTTTAGGATAGGCTTTTGTTGTCATCGTGTTTCAGCACTGGGACCTGTTCAAACACGGTGGTACACACTTTGTTGATCTGGTTCCCCCGACGCTCGGCACCAATCAGTGCTTCACTGAGCAGATCCAGTGAGCCACAGACTCCTGGTTGAGTTTTGATGACTCCCAGGGAGTAGCACCAGTGGGGAGGTGATAAGTCGTTTATCGTGTTCATTAAACAGCCCATTAGCACTTATCAGCATCTGTTTAAAGACTTCTGCACCTCGTCATTATTGTTCACACTTTGCAGCCCACACGTTCACATGCACACACGTTTCGGTCAGCTGAACGTTGGTCACCCGGGCAGGGCAGAGCCACCGGAGCGTTGGGCTCGCTCCCTTTCCGCTGGGGGAATCAATAATAGACCAGCTGACCCAGCTGTGACCTGTGTTACACGTGCAACAAAGCGTGCACACACACACACACACACACACACACACAAAAACGCACTGTCACATCCACTGTCCGGAGAGAACAAAGCACCGCTGGGCAGTGGCGGGTGTGTCGTCGGCCTCCAGGAAGTTACACTTGGCTAAAGCTTCCTGGACTGAAACAAGGCCGGTTGGTTTTAAACGTGGATTTAATTGCTTTTGAAGGGTGTTCTGTTAAATTCTGCAGCTCATTGTTTCTCGATATAGTTTACATCACATTGTTATCGGTGAACTTTCGATTCATCGTTTGTGTTTATTTTAATCAAACACAACACTGCGTTTTTTCCCATTTCATTTAAGGACTTCGAGTCAAATTTAATTCCAGACAAGGAACTGTTTTTTAAATTGTGTGACGTTTTCTGTCTGAATCCGACGGCGCTTGAGAGAAAAAATAGCTTGAGAGCGACCCAAACCTGACAGGCTCTCTGCTTTTTGGAGTCCGAAACTCAACCTGAACCAGATGTTTTCCACAATTACAGGCACATGCAGAGTAGAAAAATGAAGCAGATAGCCCGGCCAACGTGACCCACCCGACCCGACTCTGACTATCATTTCAAAACTTTTGTCTGACCCTTGGCTTGGCTCAGGTAGCCACACTCCACTTAGAACTACTATGTATTAATCATGGAAACATAAATGGTTATTACATGTTAGTGCATGGACACACGGACACAGACAATGAGATGACCCGGTGGTAAAAGTCAAGCGTAGAGGGAAATGCTCGCCACTGTTTCAACCCCCAGTCGCCCCCGGGGGGGACTAGAAATCTGCCCTGTCTCAGCCCTGGTCATACATTCCAGTCCAGTCATGGATGGCTCCACCATCGGAGGTCAAGCCAGACTCCCCCTCCTCCTGCACGAAGAGCCCCAGGTATAAAAAGAAAAGGGGGGCCTTTAAGTTGTGTGTTGGAACTGAAGCGGGACACATCGGTCCCGCTTCAAAACACGGAAAAGAGAGACAACACTTTTCTCACATTTTCCACGGCTTCTACATTCTGAAAACCCCAACAAAAACAGTATTTTTTGCACAATTTCCCAGCAGCTGTAAAGACTTCCGCTGCACATCCATGTGTTTTTCCCCCTTTTTCCACGTGGAGCACGCTCGTGCAATCCTCTGAACATATGTGTGACATGTGGGCACACGACGCCTGTAAGCCGTTTGTTAAACCCGCTGCCATGTGTCTCACTAAGGGACCACGGCTCTGTCTTCTTCATCATCAACATCATCCAGATTGTGAGGAGGAGACCAACATGTCATAATCCCTTCTCTTTAACTACCTCACAGGATTAACTAAGATTGGCACCCATGTGGAAAATAAAGCATATTAAGGAGACTTTGCTCTGATCCCGCTGTTTTGAATGGGTGCGGTGGAGGAAATACAGAAATGGAGAACCCAGGGAATGTGCTGTACTTTTGTTGATGTTCAGCTCATGTTCATGCCACCGCTGTGAAAAAATAAACTAACAACTCCCTAATAGGATCAACTTTTAATCTTGCGCTCGCTTAGCATGCACAAATAAAGAGTGAGGTGATAAGTCAATGGACTCACATGCTGATATGTTTTAGTGGAAGGGTTTTTGGAGCCGTAAGAGAAATGTCGGACAAGAGCATTCTTCTGAAATGCTTCACTCGGATGTCAGACTTATCTCCAACCCGACTCGCCGCCACACTTCCTCTAAAGCATATCGACACATCCCCCCCCCCATGTAAAGTCTATTTGCATGGACCCTCGGTTCGACTTACGCAGTCTAACCAACCGTCTACATCCAGACTGTGTGAAATCAAGTTTGTCGTGACATCCAGCAAGCAGAGAAAAATGACACTAGTTTCTTGGAATTAGGAATTAAATGTGAGAGATTCTTGGATTTATTGATGTGGTTATTTGGATTTGTTTGAGAAAGATATCTAACAGGCGACCCCCTCTTTTTTTTCCAGCGTTTGTGTGTGTGTGTGTTGAAGGAAACACAAATTCTGCTCTTCACAGTTGTGGAGAACAAGAGGAGGTGAAAGAGCAAGAGTCAAATTCCAGCTTTACATCTTAGTCCCCAACGCGTCACAGCTTTTTGGCACGGATGCCAGTTTTAATCTCTGAATCTATCTTTTCTTTTAGAACATTCCAGGATTGATGGAGTGGCACATTATTTCTCTGGGAGTGGTTATTGTGTGTGTTTGTGTGTGTGTGTGTGTGTGTGTGTGTGTATGTGATCCCGTTCTCACGGTGCTGACATAGTGGAGCGCTCAGGCCGCAGAGGGTTCGATGGGAATGCAATTCTCATGGGGCTAATTACTGACACAACCATTTGGAGTGATCGACAGATAAATTGCGTGCATACCCAAACTGACACACTTTATACTGTTCTTTCTATGCATTGAACTTCAATATAAGCTGATGGAGTCACAGGTTTATTGTATATATAACTGCATGCTAGCTAATACCCCGTTGGGTCTTTAACTCAGGGATAAAGAGAAAAATGTATTGTAGATAATACGTTTAACAGAAATCATAAATATGCAGGGTAAATGATGCACCGATCATGAGGAAGCGGAGAATGAGGAAGTTGGAATTGATCGTTTTGGCCAGAAAAAGAAAATGGACACAGTCATTCAGTAAATATAGACACAAGGGCATGAGATGGAAATCCTGCTCCCACCAGTTAAATATCAAAGTACAGCAAAAACAATGAATCTCATTATTATGTTGGCCAATCGATCAATGCATGCATGCAGGATGATGCTTGTTCAAAACCATCTCAGTCCTCACCATCACCTGTAGACCACAGTCTTTCTTTGTCTCGGTTCAAGTGACGCAAGCAACACATTTCCCTCATTTATTTAAGCTTAAACCAACATAATCCACATACTGAATCACAATACACACACACACACACAAACACACACACTGACTCAACACACTCTACTCTCTGCGTAGGATAAGCAATGATTAACCAACTTCCTTAGCTCTGTCCTGCCTCGGAGAGAAAGGAGGAGAATTTACTGTCTTGTATACAGTCGAGGTTACACACATTAAGATTACACACATTCCTTGGATAGGGCTCGGTTTGTGTGTGTATGTGTGTGTGTGTGTGGAATATTAGAGATAAGCAGAGGAGAACAGATATGGACAAGGTTGTAGGAGAGAAAACAATATTGAAATAAGGTGCATGCTCTTTCCTGCATGTATGAACATTTTGTCATTTTATTAGACATCGTCATTTAATTAGCAGAAGAAATTAAAAAGCTGTTTTCCTGCGAAGTTTGAAGTTTTGTATGATAACAGGAAAAAAAAAGACAACTTTCTCAATTAAACCGCAAAAAATCGCTCGTGTTTAAAGGGAGAGAAAAACCATAAATTCTGACAATGTGAGTATTTGACTCACATTATCAGCTCTTTCTAGATAAGAAAGCCATTATCAATATTAACAATAACTGTTATTAACATTATATGATCATATGTTACACGGGTCCCCTCGTGACCCTTAAAGGATAAGCGGCATAGATAATGGATGGAAGGACGGATTATCGACAGTTATTTACATCATTCCTGAAAAACATGCAGATAAGGCCCGGCTTTGTCAGGCCTGAACAGTGTCTGCAGGGCTTTCTGTCAGAGTAGAGCCGTGAAGTGTTTTTCAGAGGATGCAGCAGGTATTTGCGTGACAAAGTGTATTTACGCAACAATCTTCTAGAGGGAAAAACACTCTGGTTAATAGTATGGCATGGTGACACAGAGATATTAGCGATTAAGAGAGGAGAGATTTAGAAAACCCCCCAACTTTTGCATGAAGGCGATGAAGCCGGATGCAGGGAGGAATAAAAACCCGTGTTTACAGCCTTGCTCCTGGCTCCACTCAACCCCATTTGCAAAGCAAAGTAGGGGTGAGGACCAATTCCTAGCATGTTACACACAGCTGCACTCCACCTCGCCCTGATATCCCTCGACACACGGCCGCGCTGTAAACACCAAAGTGTGCATATCACTACTGCTGAATAGAAACGCGTCACTCCCTGTCTACAGTGCACTCTCATGAACAGGGGGGATTGAAGACACTCCTCACAGAGGCATGAGTCGTTAAATGAAGCAGGAGCCTAATTATTCAAGGGAAATTCAAATGTTCTTGTCTGGCTTGAAGGAAAAAGATCCAAGAAAAGGCCACGGAGGTTGAAATTAAATGTTACCGATACGGTTGCAAAGTTTGGGAGATTGTGTACAGGCATCAAATGTCTCAAGTTTCTTTTCCAGCATAAAAACACGCACAGTTTAAATGTAATGTTATGCACAAAGTGTTGCAGCAGGAGTATAATGTCATGTATCCAATCTTCAAAGCTGGCCAAGAAGCACCCTGACAGATTTTTTGATATAATCTGTGGTCGCCCTGCCATCCAGGAAGCTTTGAACCAGCACCACACACACACACACACACAACTTCTACTATCAACTGTGTGTTCATACAATACCTGGTTTTCTTTGCCTTTTCGCAGCTCACGTAACCATTATGCAGGTTTCACAAGGTTGGCCCTCATTATTGCCGCAGGCCCTTCATATTAATCTGTCTTTAAAAATGTTTGAAGTCCGCCAGACTCTTTAGATGTGCCTGCCAATGATTTGGGGGAATATGTGGAGCGCACACTCCGAGTTGCTCACTGTTAGCGGCTGAGCCAGGGAGTTCTCATTAAATGCAAAGGCTGACTAAAAGCAATAATAACGATATTTCAAGAATATTTTGATGGTGCAATTTCTTCATTTTTTGGCACAAATGCTCACTTGGACTCATGGGTGAGCTGATCAGATGTTGGCTGTGAAAGGTCGCTGTGACCTTACAGAACACATTTTCCGCCTTTTCCCCAGGAAATCTTCCAAATTTGAAGCGTTTAAAAGAATTAGGGTCACCGCAAACTCTTCAAACACAAGAATCGATGAGATGTTTCTGACACAACTTGATGCGATAGGATCAACAGCCCAAAATGTCACAGGTCAACTTCTGAGATCATACCATTCTGCAAAAACAGCCTAACCCTAACCCATGACTCAGGAGGACAATGGGAGCATGTGACCATATTTCCTATGGCTTGACTAGATGACGGAGGAGGATGAGCACGAGGCGGAAGTTCTAATCATAGAAATGTGATGACTGTTGAAGTTTTGCATTTTAGTTCCCTTTACAATTAACCGTAACTACAATATATCAAAGAATAAACTGGAGCAAATCCTGCTGGAAAGGACAAAACTGGCTGAGAGTAAAAAACAAAAATCTTTCCTGCTTAATGAATGTGTATTTTATGACATTCTCACACCTACCCTTGGCTTGACCAGTTGAAACTTATGTGCTTACATAATGTAAATTTCATTGAAAATTAATATGTCCCATGACTCATTAACTGTATAGCAGGCAAAAATGCTTATTGTGCATATTTTCCGATAAGTTGTAGGATAAGTTTTGCTCTATTTACTGAGATGTTAATAGCTCCAACTATTTGCATGTTCTGAATGAGGCTTGTGTCAAACACAAATGACAAAGTCTACAATGACACAACTTCACACTGGAGAAGGGGGAGGCAACAATTCGACTTTATAGATGAATAAAACTGCAATTATAAACTGATTAATCTTCTATTGATTGACTACACTAATCACTTCTGCACTGATTAATGTACTGTTGATGATTAATGTTGTAGCTGCTTTTAAATACAGCCGGCTCGGTCCAAATCGTTAGCAGCTGCCCTTTGCATTGGAATGGATGGTATGAAAATGGCATTTACAGCCACAATAGGTTGTTTGCATCCCACAATGCACCATGTGTGACAGCCAGCCATCCTGCAGGTCGATAGCCACCATTACCTCCCGTCTCTCAACCAAAGATAAGCAACTTTCACAGCTGGTTATGTAAACTGTTCGTGAATATTAAGCAGCCATAACTTGCAGATTTGCTTTTCCTCAGGCAGCATCCGGGACAACCCAAAAAATACAGGTTGAGGAGCTAGCCTCACAAAACCGTTATTGTGTGACAGGTACATGTACGAGCATGCACACACCCACGTGCACGCATCACCGACGAGCGAAGGGGCGGGGGGGTCTGTAATTACAAGCAGATGTGAACCATGAGGAGGTTCCAGGTCAGCTCAAGCAATCTATTACATGCATGCATGACGCCCAATCTGCAAAAGTGTTGAAAAATACGTGTGTGCATTCCTGTGGTGTAGTGTGGTGGCACAGGAACTCGGCTTAAGGGGTCGTTCAAAGCCAGATGCCTCACACGTGATTGACGTGAAGAATTTTGAACTGGTCCTTTAGTGTCTGTGTTTCGCCTTAAGTGATCTCTTCCTGGAAAAAATCACAGACACAAAGCCGAGCAGGCTGGTTTTGTCATTACCAGATGTGTGTGTGTGTGTGTGTGTAGATGTGTGCGAGCATTGATTCCATTGAGTGGCTGCATGTTTTCCCCCCATTGGCAGATCTGTTATTGCGATTACATAACCTTTCATTCCTGTATCGATGTGGTCATACTGGAAATTAATAGACTTTACATGCTGGATTGATTGTGGTGAAGCACACATCTTATTAAGGAAATAAAACATATTTAAAAAGGGGTTATAAATTGGAAATATTGGACTGTTTAAGATTTCAGCCTTGGCCTCTGTCCTATGTGCTTTCTTCTGGGTCAACACTCATTTGAGCCTTGCAAGATTTTCACCCAGTTCATTGCTCAAACCAGTGGATTAAAGGCTTTCTAACGGATTTTTTCTTTTCCTGAAAAGAGGATTTGCCTCATTGTCTCCATTTATGGCTGTACTAAGGATATATTTTCCAACGGCACTTGAAGGCAACGTGTGCGTGCATTTATTTTATTTTTTCTCCTGTCCCCGGAGGTTGTGCATCGGTTCTATTTACACACACACAGTATGCGCGGTCACATGCGACCGGCCTGATGGGGACCCAAAAGGTTTTAGTCGATGCGCGTTGCCACGGCGCTCAAGGGCCAGTAATGATCACACTGTTGTGTCATATGCAGTATCGAGTGGTGGCTGTGTTGTGCCCGACGTAAAAAAAACTCAAGTGGTGTTCAGCTTGATTGATTTACACAGTGCATCACACCAACAAGTGTCCCACTGCCTTTGTGTGTGTGTGATTGTGTGTGTGTGTGTGTGCGTCTTTCAGGTGCGTTACCATAGTAATATTTCTCTCACTTCCTGTACCTGTTTTTTCCCTTTTTCTGTGTAAGTGTTGCCACGGAAACTGGCATCTTCTGCTTGCCCAAAGCTTTCACGCCATTTGTCGCTTTTGTCTGAAATAGCACAGCAACCACATGCTGCAGTGCACCGTAAGCTCAACTGGCATTAGTCATCTAACTGCATGGGGCCAGTCCAGTCAGCAGAGCCATTACTCTTTCCAGGGTTACATCTGCTCAACGGGAACACAAAGCAGCAACACAACGAGAACTGAAACCCAGGCTCGATAGAAGAGGATTTACATGCACTTTATTCAACAATAATGTCTCACTTAGTTAAATCCCCTCCATGCATTGTATTCCTCCTTTCCTTGCAAAGCATTTGTGTGAATTACACAGATTTCTCACTTTTTAAAATTTAAACCTGATAAGATCTGCGCAGCCATTCCAGCAAACATAAATACAGGAGGAGAAACGGATGAGGGGCGGTTATATAAAGGCTCAGCAACCAAACCCGCATCGTGGAGACACAACATGAGGAGTTAAAGGATTTTGACAGTAGCTGCACGGTGGATTTGTCTCCATACCGGCTATTCAAACAGCGTTCCAGCTCACTGAGCGCTCACGTCACGCTGAGGCCTGAGACGCACTGTAGCTTGCTATTTGTGGGACGAGCGTTTTCTGGCCTCCCATTAACCCCCGGTGGTTTTTGAGAGCAGGCTGGTTATGATCACATCATCTACCTACACCGATTAACATTCACACAGGCGTCTAATAGCTGGTTACACACATTATCTCGGGAGTGAGACAATTAGCTGCTGATGGGATGAGGGTTGGTCCCGGCTCTTAACATCTGTCCCCAGGGAGATTTGTGGACATGTAAATCCACATGTGCATCGATTGTTTTTTAGAAAGAGAGAGAGAAATCATTACGTGGTGGATCGTGGCAGCTCCATCACGTGAATCAAAGTCGGACCACTGAGGAGAGTAAACACATTTTCTGTAGCGGGTCACAGGACGTCAGCTGAGCAGAGGGTCCAGGATGCTTTTAGCGTTTACATTAGCTAAAAGAATGTGGCCACGTGGGTCCCACGCCACCTCCGAATGTGGTGGGTTGGCGTGCATTCACACACAGGATACATTTTAATGCCGAGTCTGAACGGGGTCTTATAGAGCGTGAGCGAGGGGGCCGGGTTTAAAGTTGAACCATGAGCTCCTTCCTCCACAGTGTTTGTGTCTGCCCGCTGAGGCCGGGCTGTGGCTGATGACTCTTGAAGGGCCATGGATGAATCATAAATCTGTGATTCAAGTGGAGTGCTAATGTGGGAAAGAGGCTTAACGTTCCATCAACTCTGCATAAGGTTTGAATCTTCCCTTTATCCACAGTGCCCTGAGTTATCACCTAGAGAGGCAAGGCAGAATCTAGGGAACTACTCGTCCAAATACTACAAATTACATAGTTTTGAATTAAACAGTTGAAGGATTCTATCTGTAATGAAGACAAATAAAGTGGATAACTTAAAGATTGTGAAGTCAATAGAACATCTCAGGGTTTGTAGATCTGAATGGGCGCCCTTGCAGGTCCCAGCGTCCAGCAGTGATACCAGGATTTAGTCTGCCCCCTTCACTCTCCTGCCAGCATTCCACCGCTTTCATAGGTTGACACTTAAGAACTGAAGCTCACCCATCCCCTTCAGGGACCCTGCTGGGCAGAACCAGCTCGACCGAGGAGAGGCCTCTTATTTAACTTTTCCAACTGTTTGTCTTTTCTTTCGCCGTGCGCAGGCATGTGCAGGCGTGTGCGCCCCTCAAGCTGTGTGTGAGGTCAAGCAGGAGGTAAATAGGGTTTCCTCCACCAGAGATAAGGAATGGCACACACACACACACACACACGTACACACACAGCTGTCCCGAATAAAGAGCTCTATGAAAGGGTGCAACATGCAACTTGTTTTTTTTTGCCGCGTTCCGTGAGAGGCTCATGCATACACACGTGCACACGCACTCAGGTGGCTCTCTCCAGGCTGTCAGTGTCCACCTGGTTTTGCTCCCATGGCTGAATGATGACTCTGTTGCTTCAGCGCACTGAGTGGGGTCAAATAACGAGGGGGAAGGAATGACCTCAGAATTTGGTTAATGCAGGTCTAGCTATGAAAAGCAGAGTCTGAGAAAACAGTTTTTCGAGAGGAGTCGAGACGTAAACATCTCTGAAGGGGCACGCGTTAGAGTCCGCCCGTAAGCCCTCTGTCTGGATAAAGCATTAGATAAATTAGAGCTGCGTCTCCTCTCTTTCTTTTTTCCCCTCCGTCTTTCTTAACCTCTACCTCTGCCTGACCCCTCCTCTCAGTAGACACGGCGGAATGCATGACCAGAGATTCAGATGACTCAAAAAAGCGTTCATCAAAGCCAAAAGCCCTCGCCGGGTTTCCAGCAAATTCATCACCGTTCACTTCGGTTCATTCGCACATTAAGTCAAAGCTGAAGAGAGAAACCGTTTCTGCCGCAGAGTAATGGGAGCGTGATTGCTGTTTTTCTATATGCCCCGGCTCTGGACTAACCACAACTCCTCCTCCACATATGCTATGCATTCTTTATGCGAGTTTATATGAGCGGAGAGCAGATTGCAAAACCATCAGTGGACGGCCTCAGTGCTGGAAGTTGTCCTCACTTGCTCCTCAGAAGCAGTCGGGACTTTTTTCCTACATACTTTCTGTCTGTTTATCTTTCAGTTTATTTTCTATTTTACATTTTTGTAAAATAAATGTAATCATTGGTTGCACTGCAATTTATCTATATTTTGTCAATGTAAAGATTGGAGCTTTGGCAGTAACTCAATGGGACCTTGTAGGACAATTTAATTTACTTGGAGGTTTGACATTACTTCAATGAGGAAGTGAGACTCAAGTCTGAGACTGTTTTGTGACACTGACTAAGCAAAGATCTAAATATATGCAGCCTGTGTTTATAGTAACTGGTAACTGTTTGCATCTATAAAGGGGAAATTCGTCGATTGCTAAACTTGGAACTAAGTAGTTGTAAGCTACCAACTATTCACAGGTAAAAATATGTGAATGTTGAAGCTCAAATTCTCCATTAACACCAATTTCCAAAGGGGAAAAACAGCAGTGGAAGGCCTAGCACCTGTCACAGACTCAAACTATACCAAACTGTTGGTCTGATGTTCTCCTTCTTCTCTCTACGACAGGGTGACTTCACCTGGAGCAGCCTGTCGGGGCGGAGCGTGCGCTTGATGCCGGTTTCCATCCAGAGCTTGTCGGAGCTGGAGAGGACCAGGCTGCAGGAAGTGGCGTACACCCGTTTGCACCAGGACTACGACCTGGGATGTCAGATCACCATGCCAAAAGGTGTGTGCGTTTAGTTTTTGTTACGCATAATTCTGTTTAACAGTGTTGCATAATTGTTGGTTGTGAGTTCCAGATGGAATTTACTGCTTCGACAGGGCTCAGATAGCATCAGGTTGTTAAGACCCTGACGTTTATGTGACTGTTAACTGTGATATAATGCGTCTGTTACTGACTCCGGAACTGTTCTGTGTCGCAACCACTCCTCCCCCTCAACCCCGGGTTTGCTGTGCAAGGCCTGTGCAGATACTTTCAAGGGTGCCCATAAAGTGAGGCCGATGCTCAAGCCTCTGAGAACCTCCTCCTGTCATTTGAGGAGGGTCATGTAGGGTCTATGTTTGGGGAAGTTTTGAGAACAAGACTTTATACGTAAACAATACGTCACATTGGGTTTGGGCGCTTCCTGTTTGATCATAATAACATGCGACTCCCTTTCCGGTGCAGTTGAGGCTGAGTGCAGTCACTCACACTTTTAAAAAGTCTTTAATGTTCTAAAAGCAGGCTGCTTGGTCCCTGTGGTCCTATCTTAGGGCTAAACAACAGCTTTTTTTTAAATATCTTATAAACCAGACGCAAAAGTGACTAATAGACAGTGGTGTACAAAGTACTTGAAAGCCATACTTGCATAAAAGTACAGATATCTTACCTGAAAGTGACTTCGGTAAAAGTAAAAGTCACCAGTCAGAAAATGACTTGCGTAAAAGTCTTAAAGTAGCTCATATTAAATGTACTTAAGTATCAAAAGTATCTGGTGTTGAAATGTACTTAAGTATCAAAAGTAAAAGTACAAGTATCAAATTAAAAATGTAAAGTGCTTTTTATAGTAGGCCTACACAGAAACAAAACAACCGAAATTGTTCTATTCAGACTTTATTTCAACTGATTTCGAGGGTAAATTACGTCCGCGGCGCAACGCTACGCTTCAGCTGATGAATAGAAATACTCAAGGAAAGTATAGATCCTCAAAAAAACTACTTAAGTACTGTAACGAAGTACTTCTACTCCGTTACTTTACACCACTGCTAATAGATCGGAAATGACAAAAATAGACAAAGTAGGATACCTCTCAGTAGAGCGCATACCACCACTAAGACCAAACAGTGCATTTAAATCCTGTCAAGCTGCACCAAACTGAACACTCTCGTAGATATTGCTCCCCTAAATGTGCCACATTTGTTATCATTAACATCCGTGCATTATGTAATGATGCTTCATTCGGGCAGATCCCATCTTTCCACCATGTTTTGTTGAATTTTTTTTTGTCGTTTTTGCCGAATCCTGCTGACAAACCAAGTTCTGCAAGGGCTAGAGAAGGTGGTTTATTTCCCACTGTACACATCCCACCCAGATGTGGTTATTTGAATCATTTCCATAAGCCAGATAAGGTATAATACTTACAAAATATCCAGTGACTCTGCTTTAAAAAGTAAACATTTGAAGTAACATACAAGTCTTTGAAATGCTTTCTGCTCTCCTGTCTGGTTAATTGTTTTAGGACCCCTCAGATGTTACTCCTCTCGCCCTGCAGGCTGGGAGCCACATGTTTAGATAATGTGGCTCAACGGCTTGTTTACAGCCTGACAGCGTGTCTGAACAGACTTTGTTACAGAGCCGTCGCCGTGTTGATCATCGCGATTATACGATGAACTCTGAAGCAACACCATGTGGTTAGAACTCAGAAGATTGTCTTGTTTTTGGACCGGTGCTCACACAGATGCAGTCTTTTCTCAGGGCACTGTATAGAAGTGGAGTGGCTGCCATAGCAGCAGTATAGTGCAGCCAGTGGATTATCCAGGGCCTTGCATTCCAGCTGAAGGTTAAACCTCTCCCCGCCATGATTTAATATGTACTTGTCCGTGTTGCTTATGAATTCCAGAGCCCCTGACGGCCGCCACGCGCTAACGAGGGATATTTTTCAACTTGTGTGTAGGATTGTGAATGCGCATGCGTCTTTTTCGCAGCCACAGTGTTTCCTCGAATTTACCCGAGACCAAAAATCTGATTAAAGAGGGATATAACAGGGAGTAGGAAAGGCTGTGATGGGACTGAGAGGCCGAAAAAAGGTTCATCAGGCGGTTTAAAAAATGGTTGGAAGTTGAACTGGGGAGGTTTGGGGGATTTCCGTATGGCTTTGGGAGCCATCTGTCAAAAATCCAAACCATTTCCTATCTCTCTCTCTCACTCTCTCTCCTTCCCTCTCCCTCTCACCACTCTTGCTCTCCATCACAACATCTGCTTTCTCTCTCCTTCTACCTCACACCCTCTCCTCACAGATTTCCCTCCTATTTTTTCCCCCTCTCGCACACCCCTAACATTTCACTTCGTGTCCATTTCACTTCACTTTTCCTTTTTCTGCAGCTCCCTAAAGAGGACAAGTTTCTCATGTATCACCGCAGTGGCAATAAATTGATTGGCAGAGGACAACTTGTTCAGATTTGTCGGAGATGCTCTGACACATGTGGTAACTGAACCGACTGCACCACGTCAGAGGCGAACGCCGGCATCGAACGCAATGTGGGAGTTGGATAAAATGTCCTGAGCCCACGAGCCGTTCATTTGATACAGGGAACATCTGGGGTTCAAACTGAGGTTGCTAAAAGCATCAGGTCAGGACAGAGACTCCAGAGCGCAGACGGCAGAGTGACCTAGCATTCAAAGTTGCTGAGGTCGCCACGTCCTGACATCCTGGCCCCAGTAAGAGGATTCCAAGGCTTTAAAGTTGCGTGTGACACAGATTCCAGAGTTTCCTGATCATTAATCAGCCCGTGCAGGGCTCATTCATCATGTTGACACCTGACAACGTGGCTTTTCCTCCTTTCAGAAAGCCCCAGTTTAAACCCTATAGGTAAAGCACGCTATAGAACTGATATCATTGTGTGCAATGCCTGTTTCTGGCAATTGTAGCCCATCAGATACGTGCATTTGTAATTTGACTGTAAACTGTAATAAGTTGACCAAGATCACTATCACAGCATTGCACTATAAACTCTTTGTATTATGTTTTCTCTTATTATCTCTCTTTACATTTTGTCTTCATTGAATCGGGGTGAAACTGAGATGTACTTTTGGAAGCGTAAACCTCACCAAGAAACCCAGATGCATATCCATGTGTCGTATTTGAGAAATAATATACCGGAAGGTGGCCCTGTCTGACATTGAAGTTAAATGGATTTTCGCTCATAGACAGCTTCCTCCCCCTGTGATGAATTCAGGTCTGCATTCCTGATATAAGCTTGTTACGAGCGGGCGATATTAGCGAGATAAGATAAAGCAGCCACGGAGAGCATTTGTTTCAGATGATTTACTTTCTTGTTTTTTTTTCCGGCCACAGATGGACAGAAGAGGAAAAAGTCTCTGAGGAGGAAGTTGGACTCGCTGGCGAAAGAGAAGAGTAAGGACAAAGGTACAGAAGTGCACGCAGACTGCTGCCTCACAGGGATTTCTGTCTCCCTGTGCATTTCTCCTCTTTGTTGTGAATATTTCGCCGTCCTGCCAGCAAGCCCCGGGGCGGCCCGGGGTCTCCTCTCAGGCAGGTGAACATCGAGGTTATGAAAACACAGTTTTTGTTTACGGGGCCTTGACAGTTTATATTTAGTGTAAGTGGATGGACTCCTTGTAAGGGGACTGGGCTCAGAGGGAAGCATATTTGGCACCAAGCGAGAAGGATCTTAGTCAGAGGAGCCCAGATGGAAAGAGGGGCGGGAGATCAAATAAAATGAGCCTCTCCTGTCAGATTTGTGAGCGTGTTGGTGCAGATCCCAGGTTGTGTTTACAAAAAACACACACACTCGTTTTTGATAGCCTGCCATGCTAAAAATAGGGCAGATTTGTGCATATCTGGCACCCTTTCTTGCCATCCCATTGAAATACAAAAACGTATGCTTAATTAGGATTATTATTATTTGTATTGCTCATAGATTATGTAGCCATCTGCTGCCAGGGTGTAGAAGGTCTACGTACACCAACTGCACACTTGAGATAAGAGTGCACCATGGGAAATGTAGAAGCCAGGGATTGTCACATGTCTTAAATTCAGGATATCTGGCTTTTATTTTGTTTATCTTAAGACTACATATACAATCAATATAAGTATTGGTTCTGGTGTTATAAATAATTAAACTAATGTAAGCTAAACAGAGAAAATAGATAAATCGATATCAAATTTGCGGTCGTAATAAAGATCCCTAACGGGTCCAGTAAGATAATCTAACTGTCTGGAACCATCAGGGCCCAGTGTGCAGGTAAAATAACCTATCTTATAAGACATGAATTTGAAAGTAGGCCTATATAATGCTAATTTATATATAATTTCATGGGATATAATGTCAGAGGTCTTCTTTAATTCACTGCTTTAACAAGTGGGAGAAACATCTGTCGAGCCCTGAGTTCTCTATCAAAATAAGATGCTATGTCACAGCTGTGTGGTCGGAAAGTTAAAACCACTTATTGCTCGTGACAGCTGGGACAACGCTCCATATATATTGATGGAGCAAAGTACATTTGAGGACATGTACTTTGTAATAAAGTTATGTAAAATGTATGTCAGGATGAATATAAAGTGAGCGTTGGTGGGTTTCCCCCTCCACCACACACCTGGCTCTACCCCTCCACAACCCAGATGGCTCAGACGCACCATGTGGTCTAAACTGCCAAAATGGATTCTAAGTTTAATTTTTCCCCCTGAATACCAGCGCTGCCTTTCTCTCTGAGGCGGGCTAAGCTCTTTCTCTGCATGAGACAAAACGGAGAGAAAAGGGAAAACGCTGCCTTCATTGATGTGGTAACGTGAGCCGTCATCTGGGAGCGCCGGCGGCTGACGGCACCTCAGATACTATCGATCGAGCTGTCAGTCAAAGCCACGATTTACTAATTGCTCTTGTCGGCATCTTTGGCTGCTCTGTCTCGTGAGGTAAGCCGCAGCCGCCTGTGCACGTTTTATGTCTAACCTGTCCCGAGGCTCTGAGATACTCACACTGAGAACACGTCCGGCTCATATAAACACATCCCAAAGACAAGAATATTAAAAAGTAAAGGAAGAAAAAAAGAAGAGGGCTGACAAGCTAGATTGTTCTAAAGATGCAGAGGCAATTTATGATTTATGACAATCTGACATGGGTCGATAAATGTGGTCAGGCGCAGATGTGCGGTGCATGACGTTGTAGGCCCTCTACATTATGCGATCCAGATTGTGTGCATATGTGTGTGTGTTTGTGTGTGTGCGGGTTGCATAAGCCTTGTGAACGCTGTGAGGCCGAAGAGCAAATTTGTTGTGTCACAGTGTTAGTGGTCGTGTTGCTCATCGAACCACAGCCCTCCACTTGTGGTTGTGGAATGCATTTTTTGCTTTCTCCCTCTGCATGTGTTGCAAGTTGCCTCCACACACACACACACACACACATATACGCACACAAACACACACAGAAGCTGGACTGTTTTTCTTCTGCTGTTGGATCAACCTTTGAGATTCTGGATAACGGAACATATAGCCTGTGATGGCCCAGCATGACATCATTTCTCCCCAGCGTCCGATTTGCATCAGGAACAAGTCCCGGGTTTTTGCTTCACCTCGTTGTTACATAAACTGTCTGTGATTAGCATGTGTGTGTCTAAATATGACCTATGCGGAGAACATGACTTTGCTTTCTTAGTTGGGTTATTTCGGTCAAAGGCACTAGAATTAGTGGTTTTGTCGAAGCCAGATTTATTTTCCTTCCATCTCTCTGTGGTCTTATTTTGGAAAACAGCTGTGGCACTGTAGTAGCGCCAAAATAGTTTTTAAAGTGACGCAGTAAACATGTGTTGTGATGCTTTAATCACATGTGAAATGCAGCAGCTCAAGCAGAAGTAATAAAGGATCCGACTCGAGATATGTTTGATGTTGTTATTTTTGGATGCTGCTTATAGAGCTTTAATTTTCTTTTAATCCTCCTCTTCTCACAGCTACATCTGTGCTTTTGTTGGTTGGTTAAAATAATGTTTTATTTGACTTTCTCATCCTTTTTCCTGCCTCCTTCATCTCACTCCCTTCCAATGTTTTTACAGAGAGCATACCCCAGGCCTTCAGCATACCGCTCTCGCAGGTCATCGCCAATGACAGAACGCACCGGCAGCGTCAGGATGGTTATCGCCAGGACCCCCCACAGCGTGAGGAGCACAAGGACTCCTCCGACCTCGTCTCGTCCATTTTACAGGTCTTTCGATTTATCTGTTATTTCATTCGATGTGTCTCCATGATTTAGGGACAAGTATCATTACAGCATAAGGGGAAGTTATCACAAAATTCCAAATATGACCCTGTTGGATCATTTGTCCTGCAGTTTGCCACCAAGCGGCCATCCAATAGGGAGCTATCAAGCAGTAACTCCTCACTGAGCTCGACATCAGAGACGGCCAATGAGTCCACGTCACCCAACACCCCCGAAGTTGCACCACGAGCACGCAGGAGGGTGAGATAAAGGAATAATAACGTTGAACTACAGCGGCAAAGATCGGGTTGTTTGTGTTTCCATTCGGTCAAACGCACACATTGTCTTCCCAGGGAGCCATGTCAGTGGACTCCATCACCGACCTGGACGACAACCAGTCGCGCCTGCTCGAAGCGCTGCAGCTCTCTCTGCCGGCAGAGATGCAGAGTAAGAAGGAGAAGCACCGGGACAAGAGGCTGAGCCTGAATCCTATCTACCGCCAGGTGCCCCGGGTGGTCGACAGCTGCTGTCAGCACATTGAGAAATATGGTGAGCAGCTACTTTACCTCCAGAGCCTTTATACGTATATGTGCATCCCGCCCTTTGGCCACCATCTGTTACTACAACGACAGCTGCCAGAGATAGATCTGTCCCTTTTCTCTCCACAGGTTTGCAGACGGTGGGGATCTTTAGAGTGGGCAGCTCCAAGAAAAGAGTTCGACAGGTGAGTTTTCTGGGATGTCCCGTAATTTGCATGCTCATCAAAGTCCATTTTGTGTCGATGGACGACTAGAGACCCTTACTGAGGGATGGGGAGGTTATTCAGTCACCAGATGTCCAGAAAAAGAAAGTGATGCATTCGTTTTCAGAAATCGCAGCTGGTGTCAAGGTCCGAAAACAATTTGTGAGATGGAATCAGGGAGAAGTTTGCATATCTTAATGTTTATACAGCCTGATGAAGAGAGTCTTGTAGCAGCACACTTTTTCCCATTATTTTTACATTTGAGATTCCACCCAGCTCTCACTCACTGAGAAGCTGAAGCCTTCTTGAAAGGTTATTCTTTGTTTTTTATTCAACTGATCGTTGAACAAATGGAAAATTCCCGAAGACCAAACTATCTCTTTAATATCAAATTAAGCTTTCCTTTGTTATATAGTGTACTTTTTATAATATACTGTTTCCACTGTGCTTGGACTTTACCTCTGTGTATAATTCTTCTAGTTTATTATAAACTCATTAAACGAAATTTCGAAATCTGGACATTATGTGCCACAAGCATTCTCTGCTGGTTTAGTTTACAATCCAATGTTTACATTTGCCAGCAAGCATGAAAACTGGTTAATGCTGACTCCTGTGTATCTGTCATCATGTCCAACAATAGACTTACTATTATCCTGGAAGTCATCCAAAGGTCAGATTGAAGAGATTAGGATCCTAACTGGTAAAACGAGTTTGAACCTAAAAGTTTAGTAGGCCACTTGGAGGGCCGGCAGGGAGTGAGTGTGTGTGGGTGTGCGCGCTCCCGACAATAGAGTGTCCATTGTTGTGTTAGGATGTTTCTAAATCCCTCTTCTTCCTCTCTTTCTCCTTTGCCCTCTTCTGGGCTTTTGACTCTCCTTCAGCTGCGGGAGGAGTTTGACCGTGGTATCGACGTCCAGCTGGACGAGGAGCACAGCGTTCACGATGTGGCCGCTCTGCTGAAGGAGTTCCTCAGGGACATGCCCGACCCTCTCCTCACCAAGGAGCTCTACACGGCCTTTATCAACACCACGTGTGAGCTTAACCATCCGTCTTTTTATCCGTCTGTTCCCGATGCTCTCTTCTTTTTATCTCCTCCATCTCATCCTCATCTGTGTTGCAGTGTTGGACCCAGACGAGCAGCAGCATGTCGCTCAGCTACTGGTCTACCTGCTCCCAGCATGCAACAGTGACACGTTCCATCGCCTGATAGACTTTCTGTCGACCGTGGCGGCTCACGCCCACGACCGGCAGGACAAAGATGCTCAGGAGGTGAGCATCGAAGTGTATCAACAGGAAATTAAACTTTAAAAAAAAGTCCCTCTTCAAATCCAGAAATTAAGCAGTTAGAAAAACAAGAGGGAAAATCCTGCTGCTTCTAGCTGTGTGCAACACGTGCTAACTGTTTTGAGGGCACCCTCCGAAAATTCTGTTTGCCTTCTGTTTCCACCTCATTGGGAGGAAATGACCGAAGAAGAGATAGGAATCAGTTTGTGTGGTTGGTACGTGCATAAATCTCTCTCTGGCTTTCAGGCCTGAAACAGCACGGGCGTTGACGTAAGATCACTAAACAGCCTGGTGTTGATTATCACATCCGCCACGATGTGAATGGCTGCATTTACTCCTAATCTGCTCTCTGGAGGACTGGAGTCAACATTTGGCTTTTCTACTGCTACTGGCTGTGAAAGGCACAAGTAAACATCGAGCTATGGGAACAATATTGCGAATCTTAATTCAGGGGAAACTGGAAAAAAAAAGTTTCTTGGGCTTCAAAAAGCAACAGGGGAAGCTTGTACAAGGGCACGTTATGTAACTTCAAAATATTGTGTTTGGTTTGGGCTCCATCCCTCGATGCTTTTCTGCAGAGACTCTGGCCCGAAAATGTGCAAGATCAAGAGCTCCATCCAAAGCGTGATTTAAATGATCTGGTCCTTCCCAGTCCAATAAGCCCTTTAGCCTTCTTGAGTTCCGAACCCTTGGAACCCTGAGCATGTGTTTGTGTGTATCGCATGTGCGTGGGTTTGTGAGTGCGTTGTTCCAATTGTGTGCTGTATGTGTGACGGAGAAGCATTTAGTGTGGGCGCAGATGGAAGACTGTTTTTTAGTTTTCTCTGTGTGCGAATATACATGAGAATAAATGGACTCAAACACCGATGTGCGTGTGTATGTGCATGTGTATATCCCCTCCATGACTCCACGGCTCCAGTATCTGTTTCTGAGATCGTGACAGGAAGTTGCAGGGCTTCACACTCGGCCTGGAACAACACATCAATACTTTTGGCTCCTCGCTGCTCCCATCTTTCCTTTGGGACTGGGAGTGGAAAGGGAGGAAGGTGGGAAAGAAGCACAAAAATAATAATTCATCCAAAAATGAGTTGCTCGAGCTGTGAAGGGCTGTGGATTGCAAATGCGTCACAAGATGCGCATCATCGACCGACCTTAGCGGAAAGTGGGGAAGCTGTCACACACTCCGACACATCCGAGGGTTAGCAAATCCCATGATGCCACTCTATTGCTCAGAGTGACACAAACAGCACACAGGGATCCAGAAGGCGGAGGGGTGATGTGAGAAAACAAGACTGGACGGAGGCTGGAGATGTGAGTGGGAAGAAAGGGGAGAAAAGACGAGGGACACGATGAAGCCGCTCTTAAGACTGTAATCACAGCAGAATGCAGTGATGTCAGTCCGGCAACACTTTGAGATTTAAAACATGTTTTCCTCACACTGGAGAGAAAACAGTTCCTTCTCTCTCCAACAATACAGACACTGTGTGAAAAGGGTAAACTTATAAAAGACGCCTCCCAGTGGAAACAGTTCTGATAAATGCCTTCTTTATGAGACGTATCACATGCAAACTGCTTTTAAACTCAGCACAGACAACAGGTAGAGTTTGAATATTTTGGCGAGGGTGTGGACCCTTTCACTGAGACTCAATCAAAGAGTGGTGCACTCTAATTTCCATATTTATTTCCTATTGGGGCTTACTTCAAATGGGCAAACACATCCAGTGCACTTTTATTTGCATGAAAAATGCTTTTATTTTGAAAATGTATTATTTTGGCCTTAAAAACACTTGTGAGGGGAGATACATTTTGAAGGCCTCGTCAACAGGGCTGTACTTTTGTGTATCTGAATACCAACTTGCAAATATATGGCAGCAAATAACTAATTAAAACCAAACTTTCCAAAAGAACTTGACCATATGTTTTGGCTAACGCGATGCTTCGAGCTGCCATGTCGTCCATCTGTCCACACAGTCTCTAAATCCAAACTCTTTTGTTTCCCCGACGGCAGATCACAGGCAACAAGATGACGTCTCTGAACCTGGCCACCATCTTTGGCCCAAACCTGCTCCACAAGCAGAAGAACTCGGACAAGGAGTTCAGCGTCCAGAGCTCGGCCCGAGCGGAGGAGAGCACGGCCGTCATCGCCGTGCTGCAGAGGATGATCGCCAGCTACCACACCCTCTTCATGGTCAGTCATTCAGCTCTGCACCTCCCACCTCATCCCTCCATTCTTCTACCACTCCAGGAAACACACGCGTACACAGCCTCGCCTTCTCCTGCACTCTTCTCCCTCTTGCATTCCTGTGGAGACTTAACGTAAGACAATCCCTCCCGGGTTAGCACACAATGGTTTTCGTCTCAGTTAATAAAAACAGAGTTCGGCCTGGTTTAGTGGACAGAGGAGAAAGACGAGACAGAGGCAAACAGCAGAAAGAGATGAGGAACAAAGAAAACAAAGAGTGAAAGATAACAGGTGGATAAGGAGTGATTTGGGTCAAAATCGGGCGTGAAGTATCCTATAAAGACTTTACAAGAAATTGAAAATCTTTCCAGTAAGCTGCCGGTAACGTCAAAGGCCTTTCATCCAGATACGTGAACTTGTTTTGTCCAAAATAAAACGCAGAAAAATCCAGGCATGAAATCCTCCATGTGGTGTCAGCAGAGGTCAGGGTTTCGCATGGACTACCGCCCCCATCAGTGGCTTTTTGTGCTTTTCTCTGTTCCATGGATTCTCAAAACATCGCAGACGGGGGCCCGGTTCAGGTCATGTCAGGTCCGAAACCTTAAACCGTAATGTTTTGTACTCTGCCACCGCCGTCCCCCCCCACACCCGAGGCTTACATTCCTGCCGTAAGCCAATGAAGAGCTATTAATCGCATATAAGTGAACTGGGACTGCGCTGCTCGGTCTCGGTGAGCGAAAAAGATTTGTAAAGGCGGCTCAGGTTCTATGAATGACATCTGAAAGTTGTTTGGTAACCTGCTCATGTCTGAGTTTGTTAAGGATCTGGCAACGTGTGCGTTTTGGAGGAGAATCATTCTTTCATGTGTTTGGGCAGCGTAATCCTCATGTTGGATAAGCATTCATTTCAGCTAATTACCCTGAGATCAGAGAGACAAGACAGGTAAGAGCTAATAAGGATAAAGGCTCAAAGGGATCCATGTTAGTCCAAGCTGGATTCTTCTATTACTAGATGCAGCAAGTGAAGTTTTTGTTGACTTACATAAACTTTACGTAAACTTAAAGTATATTCAGTGCTTGATAATCTTTTCTGTTATATTATAGGTGCCTCCAGATCTGCAAAACGAGGTACTGATGAGTCTATTGGAGACAGATCCAGACGTGGTGGACTACCTTTTGAGAAGAAAAGCATCACAGTGAGTCACACACACACACACACACACACACTCAAACTCACAGTACACTATCTCTCTTTCCTCTTTTCCAACTGCATGTCTCCTCCCCAACAGGAGTCCCGATCTCTTGCCGTCGGAGGAGCCCTTCGCCCTGAGCGAGCGCCGTTCCTCCAGCGACTCCAACAAGGCGTACAGCGGGGAGGTGTCCCCTTACGACAACAACTCCCCGGTCCTGAGCGAGCGGAGGGGGGAACCGGGGAGCCCGGGCAGCGACAAGCACTTCCGGGTCCCGGAGCAGTACACCGTGGTGGGGCAGGTGGCTGGATGGGGCAGGGAGCCGGGAGCACATGACCCTTGGGCCACCAAAGGTACTCGGGACATCCATTTTCCCCGTGTTCAGAGTTTTATCCTAGGGGTCTTATGTATAAGTCAGTCTGTACTCCATGAGTGTGACCTCTATTTCTTCCTCCAGACACTATATCGGAGGAGCATGTTAACATTTGGGGAACGTGGCACAGCACTCTGAAGCCAGCACTCAAGGACCAGACGTTCACAGGTAAACGAGTTTCACTTGTCTAAGGTCCTGGTGGGTAAAGAGCCAGAGAAGTGTGGGTCTGGCAGCTGGTGTTGGTTATTGAGCATCAGACAGGAATACAAATTTAAGCACACAAGCCTTTGGACTGTGTGATTTGCATTTCTGGTCACCTGAAAACCAGAGTGCTGATGGTTTTTTATTCATTATATGAGCATCTAACTTGCTGCCAAGTTCCACCTGTGCTGTGAACAGTTAGAACTAGTCAACAAGCTGAGAAAGAGAAAAAGGAATGAAAAAATAAGTCAAGAAAAGACAAGATAAAAAAGAAAAAGAAAAGATAAAATGAGTTAGAAGATAAGGTAAGATAGGAAAAGAAAAGACAAGATTTGATGTTGGTGAGAGTAACACATTCTGCCAAACATTGTAAGATGAGTTCTACGTCTTGTTTGAGCCTTTTCTTCTACATCTTTACCATCAAATGTCAATAATGAATTCTCCCAACGTTCTGTTTGGAGGTTCCCACGGCAACATGTCAGAGGGAAGCTCCCGCAGCTCACAGGAAGGTCTCGACGGACTCCATGGCGATGGCCGGCCTCAGGCCTCGGTACAGCGGCCTCTGATGGTGCCTGGCATCACAGAGTGCAGACCCCACCCGCCGGTCACCAGAGTGTGTAGCAGCCCTCACAACGAGACGGGGCGACCACGCCTGCAGCTCAACATCAGCCCCCCGGCGACGTCACACCTCAACAGCACGCCGGGCCTCCATCGGGCGAGTGGACACAGAATCAACCCTACGTCCAAACTTCAAGACAGGGCGAACACTGGCGACAGCGGCCCTGCCGTGCTCAACGACGGCCGCTCTCCGCCCAACTATAAAGTCCACAATCAACTGGCTGGTTCTCAAAGCTCGCCTCTGCTCGCAGCTGCTCAGCGGCCCCCCCCTTCAGCACGGGAGGTCGATCGCGGCGCAGAGCAGCATGGCGTCGCCGACCGAGGCCCAGATGGTGCCACAGAGCCCGGAGTGGCAGGACTGGCAGAGGGATCGGTGGCAGATCTGGCAACTGCTGTCCTCAGACAATGCTGACACACTGCCTGAAACGCTCGTGTGATCGCAGGCCATGAAGTCGCCAGCAGGTGGCATCACCCTTCCCCCTCTATTCATCCATCAGCACATGGATTCCATCCTTCCCATGAACCGTCTGTGCTTCTCCTGCATCTTGGCGCCATGGCGTTGTTGTTTACGTGTGCAGCTGCTGCCTTATACAGACTTGTACATTCGAGAGCCACTTGTATTTCTTGTCTCGTGTGGATGTTGAAATGTTGCTCCTGTTGCCCACGTGTCGGTTTCGTCCATAATGACTAATGACACGGGAGCATTGTAACGTGCCCATCAGAAATACCTCAACAAAAAAAAGAAAACTTCTCCTTCACACCTCTTCAGAGTGTCATATTCGTCCACGTCTGGTTCTCTGACAACGTTCAGTCTTCATATCGCAATTCAGAACAATAGGAGCCGTTTTTTCCGATTTCATGATTTCGCCATTTTGTTTAATTTTCACAATAATATCAAAGATGTATTGACAATTGCTGCTAAATGTAGACGTTTGTAGTTCAGCCACATCAGTGTCTAAAGAGATCAAATGTTGAATGGCGTTTCCTGTGTCGCAGATTGTTTGTGTATATCCAAACTGCAGACGGACACTTATACGACATCTATGTAAATTGTCATGTAAAGTTTATAATTTGTAAATCTACCTTGAAGTAAGTTAGCCCTTTAACAGTCAGTCTAAATGTTGGTGTTTTACTCAGACTGCTGTTTCTGTCTTTAATTAACACTGAATGTAAAAATGCTTCACTTGTGTCAAAAACGCTTGGACCTAATTACAAAGCACTCGGCTGTAAGTTTGCGTATGTGCTTCTGCCACCTACTGCACGGGAGGAACAATGCACACACTTATTTCAAGCTGCTCAAACACAACACAACAGTAATATGTGACTGACACTGACTGATCCGTCCTGTTATACCTCTGAATATTCCAACCTGGTGTGGACGTATCACCTGAATAACATCATTAAAAATCATACAAATATCTAATCTGGTTGTTGTACTGACTGATTATAACAAAATATTCAAATCAACCCACATCAATCTGTCTAAATCCTCTCAGATGTCACAGTTTAGTGGGTATTTGCTGGCGAATATTCCACGTTTTCAAGCTTTAATGTCATATTCGCTCACGTGAAGCAACTTCAGCCTTAAACCTGGAGACGCTGTATTTAATTTCACCTTCTCTTGTGTATTTTCTGCATTTGTTCTCTCCATCTCAAGGAGACAGTGGAAGAAAAGAGTTCCACCAAGTGGAGGGATTATTGTGGAATGGACTGTGGCGCCATCTGTTGTCCGGCCACTTGAGACAGCGTGCGTCCCACAGTTCACCGTTTCCACGGCGTCCGTCCGCACTCGATTTAGAACCAGAGCTTGTGAATATAAGCACCTTTGTGAAAATTTAAAAAAAAATCTGCGTGAGGAAAATAAATGTGCCATGAGTCTCACTCTTAAACGTTTGCCCATGCATCCCTCCGGGTTCCTTTTGTGAATTTGTATTACTTTGTTTCTGTTGAGTGTTGTAATATATAAATACAATATAACGCTTTTATATTAAGAAGGAAAAAGAAATAAAAAAGAACCAATAATCCTAAAGGTCCTATCTCTGTCTTTCCCCCAAAACCAGACCATGTTTGACACCAAACTTAGTGTTATGATGTTTTGTTCTTTTTGATATTTTTGGTGGGTTGTTACTGGGTCCAAGTTGTAATGGAATATCTGGTAATTGCTTTTGTACTGTGTGTCATCATCAATATGCTACTATGGAATTAAATATGGTAAAGTGTACACCTGCTGTTGGTGTCAGTGCTTTATGATGATGAGTCTATCTGCAAACTATGCATCAGACTCAACCTGGTTTCAGGTGAGAGCCTCTTACAACAGACTTACAACACAAAAATAAACTATTGTAATACTTTTTTTGTGATTCCAGTACAGTTTAAATAAGTTTTCAAACTGCTTCAATTCATTTCTATAGTTCAAGCTTTGTTAAGTCTTCTTTAGTGTGTGTGGTTGTGTTGTGTACTTACAATATTAATAATAGTTTTGCCTTTCATTGGCGAACTATTCATTATTAATTCATTTTTGGTGGTATAATTAAAGATGGAAAAAATAACTACACCGTTTCAAAATCTAATGCAAACATTACAATTACTATTTTACATTATATTAGCATTTGTTCTCTTTCACCTATTATTTATTGGTTTGAATGAATATGTTTCCGATTAGTTTGATGATTATTTATTGGCATTGCGCCAAATGCTAAATAATTTAATTATTTAAAAAACACAGTCTTGTGTTTTAGTGAACAGTCTCTTTTTAAATTGTTATTAGATTAAAAGCAGTAAAAGTAGCACAAACAAATTGATGGATGTATGGTAATGCCCTCACTACGCCACTAGATGTCAGCCAACAGCCTCGAATTGCTTGTTCAAGTTAGAGCTTCTTCTTTACTGTTTATCTGCAAAAACAAATAACTGCAATAGATGATGAATCAAATTTGCTGTTAAAGATGAACTAAGCTAGAAAAAAATCCAAAAAGAAAAGGAAAAGCTGTGAGAATAGATATTTAATGGTCTGGAAAAAGGAGAGTAGGGTGAGAAAAAAAAGATTTAATGATTTTGGTTTGAATTGTCGTCAGCTCTACCTGATAGCATATTAAATCACCTTACGGAGAAATGAAATGACCTGCTGGCGGACCATTAGACATATTGGAGGAGGCAATGGACTAGCGTTCAGGGGAGTCACTCGCTGTGTGAGGGGACAGAAACTGAGAACGTGTGACTGACAATGGAAATGAGGTAATAATTGAAATAGAGATAATTTACAGTGTGAATACTTGCTTCCTCTCATTCCTCATAATGGACTCAGGAGGGAACAATGAGAATTAAGGTCACTTTGTCCTTTTTACTAGAGTTCTGACTTCTGGGAAGTCGCATTTCTTCATCTTGTTTCCAATGCCTCTGCCTGCCATGTTTGAAATGAGTGTGTCATGTTCTGCTTAAAAGAGGTTCTGGTTAATTGCGATCAGTGGAGAGCACAGAGGCAGTTTGTTTCAGATACTCTACTCCGACGCCCTCTTCTCTTTTCTTTTCCTCTTTTTTTTTGTCGGTTTCTGGACGGGAGCCTGATTCTAAATAGAATTTTGTGGACCATGACAACAAAACAAAGCTGCTTTATTTCAGCGGCTAATGACTTGGCCCAGAGTAACATTATCCAGTCGGCCAAGCTATAGGACAATTTGCCAGAAAATACGCAGGCACAAATAGGTATGCATGAACTCATCCACACAGAGACACTTGTAATTGCCAGAGCAGGGGTTCAGCCCCCCCATCCCAGATGGAGGTGAAGAATTCATGCATGGCAGTAAACAAAATGTGGATGACGGTCTTTTAAAGCACATTTCAGGGGGGCCATGTGAGGTAGTGCATGTTTCTCTGAGCACAGCAAATTAATCAGTGCATGCACAATACTTTTTTACCCCTGCACAAACATGCACACGAACACACATCCTGAAAGGAATGCATCCCCACAAGGTCCTCATTAGTCAGCCGGTTCATTCTTATGTGTTGCTTCTTGAGGCACAAAAACTGGCCCGAAGACATAAAGGTCTGAAAAGGTTCAAAGTCAGAGTCCATTTTCAATAACATCTTAAGAGATTGCGTATCTTCACCAAAGATGCACTGTTCCTCAGATTTATATTTATTATTATTTATTTATGATTTTTGTCAAAGAGCTGGAGCCCACTAGAAGGTTTCAAAAATGTTTAAGAGAGCTTTTCCATCTGTTTCAAAGAATGATACGACTGCTTATACTATATTATATATTTTACGATGGCATGGTTGTGAAGCGATACATCCACTAGAGGACAGCAGGGAGCCAGGAGTTTCTGTGATGATGCAGAGGAAAAGCTGCCACGTTGGTCTATGAGGCCATTTAATAGAATTGAATACATCACAACACGTGGATGACGTAGTCTTTTTTCACCCATATCACATTTGATGATTAATGTCATTTACATTGTTGACATTTCTTTCTCTGGTCCATCGTCGTCTCGCTATTGGCTACACTGCCCCCAGCGAGTAAAGGTGGTACTTCTCTGTTTTGTTCATATCCTGTATTTCTGTATCTAACAGTGCAAATGCACATTTAATGGCAACAAGTACCAAAACCAATAATGTGTGTTATTTTATTTGTCTATATTGAAATACTTACTATCCCTACAAATTTGTAAAAAGGACGTTTTAATACTTTACAAGTTTCACTTATAAGTAGTTCAGGTTTTAAAGGCTTATTCATTTCTTAAATATCTGTCTTTAGACTACTTTTTCAACACATTTTCAATTCAGACTATATTTCCTACGCAGCACATTGTACTTGAGATCATGAAAGAACATCCACAGCAGCAGTGTGGCTCATTGATGTTTTAAAGCAAACAACTAGGAAGAAGCTCTGAGGCAAATTCCAGTTACAACATGTTGGTTTGGGGCGTTTCAAGAGAAAAAACAAATGGTGCCAACTGCCCAAGAGTTAAACCATTTTAATTCTCAGATCTGCACAGACAGGTGACGCTAATCTACTCACAGAATGATTTCACACATCCCTCCCCTGCGTTTGTGTGCAGGACGACCGAGGAATTTTTACTAATTGTCCCGAAATGTATAAAATGATCATTTCCTGGTTGAACTTACAGCAAAATGATGATTTAAAGATGACAACCTCTGAATGTCTGTTTCTCCTAAAAACAAATCACCCGATTCTCACAACTTGAAAAAATAAAAAACACACTCTTCAAACTAGTGTGACTACAGTTAACACAAAGTGCATTGTGTTACTGTTGTTAGACCACAGATATATGCAGCAAAGCGACAGTTAGGAGCCAGATGATGCTGTTTTCCCACCGGCACATATTCATTCATGAGTGCAGCACCGTGACTGGAGGGCACTGTCCAGCCAACCGTGACATACTCTGATCTGCCCCCAGGAGCGGAGACACACATGCATGTTGTACACATGTTCTCACACACAAACCAACACGCAGCCGCTCTCGACAGCTTATACTCATAGAAAGTCCTGGGCTTGTCCATTGGCCCAGTTCCATAAGTGAACCCTGACAGATACACCGCCGCAGTCACTTTGTTATTTACATTCAAGCAGATTGCAAACAAAGTCACGCTTCATTGTTTTTTTCCCGAGCCGGCAAGCAAACGCCTCCCTCGCTGAGCAAATGGCGGCATTAGAAAAAACGCTGCATGTCAGTAGAGCTGCGTTCAACGGAAGGACGGCTAAAGGCTTGAGGTTAAAAGGTGACAGATTGTGGACAGAGATTTATCGGAAAGAATCCAAAATAATTGTATTTAAATGACACATCTTGACATCAGATTAAGGCCCCGGCACAGTGTGCAGTGGCCGTAATCTGGCAGGTTCAGTGCATGTCACACTGCAAAATGCATCTAATAATATCCCGGTTAGAATCTGTGGCTGACTGTACAACAATCTTGTGCCAGTATAAAGGCCCATTGAGTCAGAGTGTGTATACGAGTGAATCATAGAACAGAAATAACATATTTAGTTATTATGATTGTGAAAATGAAAAAGTTGTTCCTAGATGGATGGATGGATGGATAGAAAGAACAACATAGATAGATAGATCGATTAGTAGGTAGGTAGGTAGAGATAGATAGATAGATAGATAGATGGATAGACAGATAGATGGATGGATGGATGGATGGATGGATGGATGGATGGATGGATGGATGGATGGATGGATAGATAGATAGATAGATAGATAGATAGATAGATAGATAGATAGATAGATAGATAGAACGATAGATAGATAGATTGATTAATAGGTAGATAGGTAGAGAGAGACAGACAGACAGACAGACAGACAGACAGACAGACAGACAGACAGACAGACAGACAGACAGACAGACAGACAGACAGACAGACAGACAGACAGACAGACAGACAGACAGACAGACAGACAGACAGATAGATAGATAGATAGATAGATAGATAGATAGATAGATAGATAGATTTGAATTTGGATCCTAGTGCAAACGGCAGCATTTCTAGGCGGTCAGACTGTAAGAACATCTGCAGAGAACACGTCAGGCCAGATGTGAAGGACATCATACTGAGACTCTGCTGTCCTTGTAATTTCACCCCGCATCCTGTAAATCAGAGTGACTCACGCGGCAGGCATGTGTGTGCGGGCGACTGAAACGAGAGATATCTGTCAGCCGTTTTCAGAAACTTCACCTGAATAAATTACTGCGGCCGAACAAAACAGCTCAATCATAAATGGCAGACGGGGGCAGTTCACTCGAGGGGCTGTTAAATTAGTCAGCTGGACCGGAGTTCAGTTTGTTTGAGCTAATCATGTGTGCTGTCCCAAAAAGTTCCCACGGCCCTCGAAGGCAGCCAGATATTCAAAATTATGCAGCTGTCTACTGATGTTAGCAGAAGTGACACTCCTTGCAGGGATGCTATTTATAGTGGGACTGAATAAATGCTGAGAGGTGTGTGTATGTGTCTTTTCGGGGTAGGGTGAGAAAAACGGTTTCATTTCACATGTATTTTGTGAGTATACAGCCTTCACAAGATATTTGGAAATTCTATCAAGTGTGCTTTTAAGGGATGAGCTCCGGAAGCATGGTTGCCAGGTGAATCCTCCTCAGTGCGAGTCTTTAAAGGGCATTGTGGTACGCCAGTGATTTGGTACTGCGGATTTTAAAAGGCCCGGGATATCCTGACTTATGATCTCAGTGTTAGGCTTTCACATATCTTTGAAACTCCATGACTGTAGCTTGTAACACAGGATTTCCACTGTAGATAAACGTGACACATTAAGGGAACTATTTCAGCAGTCAGGAGGTATGAGGTATCATTTTGAGTTTGAGACCTTCACAGTGAGAGGGGAGTGACTGTAAATCTGGCTGGGCCTCACTTTTACAAGCTGTAAGACCGGGTTTATTGACAGGCTTGAGGGATACAAAAATTCAACACAAAATCCTCTCGGCCACTCCCTCCGTGCTCTTTAAAGTCACTTTGAATGTCATGATTGACCTCCGCTGGCCTCGTTCACTCATAATCAATGTGCAATCAGATCCACGTCGAATTCAGGGACTATTAAGTAGCCAGGTTCAGCAGCGGCCGGGTGCAGAGATTGTACACTGATTGAGGCTGAGTGATCCTTGTCTCCGTTGTTAAGAGCCCCTGCACTAAGGCCTAATTACACGGTAGGAAGAGACATTAGGGGAAACCTTCTAAAAGCCATGAAGCAGTGAATGTCAAGTTCATTAGAAATCGGCTGCCAGTGTTTGAACCGTTTTGTAATCACAGAGTTACGCTTATTGGGAGTTGGATTTAATGGTGATTGGAGTTCTTCTAAATTTAGATCTGTATCTAGTATGTCAGAGGGATGGTTTCTACTCATTCCTGATACAGTTAAGCTACATTCAGACACTGAACTACAGATATTCTCTTAAAATGATCCGGAGGGAAGCGCAAATGTCCGGGTAAGTTCCTCCAGACCTTTGTTCCGCACTTTTTCCTGCCAGCCCTCTCGTAAGAACTCCGGGGAATGACCGAGTCAAGAGATACAAATATCTCAAGATGAAAAAGAGGAACTTTACTCGTAGAAGATGGAAAGAAAACAAGCTTTTGGTGTCAAGGGCCCCACCAGAATTGATATGTCATGTCTGAAAACGGCTTGACACATGTGTGATGTCTGCGGGTTCACGTTGACTCACTCGGTCAAACTGGAGGGCTTCTGGTGAAGTTGGCGACTGTGAGATGTAAATCCATGATGAATTATTCAATGAGGTTTGCATTATTAGGGATGGTACGGGGTGACTCCGAATACTACAGAGGTTTGAGGATGGAGAGGTGGATGTTTTGAAAGGTTTTCCCAGTCTGAAGTTAAAGTTTTGGGAAAGTTGAGTCCCCTGTGCGCTTCGAGTCAGAGAGGAGTGAATGAGTGAGGGATGAATAATGCAGGTCAGGATCCTATTGTCTGGTGAAGGGCCCTCTGCAGCTCAGGGTGCAGCACGGGAGACTTTGTGAAATATTGATTCACCACTTAAAAGTTGTTGTGCGGATGATGCCCCGACTTCCAGGGGACTTTCGTCGATTTCCTATTTCTGGATGAACCGAGGATCCCCCAAGAACATGTGAGTCTGACTTTAGCCACAATTAGCCTGTGGTCGCTCAAAACAACAACAACGCAGTGAGACATTGGATATGTTAAATGTTACAGATGAAACACAAGGGATACTTAAAAGGATAATTCACCCAAAGATGAAAATTCACTCATCTACTCACCCACCAGTAGATCTACCCGTGGTGGGTGTTAACACTTTTTGGCTGAAAACCAGTTTACCCCTGATACTCCATAAGTGTTTTGTGGACTCAACCACTTCACCCACCCCTCCATTGGCATAGTAGTGAGTAGATAATGAGTGCATTTTGTTTCTGGGAACTATCCCTCTAATGCTCAGCTTCTATCGGGTCTGTGCTGCATTTAAACTTGGCCTGATAGAGGGTAATTGCTTCCCGACACAAAAGCCTGTAAGGTAGTAGTAATGGTTGATATATATCTTAATAGAGCCAATGCTGCGTTCATGAAATAAAGTTCCAGAACAGCTACTTATTTAATAATGTTGAATACTGTTACAAAAGATAATTCAGGTGAGTATATGGTGAAAGAACTGTGACTGAGAAACAAAAATGAAGTGTACTCAGTTTCTGCTCAACATTCTTCATATATATATAACATGGACGTATCCAACGCGTTTAAATTACAGCGTCAAGACTTTATTCAAGAGTGATCACTTTGGTTTTGGTCTCACGTTGCACATACTTGAGGACTCTAAGGAGGAAACCCAGACTGCTGCTTCAGACTGGATATAATGGTCCAGAAGCAGCCAAGTCAAGGAGGTGTGTTATTTCAAGACTGGTTTTCAGGACTTGGCAGAAAAGCTGCACATTAGCGGGCACTGAATGCAGGGCAGGATTCGATAAAATACTTCTACACTACATGGGGTGAATATTTGAGGTGCTTGCTTGGAATATTGAATCTGAAGGTTCAATCTTGACCTTTGAAATACCACTCATATAGTAATTAGAATGATTAGTTTATTGGTTTGAGCTCAGTGCAACTTATAATTACACGACAACAGAGAATACACTTTTATTTGTATTTATCTGACTGTGTATTAAAGTCTACAGGGCTACATGATAAAGTCCCAAAATTGAAGCTCCCTTAAGGCTGGCTGCGGTGTAGGTCATAAACCCCCTTTCCTCCACGTTAGGGGATGGGACATATGCGGAACACACGTCAAATAATTGTTTCTTATAACACTGATGTATTTCCAAGTGTAAATTTTTCCCTGCAGAAATGAGCAGCACCGATTCCCCACATCACGATTAGTACTTTCCAGACTGTCTCCAAATCAGGGATATTTTGGCTTCATTTCTGGATAATGGGAGGAAGTGAGGACATGTTGTCCATCTTTATATACAGCCTATGGTATAAGTATGTATATGTGTAGGTATATTACTATTATAAAGCAATAAAAACATAAGGAAATATGACTCTTGTATTAAAATGTAGCACTTTTAAACTACAGAACTGAACACCCAGACAATCCCTGATTTAGCTGCCCTCTCATCATGCATTTATTTTGATATCTGCCTTGCCAGAGCAGTTGTGTGTGACAAAGCAGGGTTGCGCCTCCTGCCTGAAGATGGACTTGCCCTGCTGGGCGAGCTAACAGAGGAGTCACTCCTATGCGTGAGTGCAAACATCAAGTGGCCCAGATCTCTCCTGGAGGAGCGGGGCAGTGCGAAGGGAAGACTGGTATGGAAATGACAGATGACAGGGCAAGAGAGAGGGGGGCGACTTTGGGGAGATGAGGTTGGGGGTTAAAAAGGACGGGATGATAGAACAGGAGGTGAAGAGAGGAGAAGTGATGGCGCAGCTATAATTATAGGCTATGAGAACCTGGCTGTCACTTCTGCTCCTCTTTTAGCAGGGCACTACTCTGCTCTACACCTCTCCACTCCTCCTCCAGTCGTCTCTTCAGGCTCTCTACAGACCCGGATATGAGACAGTTGGGTTTGATGAGGGAAACGTTCTTCTCCTTCTCCTCTTCTGCTCCCTCCCGGGATTTATTTAGCCTGCAATGACTGAAACGCTGATACGTTCCACTGTTATCTCTCTCCTCGCTTTCATAATGCTAACAAGCATAAAGAGTAACTGATAACAAAAAGCCAAGTTAGCTGTAGCCATCAAATAACCACATGGCTTTATCTCCGCTGTATGACTTCTATTTCTTCACAGTACCATCCTCATCCACTTCTGCCAATTTCCTCCCTCCCTCTGTACCCGGCATATCAGCGAAATCAAGCGCCAACAAAACATTTAACATTCCAGCTCGTGACTGCTGAATTCACTGCTGGATTCCGGGGGGAGGTCTGCTTTTGCTTTTCTTAGGAGGGGGAAACCTACTGACATTTTCATTGTCCCACAGCCGGCCGGCCCGGTGTTTATGAAGCCTGAGGAAATCATAGAAAAATGTACAGGCCTGCAATAAAAAGAAGCTGGGTTGTTGAGAATGTATTTAACTCATTGGTACATATGGGTTTCAGGAGATTAGTGTGACAGAAAGGTGCAGAGAAGCCCATGTGTCACAAGCAGTGGGTATATGAATGTTTCATAACTGAGCTGTGTTTTCTCCATCTTTTCCTTTTAATTTGTCCTTTTCTCCGAGCGTCCCTGTTCAGTTTTTCACTGGAAAGAGGAAAAGGATCCCTCATGAATTACTTAGACGTTCGGCATGTGAGCCACGGAGGCTTGTTTCCTACCGTAGAGCTTTTCCGGTTATAGAACGTCTAACTTCATATAGGGTTTTCCCCTCTGGGATATGATCTCTTATATGATCCCTTGTTATTTTTAGACATGCTAGGGGTGTGAGACTATAGCGATGGCAAGGTCGGTCGGTCTAGCAGTTTGGTCCATGCTGAAATATCATATATATATTCTGCTACTAGGTGCACTGCCATGCATATAGTATGTATAGGTATGATGTCTGGTACTTTACTGTATGGAATGGAACTTTCCCAGGAGTCGATACATATGCATGACCAATCACAAGTCAGTCTCAGTCCTCAATCGTGATTTAATAGTGTTTATAGCATCAAATCCCCAAATTCACTAGAAAACATTGTCCATGAACATCAATTTTCAAAAAGCTAAATATTTGACAGGTTCTTTGACCTCTAAGTTTGGTCCATGTCCCATTCACTAACACGGAGGAGGGATTTCTGACCGCTTCTGCTGTCGAGTCAATGAAACTAACTTTGCAACTGAAATCAAGCTGCTTTTCACCTTGACTGTAAAATCATCCTTGGAGCAAGAGGAGAACCCAAACATGTTCATCGAAAAGACTGACAGCTCCGGAAATGCCTCAGAATAAGTGTCTTGACGTTAAAAATTGTCAACAATAAACAAGCAGCACCATTAAAATTCCAAAAGGACAGAGGCAGAACATGTCTATTGTCAATTTGGGTGAAAGGGTTAGTCTGACAAAGTGTTGACTTCAATCATACCTGCATTTCGGAGCCAAAAAGCCATGAGGAGGAGGTGTGTTCACGGCTGATGGAGGATGACACTGTTTACAGCTTCACAGGTTTCATCCTTGGACTATGAATGACAGGAAAGCTGAGACGATTTAAACATGTTGTCCTGCTGGAGAAAAGCTATTTGCTCAGGGCAGCAGTGATGTTTGACATCTCTTGGCACCCGGCTGCTTTTAGCTTGTAACACCTTGAGAGAATCACTAGAACACATCGGCCATCTTTGAAAGATCAGTGTTAAACTAGAATCATACTCCCCTACTTTTTCTCCCAGCTAAAACTCTTCATGTCCTCAGTGAGTGGAAATACCAGTGTGTGGTTTGAACAGGGAGTGCCGGCCCACATCTGTGGTTCGCCGAGTCAGAAAAGCCTGCATCAGCATCCAGCCCTGTTCCACTGCCCCAACAGAGAGCCACTGTGTTATTGTTTTCACCATGACCACCATCCTATGAGGCTGTAGCTTTCAATCCGTCAAACTTTCAGTCTGTCGATCGCTGATGGAAAAACCAAAGGGATCATTACAGTCGGCGTTCTGAAGAGCAAACCCACTGAACACGAGTCCCATCTGCCATCAATTTGAGTCCCATGTGCTTTTTCCCCCCAAGACCTCAGTTTGCTGTGTCATTCTGTATCTGTTTAAAGCACCAACATAAATGAGTAACTGTCTTTGTGGACTCCCACAGAGTGTGCACTTTGATGCAAAGGCCTATTTATCTGTGCTTCAAAATTATACATGCTGGAACTCTCCTCTGATTGATTTAAAACAAACTTTTCCTCTTTCACGGTCCTTCTTGCAGACACAGACCACAGAGCGCAGTTTGCTGAGCTCTGATTAAAAGCATCAGACCATCATTAAGTGGCAGTGCTGAATATATTGTAACAATTTTGCAATTAACAGATTGCTTCTGTGAGTCTGCTCGCCCAGCACGGCTTGGAGCTAAATATGAACATATGCACGCCAACACTGGCAAAGCTAATGTGCTGATGCTAAACAGGATTACAGAAATAATGTTTCTCATTTCACTCCTCTGCCGGTGATGCAACGCTGTTCAAATGTCACATCTTCAAAATTGGATTCCTGAGCAGTAAGAGAAACAGTAAGAAAACATGAGTTTTGCCAAAAAGCTGCATCTGAAACTTTGTGATATTCACGTTTAAGAATATGATTTCGTCTGACGGAGGATGACTGCTGGAAAGTTGGGGCACATGAAGATTGTTTGGCATTAGACTTGCCAGAAAAACACAGCTTAAAAGGCCAGAAGGCTCCTGGAAATACAGTGGAAGAAAATGACTAAAATTGTGTGTGTTCGAGTCTTGCCCCCAAGAAACCAAAGATCCCATATTAGGATCAGTCCCAGAAAGAGGATTAAGTCTTTGCAAGCATAAAATTTGGATCTGATCGCTCAGAAAAAGGCTTTATGGAAAGATCTCACTTTTCAGATATTGATTTCCACAGTAGCGTGTTAGAAACATCCTTCAGAGGAGCAGAGGACCATATAGTTATATATATTGTGTATTGTTGACTTAGAAAAAAGATTTCCTCTTCCTGTGGTCGTGCATTAACTTTCCACTGGCCTCCTGTCTGTTTGTGTTTGTCCTGTGGCAAGTCCAAACACAAACATGTGCTTGTGAATATTTGTGTGTGTGTGTGTGTGTTGTGTACATTAACAGGCAAATCTTCATGCCTGAAGAGAGTGCAACAGCTCAAGATGTAACCGCATTAAATCAACACTCGCAGGAGGATTTACTGCTAACTTCGCAGTGGTGCTAATTTTAGAGCAGGTTTGCATGCATTGCCCTTTGAACGACCCGTCTGCCATGTTTCACAGATATTTTTAGGGTATTTCAGGATGCAGCGATTTTTGAGCTGACGGTGGGAATATGGAGTTAAGGAAAAGCATGTTTGCAAGCAGTGGCGTTGTACTCTTACGTTCAGTTTATGTTGTAACTGAAAAGAAAGATATTCCTGTGGAAGCAGTAAACTGGGTTGGTAAAGAAAACATCAAGCCAGCTTTAAAGCTGCACACGTCAGCATTTTAGTCAGGGGCTTTCACACCCACATGTCTGGTCTGGACCTTCTGACTTTGGAGTTTAGATCCAACCAAAATAACAGGTATGAAAGGTGCAGAGCTGAAGGAAATGAACAAGCTCAAAAAATGTGACCTTAGTCAACAGGGATAGGACAATATACAAAATGAATTTGTATTTTTCAAGTTATGCAGAAATTCTAGGTAGAATATTATGCAACAGTGATGTGCAAAACTCAATAAATAAATGTGTTCAGGCACGTTTACTGCTCTCACACTGTCCCCGAGACAAAAACAACACCGCGCTCCATTCAGTCTCCAAAAGAAAAGAAGGAGACAAACACTTTCTTTACTCTGTTCACACTTTGGGGGGTTTCCTCCTTGTTGACAGTCGACATTTCTCACCCGATCAGACAACAAGTCAAACACCCACTGAGTGAGCACGTTTTGCTCGGCGCCAGCACCAAATGGAAAAAATAGAAATAAAAAAGTGTTTAAGTTTTCATGTGGCTTTTGAGAGCATTTCATGCCCTCTCCAGGCGGGACTTTTCCGACTCATCTGACAGACCTTAATGCTTCCAAAGAGCCAAAAGCTGCATTGTTCAGAGGACGCGCTCGGTAGGAAACACAGATGTAGAAATACAGTGCAAGAATCAGAGAGCATGAAATATACATGTAGGGAAGTGGATGCTGTGGTTTGGCCTTTCATTTGAAAAAGCTTTCAACATGATCTCAATTGGGAATATAGGATGATAAAGCAAATATAGAAATGCTATTTTACGCCACGGGTCGACTTTTCAGTGCAGCTGAATTCAGAAGATGTAGAAGATCTGTCAATTACAATTAAAGGATATATGTTATAATTCTCAATGAAAATGTCGGGGCTTCTGGAGACGAATGACGTATCAGGAAGAAAAGTTATCTTATAGAACTATATAGGCTGGTTAATGAGTGCTGCATTTGTAAATAATTTATTGAAATGCAAATGAGGTCGACACGAGCGACCTCCCCATGCACTGCAACATTAGCAAAACACATATGTACTCTACCGGAGCACACACACACGAGCCCCATGTGTGCTGCATGCTTGTAAAGCTGTGCGTCTGACTGTGCGTTGAGAGCAGGTGAGGAGATCCATAATTCATGACGTGCGATGGAAAGCAGACATGGCTGTACTGTGAGGTTGAGAGACCGATGATCCTCGACATGGCTCGCATGTGTCAACAGATCCGCACGAGAGCAGAACGCTGGCTGGAAAAACTCGGTGGCAGAAGTGCGCTGGGAAAAGCCGCAAGACCACAAATGAAATCAGTTGACTCTGTTCTAATAACTGATGACACATATAGGTACATAAACTACACATGTACACACTCTCACACACACACAGGACACTGCTCAGTGTGGGTTCTTGTTTTGTGTTTGACCTTAAAACCTCTCTCTTTACCGCCGTGGGGAATAGTCCTCTAGATGCTGACCTTCAGCTTGTGGCTGCATAACCAATGTATCCTCAAACCACCCTTGCAAACTCAGCCCAGTGTGTGTGTGTGTGTGTGTGTGTGTGTGTGTGTGTCAAACAGGCATGGATTTCTGGATGGATTATGATGAATAAACTAGCAGCAGAATTATCTTTCTGACTGTCTGCAGGATTTTAACTTCTGAGCTCTTTGACTGTTATTTCCACCGATTTCCAAACACCAGATTAATTCTGAGCCCACACAGAAAAAAGGAAGAATCTATTTTTACCCTTTTTGCAGGTCATACTCTAAATTTAACTTTCATGATATGAATGATGTCCTTTGATGTGAGAGACACGTCCGAAAGCTCAGCGTTGGCAGAGAGTTTTACTAAGGTCATGTGTGTCCAGTGTGAGGTGTGGCCTTGCACGTCACAGTTTGATTTTCTCCTTGTGCGCCGTGGATTAATCCCAAATGTTTCTTCACATTTCATTCCAGTATGAACAAAGTGAAGGACAAAGTAGAAATGAATTGCAACAGCTTGTGATTTGTTATATGGATCAGATCTGGGTTTGATTTAATCATTTTACATGGTATAGTTTCAGGAAAAAAGCCTGTTTGACCCATATCCCAAAGATGGAATGATATAGAACTTCCCCCAAACTTTGTATAAGATGTAACTTTGTATTGCCTAATAACCTCATTAGACTTTGAACTGCAACCATTTTGTAAGCACCGTCCACACTCAAACACCGACATTTGAGAGACTCCCTGGGGACCATGGATCGGACACACCAGCATTTGCACCATCACTTGTTGCTGAGCCAGACCATTTCAAATTGTGCTGCAGAGCCGAGTGATGGCAGGAGATAGCACAACAAGATTTTCCTCCTAAAAGACAAGTTTGGTCCAAATTACACTGGCTGAATTCTTCATTTGCTATTTACTTTGTACCTAAGTTGATGAATAATTACAGGGGCGGAGGCCAGATTTGACTTTTTAAAAATGTAAATCAAGTCAGGGGCCGTGGGGCGATTGTGCTGAGGAGAGGGGACCAAAGAGCAGAAGAGTCACCCATTTTATTAATTGTGTTGGTTCTAGCGGTTGCCCTTTAGAAAAGTCAGCAGACTTAATTAAATTACCACGCACGCACAGAGGAGAAAACAGCAGGAAATAAGGATGTAAAACAGTCCCTCCTCTAATGAGCACGAGAGCCACGGGGATGCTCCAAGGTCTTTAAGTGTCCTCCGAGTCCCTCACTTAGTGATATAATATCTGGATTATGAAAGAGAAAAGCAAAGTCTTTGGAAAACAGCAACACTGCAGCACAGCAACTGTCTCTTATGTGAAGGCTAGAATCCACTTTTCTGCAGAACAGCAGCTGATGGTGAACAAACGCAGCCGGCGTTGATGGCAGCGATATCGCCAATACTCTCATCCCTGCCAGCCGCTGTCCTGCTCAGTGTCCTTAAAACCCTGCGGGCCCTTCAGAGTATAGGAATTATTTTTTCCAGGTCAGCTCGCATTTTCGCTCCTCACAGCTGAGGCTCGCTGCCGACTGCTCGCACACATAGTATAATTAAAGGCGGACAGAGGGTCGAGGGAGTTGTGCGGGAGAGTAAGCGGTCATGACATGCGTACCCTTCCCCCTACATATGTCCCAAAGCCCGGAGACACTGCCCGGTGGTGATCAAGGCTGTTGCGGGAGAGGCAGAGGCATGATGAGGAATATGGCAAGTGGAACAGCCGCACAAGACTGGGCATGGAGAGGTGGCGTGCAAAGGCCAGCTCCTGCTGTGGTGTTGCATTACAGGCAAGAAAAATGAACACGACACGGTCCCCTGTTTGAACGACCGGTGCACACAGCCTGGCTCTGTGATGGCATCTTGGAAGACTCATGCTGCGCAGCCACATATTGTTCAAACCAAAAGAAGAACGACACGTCTCCACTTCCTCCCACTATTAAAATAATCCTGGAAGCCACCAGGAGAAGGAGGCTCAGTCTTAGCTCTCAATCATGACCCCATCTTATAGCATTAAATAATTAATAAAACATAAAAAACAAACCTTGAACTACCTAAAATGACAGCATCCATCTCTAAGAAAAATTTTGACCTGTATTTTGACTTTTTAGGTGGTCCAATTCAGAAATATGGAGGAGATAGGATTCAAAAAAATTGTTCAGGAGGTTTGAACATTTTCAAATATACCAATTGTGTCAAGTTACAACAATAATAAAATAAGTCATTTATTAGAATAAAATGATGCAAAACATGTCTATTATTTCCATTTTGTGGTGTCGGGGCTGTAAGATCATGTGTGTTATGAGGCTCAGGGATAACTTTGTGTTGGTAATGTTGGACTTCAATTGTATGTCAGTTTTACTCATCCGCACAAACATGCCTCCCTGCACCAGGTGAGGCTCAGCGACCAGGAGAGGCCATTGTTCTCCGGCGTGCTCACCTCAGAGATTATTTAAAACCTCACCACTCGTGTATTTCACACTGCTCGACAACTGTTTTGCGATGCTGCCCTTTTGTTTAAGGTAAAGGAGTTAAATCATAGGTCAAACGTGTCAAAAGGTTCTTCTGCGAAACTTCTGGGCTGTTGTTTTATTGCAGAATATTGTGTCATCGCCTTCAAAAGGCAACAAAGCCAATTTACAATCCTTGAATTTGACTCATTTGTCTACAACAATACACATACGGAGACAAATCCCTGAGGACATTATGACTTCTTAGCTCTGCGTCATCCCTGAGCGACTCCTGCTGATTCCTTTGACTTGCAGGGAGAAGCCATGAGGCAAGGAGGAGGGGGGGAGGGGTTGTTCAAGTCACTGATCACGGTCCGTCTAATTTCCTACAACATATTGCATGAAAAAATACCCATCTTTTGTTCCTATTGTTCTACAGAAAAATGCAATAGCAAACATTCAATTTCCAGCGTGACACTCTTTGTTGTTGAGCTGCAGCAGAACCCCCCCCAGGTTGTGATGCTTCGCTGACTTTCAGCCTTGTTGTATTTGTTGTTATTGGCTCAACTGATACATTATGTGAAACATGTACGTAATGACTCATATTGTATCCCTGGCATATTGTCACTGTTAATGCTTATGACAATAAGAGCCTGGTATCTATTTTCTTCATTCTTTGAATAAAGGGGGGAGGATGATATTACAGTATTGTTCAGTTTTTTTTTCTTTTGCTGTATAATAGTATAAACAATGATATTTTGAATTAACTTCAAAATCCAGATTTTGTAGTGACACGACAAGGCGGCCAAAATTGTATGTACATTTTAGCACATATTCTAGATTGGCGTATTGATTTGCATGATGTCACAAAAAGCCAGTTTCACTCGGCAGAGGAAGTAGGATCTAGGACATGTGTTGTGATGATAACTGTAACCTTAAGGGCTGTATTCCCTCCAAATACTGTACCAGTGTCGTACAGGGAAATGGGTCGACAGACGGTGGATGGCATACAGTGATTCCCTCCCGGTGCAGAGTTGACCTCCTGCCTGTGGACATGCAGCAGAGGAAAAGCTGCTGATGCACACTCAAACCAGCCTTGACCTGTTTGTTTCACTTTCAAACTGTGTACTGTACACAGCTGGGCGCTGCGTGCACCGTATGCCAGAAATAAAACCGACATCCCACTCTGGGACATATTGACCCCATTAATTATCCCCTTTGAAGCACTTTGGTGGTTTTAAATCCGACCCCTGCTTTACGAGGGAGAAAGGTAATAAACTGTGGAACTTCACTACCCAGAAGTCACTTATGATCACACGTGTTTAATTGTTTTCTCCTTTCAAGTTTTACATTTGTGACTCATGGCAATCAATGTGGTCAAAGTTCAACGCCAGGTATTTTATTAGAAAAACTGATTTCATTCCTCATATTGACAAATTCAAATTCTGCTTTTTGGAATTCTAATTTCCATTTGATTTACAATAATTTAAATCCTCCTCTCAAGGCAAGGAACACAAGTTTCAGCTCCAAATATACGCCTACAAATTGGAATCAGACCATAAAATTTTATTTTTTGTGTGATGTAACCGACTAAGGACATGAACTCAGTAAGAGGATACAGATGTATCACTCTTTAATAAATTTCTTCACCTTGCATCTTACACCTTCAGGTTTGTTTACCGCCTTCTCTTCAAAATATTACCCTTTACTTAACCTTACTACGGCATTTTGCAATCAATTGGTTTTTACTGGTGGTATTTCTATTTTTTTAATGGACTTAAAATACGTTTTTACTTTACTTAGCTCTGGATTTGTAACACAAGTTTAAACTGCAACAGCATGCCACAGCTGGAAAACTGGCAACACACTGAAAAGTCCCACTCCACTCGTTGTTGAAGTAATTTAAGACACAGCAGGTCCTTCATGATATGTTCCACTGCACCAAAGAAAGGATGAAAGCATTAAAAAGTGCCAGAGGTTGGCGTGGAACATATTAGCACTGATCTTTGAGCCTTTGGGGAGATATTGGAACAGCTGCAAACTGCACAAACACATAAGCACCGCAGCTTTGAAATGTCTTTGAATCTGTCATGGGAGCGAGGCGGTCTACTCCCCCCCAACCAACGATCACGCACGGACTTGCTCCTTTGTTTTAGAGCACACAGCAGCAGCCCCTTATCGAAGCAATGTGCAGCAAGATAACCTTTCCGTAGGTAACCATTCAGTTAAAGTAGAAACAACGGACGGCCTTGTCCTGAGTGGCTTGTAAGATTATCCTACCACTTCCCTGGCAAGCCAACACATCTCAAGACTGTCTCGATATTCGTATGTCGGCATAAGCGAGAGAAGATACCGACAGGAGAATAAGCTCAACATCATCTGTAATCTTTACGGAGTAATAGTCATCACTCAAAAGCACGGCATATCCAATATTCCCTTTAATCTGTTTTCTCCCGCAGTGGGGCAGATGATGGGGCATGTCTGGCCTCATCAGCAGATCTTATGTTCCCCAGTGGAGCCCCGACTTAGCTCCTGATCACGTTGTTAGATGTGTTGGAAAAGCTTAGGTCATTCAAATCCAAACCCCGGTCAGCAGGGGGTAGAAATCGCTTGAAGCGGAATGTGTGCAAATGGGTTAACCAGTATGATTTAGTCCTTGATGTAAAATTACTGTGAAATGATGCTAACCATGAGGTTAGCATTATCCTTCTTGCATTAGTGTTGTATTTTATGCCACTGACCTGGTTTGTGTGCGTGAATCTGAAGTGCAGTTGTTGGCATCAGATACATAAGAGGGAGGGCAGAACGTGTGGAAGTGCAACTGCTGAGAAATGTTACAGAAATAATCCAAACCCTGGCTTAGGGTGATAGTGTGAGACACCTGTCAATCAGCGCAACATGCCTGCAGACCTTTTCCTAACAATTACTGCTCTATTACCATGTCAAAAGAAGTGACTAGGCACTAGTCCTTTCATTTTTTGCAGTTAGTCATTTCATCATTATCAATAGAGGCATGATTTAACACATTTGCAGCAGCTTGACATTCAGTGATGGTTGTTATCACATTAAGATCAACCCAGGATCTTTAGGTGGACTGGACTGGTGGGTGTCATCGTGTGCCACAATTGTGAGGCAACACTACTAGGGTAAAACATTCGGACTATAGAAAGGAGCTAGGATAAATTACCACAAACAGACAAGATGACACCGAAACCAGTAACAACATCGATTGGGTCATAGTCAGGAATCCCTGATTAAGACGCAGCAAGCTGCAGAGCATCTTGTATTGGAACTAATCTTCGTTGGTAAGTCTGATGAGTGACACCATTTGCCAAAACTTAAATATCTCAACGACTACTACAAACATGTGCGATTCTCAGAGGATGAAATCCAGCCACTTGCAGGTCACATTTTGCACTTATCCAACTAAAGCTCACTAGTTCTACTGTCCATCAACCCTGGTTCAATGTATGCCACCAAGTTGGATTCCCATCTGTCGTGTGTTGCAATTTGTAGTAAAGCTAAAGTAGATATATACAAAATGTACGTAGATCTAGGTCTGGAAACTGAAACTAATTCGCTGAGAGTATTTAATGATTAATGAATCATTAGCAGTTTAATTAAGAAACAGGTGGCATATCATCAAAAATTGAAAAGACTAATCGTGGTTATAAACTGCATTCCTAAATTGGAACAAGTAAAAATACTAGATCAGGAGCATAAGCAGCAGTTTCCTTAAAAACATCAGTGTTGCACAAGTCTACATGCTAATTGCAAGAGTTTCCCTTCCCACCAAGAACAAATTTAATATCATAAAAAAAACAACGTTGTTCTTTCCAGCACAAGAATACAGTCTAAATGCCAGCTATTTACAAATCAAACACATACCCTGTTAGTCTTTTAAAAAGTTTCAGCCCAGAGCGCTCAAACTTAAACTGTGGAGTACGAGCTTGAATGTAAAAATATCTGCAGCTCTGTGCTTCTGTTCCCTGGGGTGACAACCACTAAAAGTTAAAAGCAACTCAAAGCTGGGAGAAGAAGAAAAAAAATGTGCAAACATTACTTAAAATTGAAACAGTTTGCATCAGCCCTTGGAGTATGACTAAGAAAAAAAATATGCAGCACAGTATCTTGTGTAATCAGCAAATGGCTACACAGCAAGAGCTTTCCATTTAATTGAACTGAGGTAATGTGAGTTTGGGTCTGCACTCAGAGGAAGTTGTGGGATTATCCAACTCTGCTGAGATATGCAGTTGGAAGCTGGACACTACATTTTCCACTAGATACAATTAAATTCATTTTTTTTTATATTAGCATGGTATCCAAGGAAGGTGTGATGGATGAGCCAAGGTGTGATGGATGAGCCAAGGGGCTGGATATCGTCCTCTGCCTCTTCATCCATCTGCTCTGGATCAGACGCACGGACGGGGCCAAGGAGCTCAATGTTCCACGTAATGGAAGCATGCGTTTCCCAACCGCTGGACAAAGCACTTGGAGTGCTGGCTTCCTCAGTCCGCTTCACGCTCGCCTGAGCCTGAACACATGACAAGTAGAACCCGAAGGCACCATGGGTGGGGAGGTGGGGTGGCTGGCTGCACAGGAGTGGAGGAGGGGGAGGGGGAGGAGATGCACGAAAAATAACCTAAGTGTTTTGATTTGCTAGTACGCTGGGTGTGTGGATGCATGAATCTGCGTCCTCTCTCTCTCTTTCACCTTTCTTCTCTCTCCATCTCTCCAACTATCTCTCTCTCTCTCTGTCTCTCTCTCTCTCTCTCTCTCTCCACTCTTCAAGGTTACTCACTATTGTTTATCCACGCTGGAATCATTGCACGCTCCTCTTCTTCTCTGTCGGAGGACCATGTGACGCTCTTTGAATGTAAGTGCCTCCTTTGTTGTTTAATTCACTTTCATTGGGACCATTCCCTGAGAGCCGGTGGGTTTTTGCTTTTTTTTCCCCCCTTCTTGCAGCACATGGACAATGAGATGTCAGACATCGCAGGGGTGGAGTGGGCTGGGCTCGGCCGTGGGTGGGGGGGTGTTTTGGGGGCTTGATTGCTCCATGTGGTCCCAGCGTGGGAGCTGAATGCACGTGTATCCTACTGGAGTTTCTGCGTGTGCTGTTTGTTGACTTGAGGCTGGATTTGCGGGGATCTCGTTTGTTGAAATCAAAATGCTTGATTACAGGTCAATAAGATCCTCGGGGCACTAAATTCACGAAGTGAAGAGCAGGAGTAAAACACAGAAGTATTATTTTTCATGTGTAAACACAAGAAACATAACTGTTGGGACTTTAGTGGCTTCTTACTGTAACTCATTGGTGGTTATACACATGTTAAGTAAAAAAATATATAAATATTTTAAATGGAAAACTTTTCAATGTATCTATTCCTTCATTTATAATGTTTTTATATTTGTACCAATATAAGTGATGCTTTGTCAGTCCTATGTGCTTGACCATTTTATACCTGTAGGAAATATACCTCAGCTAAACACTGTATTATTTTAATTTATTTTTTAATATTGCATGCTTGTAAGCGGAACGCTGCAAGTACCCGGAAGGCCTTGTTTATTTATACCAAAATATCATCCGATTTATTTGTGTTCTCCAAATGTACACAAACCACTGGACAAATCGCTTATTTTGACTTTTTGTCATTATTATGAGAAGAAATGTTCCACATTTGAACTGATATATCATGGAGCTAAATCTTGTGATAGTCAGTGGAATAATGAACTGGTTTGTAAAGATAATATTTGTTTTATCAGGATTCATCTCCTGTACATAAACTTAAATTTAAGTCTTATCGCTGGAAAAAACATAATTTTGTCTCTTTAGATACAAACCAAATGCATCTTTAGCTTCTTCTACTTGCTGTCAACTTCCCGCTACTGCAACATTTTTATTAACTTCTATAAAAATGCAGACCAGACTCTCCATTTTGATGAATGCAAATATGGCCAATATGCACACAAAATAGATCAGCTCAACTTCACATGATGAGTACTTCAAATGTCAAATGGAATGCTGTGAGGTTCCGGCATTAAACATCCTCCCATGCTCCACTGCAACGCAATATGTCTGAAGAGAATCCGTACTGACATAACCGATGAATAATACAACTTGTGTATATACCAAGTTATCAATTATACACAACTTTGCAAAGCTGAATGCCGAACATGGACATCTACGCTGAACACGTGTTTACCTCCTCTCATCTTTAGCTGGTGATATTTGGGATTGGCTGCTTCATATGTCAACGTAGACTCATTGGCTGAGTAATGATGCTCTCTGCAAAGGGTTTGGTTCCTTAAATTCCACAATACACAAGCATAGCTGTAAATATTGAATAAGGAGGTTAAAAGCATTTACCTGCTTATGCAGTGGGAAACATGTCAAAGACTCCACAGCTTACAAGTGCAAAAATAAATGAAACAACAACTATAAGTGCATGAGAGTTCTCCCTGAACTCGTAAACCAATTTTCAGTTTGTACAAATCTGAAATGACTTTTGAGCTGAATGTTTACTAAAAGTAGTAAGGACTTTTCCCAACGGCAGCAGCAACACTAGCTCTGTAAAGGAATTATTAACTTTTTGCTTAAGGCCCAAGATCCTTTAAATGATGCTTATCTTCTGTTGATTCGGTTTTAAGGAATCTCATTGGTGCATTGACCTTTTCCTTGAATTGGAATGAAACGTTTCATCAGTCACTCCCGATAGGAACCCATTAAGTTGCTATTAAATTCAATTTCTAACTTCCCCGGTCCCTCCATTCTCCGCTATGAATTCCACACACTCGATTCCCTTATCAGCACTGACATGTGGAGAGGAAGGTGTCGGTGAATGCGTCAGGGTGTGACAGCTGAATACCTGGAGTTACCGGCGCTGAGCTAAAAGTGGAGTGAAGCGGTGGGCGGAGGAAGAGTTTAAATACACAACACTACAACGCGGTGGACACCTGGGTCGTCCCCGTGTGGAGAAGGCAAAGGCTGAAACTTCGTGAATTAAAAGTGGAGATATTTAAGTTTCTGAAGGTAACACTCCTGTTCTGCTTTCTGTCCTGAAAAGGGACATAATATTACTTAAATGTGGTTCAAACATTTCACTCCACTGCTGTCTCTGCATTACGCTCCAATCATTTACAGTCTCGACACCCTCTTTGCAATATCTCAAGCTTGGAGGCCTTGGCATCAGCGGCTGCCAGTGTGTCCAATCCTTTTCATGCATAGCCAAGTAGCCCCCCCCCCAACACACACATACACACCCACACACTGTCTATAAAATCCCATCTCTCTGCAGAGGACTCATGAGCTTGGCATTGAAAAATCTGAGCTCCCCGACAGCAGAAATCTGGCTTCGCTCCTCGCCACCTCCTTGTTTATACCCCAGCTCAGAAAAATTGTTTAAATTGAGAGAGAAGCAGGGGCTGAGGGGTAAGTTCGGACACAAGAGGTTGGGGTGTAAATAGAGGTAGAGGTATTTTTATGGCCCCCTTTCAGCCACCCTGAGGGGATTTGACTGTGTGAATGAGCTGGTTTGTTCTTCGGGTGACCAAACATGGCACTCCAGTGTTTATCTGCATAATGGCAAAGCTGGAGAGACACTCGGTGGTGCGATGGACTGTGAAACTATAGTCGAGTGTGCCCTTCTGGGACAGCTGCCCATTTGACCCTGTCGGCGATCTAACGCTTTTCAATACAACGTGTATTTGTGCCCGGCCTCTACAGGATCAAAAAGTGGAGTCCTGCTGGGATTCAATGTGCTGGGAACGTTGTCCAGACTGGGAAACCTCTGTAAGAACTCTCACTCAGAGGGATAATTATCTTGACTGGAGATGCACAGGAACTAATTCAGACTGATACTGACACGATGCTACCTTGATGTTATATCTTCAATGTTATATCTATAAATGGCAACTGGATGAACGTATATATTTGTTTAATTTGGCAGTGTAGATGCTAATGCAGCACATTTTCCTTTGTGACATTACGACAGGCATTGAACTTACAGGTATAGGTCTGTAAATAGCCATGAATACATGTCCATATTGTTTTTGTACATCTTTGGAAACAGGGGCATTAATGATTTTTATTTGTATTGCACAAAATGCAACCCTGGTACGACAGCGAGTTGGGAGAGCTTCTTAGTTCCTGAAACATTCAAGATCAATGGTGGCAAAAAACCCGGCAGGCTAACCCCTACTGTAATCGGAAGGGATTCAATTGGCTTTTTTTTCTCCCGTGTTGTAATAATGAGAACCCACTACATTCTTAACGATTGGCTTTTAAAGTTATGTTAACTCGTGTTTTTAAGGCAGCAGTTGAACTCAAGCTGTGTTTTTATCCCTTATCTTAATAGCAAGCCTTCACGCTGAGTAAACTTACGACTCCTCTGCTCAAACGCACTTATTTGAATAATCAAGTTCTCTATGCCCATACTGGAAACAAGAGAGTGAAACGTGTTATCGTTAAAGAGCGGAGTGCATGAGATGTGTGCAAATGTGGCTCTTGTACATTTCAGTTTGAAAAAAAACTCTCCTCATTTGCAAATGCTAATTTCTTGGCCGTACAACTCCGCTCCCCTTCCAGTCAGTGGAGTCTGGAAAACTGCCACTGATCTGACATTCTGGTCTTTTCAGCAGTTAGAATCACCGAATCCTGATCCGTGATTACCAACAGGAAACTAAACTTCTCCCAGAAGCCAGATCATTCTCAAAAGGCTAATAGTTGACACGGTACAAAGTCTTTGAGCTTGTTTGTATGACATTGATGAACACTGCACACTGCTGCCTGCATTAATTAGCTCTTTGATTGACTGAAGCTCGGAGTCGATGTCTGGCCTGTGAGCACCAGTGGATCGAATCATTGTGTCCTTGTGGAGAATTCATAAAGTGGGAAAGCAGTGCTGGTCCCAGAGAGAGAAGTCCCGACAAAGGAGGCTTTGAATGTGTAATTTTATCACTGTATCCTGATTTTTACATCAGGCTTCCAGTAACTAATTACGGGGAGCTGGTTTTTCCAGGTGCTGTGTTGTGATTAGTAGGCAGAACCTCAAATCATTGCTCCATTGAAACTGTATTTTGCGGGATAAGAACAGAGATCCAAGCTTTGCTCCAACATGTTGGGTTCGAGGCTGATCTGACGAAGTGCCGGCAAATGTTTGATGCCACATCTCACAGATAAATCCTCCAAAGTCCAAACAGTGTGGTGCAACTTGCCTTTTATAGTCAGAACACATAATCCTATGTAGCAACCACAGAAAGAATGTGTCTGGTAAACTCATTCAGATCTTGGAAAGCTGTGCAGGGGAAAGAGGGAAAGTTCATTTCTATATATCTGAACGGATGATTTAGACCTGAAGCTGCAGCGTCAACACTTCTCTTATCACGCTGAGTTGGCCAAACCAGCACATTTGATTAATATACGTATGTCTCGACGGCAAAAGTATTGATTTATTGCTTATATTACTGAGCTTGATGGTTTTTTTCATAGTTTATTTGTCATACTCTGTGACAAATCTTCCACTTGTTTGATAAAATAGTTGTTGACGAGCACCAAATGATTATTCCATAAAAACTGGAATGTAATAATTGTTTATATGTTGTTGTGTTTTTTTTTGGCATTGTGAATCTTTGTGTGTGCGTCATCAATGCAAAATGCAGTCCTGGACTCACCTACTGTGGCAGGGATTACCACAGAGGCCAATTCAAAGATGGGTGTGGTCCGACCCCCATCAAGAATATCGCTGTGTTGCTGGGAAACATAGCTGGTGTGATCCCTTCACATATTGTTCTCTAATTAAATCAAACATTTTTTATGGAAAAGCAAATGTGACTGATTTGCTTTACACAAGAGGTGATGTACTTTCCAAGGAATAGGCAAACACTCGACTCTTCTCTGAAAATGGGCTCAAACGGATAATGAGACGTACAAAGCTGTGCATTCCAAAAACCATGACGGTTCTTATGGATTTTTTGTTTGTTTTTTTAGAGCGGTAACACAACACACCCAGACACACACGCAAGCACATACAGAGCCAGGGGGAGAGAAACAGTCAATGTCTCGACACTTTGGAAAAGTGCTGTGGGTGGTTTATTGATTAAACCTCCGAGGTCACTGTGTGTGTGTGTCTGTGTGTGTGTGTGTGTGTGTGGCCTCGTGTGTCAGCGGCTGGCGGTATTTATCCGTGCTGATCTTAGAAGACAAGAGACGAGGTGTTGGCTCGGCCTGAGGGGACAGCTCGAGCTCGATAGAGAAAGAAGACACGTGGAGAAGGAAAGTAACCATGTTGGAAACAAATGTCATTGGCGTTAAGAAGCTCCGTCCCCTGGGATGCACCTCTGTGTGCCGGCAAAGTTGCCTGTCTGTCTGCCTTTCTTCCCATCTGTCTGTCTAAATACTGCATTAGAATTGACTTACATATTTGTTCTGCCTCTTGAACCTCCTCCCTCTTTTTATTCCATTTGCAAGCAACTGACTCCCTCAAAAAGCCGGATTTGCCACGGACTCAGAATCTAGTGTGGATCAGCGGTTAGCTCTGTTGCTTTGAAGCTAAAAAAGCTCCAGAGTACCACTTCATAATCGACTTGGATTCTGCATCATCTCTTTTCAGAGCTCTGGTTCCATCCCACTGTCCCAAAATGTGCACATAGGCAGTCATGGCGACCTGTTCTGGGTGCATAATGCCTCAAATCCAGTCTGAGCAGGATAAACCCCGGCCTCCAATGACCCAGCACAGGATGAGCGGGACTAGACAATGGATGGAGGGAATCCTCTGTTCATTTACAAACCCATGCTAGCGGGCAGGAGTTTTAAAATGTGGAAAATAGTGGTTGTATACTGCACATAAAACACATAAAAAAGACAATTGTTTGAATCTATGTAGTAAATGGACTCTATTTATATTGCGCTTATTTACCTTTCAAAATGTTTTAAGGACAATTATCAATCACCCATCCACAAACACATTCATACACATTGTTCTTTCTGTCACACAGCTTTGAAACAGCTTTTAGGAATAATTTGGGGTTCACAACCCAGACACAACACAACCCAGACTAGAGGAGACGCAGATCAAACTGCTGAACTTCTGTTTAGTGGACGACCCGCTCTACCTCCTGAACTAACTTGCAAATCCAAATATGTATCGTACTATGTTCTATTATGTAATTGTAAAACAAGTTTATTAATATTTCCATGTGAGCATCTGTAAAATGTTGAGCGACTCCTCAGTAGTGGTTTGATATTGGAACAAGACATTCCCCCTACTTTACAAAGTATTTAACTACCTGCAGGACTTGGCATGTCCATTCAAGCTTCACACTTGATGATAAATTGATGTTACACGTCCAAGAAATTAGCAAAAGGGACATTATCCCAGCTGCATATACTGTAAAGACACATATTGATATAGTTATTTAAGATGTGACGACCGCTATATGTCAGATGAAACCATTTTTAAAAGTGTCTGCTTTTGATATTTACTCCTTGTGGGCCAATAGATTCACAAACATACCCAACTTGAAGAGTAAACGTTACGGGTAAGTTTCTTCTCGACTTTTAAAGGTGAGTAAAATCCTGTTGATTACAGTTTGAATCACGGTTTGCACCTTGAAAAGCCGTAAACAAACTTAACCTGAAGATTTACGATTACTCAAATCAAACCTGAGCCCGATAGAATTTGTAAATAATTCAAACCGCTAATGATCCACCCGAGACCATCATTTATTCCATTCATAATTCATCGCTGTCTTATAGTGTGGTCCCACTGCCACCACAGTGTACCAAGCCCCCGACTCACCTTCATTCAAAATGCATCACCTCTGATTAATGTCCCGGCTTCCACTGACTTTGTACCTGCACTCCATCGTTATCTGCATCCCTCATTCTCTCTGTGGCCATAGAAGATACATAAACTTTTATATTCACTCTGAACTAAGTGAGATGCTCCTGCTTTATGTGTATGTGTGTGTGTGTGTGTGTGTGTATGAAGCGTGTGCACTCGCTGTCACAGCTGATGGCAGGACCATAAATCAGAATAGTTTCTCACTGCCAGGTGCACTATAGTCCATAAAGCATTGCATTACATTACCCACCACTCACTCACACACACACCTGTGCACACACTGAGGTGTGCCACACCGCGGGGATGAGAGCAGGGGAGGTCGGAGAGCCTGACTTTCACTTATAACTTATTCATGCTTCACGCCGTCATCCAGCACACCTGGGAAAAAGTCAATTTTTTCTCCCAGCGGGACGGCACATCTAAAGCAGCGGCGTACGACTTTAAAATAACAACTTGCTCCTCAAGCATCCTCCCATGCAGTGTCCTATTACCTCCTTCGGGGGGACTGCGAATGACAGAGTTGGACTCACCCAAAGTGCAGCTCGGCAGCGGCGGCGCACCCCCTCCGGCCCACGGCAGGCACCGGAGACATCCATCCTGAAAAGGTCACAAGGGAAAGAAACATGATGTCGTTCTCAGTCTTATTTCTTGTGCACATGATCAGTTTTTATCGTTTCCATCAAATCTATTCACATTTGACATATTAGAACCGTGCAGACCTCCAACCAGCAAACAATGAGGCGGGAGGTGCAGTCTGTTGATGCACTAACTGGAGGGTTATACATTGGTCATAATTAGGGATCTCATTTTTGATTTCTCATATCCGCTGTCTTCACATGAGGACAACGTAATGATCCTCCCTCTCGCCCCAGAGCTCGGAATATATTTTTAAATTGGATTTGCTCGCACCCTGGGCTCAAAGGAAGAGGAGGGAAGAGAATTTGTTCATGCCTCATCAAACCCTTATTCCACTCAACACCAGAAGTACTGCAGATACACTCGGCTCCTTCTCTATGGGGGGAATATGAATAGATAATGCAGTGACGCCTGGAGTAGCATATTTGCTTAAAGAACAACTGTGTGACAGTAATCTCCAGAGAGTGAGGGGATAATTACCAAGCGGTGCATGACATTCTGTGACCTATTATAGTCTAGTGTGTTATAGTAACTACAACCCATGTTGGTCTTCATTATGATATTTGACACTGGCGAGGATAAAAATAAGGAAATTCAAAGTTGAAATTTTGCACCAATGCTTTATTTTTGGCACCTTCCCCCAGGGGATTTTTCATAAAACCTTATTTTGAAGAAAATAAATTCATGAACAACATATGTGTCTCAAAATAAACAAACTAAAGACCTATTGTGGGATCATGTTGTTGTCTTCACCCCCTATTGCATAGATAGAAATGTACCTGATGTAACTCAGGTGCAAATTGTGTTCACAGACAAATATCTTGTGGAAGTATAATTCAGCTGACTGGTGAACTGACTGTGTTTTTCCTTCCTCATGTGACATTTTTTTTTATTTATCCTGGTTTGAACATTGTTAGAATAAAAAAATACACAAGTCAATACATATATGTCTCTTCTCCTTTTTAGACTTTTGAATGAAGAATTTCCACTTCCATTCACTCAAAGCTGTATTAATACATTCATTTCAGTAACGCTCTCTCTTGATAATTGCACTTGATCTGACTGTTTGTGACTGATTGTGTGATTGTGGGTGTGATAACAGTGAGATTGTGTGGCGGTCATGCTGTGACAGCTGCTGATGGTTTGGGATTGAGGCGTAGACGCCGGGACGTGACTCCCTTTGTGACAGTTTGGGGACACGTTGGGTCTGGTGACAGCAAATGATGATGCCGACTGACACCCATATATACTGTACACGTGCGTGTGTGTGTGTGTGTGTGTGTGTGTGTGTGTAGGTCCTGGAGGATTTTGTGAGTTTGCACGGGCATATTTGCATTAGCCTGGATAATGTTGCAGAGAATTCCTTCAGGGCGACAGAGGATGACCTTGAGCTGCTGCTGCTGGTGAATGTGTCAGATTCAGGCAATGGATCTAGATGCGTTTGTGTATGTGTGTGTGTGTGTGTGTGTGTGTGTGTGTGTGTGTGTTTGTGGGGTGTGCATGCATAATTTACTAATGCACAACACTTATCTTCATGCAAACCCTGGAATCTGATAAACAGGAGCACAGTCATTGTTTTGGAAGATGATGTTTTTATCACATCCACTTTGATGCCGTGCTTGAAAGGAGGCGACAGGTTGAAGAGGCTCACGGCTGCAGGTGTTTGGAGTTTGTTAGAACTCGCCGTGACCTCAGATGCCTTCGTGGTAAACAGCAGTCATTAGAAAATATTTCGGCTGATCTCTGCTTGATTCCCTGACTCACGGTGACTGGGAGCCGTGTTTTCTGTCCTGTTCTTTCAGAGAGGCTCACTTGAGGGAAGGTTTGTCAGTGTGCATACGGTTCGACATGATCGCATGGACACACACGTTTTTAGCTTTGCTGATTCATGCAGTGACCACGTATGAGAGCATTACTTCTTCTCTTCGCATGGAATTTTACAAACTCTGTCCATCACGACCTTTGCCCTGGCTCACAAATAGCTCCTGGTAAACCACAAATCCACTCTGCTCCTGCTCAAAACTGTGTGTTGACACTCAGATATAATGTTGCTGCCCAGACGTCCTATGTGCCTCACCACCACAATCACCACTGAGCACTCTGTGGCTCCATGTTACTTTAAAAGCACAAGATGGCTTCATTATTGAACAATGGGAGGAAGTGGGGACGTGTATTTGTTTATATGAATTCTATGTTCTCTTCATTTGTTTCTTGAGAAGCTAGTTTCTTTGTCTCTTGGTACTTTTTGATTTGAAAACTCAGACATGATAGAAGCACGTCAACGTCCATTGTGTTATTGTTGCTTGGCATCGGTGTTCACATATCTAAGCTTAAGTAACACAAGGCACATTGTCATGGATGTATTCCCGGGCAGCAAATATGAATATACCAAGTAAATCTGAAGAAAGTAAGAACACGGCTAGAATTAAACACAATTATTTTTGTTTTTGTTTTCCTATTTCACCTTTAGTGACATGGACGGTTCAAGTGTGAACTGGGGAGGGAAAAAGGGGGAGGCTTAGCAATGAACGACAGTGCAGGAACTGAAAGAGGTAAAGTCAACGTGCCCACAGTAAAGGCTTTCAATTTGACAGGGTGATTTCAGGAAAATCCACGAGCAATTGCAGGAATCTGAGGGGAGTCAAAATAAAGCACATGGTTGTGTGGCAGCAGTTTAACGGGAGAGAAAGGGTTTTTAAGGGAAAGCATTACCGAATCTAAACATGTTATTAAGTTATAATGCTCTCAATATGAAAGATCACGCTCTTGATCAGTACAAGAAAAAAAAATCTATAAATCTATAGCTATCCAGATTACTGCACTTTTCCCCTCTCTCTCTCTCTCTCTCTCGATTTATGACGACTCTGGATACCAGAAAGAGTCCAGCCACATTTTAACGCCCATCACTTAGGCTTCTTTATCTCCTCCGCTCCCGACTCCTCCCTGCTCCAAATCTCTTAATCTGTCCGTCTGTCTTCCTCCCTCTCGTCCTCTTTCTCTCTCTCTCTCAACAAAAAATCTGTTTTCAGTCCATCTCTGGGTATTAGTTTCTCCCTGATTAGATCAGCTCACTCACCGGGGTCACCTGACGGAGACAGATAACTCACAGACACTGCGGCGGAATACACTCGCACGACCCACTCTGAGATACCGATACCCTAATCCTAACCAAGTGCGCTTCAAAGCAGCTGACGTGTCTCCGCTCGGCCGGTACCGGCTGTACATCTCCTCGGTGCTAATTGGAAGCAGACCCTTAAAGCCTGCATGTGAAGTCGCTTTTGAAGGCCAGAGGTCAGCGTGAGGGGAAATGTGTTTGACATTTCCCCAAAAAGAAAGAAAGTAAACTATAGCTCTGGCCATGAAGGTGCTTCAAAAAAGGTCAAACACAAATTTTTCCGGGGCAGCGAGGCTTGATCGCACTTAGTAAATGTACGAATGGCTCTGCAGGATATCTCCCAGCCTCCCATGAGTCATGCAATATGAATGCATATCTAATGTACTGTCCAAGACAGTGATCAGTGACCGGGGCGGTTTTAGGATACCATATATCTCAGTCATAAAGATGCCTCTGGGAGATAATATGCTGATGAAGCTCATGTGTGTATATCTTAATGTGTGTGTGGGAGAATGCTGACTTTGCATTGTTGGACAGCCTACAGTGCATGTTCTTTTGGGTTTATTTCACCTGGGAGGTTGAGTGAGAGCCGTTCGAGATATCAAAGTGTTTGGCGGTCACGTGTCTTAAGTGCACACGTGTGGTGAGAATCCCACAAAAACCCCAGGCTACCCACGGAGCCTGTGCCCTCTGCAAAAGGTCTCGGTCATAACCCTGTCGTGCTTTATCCCCGTAATGGTCTCACCATGAGAGCCGAGGCAGACTTCGGCGCATTCCGCTCATTCTTGGTTGTTAAAAATAAGACCTCTCTAAAGTGAAAAGTAGAGGCCAGCGTTCCTAAATTTACAGAGCGGTCATGGGAGAGTTGTAAATGGAGTCAAAAGTTTGCTTTTTGTCTTCCTTATTCTACAGGAAAAAAAAAGAAGGTTTAAATAGCTAATCTTTAATCGCCATTTCCTATTCATTTGATTTAGCAGTAAAGCTTTGACAAATTACGAAAGCTGGCTGAATATGCATAATTCAAATGGGAGTTTCTTGAAAAGCACAAAACTGAAGCCATGAAGATTAGAACAAAACTGCTAAAAAATGTTTTTAAATGTAACATTACCACAAAGGGAAATTAAGCTTTTCCTTGTCCATTCTGCCTGGAAAATTCAGTCATTATCATTCTGAACTCAATATCCTCTGTCTGTATTTGCACAATGTCATTAGCTCATTGGAATATCACCCAGGGCGAGATGGGAACATATAGTTCAAGGTGAAAAACAGCCACACGACTTTGCGGCATGGTGGCAGAGGACGCCTGGAAAAAGCTGCAGTCAGACTGTGGTCGGTTAAAGCATTGTTCACAGCCTTTGTCATTTAGTTGTGCTGTCTGTTCTTGTTGCACGTTTACTCATTGTGTTATTTTTCCTGAATCTGCAGCGCGTGTGTTACTATACATTTGCCAACATTTAAAAGATCACAATTATTTACATACTTTTCCTTCCAATTATTTTTGTACTGGTTAAACGATATGACAGACAAGAGTGAGACAGAAGTAGACACAGAGAGCTCAAAGGATAATAGCATAATGGGATAACATTACAAAGTAGTAAGGCAGCAACAATAGAGCAGCTATTTATGCACGTGGCGATATGTAAAGAGTCGAGCAATAAGGATTAGGATGGATTAAGTGTTATTATTATATTAAGTCTGCACCCATTTTCTAGTTCCTTGAGGTAGAGAAGTTATTGTACCAGAGAACATATAGGATCTGGATGTCTTGTGTTATACTGTTTCAAGTGGAGGTGACAATACTAACTCTTTGCCTAAATATCCTCCTGAAATGTTAAGTAGCAGACTGAAAAACGCTGGAAGCTTATGAAAAATCAATAAGAGTTTAACTGTACTTACTGTTTAAGTATGCTGGCTCTGCACACAACCTAACCTACTCTTGGCAGGAGCTATGTGACAGTATTAGATTAACAATTGAGATAAGAATGCAAAACCATTCTGACCACTGACATGCATTAGAAGCTATGTAAGTGAACCAAACAGCAGCAAGTCTCTCCAAACAAAAACAGGAATACTCAAAATCTAATAAAAGTCTAATAACTGAGACTAAAATTGAAAAAGCCATCATTACACAACATATAGCACCATAACCTAATATAACCATCCTTCTAGTAATCACAAGCAATTTTTTGAGAATCGTGTGGCTCATTCTAAAAGGATCACTTTGAAAGAAAGGGACCGACCTTTGACCTCCAGTCTCCTTTCAGATTGTACTACCTAAGTCATTCATTCTTATTGCACATGTATTGTCTTTTTACCACAAACTGTGAGTGTTTGCCTTTATAATATTTAACTTTCTGATGGACCGGCAGAGAGGATTTAAAAAGTTAGCCGTCTCGCTCGTGGCTGAGAACTGACCCAAGATGGAAAACTCTTCCCTCGTCCTTTTCCAGAAAAACATTCTTTCGCAGCCACTTCACCTCAAATGATCCCCCTCCATTTCCTGGAAACACACAGCCAGCATCCCACCAGTGTCCACACACACACACCCCCACACAAATACACAAATGTCTAAATATTATACACAAACATATTGAAGGCACAAGCTGTTTAATGAAAAATGGCATCAATGGTACATCTGCGCTAATAAACAAGTAGCATGTTTTCTCATAAGCTGAAACTTGTGTTGAAACTTCTCACAGAATCCTCTGAAGGATCTTTGGCCCCCAACTGTAAAAGCTTATTTTAAGTGACCGTGTGGGAGTTAACAATCACTTTAATATAAATCTGTCAGTTCTTGGCATTTCAAGCTTTCTGGAATTTATCAACACTGTCAATCGATGCATTAAAGCAGAAACAAATAAAAGTCCTGACTGCACAGGATGGAATTGAACCAACAATTCTTTGCAGAGTAAGAAACCTTTTTCGACACTGCATGACTCACTCCCCTAGGGCAAAATGTTAGGGATTATTTGGAATCAAGCTCCCAATAGCAGCTGGCTTTCAAAGCTTCCTCATCACATGGACTGTTAAGATTTAACTCAAGGTTTGGGAAAATCAGTTTCCTATTTGTGGCTCTGGAGCAGCGTGGGCAGCGTGTCGGACATGAAGGGAAGGTGTTGTTTACCCTTCATGTCTGATATCGGCTGATGAATTTAGTCATGTTGATCAAAGATTGTGTGTTTGCAGAGCGGTGTGTCTCCAGTGGGAGGGTGAATGACTGACTTGCATCTTGGAGATTATTTTAAGCTGCTTTGCTTGTGGGCAGTTAAAAAAAAAGGTGGGAGGGGTTGTTTTTATGGGTAGTGGCCAAAACAAATGGAAGTTTTAAGGTGGAGGGAGGGGGGGGGACAGCAGACGGTTGGCAGCCACTGACGATGTATCACGGGTGCCAAAGTGGAAATAGATGGATTGTCTCTCTCATCTTTCACGACTTAATTGCATTCAACTTTAATTGTGTGTTATGTTAATGATGCTTTTAAAAGGATTTAGAGATATTTTAAACGAATGTGACTTCCAGACCCTCCACTACGCTTTCTGCCGACCTCCAAACCGCTACAAAGCCCTGTTATAGTATCCCAAACACAATAGCAGCCACAGAATTATTTATTTTGACTGCAGTGACAGTTTTTAACAAATATGGCTAGAGAATATTTTTCCTGAATGTTCCCGTCTGTATCTTTAATGGCAGGTTTCATGTTATATCATACAGAAGTACACTAATACATAACGGCGCTGTAACATCATATACATCATGTATGATTGGTTTTCATTTTCAAACTATTGAGTGTCAATTTTGAGTTAAAGGTTCAGTGTGTAGGATTAAGTGACATCTAGTGGTGAAGTTGCATGTTGCAGCCGAATATCCTTCCCTTCCAAACATGAAAGAGAACCTGTAGCCTTCAGTTGGCATAAAAACTCAAAAGGTCTTTAGTTTGTCGAGTCTGGGCTACTGTAAAAAAACATGGTGGCCTCCGTGGAGAGGAGCCGCTCCTAATGTAAATATACTTTATATATAAAGTATTTAAATATAAAGGAGCTGTTCTAGGGTAGAGAAAACAATATAAATATAAAATCACTAACATGATTTTATATTCAATTTCTGCCATTAGATCCCCTTTCACCTGAATCCTACACACTGAACCTTTAACTATACATAATTATGACTTGGAAGTAACCACAAATTAATTATTACAATAACGATCATATGACGTGAACCCATAACAAGCTTCTGTTTCAAATTAAAATCTTTCCAGCAGCTAAAAGGATCCTTCCCTGCATTTAAAGCTTTCCAAAAGAGAACCTGAGAGTGTGACACAACATGACGTTGTTGTAACCTTGATAAAATAAGTGATGTAGAACTCTGCATTTTAATGAACAATCCATGAGAGATACTACAGGCGTGCGCACTCGCATCAGTGGATGTTACTCATTTGTGTTTTGCCTCTAACATTCAGCCCCCGCAAACAAGGATGTGAAGTCACAGTTGTGAAATGATGGTGAATAAACAGCGGGCAAAGAGATCACAAACTGTAAACAATGTGCAGTGATGCCGAAACTCTGCCATTCCCAATCTTAGTGTGTCACGTCGGCAAAATGATCGCCGGCTTATTTGTTGTCAGAGCAGGAGTTTGAGGGAAGACTGATGCAAGGTCTCGGTCAGAGGAGAGAATATAAAGTACAGAAATGTGACTCCTGGTCATTAGAAATGTGCCTTCTAAAGCCGTCTGACAAGATTTGCATCTTGCATCTTTTTCACTTGCTTGCTTTTGTCAGAACCCCCTGGGAGTTGCAGAGTGTGAAAGCAAGACTTTTGCACATATCGCACGTGAACTTTGCCCATTCCTTCTCCAGATATCAGTCTTTCTATCAGTCGATTGTGCACATAGACACACGGAAAGAAGCGATGCATTCTTGGTGCAAGCTTCAGTTGAAGTGAATAGGAGTTGGTGTGAATAGGCACAAACGACATCGGCTGTTATTAGCACGGACGTTTGGGAATAATAAAAGTTAAAAGGGGTGAAGATCAAAGTGAGGTCATATCACGCGTACAGTAAGTTGGCTTCCGACTGGCAGATTGTGTTCATGCACCCAGTACACATGCATGCAAGCAAGGACAAGTACACACACACGCACACACAAACACACACACAACCACAATGTGACTGCCAGCTCACACTTGCACACAGGCGGCCCAGACTCCACCCGCACTGGTTCAGTGATTGGCCTACTTAGAGGCAGGGCAGGCCACTGGCAGATTTGAATACAGGGAAACAGAAGGGGAGGGATGGACAGAGAGGAGGGGGAGGAGGGGCTGGGGAGATGGAGAGAGAGAGAGAGAGAGAGAGAGAGAGAGGGAGAGGGGGGCGGTGCACTAGTTCGTCCCCTCTCTCTCTCTCTCTCTCTCTCTCTCTGCCGGGTCAGGGTGGAAGGGCTTACACGGGCAGGGGAGGAAACATGTCATGAGGTGATGACACAGCCATAGAGACGTGTATCCACATCCTCGCTGACTCCCAACTTTGCTGCTCACCGCCGCTGCTGCTGCGTCCCACAGAGGAGAGAGGGGAGCCAAAGATAGCCTCCGTCCGCCCCCCCGCCCCAACCTCTCTCTCACTCTTCCTCTCTTTTTCATTTTGTTTGTGGATGATGGGATTTTAATCATGTGGAAGGTAAGAAGGGAGGATGAGGAGAGGGACGTGTGCTTTTTTGTCTGTTTCTCCTTCTTTGCAGTTTACCTAAAGTCTTGCGAGCGTCTCTCTGGGGGATTCCCGTCTCCTGCCTCCACCCTCCATCTCAACTCAGAAATTATTCACAGTGGGGAAACGAGGAGCGTTTGGAGTTGAGTGCCAGCATTACAGGAATGATAATGATAGAGCAGTGGCTTTCGGGACTCAGCCAATAAGTGTTGTGGAGTCATGTGTGTGATGGTTGAGGGGGGAACTTCTGCAGGAGCAGTTGCTGAACTCACATTTAGAAACAGGGGACTTCAGCTTTTAACCATCTGCTCTGTGTGATGATGAATGAGTCGTCTCATTCTGGCTGGTTTGATTCTGTCAATTATTTGAACTCTGAGTAACTTTTGAGCGACAGAAACTTTGTTCTGTTTTGCTTTGGTCTCCTGAAACGTGTGGTTAACTTTAACTGAAGCAGAATTTAAAGGAGAGATGGATTCAGTGTTTATTATGAAATCATTTACCTAAAAGAAAAAGGCACATGGAATTATGCATGTGTGTGTGTTTATGTGTTAGTGGGTGGCGATGGCTGTGCTGCGTGTGAAAGTCTGTTTTGTGCGACCCAATTTCCAAAAGCCACTGTGTGTGTGCTTGTGTGTGTTTTTGTGTGTTTGTGCGTTTTTGAGGTTGCTTCAAGCCCAAGACACATGAAGACAGGAGACGGTGCCTTGAGGGATGCTTAAAATGTGTGTGTGTGTGTTTGTGTGAGTGTGCAGTTGAGTGCTGGGAGCGAGCGTGAGTGGTTTTAAAGGTCTCGGATGTTTGGTCTTTTTTGCACTTAGGAGGAAGGACATTTGACAGCCTTAGTTAAACAGCTGGGGGGTTGGGGGGGACACATTTTGCCACATGCCACTTTTTACAACATTTTCTATGTGTTATAGTTACACATCCTATGCAGCCCCTACATCTTTAGTCAGTGTCTGGTTTTAACAGCCCTCCAGAGGTCAGAGGGTAAATCAAATTTCACAGCATCTCCTGTGGGCCGGGCACGTCCAGGACGCCTCGTTGCAATGCTTGTGCAAGTGTGCGTGCGTCTTGTGTGTGCTGAGGCGTGTGTGGGTATGTGTGTGTGTATGTGTGACAGCTGGCTGCCACAGGCTCAGCGCTACACTGCTGATCCCTCTCACCTGCTCTGGGTCACAGGGATGAAGGAAACCCAGGTTCAGCGTTTGATCTACGAGACAATGGGGAAGTGGAGGGAGGGAGGGAGGTCACTGTAACTGCACATTAAAGTGTGAGTTCAATGAATGATTGTAACTTTGAATTTAATAGAAGTATTCTATAGATTTTAATCCTCAAATACACTTTAAAGTGTGTATTCATTTATCTTTTTGTTCAGTTGTACACTTGCAGTTTGCCTCATCCCACATTTGTTTTGACATGTGCAGACGAGGAAGTACAAAAAAAGGCTTTGTCTGATTGGTTGTCACGGTGGCGACCGATATAGCAACAATAGTATTGTCGCCGTCTCGTTTCCTGTCCCCCCCCCCACACACACACACGTTTGTCAGGGCCTTGAGCTTGAGAAAAGCATGCCCCCCACCCCCCCCTAACCTGAAGATCGACTGTGGGAACCTTGCAGACAAATGTTGTGAAGGCAGCATTGTCTTTTTTTCTTTTCTGTGCAGTTTGTGTAGTCTTGGCAGTAGGAGGTAAACAAAAAAAGGTGCCCTGTTGATTTTTATAAAGAATCAGAGCAGAGTAAGTGCTGATGCTTTTAAATCACAAGGGGGTGATTTCAGGGAAAACGTTGCAGCCTGTTGATGATAGCACAAAAACGGGGAGGTGTAACACATGAGCAATCTTATCTCTCTCTAATTGGTTAATTTGATCTTCAAAGCGTCAGCATCCGCCCACTTCAGAGGCTTCGGGAGCAAACTACTAATTGCTGTCTAAACATCCTTCAAAAGGAAAGACCCCATTTAGTTCCTCCTTTTCAGCTACGTACGCCCCTTATTTCCACTCCACTTCGGTTCATTCTGTTCAGCCCAGTGCGTTCTTTAATCACCAAGCGAAGAAGATGAGAGTGCAACGTTGTCATGGGAACTTCAGAAATTTTGACAATGAGCACAGTGGGCTCTGCGAGACTTGGCAGCTTGTGCAGGCCTGTTGAGAGGATAAGTGGTTCCTCAAACTTTTTCTCTTTTTCTTTTAAAGTTGTCAGAAGCGTCGAGATTACTTTACAAATCTTGAGTGAGGTATTACCCGAGAGTTTTTACATTTGAGCTATAAACACTACACCGACTTCTCGCACAATTTGCAGCAGAAGTTTCCAATTGTGTTTCATTTGAATGCAAAAGAGGGACGGTAAAGAGTTTGCTTTGTGCATCATATTTCACGCACTAGGGCTTTCTCACTGACCACTTGCTGAAATCACATTTTGCTCTGCAGAGACGTGCAAATAAAAGCATCAATAAAAGTCACAAAGCTCAAGCTCCTTCCCTTTGAAGGACTTGATAAAATATGACCTTCTACAGTTGCAGCGGTTCTTGGAGAGTGCTGCCCTCGAAGGTGTCGGCCACTGCTTAGTTTGAGTTATTTTCCTGTCTGAGATTGTTAGTCTGAAGAAATGCCGCGGTCATTCGATATGCATCCAGGGCTTTTTGGGTTAATCCGCTGCAGGCCAACGGATTCAAAGTCGGGTCACTTCATTCCGGAGTCTCGCGAAAGTTCAGCAGTAGGTTTCATACCCTCCCCTCTCGTGTAAACACAGATCACGTGAGGCCTCACCTTGCCCCACAATGTCACCGTGCCTGCTCAAAATGTGCACGATCCCATGGAAGTGTAAACACATTCCCATGCTGTCCATGTGTTAAGCATTATGACACACAATATCCTCTGTGATGTCGGGTAGCGGGGTCATATCAGGCATGTTCGGGGTTAAACCGTGGTCACATAGTCAAAGAAGTAGAAACAGGTTTTCTCGACAGGGTGCAGTCGCATGACTTCAAGCACCAACCGCTCTCCTCCCACACCTCCGCTCAACCAGCTCTCTGAGGCCACTCGCAAGTTGAAAACATCAGATCATAGATGTGATGATAGACAAGCGCTTTGGAGGAAAACCACTCTTTAATCGCCAAGCTCCCAATTTGCAATTTTGGACTCACTGATGATGGAGGGTGGCGTTATCTAAATTTGTGGGGCGTTGAAAGTTAACAGAGCTCCACACGAATGCTCCATCATCCTAATGATGTGATGCCACCGACTGAGATAAACTGGAGACATTCTGGTGAGGGATGGACCACAAGTGGGATTTCACTAGGAATTTAAAGCCAGAAAAGTGAAGTGAATCATGTTACTCTGAGTATCTGTTGCAGGACAGTGATTTCTATCAGTGTGGTGAGCCTTAAGGGACAGGATACAAATTTAAATGGAGGAATAGAAGTTTGGGAAAGGGGGAGGATGTTATTTCAGGAAAGGTAAAGTAGTTTAACTTTTGGTTTTGAGATTCTTCCTTCCCCATCCTTACTTTATATTAACTGTAAGCTTTCCTTGGCAATATGTTTAATACATCATTGAATAACTTAAAGATGGGCCTTGATTCATTAAAAGTATATATATATTTAAAAAGTGTATATATTGAATCTTAGATTCACTTCCATATTGAAATAAGTTGCAGCACTTATTGATATGTTATTGGGACGATGCTGTATTTGATTTTCTAACTGAAGAGTGGAAAATAAAATTTTAATAACCCTAAGGAGGGTGTTTCCCCTTGTTTTGCTCCTGCACCGCTTACCACCGTTTTTTTCTTCACTCGATCTTGACGTCACTGTGTGTTAAGTGTGTTGCTCTGTATGTCAGTGTGTGTGTGTGTGTGTGTGTGGTGGGGTGACATTCAACCCGTCGCAATATGTCTTTGACGACACAAGACTTGTTGTTTTTATGCCCTATAAATCATGCGGCAATGTGCCTGATGTGGGTCACACAAGCGCAAGATCCCAGACAGAGCCCACAACACACACACACACACACAGCCGACGACAACCCGCAATCGCAAATGTCACCCTTTATCATTATCACTAATAGCCTCGGCATCCAGGACTACAACCAGCCAATCCGGTTAGGTGTGACTGACCGCTTTCTGAACATGAAAGACTGTGATTGGTCACGGCCAGTGTGGTAGGAAGCGGATTAGGGATCAACATGGCAGGGTGTCTGGAATCAGACAAAGGCAGTATGTGTGTGTGTGGGGTGTGTGTGTGTGTGTGTGTGTGAAGGAGAGTGTGTGTGTGTGTCAGCAGTTAGTGTTCTTAACTTATTAACGACCCAGAGAGTGCAGCTTTACACTGGACAGGGTGAGGAGGAGGAAGATGGGGAGGTGGTAGGGGAGAGGAAACAAGAAGAAGAAGAAGAGGAAGATGAGGAGAAGGCTGAGGGTAGGATGTGGAGAGATGAGAGAGATTTGGAAACCTAATTCTCCTTTGAATTTAACATCTAAAGCTCTCAACTTCTATATCACTCAGCTCTAGGTTTGGGCATCAGCATCTCCACCCAAGTATATTCTTCTGTCCTAATTGGACACACACAGCTCCTGCACTTGCACTCCAGCATACTGTGGACTATATGAGATGAATTTCCTCCAGCACAAGCACTGCAAGATGTATCATGAGCTTCCTACAAGCAGTGGCCAATACAAATGTTTTGCCTGGAAGTGCTTTATTGCTGTCGTAGAATATTTTGCCGAGGGGAAATGTCAGCACTCCTTAAGCATGGCTGCAGCTACACACACTGCGCAGCAAGGAAAACATATCCTTTCTGTTAAAATCAATGTAAAGGGGAAATATGTGGCGACCTTGGCACGGAGGGCGCGACCCTGAAAAGACGACTTGTTCTCGCCGGCTCCGCGAGGTCGAGGGTTAATCTGTCGTCGAGCGCTATCCTGCCGCTGCTGCAGAAAAGCAGATTATGTTTTTTGTTAATGGCAAATCTCATAAGCAGTGGAGTTGATCTCTAAAATTCTGTGACAGATTTGAGTAAAGACGGTGTCAGGAGGTTTTTGATGTTCAAGAAACAGGGGAGTTTAAAAAAATACATATACACACACAGCGGTAGAGAGTGGGTCATAATTCATACAAAAATGTCAATTATTTATTTAGTTTTTTTCATAAAAATGTGAATAATTGAGCGCAGGTTCTTACTCTGCATGTCCCCTATTGTGAAAGTAGGAGATGTTTGTGAGCAGGTTTTAATCATGTGATACTAAAGATGTCGGATGTAACTGCAAATAGCTGCGAATTTAACCGGTAAAATGTACAAATTTAACTTGGCGAGCTACTGCGAGGAATTACCTGCGATGTAAGATCTGTCACAGCTGTCGTCATATTTCAGAAACGGTTTTGATTACAAATTTTTGCATCAACGCCGTTTGTTCTCCCGCAAAACGTCACAAAAGGCTGACAGGCAGATGTTGTCGTATTTACCCTCGGTTTTCAGTTGCTTTCTCTCAGCTCCTGTGAGTTAAGCGAGGAATTGGAACGGCACAATCATACAGGGAGACACACACTCACACACAGATGATGATGATTATGTGAGCCAGGTCAATCGGGATGACCTACTTCTCAGTTCTGCTCCGTGGACTGCCACAGCCGCTCACATCACCCACACAAATGTGTTTTTTTTCTCTCTTTTTTTTTGGCAGTGGAGAGTGGTTGGGGGGGGTTAAATAGCTTTTTTTTTATCCTGCTTACTAGAATTATTGTTGTGTGACTTCATGTCATGTCATTTGCTGGGAGGGGATCTGGAAAGCCAATGGCTCCCTTCAGAGAAGCACAACTTTTTTTTAAGCTCAATTTGTTGAGCGATAGCGTCGTTGAAATATTAATTTCAACGAAACGGAAATTAAATAAAAATCCCCCCCCGAAGCAAAATTTGAGGAGGACATTAGAATATGAAACTGAGTCGACCCACAATTATTCACAATTATCCACAGAACAGCAGCATAAAGTGCAGCTCTATGGATTTTGCAGGACTCACATTTTATTCCCCATTTCATAAGAAGAAATAACATATTATGTTTTTTGGTGCTCTTGTTGGATGAGTTATAGAAAATGGATGGAAAGAGCTCCCTATGAAAATTTTAACAGCTTAAACTGTGAGTGAAAAAAAAAGCAACAACCTCCTTGGGCCCGACGTTAATAAAAGATTCAGAAGTGGAGCGACAGACTAATGGGGTTGAGTCGCCCATAATACAAACAGGAAGACAGATCTAAAGTCAGACTGGGATAATGTCATTCGTCAGTAATTCTCATTGGCTTAGGAGTCATTGCACATTCTTCAAATCCTCAAAAGTGACGTTGGAATTTGTGCTGACGCAACCCTTAAAAAAACGCTCAGTTGAAAAGGTTATTTTGTTGACATTTACGGATCAGAGACCATCCGGGGAAGTTTTCTTACGAAAAACAAAAAACCAGCAGGCATCCGAGAGCAACATCAGGGCAATGACATTTGTAACCATCAAAATAGAGATGCAGCATTTGACCCCTGTTACAGTCAGAGGCAGAGAAACACGAAACTGCCAGGGAGAGAAAGTGAGGGAGGGGTGGATTTGTCTGAAGGGATGAGGGGAGGCACACACACCTGAATATATTTCTGTCGGTGTGGGAAATGTCACAGTGACTCCATGACGCAACGTTGAGAGGGTCACAAGATGTAAGACGGGAGTTGCTGCTTTATTTTTGTCAACCTTTGATGCCAATATTAGGGAATAACCGATATATATTCTTTTTTTTTAAATAATGGTAGTTAACATAACTGAGGCTCAATATTTAATACACGTATAATAAATAACAATACATAAACGATTTGCATTAGGAAAACATTGTTTCCTAATGCAAATCTTTCCTGCTTTGTTTAATCTGTAAAATAAATTTGTTAATATCAGAATCAATGCAGGTACCATTTCAAACGCTTATATCGGACGATTTTATTTGTCGGCAGCTCAAAAGGTGGGGCTCTAACCATTATGTATTTTATCCAAATCACTTTTTCATAGATTTCAGTCAAATGTGAAGTGTTGTTGCACTTGATGCACTTGTACTCTGTATTCTTGTCCATCTAAGGTTTAATACACATGTCAGCATTTATTTTTGTTGCTACTGGCCACAAAGCAGAAAAACCTGGAAATAATCTGGACGTGTTCCAGAGATATTGTTGCATCCCACCGGGATTCGGTGGATTCCCCTTTGGATCTGAAAACTCCAGCAAGGATAAGAACCCCAAAGTATGCACATAAATGGGTGTGGTCCATCTCCTTCCACCTATCTCCAAAAACATGCTGCCCCTTCAAATTAGCATCTGGGATGAAAAGTTCAAACTGCCATCCATGTTCACCATGGTTGCCTCCTCTCAGATTGGCAGCCTTGCAAGGTGGACATTCCTCGGGCAAAAGGACCATTCAGTTTCCGGATTATTTGACATCCATTCTCTCTCTTCAAAAAAGAAATTCAAATTTTCAGTTTAGAGTAAATGACGGCTGCAGAAATCTGTTTTTATGTTTTAACTTTATGGTTAAAAACAACAACAAAAAAACATAACCTTTTGCTCACTAGCAGGAGTTGCATGGAAAGGGAGGAGGAAGAACACAGTGCAGGATTCCTCCACGAGTCACTCAGCTTTGTGTTGCCCCCCACTGAAGAACATCGGTACTGACGCAGGAGATGAGCCTCTCACACACACGTGGCAGCTCCGACAGTCATGATGCTCAGAGCGATGGTTGGAAAATAAACAACTTCGCTTGGATTTTTATCAATTTCCTCCCCCAGTCTGCAGCGGTCCTCTCTTCTAACCCCCCTCAGTGACACTTCCCTCTGTCACCTCGGTGCGTGGTTCAACAGTGTCACCTATGGTGTGCTGACAGGCATTTCACCTAGTCTAACCTGCCATTCTGGATTTGTGTGATTTAGGGTCTGTGTGTTTGTCTTCTCCTGGATGTGGTGGAGTTATTCTCTTTATTGTTTAGGGGCCTTCAGGTTGTCCCTCCCCTCCCGTCGGGCAGGAAGCTGTCACAGCTCCATCCCCGTCAAACTCCCCCAGCATCGTCAGCTACTTTATTTTTCTCTTCTTTCTCAGCTCCGGTAAAATGCTGTCTGCTGTTTATATATTAGTCGGCTGACAGTTGTGTACGGGGATGGACTGCAGAGGAAAACAAGGTTATACATTAAAGCAGCACTGTGTGGCTTTTACTGAGCAACAGCGCACTCTGCAGCCACACGTAATTAATTATGTTGCGTGGTTGAGTGGTTTTCTTGTGGAGAAACTGAATGGTGGATATTACCCATGATTCCAGGCTTCCTGAACCAGAATAACTGCTGCTGTAACAAATCCCCCATACTCTGATTCGAATTCTTCATATTTTAAGATTTTCCTTGTTTTATACCGGAGATAAATGCTGGTCTTTAAGGACATTGTCCCTTTTCTAAGTCCCCATCTAACACATTTTGAAGCTGCTATTCTCAAGGTAAAAAAGTCAGTTGCTTTAAGAGACATTTATTTCAGCGTATTTCTTAAGTATATATTTCATGTTGGGCCTCATAAATCTAAAGCTTAGGTACTAATGCTGGAAAGAAACACTGCAAATTATCTTTAAGTTTCTGTGTTGTGCTTCATTCAATTTAAAGCTGCTGATTATGGTAAATCTGTTAGCAGAATAAAAAAAGGATTGTTCTGCCACTACACAGATTTTAACATTATATCTCATAATTTGACCCTTGATTATGCCAAAAACTGATTTGTACAGCTTCTTAAATGACTTTAGCTTTAATTATTAATCTTTTCTGCTTTAAACCGATGCGAAACAAGCATTTGCCTTGAGGTTATGGGCGCATGCAGTCAAATATTTGTGGATTAAAGGATCATTTATAGACACATGATGGATTATGATGCTAACACACACACATATGGAAATCTCCCTGCTCTCTGTTCTTTCCCTCTGTTGCACAAGCTTTTGAAACTCGATGATTTCACCGTGGAGCTGCTATCGTTGCTCTGGCCTTCGTTCAGGCAACACATGCTCATCTGGGGACGCATCGTCCTGACCGACAGGCCAAAAGTAACATGACATCCTGTTCCCCTGACACCTCTCCCAGGTTTTTACTGGACTGTCAACAAGCTTCAGTCTTCACCGGCTAAATATCTCTGGAAATACAAGCACCTGAGGGAGGCTCTGTGGTGACTACGTCTCTGGGAATGCAGGGACTCACAAGTGTGAATGTGTGTGTGTGTCTCTCTCTGAGGATTTGTCGTGTTTACAGCCGCTCTCTAACACACACGCACACACCCATGTGATTTCATTTGAAGCCGCTGAATCACCTCCATCTCATTTAGTATTTATCCTCTCTCTCTCTCTCTCTGCAGTTTATCCTCCTGTGTGTTTCATTTCCCTCTCTGATATTGAAATAAAAGATAATATTTAACTCACATCATTTTTATTTGGGTCATCAAAAACTCCTCTGCGCTTGCAAATCAATGTTATCTGCCTTCAAATATCACAGGCGATATAAAAGGTGCCCGGGAAGCAGAGAGCTCAAGCGGGGGGACAGTTTATCAGCAGCAGTTTTCTTATTTTTAATCCTGCGATGAAAGGAAGCCATGCATAAAGACGGTTGGAGAACGAGTGGGAGGGATTTTCTGTTGGTGGTTCACTCTGATGCAGCCGAGCCTCAAAGCTCAGTAAACAGTGACATCTGCTGAAAACACAGCTCCGTCTCTGCTGCCTCGGATAGAAGCATTTCTTTTTCCTCTTTGACATTTTCTGAAACTGAATTAATTGGAGGATTATTTATAGTATTGATTTCCACGTCTAGCTGATAATGTTCAACTAGCCTGAGAGAGTAAAAACGTATCTGTACTTTCTTTGTTGCTTTGCCATCAATCCATGCAAATTCCCAAAACTTGATTTGTGTCTTGTATTATCTTGAATAGCTTTGTGCTGGTCTTATCTACATTTTTTCCTTTGCTTAGCCGCGTTTACTTCCTCTTAAACTGATTTCATTTCCTTAAAGCGTTTTGTTTAGGTTTCATCTAATCTTCAAAGAAATAAATCTAAATTCACACCCACGAACTGAGTGTTAGAGATTAAAAGGGAACTTTTGAACAAACTTAGATTGAAATACCATCATTTTTTCCAGCAAGACTAATCACTCTAAACCGTACTTTGCTCTAGGATATTTATTTGAGTATAATAACAATCTTTTTTTTTAAAAGCTGCTAAATATAGTACAATACATATATTACGATACAAGTAGATTGAGGTCATGTATGAAAGTGTAATGTTACTTTTCTCAAAAGCTCTGTCCTCATTGAAAGGCCCTGCAGAGTATCTACGACAAAAGTCAGAGGGCTATTTGTAAAAAAGCCGAACACAATTTAAACTCAATCCACCGCTCCACGCAGGTGACTGCCCCGTTTTAACTCAGCGACACACTAACAGCCCACGGGGTCAGATGGAAACCAAGAGTCAGAAGCAGTAAATGGACACGTGCACCTTACACCCGGCTGAGTACAGCTGTGGCTGCAGCTGTCGACATCACGCGATCGCTCTGGGATTAAAACAAAGTCTCAGTTGTATTCAAACGATGGCAATTTCATCCATCATGACACAGCTGCAGTGCTGCCTTATTCTGATAATGTTTTAATCAGTGAATGAATAGGCAGACGGACTGATGATGATTTTTCCATCACAGAAAATAGGCCTTCATATTTTGTGGATCTTGAACATTAATATCAGGTTTGGCCCCCTATGCATTGTGTTGGAGTCCTGGGTGGTTGTTCCTGACGTTTACCTATTTATTATTTCATCATTTCACTGAAGATCTGCATAAATTCTCGTCTTCCTCCTGCTGTGTCATTTTCACAACAAGAAAAGTTACTTCTGTGTGTCAAATTCACATTCAATGTCGGGACAGTATCTTGGCAGTTGTTCTTTTTAAAGGTCTTAATGTCGTATGATGAAACATGCTGAACTTTAAGTAATCTGTTTGACTCGTCTTTGAAAATATCAATTTTCTTCCATTTCCAGTTTTCGTGCAGACGTAGAAAATCCAGCACTTAACACTGCCAGTCCACCCAGTGGTCTGCTCCATTAAGATATAAGCCCTCCCAAGAAAGCAGTGAGAAGTAAGCCGTTTCACACCATTTAATCACAAATCCCTCTGCTTTCTTTTTTCTTTTCCCTCCTCTCTTTCTCCTCTTCTCCTCTCGTCCATCTCTCTGTGTCTGGCCTGCAGACGGCTGAGCGGCTCTTCTGGATTTCGCTGACGCCGCGTCTGGTCCCGCCTGGCCTCCTGTGAGCAGGATGGACACTCTGGAGTCAGAGCTGACCTGTCCAATCTGCTTGGAGCTTTTTGAAGACCCACTTCTGCTCCCCTGCGCCCACAGCCTTTGCTTCGGCTGCGCCCACCGCATCCTCGTCTCCCACTGCGCCACCAACGAATCTGTTCAGAGCATCGGCGCCTTCCAGTGCCCCACCTGTAGATATGTTATCTCTTTGAGTCCTGAGCGTGGATTGGAAGGCCTAAAGAGAAACGTAACCCTGCAGAACATTATCGATCGAGTTCAGCGGGCCTCATCCTCGGCCGGGCTGCCTCTACCACTGCCTGCGCCCCACAGCGGGCCCAACTCTCCCAGCGAGGAGGGAAGCAACCGGTTGGCCCTGGTCCCAGTCAGCGCCGCCATGTCCAGCCCGGGCACCCCTCCCGAGCCGGTCCAGTGCCAGTTCTGCGAGCAGGACCCCCCGCAGGACGCCGTCAAGACGTGCGTGACTTGCGAGGTGTCTTACTGCGAGGAATGCCTCAGAGCCACGCACCCCAACAAGAAGCCATTCACGGGCCACCGGCTCATTGAGCCCATGCCGGACTCCCACCTCAGAGGGCTCCAGTGTCTGGAGCACGACGAGGAGAAGGTGAACATGTACTGCGTCACTGACGACCAGCTCATCTGCTCGCTGTGCAAACTGGTCGGGCGGCACCGGGACCACCAGGTGGCAGCACTCAGCGACCGCTATGAAAAACTCAAGGTGAGCGCAGCAGTTCTGTTTTATTATTTCCTCATTGGGGCCTTGAATTCTGTAAACTCACCCACTTTCTCCTATTAAAAACCGAGTCAGATTCATTTTGAGGCCAGATAAGGTTCCCGGGACTCAACCCATTCTTTATCTTACACATGCAGAATAATGAATTTTAAACTTTAATTTTGTTCCGCTCTGCAGTGTGATATTTCCCTATTATCCTCACCCAGGTATCTGACTCAATTATCAAGTGAGATTTTTATCATCTCACGCTGACTTATTATCTCTCCTGAATAATTAAGCAATTAGCCTAATCACTACGCCTTCGGAGGCATGTGCTCACGGTGAATATGGGGAGTGTCATTAGTGACGAGGCATGGCGTCTTCAATGAGGTTGAAGGTTAACGAGAGACAATTGCCTGCTGGGTGTAGGTGGGCTTAATTGAGCGTGGCTATGAGAATATGCTGGTAATGGCTTTAGAGGCAGTAAAGTATGTGTGTGTGTGTGTGTGTGTGTGTGTGGCGTGTGTGGTGTGTGTGTGTTACCCCAGAGCGTGAGGGGATGAAAATAATACCTGGAATGTCCACAGGATGCTGCTAACAATCTAACAATCAGCCCTGACTTATATGTCTCCCAGTAAAGTTGAGGAAACTTGTCAGATAATTAAATCTAAATAAACATTGAGTGTATTCAACAAAATGTTTGATATAACACTTTGATCTTATAGTAAAACATATAAAATATTACATTTTAAACTGCATTTTTTTCAATATTTTTTTTAAGATATACTAATACCAATAACTTCCTCATATGTATTCTGTGTAGATATTATTCATGTTCAATTCCTATGTTTACATTGCAAATTTACTATTATCTATGTCAATTTTTATTGTGGGACTATTAAAGTATTATCTGATCTTATCTCATCATAAACAGTTTCAGTCAGAGGATTAATCCCAGTGACAAGTAAACTGACCGTAATGGATAGCATTTCCAATGTTTTAAATAATTTGAGTCGTGATAGAAAATTAATCTTCAATTTATTTGATTATCAATTCATTGTTTGAACACTTTCCAGACAAAAATAAGGTATCGGTCTTAGTTTATTCTAGCTTCTCAATAGTGTGGATTTTCTGCTACACACTACAAAATATCTCTTGGACTGTCGGTTGCACAAAACAATATATGGGACGCTTGACTCTCCTCTTTGGAGACTTGGCTCTCATCTTTGTAGATTTGGATCTGCTCCCTTCTATGGAGTCTTGACTCTCCTATTTGGAGATTTAGATCTGCTTGGAGATCTGGATCTCATTGAAGATCTGGATGTGCTTGGAGATCTGGATCTCATTGGAGACTTTGCTGTCATCTTCTGACGCTTGACTCTCTTCTTTGGTGATTTGGATCCGCTTGGAGATCTGATTGGAGATCTGGATCTGCTTGGAGATCTGGATCTGATTGGAGATCTGGATCTGCTTGGAGACTTTGCTGTCATCTTCGGACGCTTGACTCTCCTCTTTGGAGATTTGGATCCGCTTGGAGATCTGGATCTCTTTCGGGATCTGATTGGAGATTTGGATCTGCTTGGAGATCTGGATCTGCTTGGAGATCTGGATCTCATTGGAGACTTTGCTCTCGTCTTTGGAGTCTTGACTCTCCTCTTTGGAGATTTGGATCTGCTTGGAGATCTGGACCTGCTTGGAGATCTGGATCTCATTGGAGATTTTGCTGTCATCTTCTGACGCTTGACTCTCCTCTTTGGAGATTTGGATCTGCTTGGAGATCTGGATCTGCTTGGAGATCTGGATCTCATTGGAGACTTTGCTCTCGTCTTTGGAGTCTTGACTCTCCTCTTTGGAGATTTGGATCTGCTTGGAGATCTGGATCTCATTGGAGATCTGGATCTGCTTGGTGATCTGGATCTCATCTGAGACTTTGCTGTCTTCTTCTGACGCTTGACTCTCCTATTTGGAGATTTGGATCCGCTTGGAGATCTGGATCTCATTGGAGACTTTGCTGTCATCTTTGGAGATTTGGATCTGCTTGGAGACTTTGCCCTCTTCATTGGAGTCTTGACTCTCCTCTTTGGAGATTTGGATCTGCTTGGAGATCTGGATCTCATTGGAGATCTGCTTGGAGATCTGGATCTCATCTGAGACTTTGCTGTCTTCTTCTGACGCTTGACTCTCCTCTTTGGAGATTTGGATCTGCTTGGAGATCTGGAACTCATTGGAGATCTGCTTGGAGATCTGGATCTCATCGGAGACTTTGCTGTCTTCTTCTGACGCTTGACTCTCCTCTTTGGAGATTTGGATCCGCTTGGAGATCTGGATCTCTTTCGTGATCTGATTGGAGATTTGGATCCGCTTGGAGATCTGGATCTCATTGGAGACTTTGCCCTCTTCATTGGAGTCTTGACTCTCCTCTTTGGAGATTTGGATCTGCTTGGAGACTTTGCCCTCTTCATTGGAGTCTTGACTCTCCTCTTTGGAGATTTGGATCTGCTTGGAGATCTGGATCTCATTGGAGATCTGCTTGGAGATCTGGATCTCATCGGAGACTTTGCTGTCTTCTTCTGACGCTTGACTCTCCTCTTTGGAGATTTGGATTTGCTTGGAGATCTGGAACTCATTGGAGATCTGCTTGGAGATCTGGATCTCATCGGAGACTTTGCTGTCTTCTTCTGACGCTTGACTCTCCTCTTTGGAGATTTGGATCCGCTTGGAGATCTGGATCTCTTTCGTGATCTGATTGGAGATTTGGATCCGCTTGGAGATCTGGATCTCATTGGAGACTTTGCTCTCGTCATTGGAGACTTGCGTCTCCTCTTTGGAGATTTGGATCTGCTTGGAGATCTGGATCTCATTGGAGATCTGGATCTGCTTGGAGATCTGGATCTCATTGAAGACTTTGCTCTCGTCATTGGAGTCTTGACTCTCCTCTTTGGAGATTTGGATCCGCTTGGAGATCTGGATCTCTTTCGAAATCTGATTGGAGATTTGGATCCGCTTGGAGATCTGGATCTCATTGGAGACTTTGCTGTCATCTTTGGAGATCTGGATCTGCTTGGAGATCTGGATCTCATTGAAGACTTTGCTCTTGTCATTGGAGTCTTGACTCTCCTCTTTGGAGATTTGGATCTGCTTGGAGATCTGGATCTCATTGGAGATCTGCTTGGAGATCTGGATCTCATCGGAGACTTTGCTGTCTTCTGACGCTTGACTCTCCTCTTTGGAGATTTGGATCCGCTTGGAGATCTGGATCTCTTTCGAGATCTGATTGGAGATTTGGATCCGCTTGGAGATCTGGATCTCATTGGAGACTTTGCTGTCATCTTTGGAGATTTGGATCTGCTTGGAGACTTTGCTCTCGTCATTGGAGTCTTGACTCTCCTCTTTGGAGATTTGGATCTGCTTGGAGATCTGGATCTCATTGGAGATCTAGATCTGCTTGGAGATCTGGATCTCATTGGAGACTTTGCTCTCGTCTTTGGAGTCTTGAGTCTCCTCTTTGGAGATTTGGATCTGCTTGGAGATCTGGATCTCATTGGAGACTTTGCTGTCATCTTTGGAGATTTGGATCTGCTTGGAGACTTTGCTCTCGTCATTGGAGTCTTGACTCTCCTCTTTGGAGATTTGGATCTGCTTGGAGATCTGGATCTCATTGGAGATCTGCTTGGAGATCTGGATCTCATCGGAGACTTTGCTGTCTTCTTCTGACGCTTGACTCTCCTCTTTGGAGATTTGGATCCGCTTGGAGATCTGGATCTCTTTCGAGATCTGATTGGAGATTTGGATCCACTTGGAGATCTGGATCTCATTGGAGACTTTGCTGTCATCTTTGGAGATTTGGATCTGCTTGGAGACTTTGCTCTCGTCATTGGAGACTTGAGTCTCCTCTTTGGAGATTTGGATCTGCTTGGAGATCTGGATCTGCTTGGAGATCTGGATCTGCTTGGAGATCTGGATCTGATTGGAGATCTGGATCTGCTTGGAGATCTGGATCTCATTGGAGACTTTGCTGTCATCTTTGGAGATTTGGATCTGCTTGGAGACTTTGCTCTCGTCATTGGAGTCTTGACTCTCCTCTTTGGAGATTTGGATCTGCTTGGAGATCTGGATCTCATTGGAGATCTAGATCTGCTTGGAGATCTGGATCTCATTGGAGACTTTGCTCTCGTCTTTGGAGTCTTGAGTCTCCTCTTTGGAGATTTGGATCTGCTTGGAGATCTGGATCTCATCGGAGATCTGGATCTCATTGGAGACTTTGCTGTCATCTTCTGACGCTTGACTCTCCTCATTGGAGATTTGGGTCCGCTTGGAGATCTGGATATGATTCCAGATTTGGACCGAGACATTGAACTCCGAAGTTTCATTGAATAAGGCATTGTAATGGCAATATGGCCTGTGTGTCAGTGTTTTAGTAAAATTCATGAGTAAACTCTTACACATTACAAATTGAGACTATAGGCATTCCTTTGCTAAATCGTTTCCTTCAAAATAAAGGGTATATAGTGTCTATCGTGAAGGTGTGATCATAGACGATCCTAGGATGTTATAAGCTATCCAGACTTTACCCCATCCTTTGATAATTATTTTGAAGGTGTGATCAAAGATCATCGAGAAACTCAAGGTCAAACACAGAAATACCTGTTATGTTACATAATTGACAGACATTGTTATTAGTATGTCAATAACAATGTCTGTCATAACCTTTTTGAGTGAAATTATTAATAAATATCATATATTCAATATTTGGTTAATTATTTTGTGTTTTCTTAAAAACCTGAAAGATTGACTTGGGCCATTATTTTAAGAGGGTGACGATATACAAGATCATATTATCAAACTCTTATGACAAAGAAATCTTTTCTATAAGCTTAAAGTTGTCTTGTTGATACATATCCACTTAAACCCCTGATATCGATGAGTGTATATACGTTATAGCGATGTATACATCAGGAGGGGGAGGCAGGGAGAAAAGCCATAGAGGTTTGCTTTGTCAACATCCAGTGTGAGCTCAGGACCAGGGGAGTCTTCCTTCGTCACGGTATCCCAAGAAATTTTAATCAGCTGTGTGAGTTTGTGGAGACCAACAAAAGGTGCACTCCTACCATGATTTACCCAATAGACAGGACAACATGGAAACAGTTTATGTGCATGATCATGGCTGCATCTGAGCCAAGAACACTGGACTGGTTGGGTACCGCTCATCTCTTTGATGATATAATATAATATATCACTGAATAGCAATGGTAAAAAGGAGGGCCATTGTGTGATGAAGCAATATGTGCATGTCTGTGTATGTGTGTGTGTGTGTGTGTGTGTTTGAGTTAAAAAATAATCTGTGGGCGGCTTCATGTTTAGTAGAATGAATATCTGCTCAGAACAGGCAGCCAACAATACATTGAAGCAGGAATGTAAATTACTTATCCTCATATTGCGCATGGAAAACTGCTCTTGATTGGAGCCGCAGCTAAAATTATAACGTATTGAGAGTGATGAAGCATGCATACAGATTAGGGGTCATCTTAAATCTAAATTTAGACACTAATGCACTGTCCCCTCTATTACTGCATGCCCTCTGCTGGTTGGTTTATTTCTCCGGCTCTAGATTGATGGGTCTTGTCGTCCTTCGTCTTCCAAGTTGCTTTATGTCTTTAAAGTTTAAACCGTCTCACCTTGCGTTTTTCAGCACATTTAAGCAGAGAAGAATAATTAGCAGGTTGGCGCATCGTCTAATTATAACGTCTCTGTTTCTAATTATCGTGCTTATCTCCTGAACCTCCCTCTCCCTCCATTCATCCTCAGAGATAGCGCGGGTCAGCATTTATCATACGGGCTAATTATAGAACTAACTAAGCAGGAGCAGATTCATACCTGGTGTGTCATGCTCACAGGTTGCCATATATGACCTGTGTCTGCATGACATATGTGAGACGCTCTTTTACTGCACAAACTACAAATCCTTGTTTGTGCGTTACTGAGGCAGCACATGTGTTCCCACCTCAAGAAACATCCTTGAGGGTTGCATGAGAGGCTGAACATGTGAAGCACAGCTGCAGGTAGCGTGTGCTTTACACTTTGTTAAACTCCATAGGTTCGAATTGAAATTGAGTGCCTGAGGATTTTGTGCACACGCAGCTGAACATAAAGAAGCTGGAAGGAAATATGTGATTATTCTGCAATACTAAAAAAGAATTAGAGATGCATTAAGAGCACTCAGAGGATGCAAATAAAATATCACCTTTCTTCCCCTCTGGCAACTTTGGTATTCTTTTAACCTTGACTGACTAACGCTGCAGGAAAATGTCAAAATTCACAGCAAGCTGTCAAGCATGTTGATATTGTATTCTTCGTATGTGAAAAGGAAAAACTGAAAAACCTTATGTCTTCAGGGTCAGAAGATGCTTGGGGAAAAAAACAGGAGCCAGAATGAATGAAGCATGTGCTGCTCTTTGACCTAGGTCACAATACTCTGAGGGTATTTAGAGCAGATGGGTAAACAAAGCTCATATGACTGCTTCATTAACCTTTTCTACCACACACACACACGTGCATGTGCTCCATCCATACACTAATCCGAAGAAAGACACACACAACCTCCTGTCTCACACACAGAACACACACATGTTAGAGGGGATTTGACCACCTGTTCCACCCCATTCGCCAGCCGGCTGACACACGACATGATGTTAGATATAAACTGTGGGTTCATACCCCACTAGCCCCGATGACCCTCACAGACCCACAGTACAGCACTATACAGGAAAGGAACATATGCAGCATGTGACTTTTTGATATTTAAAAGGAAATGTCAAGACTACATACGGTGCTCTTTAAAGGTTTGGCACAGTAATCTCAGCCAGCATATTTGCAATCAAGAATACAAATGATCCGTGATTTTAGGACTTATAATAAAATTAGAATATATGTGAATATGAATTCATTTTCATGATGAAAGGCTGTCTTTAAGTTAAACATCAATAAGATTTCACCTAACTCCACTTAATAGTTTTCTATTCGCTCTTTTCTGTATCTTCAGTTACAGTGAAGCTTTAACAGTTCTCTGCCCCGGGCTGAATTCTGTTTCTGAGTTAGCCGAGTTCTGTACACGTCAGGTCGCTCCATTTTAATTCATTTCAGGAAAGACATTTTCCTTTTTTTTATCTGCTTCGTGCCACACATTGAGTAAAAGCACGCAGTAAAAACACACGCTGCAAACAACTCTTGACAACAGTCATGTTTAATTATGATTATGCAACACAAGCCCCATGTTAACAAAGAATGTAGTTTTATAGCCGTTGGACAAAGAACAAATGTTTCCGTTTTAATTGAAATAAGCCACCAGTTTAAATGATTTTACAAAATGTAAAGTTTTTTTTTAATTAAGATATAAAATGCAGGATTTTGTGAAATTTTTTGACTTGTTATATAAACAGGGAAAGGAGATAAATTGAGGTCGCGATCTGAGCTAATTACCACGGGAAAGAACCCGACTGCCATGCATTATTCATGCACGACAATACATTATCATTTTTTATTCATGAAGACAGAAAACTTTACGGGAACTTAACAGAGGAGGAGCTGCTAAAGGCACGGAAGCCTCAGGGTCAGGTAAAACTAGGGTTGAATTTGAAACACTTAACATATCACTCAGATTTGATAGGTGACAGTCTATTGGTCATATTTTCCACATCATTTCAGGCATCTCACTTTTTTGGACTTTGGTCTGCTAGAATTTGAAATATCCCCACTTGGCCCAGGAGGGGACAAAAACGGAAAAGAAGAAGAATATCAGATGATTGGAATAGTTTCCCTTTTTTCAGTGGCAGTGGTGCTGAGTCTGATAAGAGCCATGGAGGTTATTGTGGGAACACCCATCCTTTTTCAGAGATAAAATTACCCCCGTCACAGGAAATTGACGGCGAAGGCGGTTGGAAATGGCTTTTAAAGTCCTTGGCTCTGGGTCTGAGGAGAAAGAACCTTGAGGATAAAAGATGGGAGCCACCGAGTGAGTGTGTGTGTGAGTGTGTGTGTGTCAGCTTTGGTTTCCTCCACAGGGTTTGTCATGTTTATGCAGTAATCCATTTACTTTATCAACTGTCCTTTGGTGTTGAAACAACATACTTTTGGGTTGTTAAGCACCGTCGTGTGCGATAAAACATGACCAGACACCAACCGTCACCTTTGCTTCACAGCCTCGCAGATAAGCACAATATTTACCTTGTATGTCTTCCGGCAGCCTCATTCATCACTTATATTATGAATACACTGACTCAGAATCAGAATCAGAATTATTTTATTTGCCAAGTATATTTACACACACAGGAAATTACTTTATATGTCGTTAAGAATTTGATCCTTGATTATTTCAATCTTCACTTAAAGTGAATAATTAAAGTGCAGCACCAACTAAAGATATTGATTTTCCAAACTCAAGAAGTGACGAACAAGTTGCACTTTAGGTTGGTTAAATACACTGTGACATCACATCCGTCAATGCCAATCAAAGGCTCTCCATAGATCTTCTGGACACTTAGAGGCATGATCATAGGATCAATTACAACGGCCAATATCAAAGGACTCAAGATCATAGGTCGCAGATGTTTGGGGGCCAGTCAAGTCACGTACAAAAGGTTTTTGGAGTTGTTCTAATTATCTAAATATTGATTCTGTTGGCAGCAAACCTAAATCCTGGACTCCAGATTTCTGGAGGCTCGCTGAGTTCCTATATGCGCAAGCCATAAACCATTACAAAAAACAAACTGCAAGTTATGTCTTTAACTTTACTATATGAACTGAGGTGAACCACCACTTTCTGGATATATTGGTTTTTACAAGCTGATGAGGATCCCCTGAATGCACTGTCAGTCTTTGTTTCTCTGAAGCTAAACCACCTTCTATAGTCCTCTGAAAAGAAAACAACCAAGCCCGTCTCAAAAGAAAACTCTCTCTCTCTATAAATGAAAAGCCATTACTTTAGAATTTACAGTGCACTTTGCAGCAGCGTCTACTCTCTTGCAGTCTGCACTGAGCGTTCCCTTTGCTTGAGGCCTCCGTTGTCTATCCAACACAATCACACACACTCCATCCTCTCCACATTCCCTCCCCCCCGGTGCAGTGTCCCTCCCCCGTTGTGTTATCGTTTCTTTCTCCCTCCGCTGTGCTGTGCTTTGCTTTTGACTCCTTGTTTCTGCGGCAGTCGACACACACAAACATCGTTTCCAATTTACCGAGGGGAAACTCTGTGTTGAGCAAAGCCACACCGGCGCCGTCCATCAAATACATACCACCCGACGCAACGATGACTCAGCATTGAGACACAAACACAACACTGTGGATGAATGTGGACACACTGTAAAGCACAGTAAACAAATAAATGATGAATCCTCCCTCTGTCTGTCTCACTCGTGCTGCTTTAATTTATATCTTGCTGCTCGGCTGTGCACCTTTGTTCTCTCACACAGGATTCTGACTTCAGCTGTGCGACTAAGGTTGCACTCTCACAGACACACACGCATGCGCACACTTGTGTATACATAGGCAACAAGGTACGGAACGGAGTGCAATTCTGTCGGTTGAGCGACAATTCCTGTGAGCACAATCCTGCTTAGTGTCACAGCAAATCTTGAAAAGAAGTAAGTCGTCTGAAGTTCAACTGGCTACCTATGTATGTGTGAGTTTGTGTGTTGTGTGTTTGTGTGTTAGTGTGTGATATCCCCTATCTTATTAGCACTGCTTCGAGTTGATTTTATCCAGTCGAACATTTACAATAAGGTGTAAAATATCAACAAGGGGGAAAAAAACGAACATGACTTTATAATGTGGAATATGGAGCCATGCAATTACTATTTTTAAGCTGAAAAAGACGGCGTCAGCCGATGAAATATTATGCAAAGTTGGGTTTCAAAGAGCTGATTCTTGTTGGGTGATCTGAGGAGAAGCTGTGCGAGGATCTGAGTCTGCTGCAGCACAGCAGCCTCCCACTGATTAAGAGCAGATGCTGCGAAGGGAACCATCTTTCCTTTTGAAAGAAAAACACACACACACACAAACACAGAGTCAAAGACTGGCGTTGACTCTGTGAGCCAATCACACTTTGCAAAACAAATTCTATTTTTAGAAGTGTATTTACATTTCAAGTGGCCTCACAACACTGCTTCTCTCTGAGGAGAGTTTTCTCTGTGGAGGTTTAATTCCCCTTTTTTGGACATTTAGAACAGAATGCAGCTCCCAAACTTTACTTAAACAAAGACCAGACACCACAAGACTCCTCTTTCAGCCCTGCTACGCTGTCTTCTCCATTTTATGTATGATACATTTTAAGATTTTATATCTCTAAAGACTTGTTCACTTCAGTCTCCAAATTACTCTGCTGCTCTCCCCTTAACATCCTTCAGATAAGAAGATGATGACTCATCCTGTCTTTAGGTTTAAGGTTTAATGTTTTAAACACTGTACATCTTATTACTTTATTTAATGACTTAACATTTTCCACTGCAGCTAATTTTATCTTCTTTATTTTATGTTGGATCACGGAGGGCTTGATTCAGCTAAACTCGGCTTACGGCCTCTCATTGCAATATATGTACAAGGCTGAAGTGACCTTTTCCCTTTGAAAAAATGCTTATCATACACAGCAGTTTACACATTGGTGCATTTTTTTAATAACTCAGTCATTATAACCTACACTCAACAGGAGGAAGATGCTGCTTTTTAGGAAGTTACACTGTCTTGGAATGGGGCACACTTTGAAAATAATTCATTATTATTAATTCATTTTTATTATTTGTCTTCTTTATGTCCTGTGAGTTTATGGAAGGGGATCTGATATGTAAAATATTAATCAATAAAGGTAGAGTAGTAAAAATACAAGAAATTGCTTATGTATCATGTAAGTTCACAGCAAATGAATTGTTCTAAATAAGGTTTGCATCCATACAGCTCAACACCATCTAAATCCAGTGGCTGACTGTTTATCTAAAGACTCATCAAATCAAAAATGGCTCTGCTCAGTTGGTGCAAGGCAGAGATTAATTCTACACACACACACACAGTTAGAAAATCAAGCCTTGGGCTGGCATCAGAAAAGAGAGAGAGAGAGAGAGGAGAGAGAGAGAGAGAGAGAGAGAGAGAGAGAGATGAGAGAGAGAGAGAGAGAGAGAGAGAGAGAGAGAGAGAGCAGATAAAAACAAGTAGGATGGACAGGTGATCAATCTGACAGCAGCTCAGATCCCAACCAGTGATACTCGCTGGCAACATGGGCTCAGTAGGTATGGGTTAACCCCATGCATGCCCAAATCCCCACACACACACACACACACAGAGACTGACAGCAGGTTTCATTTTTTTAAATCCCCCACCCGATGCTCCCTTGTGTTTACATGTCGCAGTGTATTTATGATCGTGTAGACATGTAAACTTTTTATATAAGTGTGCACATACAATTGCACATGTATTCTCTTTTCCTTTGTGAACGCATGCATTGTGCTGCACACAACGGTCTGCACGTGATGTGACATGCTGTTGTGATTCTTGTCCTCATCATCATCATCCTTTTTAAGAGGTTTAGTTTATTTTTATCTCTGCGGATGATAATACCATGACAGCGTCATATTCCTCTCCCTCCGAGCAGACCTTTATGCTGCTTTTGTGTGTCGTTGCCGTATTAAGGCCATCCATTAAGCCCCCCCCCCAGTGCCACCACACACACGCACACGGAGGCACACATATCCCACCATCTCTATCTGTGTTTTACTGTTGGTTATTCAATATTCCTTCTGGGGTAACTCCTTGTTAATCTGCAGCACAACAAACACACATGGTTTTGTTTACCCTGCTGCGGCTGCTAAATAGTGGTTGCAGGTTAAGTCCAGTTAGCTTATCTCGATAGTTGGCTTCCTTAATTTGAAATTGCATTTTAAAAAGGATTTATCCAAAATTCAAAACCAATTCATGCACCTGTGTTCCAGCCAAACTAGCTTTGACATGGTGACGCCCCTGGCCCCGCCGCTCCACCATTTTTGAGACAAGTCTCGGCGTTCAGGAAGCCTGAGCTTAGAATTCATCTGGAATACGGTTTATGAGCGGGACAGTGGAGACGTCGTGCCATCAGAGCGGCTTAAGCACGCTCGGTTTGGCAATAACATGATGGTCTTAGAAATAAAAGAGACAGCTTGTGCCCGAGCGGATGAGGGGGGAGAAAAAAGGGGTGGAAAAAGGGGGAGGGAAGGAAAAGGAAGACAGGGAGGAGCGTTGTGGGACAGGGCTGACGCGTGCTGTCACCTGTTTGCCGGTTCGTTAGCCGAGAGCGCTGCTGCATGCTCTTGTAAGGGGGGAAAGCTCTTGATGCCTAATTTGCCACTCGGCCAGGTTTGCGCATGGCTTGGTGCTCAGTGGAGTGGCTCTCCCAGTCACATCCCCTACTAGTGTAGGCTTCTCTCCGTCGGAGGCTCGGACAGGGCAGGATGAGGAGGCAGTACAGGGATGAGGGGTATCACCCGCGCTCAGAGGTATGTGGACCCTAAACGCACCCCTTCCGAGAGCGGGTGGCGGGGATAACGTACAGCTATTTGGGGGGTTTTGCAGAAGAGGAGCTGATACTTTGATTCATCAGTGCAGTTTGACCTAAGAGTAGCAAAAATTTTCTCTATCGTTTTCTTATGCCATTTTTTAGAGTGAAGTCGTCCCAATTGTTTTACAACTTTTTGTGTTTCCTGATGTAGCACCTGAGGTTGTTTTACAATGTCTTTGCCTCGTGTTAGAAGATAAACCTAAGGGGAAAGATCTGATGTTTTTTCCTATCCACCTTTGATTTACCAGCTCTGCGATCGATTTCTGTTTATTTTTTTATTCGTTTCATTTATTCACTTTGTTGTCTTGTGTTTTTTTTTGTGCTACAGCAAGCGCTGGATTCCAACCTGACTAATTTGATCAAGAGGAACAACGAGCTGGAGTCCCTAATGGGGAAACTGATCCAGACATGTCAACATGTAGAGGTGAGTCCCAGTGGTCCTCTCAGGTCACCACACACATTATTCCGGATCTTTGCATTTGATGTGGTGATGTAATCGGTTCTTTGGGACGTTTGAAATGCTGCTAAATAAGTCAAAACAACCACTGTTTCTTTGTTTTAGAATATTTGCTGTGTTTGTGAATGTGGAATTTGGTATTTGAGGAGTTAAGATGTATCTATTTCACATTTGCTAATGACTTTACCACAGACTCATCCACCATATCACATGTAGCATGACTCAGAAATTGAGATCAGTGGTCTTTGGCCTAGCATGCTACTAGAGTTTAGCAGCTAAATGGGGCTGTATAGTATGATAACACAGTTTAAAAACCGATATTGTCAAATGTCATTTAAGTGATTTATTAAGTAAATATAACATATTAAAATGTGCTCCTTGCCTTCTTTTGTTTTTTTAATTATAATTTATAATATACAATATTATTCATGTATAGAAAAATCTGCTTTTCGAATTGTAGTTAAAAAAGCTAATGATTTATAGATGTCACTTTACCATTTCCTTCAATAAAAAAATAACTAGAGACTATTATAAAACTATTACATAACATATTCTATAAATGCTTAAAATATATATTTCCCTGAAAATCCTGTTTCCTTGCCAAACATTTTATCTTGATTAAGCTTAAATTTCATATAGATTATTACAGATTAACGTGAAAATGTGCAAATTGGCATAAGTTGATAATGACTTTGCATTATACTGGATATACTGAAATGTGCACAAATTAAGGTCAACTTATTTTCCTTAGGTTCATTGCATGAGCAGCATTTGAGTTGTTTTTGTGATAACTCAGGATAATAAAGTTTGTACATGTCCGTGTATTCTGTCGGCTACATAAGGCAAATCTGCGCTGATCCTGCCTGTTCATGTTACACTAGCCCACTAAGAAGCTTTAAATAAGGCAACGCCACAGGGTTAAAAGGCACTGACATCTTTGTCCAGAAATAATGGAGAACCTGCTCTCTGCCTGGAAAATCCTACACAAGCCGCAAGGAAAAGAGGATTGTGATTTAGTGAGGAGATTTTTTGGGGGCAAAGTGCATTTTTGTGTTGTTGTTCTGTGAGCTACGGCGGGGAGGGCAAATTCTAATGATAAAGACATTTTCTTTCGATTATCACAAAGGAAAGAAATTGCAGACACTCTCCTCAAAAAATCAGAGGTGAATAAATGATGCACAGAAGGAGTGAAAGGGAAAAAAGAAAAAGCATGACCTATTTTTCCGCCTAGTGCCTTATGGCTGCACGTACAGTACGGTTTCACGACACACTCTGAAACCTTACACCAAGCATGCAGAGCCGACTGTGATAACATGTTGTCTATAGGTGAGAAAAAGTCATATTGCACAAGGAGTTGATGGAAGTCTTTGAACTGAGCCAAAAATAAAAGATGTGACAGGGCTAAAATACAGAGCTAAATAAATAAGGGTCACTCAGGAGAAGCACTCCACAGGCAGCTTGGCGTGCTGTTGATGCAGCTTTCTGAATATTTCAAATCACACTGATCTATTCCAAAGCCTCTCAGGAGATGGCTGCTGCGATTCCCTGATATCTTTGAGACTCTATGTGAGATGTGTGACATACAAGTATTATGGAAATTGAAAAAGCTATTTTATTTCTTTCATTTAAAATGGCAGAGACCTCAATGTTCATCAGTGGCGCCAAATCTAAATGCTTATGCTACACTAATGTTGAGTTGGAGTGATGGGGAATACATGAGGCCTCTTAAGTTTGAGCTCACCATCCCTGCAGAAAGTTGTGTCGACGTGCGCGTGTGCATGTGTGTGTGAGTCACCGGATGTCCCAGTCAGGGGGCGCAATCTGTCACACTGATCATATGCGCCAGAAGGCTCTGCCCACAGTCACTAGATGCTCCACATGTTAACCTCAGCATGCATGTGTGTGTACATGACAATATGTGTGAGTCTCTGTTGCCTTATGGGTGGCTTTTCCATACAGATGAACAATATCTGAGCACGTCGCCTTTCGTCACATTGAGTTCTCGGGGTTAACAGTCATCAGATGTTAGAGAAAGTGCATTTATAGTTCTGATAGAAACTAGAAACAAAAGAAAAACACTAAGTATGCAATACAGGTCCATTTGGATTTAACTGAAGTTGTCGGAAACACAATAAAAACCACAGCAGCTATTTTTATATTTGTATATGTAAAGAAATTGGCGAGATAATACACATACATATGCAGAGTACACACTTTTCACAGAGAAAAAGTTAAGTTTTCCCCATAGCTGCCACAGCGATGAAGAAGAAACCAATTAGCGGTGCTGAGCAGACAGATGCACATGCAGCCACCCTGCACAGCTCCGCTCACATCTTGAGCTCAGCACGTCTCGCATCAGCACCGAGATGTGATCCAGGTGGCAAATTGTTTCTGTTGGCAACGCCGTGCCAGAGAGGAAATCACATAAATGCCTGTTGAGGCAGGGACCTTGAGGATACTGAGGAAGTCCTCTTCAGCCTTGTTTGGCTCTGTGGCGGAAAAGGCAAATGACTCCACATGATGTCATTATCAACACACCTGTCGGCGTGTGCGTGCGTGTTTTCTGTGCCCGCGTGTGATTAGCGGCGCCGTCTCGTTGGCTTGGCAACACTCGCGGCAGACTTCCCTTTTCATCGCTCCCCTTGCTATCGCTTCGTCGCAGCAAGAAAAACACTTTACAAGGTGCTGAAAGGACCGCGAGGAAATGACCACAATGAGAAATTGCACATTATGTCCGAACCTACAGACTTATAATTGGACTCGAACCACTTTTATGGCCTGCTGAGACACAGCAAAGTGAATCAAATAATTCAGCGAGTGGAGCCGGATGCCATTTCTCTCCCGAAGACCCTGAGTGTAATCAACGACATCAACTGCAGTTTCCCAAACACCTTGCTGCCAAATTAAATAATTTTTCATAAGCCACACACAACTGGGGACCGCACAGCCACAGGAAGGAAAACATGTAAAGTTAGGACAAACCCTCGCCTTTGTGTTCTTGGAGTCTGTAAAGGCCACAGTTTGACCCATGTCCACTTGGATGTAATAGTGTTTAACTGTAAAGCTTTAATTTCCATGTCAATCTACATGGTAACTTAGTTTCTATGTGCTTTCAAAACGTGAAATTATATTAAATATCAGGTCTAAAAGTAATATTTCAATCGCTGCCATTTCCCAACTACTTTCTCTCAACTGTGGGGACTGGGAAGTGTGAGATTTTCTAAAGGCACTGCATACTGCATACATCACACACTCCGGAGACAGATACACTGCAATGCACATGGAGTGCCATGTCTGCCGCTGACAATCACACAGCCTCCTGCTTATTTTACTTGTCACTCAGCAATCAAGGCAGCAGGAGGAGAAATGGCTAAATATGCCTCATCCTGCTCAAGTGTTTTGGCTCCCAGACGAGATGGAGGGCTGATGGCTGAAAATGACACCCTGTCCCCCCTGGGTCAGCGGGATGAGGAGCCGGTGAGCGTGTACCCCTCCATCTTCATTTATCTAATTCTGTTTGGTGGATTGGTTCTCAGGTGAACGCTTCGCGCCAGGAGGGCAAGCTCATCGAGGAGTGCGACCTCCTGATTGACATCATTCAGCAGAGGAGGCAGATCATCGGGAGCAAGATCAAGGAGGGGAAGGTGAGGCGATAGTTACACAGGGCACATGCTCGTGTGTTTTCATGCCTAATTCTTAGAAAACAGTAGCCCCTTTTCAAAGCTACACAGGGAGTCACTTGGCATTTTGTTCTTCCAGCACAAATGGAATTATGTAATATGTAGAGGAATCCTTAACTATTAAAAACAATGGTTTCATCCATTCCAGCCAAATAATCCTAGAAATACAATCAGGTCAACATCTCTGTTCCTAAAAAATGCAACCAAAGTTGGTAGAAATAAATAATCTAAAGGTTTGGATTCCCACAGTTGATTGGTTTCACCTTTCATTGCTTTGTAAGCACTCTTCAAGCTAACACCAGACCTCAGTTTCTGTCGGTGCTTCATCACAGCCACGTTTCAAATGCAAACCTTTCATCACATTCCAATCAGACGGTGAAAACAGACAGACTGGCCAAGAGTAGATCCCAGAGCATATGGACGGGATGTGTTTACTTGTTCTTTAAACCCAGATGATTTTTTTTTAACCGTGCCTATTGAGACTTGGAACACACAGGGGTTTTCTTTTTAGGACTGTGCAAGGATGAACACGTCTATTTTTTTGCCAACAGATTTGTACTTATTGCTTTTTCAGGGAAGTGCTAGATTATTATCAAACACAATTAAAATGTCTTTATTTTGTTCCAGAGACCAGGTTTCCCTGCTTAGTCTGCCTTATGTCGGTTTTTTGAAATGTGGTGATGACTGTGGGTTTCAATGGATTTATAGTGAGATTACAGTGTTTTGGTTCTTTACAAGCCAAACTGATGATGAAATGTCCTTTGACCTCAATCCAGGCGCTGGCCTCAATCTGTCGGGTGAAATCTCGGCTCAAGGGAGTGGGAGGGAAACTCAGTGGTGAACAAAAGGGAAATGGAAAAAGAAAACAAATTTGTGTGCAACTATAAGTGTGGACATGGGAGAAGCTTAATTCACGTTGATTTTCACGTTTCTTGTTGATTAGAAATCAACTTTCTCCTGAAGCTCAACTGTATAAATCAGTAAGACGGGAACTTTCCCAGTTCATTAACTGTAGCTTCAGTTTCAAGCTACAGCTTTAAGCCCTTGTAACTTGGTTTAAGCATGATGGACGTGTTCAAGCCCTTTTCCTACAGTTTAATTTATCGGATGTTCATAGCAATTAAGAGAACATGAAGAAATACATGACCACCAGCATCAATCAACTCCAAACCTGACCTTTTCGTGTATAAGTGACTTGGAAATGTTAACATTCATCTCCCTGTGCATGTGAAACCTCATATTTTGGGGTCATTCTCTTTCGTCAGCTCCGATTATGTTCTCATCCTTAATGAGCTGCAGCACCTCAACCCGGATGAGGGCATTTTCACGCCCTCTTGGTTTGATGATTTCATCTGTCCTGCAGCAGTGCTGTTCTCAGGCTTCTCTTCGCATTTGCCGTTTCCCTTCAGACGCAGAGGCTTCGGAAGCTCGCCCAGCAGATCACAAACTGCAAGCAGTGCATCGAGAGGTCCTCTGCGCTTATCACGCAGGCCGACCAGACGCTGAAGGAGACCGACCACGCTCGCTTCCTGCAGACTGCCAAGAGCATCAACGAGAGGTCAGAGGTCATATTCATGCTCTAGAGTTGTTTAGCTCCGGTCTTATTTGAGCAGGAGGTCGAGAAAATGTCTACAATTTGATGATTTTCAACAGCAAAGATTTCATCTTTTATTGCGCTTCTAATTATTTCACTCCCTGTTTAAGCTGGCTGACTAATTGATTTGGCAATTTCCAACAGAACCCAGTGTCCATATGTGCATTCTCAGGAGAAACAGAGACGGATATAAAAGCAAATCCTTTAGTCTCTTAAACAAAAAAGGGTTTCAATCAGAATTTAGTCTGCAGAGACGCACTAATTAGGGGTAAGACTCTATTCAGATTTGAAACTCAGGCTTTGGGTTATGTGAAAAGTTCTGCAAAGTTACAAAACCTAAAGTTTCAATGCCAGGCTTGCATAATGCACCCCTAGCGGCTAGTCTGGCACATCCCCTTAGAAAGCCAGGTACAGCGAGAGCACAGGCCGACATTTTGTATACACGCTTGAAGTGGTACACAATCAGAATAGAGTGGTCCGGCTGGCCAATCAGAGCAGACCGGGCTTCATTCGGAGGAGGTAATTACAGAGACAAGAGCTAAAACCAAGCCGTTTAGACAGAAACAGTAAAAATCCAAATTCAATTTATGAATATATGCTTAATATATACTCCTGGCAAGTTTGTTTTTAGCCAATGTAGTAATCGAGGAAACCTGTTTAATTGGCCTGTTAAATTTTGCTTGATTACGATCCAGGGTTTCCATGGCGACAGCGTCCACCCAAGTGCTGATCCCTGAGATCCACCTAACGGACACATTCGACACCGTCGCCCTGGACTTCACCAGAGAGAAGAAGCTTCTGGAGAATCTGGATTACCTCACGGGTAAAGACAAAAAAAAACTTCTCGTCCTATGAGACACTCAAATTTAACGTCCAAATGAGCCTCTAGGCTACTTTTTTCGACTTCACATTATCGAAACATCAGTGTATGAATCACGCTGGGGACAAAAACCAAGGCATCACGCGTGGTGGACTGGAAGGTCTGTGAAAGTGGTTGGCTCGTATTTACTCTGTGCGATGCATGAGGGATTTGCTCGAGGGCCTTTTCACAAAGTGAATCAGACTGAATCACTCCACTCTGCGCAGCCACTCTTGACAGAAGGCTCGGGAGAAGGAGCGAGTGACAGACACAGAACCAGGGAGGAAGTGGCTTTAAAATCAATTTAAGCTGTGCCTTTGTATCTTTGTTTTGTTACCTCTCTCCATTCTCATTCTACAAGAGGCTCCACAGCTTGAATACTAAAAAGGGATTTATTTTGTTTATCTTTCCATAGAATAAAGAACTGCTCATGAATCAATAAACAAGTGTAAGAGAGCCAACTTAGGATCTCTGCTTACGTAAGACCCCACTTTAGTTCTGCTAAAAGGACTGTGATATTTATTCGTCCATGCACTTGAACTATATTTTATTATTTCCTTTCTGCATTACTTTTAATGCTCAACCTACCACTCTAGTGAAAAGAACATCTTCAATCCTGTGTGTAATGAAGCCTTTACCCACAAGGATTCAGCCCAGTGAACACATGAGGTTAAGTGGGGCTACTGTTTGTTAAACTGGGAGCGTGGTATCATATTAGAGTATCACTAATGTAATATGCAAGCTGTGTACAAACACAACATATGCCATTAGGGCCTGAGATGGTGTTGGATGATTGGATTTTCTCTTTTCCCCACACGCAGCTCCGAATGCTCCGTGCATACGAGAGGAGCTGTGCACGGCCTCCTACGACACCATCACCGTCCACTGGACATCTGACGATGAATTCACAGTGGTGTCCTATGAGCTCCAGTATGCCATCTTCACGGGACAGTCCAACATCGCCAGTAAGTAATGAGGCAGCCAAGGAATTCAGCAATCAACATCGCAGTCGTGCTAAAAGCCATCTTCAGGGCTTGAGCGACAATAAAGCTAATGGGGTCATATCATGCTGGGAATTTGTGGGCACTTTAAAATCTACAATTAAAAACTTACTGATGGTGGGTCGCTGTGATTCAGTGACTTTTCAAAGTACACCAGCACCCGGGGCCTGTTTTTTGGGGGCATGATTCAACAATTGACCAAATAACCCTAATTAAAAATAACCCTCATTAAAATGAGAACAAAGGGACATGATGGTTGCATTAAATATCAAATCAAGATTTGATGGATTTACTTAAAATACGTCAATGGGACATTATCATCATCATCACCATAACTCTGCTCTGAAATCATCCAAAAACTTAGAACTGCAGAACCAGTATGCAGATTCTTCTTCACTAGGGCCGTAACCCTAAGTACACTCGACAAATCATCAGTCCCACCTGTACATCATGACAAGTCACCCCGTTTTTATAATATCAAATATGGAAGTAAGAACACACTTAATAGCAAGTCCCATCCACTAACATGGAGGAAGCAGGCTTCACAACGTGTATTGCAGGCAGCCACTAGTGGTGATTGAAACGTTTTGTTACAAAATAAAAAAGAACAAATGTCAACACATTTAATTTGCAACTATAAAGTAAATGTCAATAAATACAGGATTTAATGACGCTAATTAATTGAATACAAGAGGCCTGATTGGTTCTTCACTGTTGCGAACCCATGAGCTTGAACTTTATCAAATATAATCTAAGCTCTGGCCCTGGCTATGGTCCCACAAGATGCATATAAAAACACCTCCAGTGCATTTGTACACACACACTTACCGACTGTTTTACGGCCCTGACATCTGCACTATGCAATCCCCGCTGCCTCACCGGTGCCCACTAGTTCCCCTTCAGCAGCTCGGAGCTTGAAGCGCTTATCTGAAAAGCTGAGATACGGCAGTGGAAGTGGAGCCTCCTGAAGTGAACCCTGCCGCATTTGTGCTACTATCAGCCTCAGATGTTGTCTTCAAACGACTGTAGCTTGTGAAGAATGAACGCAGAGATTTGACAATAGTGGAGCGGAGAAATCAACGCAGAACACTCAGCAGAAAAAGATGAGACGCTTAGAGGACGTACAGATGTCTATACATGCACGACGTTTAGGGTTTCAGTGGCACCGACAAAGTGAGATGTCGTAGCAGGAGATGACAGCCGAGGATGAATCAGCGTCGCAGACACACACTTAGCTCCACAATGTCTAGTTCAACAGCAATAGACATACTGTATAGGCTGACACAAACACACACAAGACCCAGAAAACCGTTGAGCACACTCGAGTGAGCAGCAACTACAAGAAAGAAAATGGGGTCAGGACATCTGAAGACGAGCTCCCCTGCTCTCTTTCAATCAAACTGCGATTTCTCTGTCTTTCATTTCTTTTTTTTTCGCTTCAAACAGATATACCCCGCAGCAAAAAAAAATCCTCCTTCCTTTCTTTCTCTCTTTTTTCCTTCCTTTCTTTTGACTCAATCTGCCACGGAACTCCTTCACCTTTTGTCACTGCCTTTTCATTACTTTACAGTTCAAAGCACGCTCGGAGGGCGACAGCTATTAAACTAATGTGACACTTTATTCCCCCCCCCCTTTTATTTCCCCTCTTGCCTCCACACTGTCTGCCGTTTGCCCCGTCTCCTTCTGTTCACCGAGAGTGCTGTGATTTTCCTTGCCTGCTGTTTTCACATCCGATAATGTCAGAGGTGTCGCTGTCGGCGTCTGCGTCATGTGCCAGAAAACATCCCCCCCCCCAGAGGCCCACTTCAGATGAATCAAGGAAACAGTCCTGTAATGTTAATGTAATAACTACAGCAACACTGCAACATTATTAACTCCCGTGCAGAATTGTGCAGTGCAGAGCTGGATTTCCTTGAGGGAAACGTGAGTCAAGACGATAGAAACCAACTTGCTTCCTTATCTGCTATTTATATTTGATACGTCTGGAAGTACAAGCATGCATAAAAAAGGTTTATTTTAATTAATGTTTATTTTAAGCGTCTGAAAATGGACATCCCAAAGGCTGCCCCTCACTGGCTGTGGGAGAGGTTGTTGGCATGGTCCTGTTTAAATGAATCTAAAATTTAAAAAATGGAGAGCTACAACATACAACATTTGTACCGGAAAGCCAAGTCATTTATTATAGTTTATTAACTTATAGGACCTTTTGACCTAGTAGAGTTTAATGATATGAAGCACTTGAAGATACTCAGAAATTAAGCAAAGACACCACTGTAGGACCGAAGGGTTGAGTCGAGAATTGAACCAGCAGTAATTGAACTCATCATGAAGTCTTCATTAGGTTCTGTGATCAGTCCTGGAGTAAATTTGGCCATTGTTGGGGCTGCATGGATAAAAACAAACATTGAGTTGTTTTTTATTTGTTCCTGATTCCAAAGAAATGACAGGTAGACAGGGGAATACGTACAGAAACATGGTTAAAAGTTTTCAGGTTCATGTAAAGGTCATATTGCCTTTATCACATAATAAAATAGTTTTTATCGATCATAACATCAAAAAACTGTTGAAGCTGCTCAGCCTTTCGATGATCTCCCCGAAATGCAAGAAGATGGACGATGCACCCATCAACAAAATGCCTTCTTTTTAGCTGATCTTGTCAATTCTGTTAAGTTTCATTATTTACCGTTCAAGTACAGGAATGATGTGTATCTTTCAGTGCCAAGGGATAAAACACACTCAGTGGATTCACACATTCAGAGCTGAGAGGGCACGATGTGTGAATGGTTTCCTCGTGTGGCCTTTTCACACCTGTTCTCCGGCTCACACACAACCAGCCATTTGAGTCACCGTCCAGTCACACAGCTCCCCCTCCCTCACTCTATATCACTCTCTATGGGAAACTTTGTTTTTCTTCTTTTTATATGTTGTTCTTCTTGCGCACAACCTGAGCTGATTGTTTTCTTTATCTTCAATCCCTCACTTCTGCGTGTCTCTCCGTTCGTCTCACCTTCTCCCCCCCCCTCCTCCCTCTCTCCCAGGTCTCTGCAACTCCCTGGAGAGCTGGATGATTGTTCCCAACATCAAGCAGAACCACTACACGGTGCACGGCCTGCAGAGCGGCACCAAGTACATCTTTGTTGTCAAGGCCATTAACCAGGCGGGAAGCAGAAGCAGTGAACCAGGGACTCTGAAGACCAACAGTAAGCGGCTGATGATGACACTTCATACAGGATCAAGCTTTATAAGGAAAAATCCATAAATAAACATTCACGCAGCCCCAATTGTGTTTCTCATGTCGCTTGCTCCACTGGAAATAGATCAATCAGTATATATGAAATTGAATTAACTGAAAATAAATTGTCTGCTCTGTAAGGAACGCTGCCCGTTATAGATCTCGATGCACTGCCACTTCAAAATCAATATTTCATTTTCCTCCCTCTCCTCTCCAAAGGCCAGCCTTTCAAGCTGGACCCCAAGTCTGCTCACAAGAAGCTGAAGGTGTCCCATGATAACCTGACGGTGGAGCGGGACGAGACCACGTCCAAGAAGGGCCACAACCAGGATCGCTTCACCAGCCAGAGCAGCTACGGCGTGGTGGGGAACACCTACATTGACAGCGGGCGCCACTATTGGGAGGCTCTCATCGGAGGAAGCACATGGTGAGAATCAGAATCTAGTGTTTAATTAAAGGTTGGAAAATGGTGTTCCCTGCAGCGTCTCGATGGATAACGGTATATCCCCCTCCTCCTCCCCAGGTACGCGGTGGGCATAGCCTACAAATCCGCCCCCAAGCACGAGTGGATCGGCAAAAACTCCTCCTCCTGGGTGCTCTGCCGCTGCAACAACTCCTGGGTGGTGCGCCACAACAGCAAGGAGCTGGCCATCGAGCCCTCGCCCCACCTGCGGCGCGTCGGCGTCCTGCTGGACTACGACGCCGGCTATGTCACCTTCTACGACGCCGTGGGCTCCCAGCACCTGCACACGTTCCACGTCACCTTCATCCAGCCCGTGTGTCCCGTGTTCAACGTGTGGAACAAGTGTCTGACCATCCTCACCGGCCTCCCCATCCCCGACCACCTGGAGGGAGTGGATCCCGACAACTGAAGGCGTTAGATGGACGGTTGAAATAAATCAGCATAAACTGGCCTCATTGCCCTAAAGCTGCACTGGGCAAGATTTGTAGAATTACTCCCGCTCCCATTGAGAACAGAAGTGTCCATTCCGCTTTGATTCACCACGATCTGCTGCATTTGAGCAAATTAATCCCACTCGTGTGCGGTTTGGCACCCGGAGGCGGTGGCAAAAGAACATGAGTCAGATAATGACGTCAGTCTCAATCATAAATAATCCCTACACTTGCTCCTGTTAACTAGTGCAGCTTTACAGTGCAAAGACAAGAAGAAGAAGACAACTCTCGAGGCGTTATTTCACCCAACACCTCAAAAGTGGTTTTCAATTGTTTACTTTGATTTCTAACAGAGAATAAGAGGCTGGTTCATGTTGTATTGACTCAAAAAGACTTGATGGCAATAAGCTGGAGTCAGTCCACAGGAAACAGGACAGATGGACCTTGATAGTACTCTATGGCACTTTTGGGCTGCTAAGGGCGTATTTGTACCATGGCAGCAAGGGGAAAAAGCCACAAATCAATTTCTATTTTTGCTTTTAGTTATTTTACACCCTTTTATCAGATATAGCACTTTGAAAAATCCCTTAAAGTATTCACACCAGGAACATGCACAGAGTAACGCAATCACATTCCTTCTTTATTCCATCATGGTTGCTATAAAGAGAAACTAGTGTATATTTTGTAAAACGCATAGACTTCCCCCCTTAACTCCCCCTTCCCATTCCAAAAAAAGGAGCCAAAGCAGCCATTGCTGTCTGTGCAGATGTCTTTACAGAGAATTCTACTCTTAATAAATGCTGATTTATTTTTAGAAATGTTACAGAGAGGAAATAGTATTATGCTAATATTGAAACGGATGATTCCTTTAAATGTAGACCTTGTTTTTGCACATTGTTCATACTTTATTCATGGTTTCATTCAAATTGGGTGCAATTTACATGCGTTCATATTGGGAAAATGACGTGTTCTGTTTGATTTATTCTGTAAATGTCTATTTTGTTTTCAGGCATCATGATTTGATGTGATGCATAGTATGTGAGTTTAAAGTTGTAAAGGCCCAGGTTAGTGCTGGAGATAAGGGGTAAAATGTCCAATTTCACATTGGCCTTCACTCCGGAACCAGGACTTTGCTTTCAATAAAGAGTGTCTTCCCATTTCATCTTAAATAATAATACATCTTACCTGTCATTGTCACACTGAGGTTCTACATCATCAAATCCACATGCAGCACATTGTTTAAAGTGTATTAAAGTTCAGATACTCTATAAAACACAACATGTTCACTTTATCAAAACACTTGGAGCTCTCTTTTGAAGTTATGCAGAAGGATAACAGGAGGAAGATGCACTCACTCTTTATTTTAAATCATTGGCTAGATCTTTCTTGTACTGTCCTGAAATTCCATGCCATTCCAAAATGGACGACATGAGGTTCAGCCACTGATGATCTTTAGGCCAAGATCCTTAAAATGAAAACCCCCAAAGGGAAATTGTCAATTCTAAGTAATATAAGTATTTTTTGTTCTATATATTATAATGTAGTATTATAGAAAAGGAAGCTCCTCAGTGTAAATACAATTATTTGGTTGTATTTCCCAATGTTGCTGAGTAACGAGTAATAATATGGAGGACAAATTTCATTCTTTAATTCTGTGTTTCCTTGGCAATAAATTCAAACGTACGTTTCCTTGTATCTGGTATGCATATATAGTGCTTAATTTAATGTTTCCATTATGACCATGGTGTTATATGTTCCGTCTCTGTGGACATAAGTGCTTGCATCACTGTCGTCTGACATACTGTAAGTCTGAGAAGGTCAAAAATAAACGTTCCTTTTCACAGCCTGTCTTTATTTTCTCATAGTAAAGCAATGTGGCGATGTGACACTGTCGAGAGCTGCTTTCATACAGTATGATGCAGTGAAATACCATTTTGAAGAAAGTTTAGACTATGACATTTCGATCTGCGTGAATTCACTGCTGCCCTTTTGGGTAGTCTTGCAAATAGGTATGAGTTGTGTATGTTCTTCTTCTCATGCACTCACAGTTATAAAAGCCAAAGTCAGGTCAGCCCCTGTCATAGCAAACATTTCAATATTAGCAAGTATATCACAAGTTTTCTTGTATGTGAATGTTTTGATAAAGCTACAGATAAATGTCACCCAACACGCGGATATTTAACTTGAATAATTGTACAGTCTAACTTAATCTAAATGAAGTTTAAAAAAAATTCTATATTTTATTTTTAAACTTTAAAACAGATTCATTTAATTTATTGACATAATTAGGTAAAAATTAGCCTATAACTTGCTTATGATAGGAGAGATATAAATTAGAAGAAAAAAAACACTAATGCTCATGTAAAATGAGATGTAAAACCTGATGAGTATATTATAATATATAGACGTTGTTTGTAAAGTGTGGTTTATATAGAAATATAAATGTTTGCTTTTTAAATTTGTAACATTAATTCAGCATGAGAATATGTATTAATACAATTTGTAACAGAGATGGTATGGATTAAAACACCTCAATCAGCAGTGTGACTGGAAGAAGGACAGACGCCATTGACAACAACACAAATCCCCCCCCTACCAGGGCTGAAACTATTCTCTTGACTGATATTTAGTGATGCCCAAATTACTCACAAAACCACTTTGCCTGGATGTTTGGATTGGCAGACGCTCGAATTAGCCAGATTTATCTCGCAAAGTGGATTCTAATCATCTTTGCTACACAATAAGGGAATAATGTGATTATCCTTTACATAACCACATTATTGGGAACTTCAGCTACAATAGGAACAGATGCTGCATCAAAAGCACTGTACTGGCAGCGTTTGAAATGTCTTCCCCTGTGATAAATCATCAAGGCAGACTCCCGTCGTCACACTCTAAGTTTAAACCCCAACTTGTGGAGTTCACTTGAGTTTGCGGATGTCTTGTGGAAGAGGAAGTAGTTGAGTTTATCATGTGGACTTCCTGCAGACATCAGGGGCTCTTCCTGGTTAGTCCATGAGCAATTGTTCTGTGACGCCAGAATTCAGCGGGGGTGAGCGGTTGACTGTAGCATCAGCCGAAGCTTTGTGTGTGTGTGTGTGTGTCGTTCGCAGGTTTCGCTGCTGTGAGCCGACAAAAATGAGTTTACCCAGCGCTCCAGTGAACAAACAATGAAAAGGGCACAAAAACAATTTACAGGTCGTCGTCTCTAAATAATGGGGATACGCTTGTTTGTCCAGTAATTCATCCAGTAATACAGAGGATGTGTTGAAGATTGGCTCGACTCCTTTCTGATGTGGTCAAGTACTAGTTTCTCTCAACTTTCACCTAGAAGTGGTGACAAAAAAGTAAGTGAACTACCAAACTGCACACACTCCTGGATATCAGTCCCTTCAATATGGCAGATTTTTTCACCAGGGTCTGTGAAATATTTTCTAAAATTCAAGGATCTCCCCAAATATTTTATGGGTTCTTTAAGAATCAGAAAGAGAAACAGAATGTACTTTTATGTATTTTGTCAGCCAATGTCCCATCCCTCTAAAAAGTGAGGCTGAAATATAAATTCCCTTGCAGAGGTAGATATGTCCACTCGCCACCTGGTCTCGTTGTATATTTGCTGCTTGTTTACAATGAAAAATGCATAGTCCCACTTACACAAATTTGCATGCATACAATTGTGCATGGGACTCCAGACGCGCTAGGAATCTGTGGATTACATCATTAGTCTCGTTGCAAACTAAATATTTAAATCACCAAACACAATATGAGGACATATCTGCCTCTGTGCATAAATTCTGTCATTCATTGATATGTGGGTGACCATAGCGAGTGATTATCTTACTAAAACCTGAAAAGATTAATTCCTTGATAGTCTTTTGCCGTGTTTTTTTTTCAGAAACCAATTCTGAAGCTACTCCTTTCGATTTTTTAAGAAATCAAATCTACTTGGTGGGAAATTCTGACCTTCTCCTCCGACTTAATGCAATTTGAGCCAAGTTCAGCAGATAAATGTGCTCACTGACCCTCTTGTGTTCTCGTACAAGACTTTGTGTGACATTTCAAACAATCAATACAGTAACTTTTACGTGTCTTGGGATTTGGCTGCAGCTGAAATGTGGCACAGAGGTTGAGGAGCAACTATTTTATTAACCTTTATCAAATGAAGGATTTGCTGAGCTTGTGTTGTTTTTCTGCCCATGCTGTGACGTCGAGCCCCGTTCACACTCGAGAACTGGTGTGAAAAAGTCGGGCAGATTAAACAGCTCAGGCCTTTTTTGCCTCAAGGGCACCTCGAATATATTAAGAGTCAAAAACTGTGAGCCATTCAGCTCTTCCCCCTTGGGATTTGTACCACTGACCTCCCTTCACATGACCACTTCACTGTGCTTTAGGCGAACACTGTCCCACTTTTGTGCAGATCATCGGGCCAGAGTTGGTGTCAGTGAGTTGCTGTTTTTGCTCCAACCGCTGCATCTGCACGGGCAGACTTGAGGCTCTGCAGTCCCAAGAGGATTTATACAGCCGAGGCACAGCAGAGAGGGATAGATGAGAGAGAGAGAGAGGGAGAGGGAGAGGGAGAGAGAGAGAGAGGAGAGAGAGAGGAGAGAGAGTGAGAGAGAGAGGAGAGAGAGAGAGGAGAGAGAGAGTGAGAGAGAGGAGAGAGAGAGAGAGAGAGAGGAGAGAGAGAGAGAGAGAGAGAGAGAGACTCATGAAGACTGAGCTCTCCTGAGGGAACTGTGCATTTACTCTATAGGCTCAGAGCATCCTCCTGAATGCTGTGTGTGTGTCAGCAACCGCATGTATCTACTTGCTGGTGGAAATTTGACCAATTCATGCAAACACACAATGGCCGTGCTTGGACATGAGCAGAGAGGCAACAATAGCAACTCCCCCAGGACTGAGATCTGGAAAAACGGGACAGAATCTGGTACAGAAGCACAGTAACAGCAGAGATGAACTGTAAAGCTGAGCCGTTGTGTTACTGGATCTAAATCAGCTTTGTACATGAAAGTATAAGGATGTATAAGGAAGATCAGATTTATTATTTGCACAAAATGTATTTAGGCCAACACATAACATATTAGCTGTTGATTTTCATACTGCATATTTGTGTTTGGCTAAGCACAAGCTGTTTCTCTGTGCTGTCCATGCAGATGCAATTCAATCCTGCAAATGTCCAAGAGATGTCACTGTTGAGATTAAATTTCTCATGTCCAACTTAGTCCATTTATCACATGTCAGATCTCATCCACTCACATACCCTTATTTATTTACAAGCCAAACTACATGAATGCAATGTAGGTTGTTTGTGTACAGTATGTTTCTCTGCAAAGCTCCCCTGAGTGATTCCATTATCTATTAAATCCTCTGTTTTTCACAATCATTACACTATTAGAATCCATAGTTCCATAGAGAAAATGGTTAGAACATCATGAGGCTCAACTGGAGTCATAGTATTCCATGTGTTTTGCAGAGATCAGATCAATATGTAATCAGGGGTATGTTGATAATTTTGTGTATTCCTAAAGGGGGATCAGTAACCAGACTGAATTGCTGGCGTGTGTGTCTACCTCAACATTGTGTCGGCAGGAATAAGGTATTATCAGAAGATGAATCTTATTGTGATAGAGTCAAAACACGCTCAGGGATAAGAAAACAGAGCAGCACGTCTTTGGGGTCAGTGCTTTTTGTTGTTGTTGCTGGAACAGGTCAAGGACACAAGAAGGCTGTAAACACAATACGTGCCTCATACCTGAGGAATAAAGCAGATATGACAGCTCCCACAGAAAGAGCCAGGTGGATGTCAAAAAAGCTGTACAAATTCATAAAGTGCTTTTTCTTTTCTTTTCTTTTTGAAAAATGTCACCATTTGCAAATAGTTTTCAGGTCTCATCCTTAACTCTCTTCTTTCCCTTGTTGATATTCTCAGAACACAGAAAATGGGTCCAGTGCAAATAGCAAGTGTGTGGCTGAGTCATCGCTATCATCATAACTGTCACTGAAAAGTGAAGAACTTCATCACACTCAGGTCTAACAAGGTCTCTCTCTCTTATTGTGTTATATTTTACCAGCAACAAGACGATTGCCCTTCAGAAACAAACCAAAAAACACAAAACAGACAGTGATAAAAGGCAAAATAATGTGACTCACGCATTACAGGTACTGCTCTACAGAATTCAGACCACCTGCGGAGATGCTGCTCTCTGGTTTGTGCCGTTCATCTAAGGGGGACTCTTTAATTACCATTAATCATTACAAAGCACATAGCCACTATCTGGGAAAACTCATTACCACAAAAATAATTGCACAGTGATTGCGACATTGACATTATTATTATTAGCTATTTTGAGTAACAGGTTGCAGGTCGCTCATTCGCATCAGAGGGACAGGTAGCTACAGAACAGAGCTCTCCATGGGGCTTCAATTGTTTCCAGAACAGTTAATGAAAGATTATATCGTCTGAGAAAGGACGCTGGAAGTAGGCGTGCTAAATGGGCTGCAGCACTCCCTGTTGGCAAGGCACTTTCTTCACCTAAGAGTTTTTTTTCTAATCAATGGATTCCCATTCACATGTATACAACCCCATCTCTGACTGCCTGACAGCGTCCCTGCCACTGAAGACAGTCAACCATCCCCCTCGACACACTGTGGCCAAACAAGATCCAACCACTCAAGCTTCTTGACAACCATCACAACGGCAGAGCCTGCTGCCAGCTAGAACTTGGCCGATGGCCGCGAAGGCTTCGCTGTTGGCGCTAGTCCTGGCTGCTTCAGGGTTAAGTATGGCCTTCTCCGATTGGTTCAAATTTGTCTGGGAGGAAAGTGCAAGGGTAGCTAGGACTAACCTGCGAGCAGGTTGAGTACCTCAGGGGCCCCAAAGCTGACTGGCAGAGCAAACCTACTGATGACCTCTGGAAAAACCTCCTAGAAGGCCCAGCGCGTGTTGCTTGACTTTATTCTCTCGATTTTAAACAGCTAAAGAGGATAGCCCACTTCTTTAGCCTGCAATTAGCCTTTTTACAGTCCTTGCTAATTGCAGGCCAGCTGCTTGGGGATTTGGAAGAAGCAGGTATTCCAGTGCTGCCTGTTCATCCTGGCTTTTCTCTTTTACCAATTAACGCAACTCGGACAACAGTTGCCTCTCTCCCTTTCAAGCATGAGACTAACGACTTAATAGCCACAGTACCAACTCTGTGGCTTACTCCCCACTCACTACAGCTTTGGTCTCATTCCCAAGTGCACCTTCCCCTGAAAGGAGTGCAGACTGATCCATGGCCATTAATGAGTCAGCCTTATCAGGACTCCGTTTACCTCTTGCTACCTCTGGGATAATGCTCAGACGTACCCATGCTTGCCAAAACCTATTTGGACTCTTTTTGATATTTGGAGCGCCTTCTTTCTTCTTTGTTGCATTTGATCTTAATCAGAGACTTATAAAGTTTGCTCCAGCCTTGCATTCAGACGAGGCACCAAAAGGCCTTTGTGATGAACAATTTCACTTATTGATCAGAGGAGGCCTGTGGCCCAATTAAGTCCACAGGAGGGAACAATCCCTTCAGTAATGAAAGGGTTTTTTAAGGGGGGGAACCTTTGTAAGAAAGTAGGAAATTAAACTCCAACTCCTTGATCTATAAAAAGTATCATTAAAAAAACAAGTAAACTCAAGTTTTTGGATAATTGACCTTAGTCTCTGTAACTGTATTTAATCTCTATTTGTAATCTGTGTCTTACTTACTTTCTGTTTCCCTTCATCTTCTTATTTTTGTGGTAATCCATCTCTTCAGCAGTCTTTTCTGGGTTTCCCCTCCTAACAGTCTCTCACACACTGCATTTGTTCCCACCTTCTCAATCACTCACTCAATCCCTCCCTGATATCCTAGCAATTTTATCCAGACAGCCAGTCAAGAATCCAATTATTTTGCACCTCTCAATCATAAAATCTTCAGTCAGGTTGAAACAAACTTGGACGGACATGCTTTTCCTGCTCGCCGCCTAATTAAGAGATGATAATTTATTGCACTCCAAATGGGCGAAGGCTTTTGTGGACTCAAGTAATTGGAAAAAATATATATAAGGGAGACAAGAGAGAGGAGCAACCAAGCGACGGGAAACGATAAAGGCATGAATTAAAGGGTAGAGGACTCGGACAGGTTGTTAGCTAGGTGTTTGATCCATTTCTGCTCATTTGTCTCTTGACTAAGTCCAAAGTAAGAGTTGGGCATTTTTATCTGAAGGCATTCAACTCAGGTTGTCTAAGGACTCGGGTGTGTTTCATCTCAGTTTTTTTTAATTCAAGGTAGTGTTGATTGTATCAGTGACACTTCGCCTTTCATTTTTGTGCGGAAAGAACTACAGAGGGTCCGACCCGGGAAGGTGGAAAAACTAACAAAGCTGTATTTCCTTGTGTGGATTTGTGCTCATGCACATTTGTCCTTGTCAGAAAGAGGAAATGAGTTTCAAATATTTGGAGTCACATCATTCCTGAGACGTGAGAAGATTTTGTTTGGTCCTCTGCGTAGGATTAATATTTCAAGTAACACTTAACTAGCATGAAGAATAGATTAAGATGCAATTGCATAACGCCCACCAAGTGGCTGGTCTGACACGCCCCTTAACAAAGCTAGTTAAAGGGATAGTGAAGGCTCATGTTTACCACACAAACTGTGTGTGTCAATTGGCCAATCAGGGCAGCCTGTGCTTGGGGTGCTGAAAAGAGGAGCTGATGCAATGGACAGTATAAGGAAAGTGAACAGTAGAGTATGGAAACCTTATCAACTAATAACCCAAATCAAAATTATTAACCTTAATATGAGCAGAATGTCTCTACTAGAAATCAAGGTTTGGTTTAAATTCGACCACAATAAGAATATTCAACTTTTAAGTTATGTATCTATAGTGCTCATTTGAAAAACAGTAGATCACACATATCCCATGTTGCATCAAGTTAGCTTCCCGTTGAATATACTCTGATGACGTCATTATTATAGGTTATATTGTCAGACTTTAGAGAGTCCACCTCTGAGCCAGAGAGGACATTTTGCTGCAGGTTGAGCAGCACTACTAGTGAAAAGAGAAACTCCACCTTGTGTGTAAAATCCCCTTGGAGTGTATGAAGAAGGAATGAAAGTGGCCAGTGGACAGACCTCGCAGGAACCGAAATTAAATTCCTCTGCGAGTGCTCATGAAGGAGAGGAGGTGAGGATGAGAAGGATGATGTGGAGGAGACTGGAGGAGGGTGAGAGGGAGATGCACGTTTACAAAAGTGTGTATGAGAGTGTGTGTGTGTGTGCTCATGGCAGTGTTTGTTCTTGCCTTGGTGCATTTGAGAGCGGATATGACAGGCCTGTCTGTTGTCTCCCCAGAATAATTGCTTATGGATTACCTTAAGCAAGTCCCACTGGAGACACTTAGAAATGACACTCCCAGGTGACTCCTTGAATCATGTTCATATCCGGTCTGAGCAAGAGTTGATTTTGTTTTGCTGGATGTGTGTGTGTGTGTGTGTCCTCGTACTCTTCCCTGTTTGTGTGTGTGTGTGTGTATGTCTGCTTTTGTGCGTGTGTTTTGCAGATCCAAGGGGATACGTTGTCTCTGTCATCTTTCTGACTCACATACAAGTAATTCCAAAGATGTCATAACTATTCATCACATGCAGACACACACAAACACACACCCGGAGGTTGTCACAGGTCGCATATTGTTACGTGACGTAGACTCAACATTAATTTCCTGCAGAGTGACCTCTTTTTCGTGACACAATCAAAAGTGATGCAACCCCAAAGGTAGTCTATGACAGACACACACACATACACACACACACATTTTAAACACTACAATCTTATTACAGTTTGATGCGGATTGTGTTGACATCCAGGTGAATTTGGTACTACAATCTCTACTGACACGCCCATTTTCTCGGCCAAATTACTTTGCATTATGCAACCCCTTAAGGTCTGGTGCATCATGACAGACGACCCTTGAATCATTCAGGGCCCAAAACCTGAGCAGGGATCCTCAAAGTTAACTGTGATATTTCAGAACTGTTGTCAAAGGTCCCAGAAAACCAAAGGCAAACTCTTTCTTTAGGCAACTTATCCCCTTTAGGCCATTTCTGCTTTCACCCATAAATGTTAGCCAAGGGCGCACAATTAATTATCTATGATGCAATCTCATTAAGGTTCAATTAAAATGCAACTTAAGGTATGGATATTAGCATATCACTCCAAGGATATAAGCATATCACTCCAAGGATATTAGTATATCCTTGGAGTGGGCACCTTCTCTGTGCTCAAAGCTATCATGTGTGTTCAAAAACAAAAACTCCTTAAAAATAAAAGACCAAATTCCTAGAAAACACAACAGCCATAAGAAAAACAATTGCGCTATTGTAATTGGTAGTTTTGATGTTTCAAATTCATAATTAAGCAATTCACACGATCAACAATTGCTCTTTGGGATGTTTTCGATGCATATTGTAGAGGTCATCCTCCTGATTCACCCAACATGTCGGCAGTCTTGACAAAATTACCATTCAAACTTGGTATCAAAGTGGAAAGTAGAGGTCCTTCTACGCTAACATTTATTGATTTGATAGTGAAATACGTCCTCAAGAACCTTCCTCATAATTGACTAGACTTAAAAAAAAATGTCCCTGAACTGCAAGGTGAGATGGGGGAGTGGATGACAATGTGTAATTCTTCGGCGAGGCTGTATTAAACGCCGCACCTCATTTACTTGAATGTACCTTGAAGAGGAATCCAAGGCTTTCCCGGCCCACTAGTAACCATTACAAGTCAGAGAGAAAGGAGGAGGATACTGTAACAAATGGAGGGTGATAAATGCTCTGCAGCAATGTTGTTCTTGTCGTATAAAAGCCAAGGCAGAAATACCTTCATGGGGATAATAAAATTATTCTAAAACACTTTTACAAAATTGACGCATCAGTCAAAAACAACTCAAAGCATCTGCCAGCCTCGCATAGGTGCTCTTGATCCCGTTTTGCAGCCAATGTCACGTGAAAACAAATCTACTCTTGTGTTGCTACAGAAGAAGAAATCCAATACAAGCTGTAAGTATTATCTCCTTACATTTTATACCCTGTTATTAAAGATGAAACCATGAAATCAAAGCTGATAAGGAAGCGGAGGACAGTGCTCTGGCTTCATACTGATGGACGCCTTTCGACCTGAGCAGGCTATTCTAGGTATCTGATAGAGTTTTAGTCTCGCTAGGAACCCATGAGCAGTGAAAGCCATCGGTAACATTCAATTACATACCTCTGTAGACACAGAATGTGCTGAACCCTGGCTGGGCCTGCAGTAGATGAGGGGTGACAGGGATCGCCTCAGAAGTCACAGCTCCTTGTATTTTTTGCAGACACAGAATCAAACTGTGGCTGCAGCTGCAGTTTGGCCTTTGATTATGTTGTATGTGAAACTTCTTACTTTTGAGAATTACTGCAAACATGCATTTCCAACATCCAACATCTTTCTACATATATGAATATAGCATTAAAAATGTGTATCAATAATTTCTCTAGTGCACAGCAGGATCTGGTACAGATAAATCATCCTGAACTCCTTTTCAATTTAATTAATTAATACCCTGATCATGTTGTACTTTCAGTTTGCGAAACCATAGCATCAGGTTATGGAAAAGAGTTGATCGATTGTGAGTTGTGAAAAGAAAAAAAAATTATGCAAATATAAAAGTTGGGTCAGTTGGTAGAGCGGTGTGGGTGCAGTTCACATGGTCTGCCAGCAGAGAGCAATAAAGGCTCTATAATGTGCCGTTGCCAGACTGCAGCTTAGGGGGAAAAAGCTGTAAACTACCCTCCTACCCTCTGTAACGCCATGGAGGAGCTGAAACCAAGAGTGTGCGTATGTTTTTCACTGTGTGTGTGTGCGTGTGTGTGTGTATCTGTCATAGTACAAAGCTTCAACCCTCTCCAGCGCACTGAGAGCTGGAAGCTGCTGCCTGACATTCGCAGACAATGGCCACGCGAGACAATGCAAACAAGAAGCCTGGGATCATTTCCCTGTCCCTAAGTGAAACAGCTTCTCTCCACCCGCCCCCTTTTCTTGCTCCAACATAAGACATCGCCTAAGGTGTGGATTTATGTAATCGTGCAGATCCCTTTTCCAACCATCTTCCTAACCATATCATCACACATGGAAAACAAAACACCTCTATATCTCAGCTCTATAACATGTTTGAGCGAGGCGAGTGCTGGCGGGAGAGCAAATATTGGTCCGAGGAAAGCTCTGCCATTACTCCAGGTTGATTTGAAGCTGACGGCGTTCTCTGCAGCGCAGCATTACTATCCTCAGGGAGTCGCTCGAGTCAAACATCCGTTTGGTTTAGTGATTTTATGGGTCAACTACCCACCAGAGGGAGGGCGTAAACATTCTGGCAACACCTTGAATAGCAATGCTCCCTGGGCCTCGTCAAACAGTTTGTGTTTGTGTGTATACGTGGCTGCATCTGTCCACATCTAGTTGATCGGTGAGTTACAACGATTTCTTACAGCCTCATGCACTAATCGTATATGAGCATTAAAACAAACACAGAGCTTTAAGTCACGAATGCCGCCCAATACGCCCACAGTGTCTGAATGTCATCTCGACTACTTACAGAAAGCGGTTTTTAATATGCTCTTTCAACAAAATAACTCCTACACATACACTTACACATCTTTAAATAGTCACGGTTAACAGATATAACAGTGTCCCTGCTATAGTGCAATAGCAATATTATAATTGCTCAAACAAAACCATGTTTACTGTCATGTTTACTGTAATGTTTACCACCGTAACGTCAATGACTGCTGGTCTTGTGCCATGTTTACAGCAATAAATGGATATAAATATTTATAGATATTTCTCTGAATGGACGTGCACCAGAATGTTCTCACTATTTTTGTTGATTGTGTTTACGAAACTTAAATATTTTATTTTCATGTGCCTTAAACTGAAAAAAAATAATTGGATTCTCTGCTCTTATGTTTGTGGAAAGGTAAAGAAAAGGTAGCCGTTCATAACCATGTTTTTATTTTTCTTGTGATCCAGTTCAGATCTCGGTTTCAAAGAAATATTTGGTGTAGCTGCGTTTTGCAAACAACTCTGTCAACAACAATTCCTGTTGACCGAACTAAACTACCATGCAATCAACATCAAATGATACCATGGATGAATAGCAGTGCTCCTGCCTCTATTAGCAGGGTCATGACCAACAAAAGCAACATATCTCCGTTTCCCATTTCCCAAACAACGTAAGAAGCCCATTCACGGATATCTACCCTGAATGTGAACTGTAGCTCATTCCCTCTTTTACCTGTCCACAGGAAATTAAAATGCTAAACTCAGAGAGAGTTTCCTCTGTGTACAGTGTGCACGTCTGTGCCGAGCCTCAGAGAATTCTACTACGGGACGGGGCGCTTTGGAAGTAATGCCGACTGAAGGCACATTTCAGTCTGGTGAGTCACTGTGTTTTGAAGCAGAAGCAGATGCCCTTATATGCCTTGCTCTGTATGGCAATGGAATTATTGCCCGGACGGATTGTAGCTCGGGGCGTATAGCTCGCAGCGCTGTGGAAGTGCATTTCAAGGTAGAGATTTGGGGATTTTAAGAGCATTTGAGGCTGAGCAGTGAAGGGAATAGTCATCTGTGTAATGATGGTAATATTATTACTGGGGGGCTGGGGTGGGGGGATGGGGCTAAATTGCAGCGGGATAGACTGGAAGTGAAAGTCAAGGTGGAGAATCCGTGTAGATATTGAAGTGAAGCTGCACACGGTCTTCTAACAGATGTAATTCCAGGCAATCTGGGAACTTAACTTTAAAATTAGCTGGCGGTTTATTTCACAGGTGCTTCTCAAATGAGTTCAATATAATTTGCGACGTCTAATTGTTTTCATGGTTATCATCGTGATGAACTATGATTTTCTTCCACATTTCCGACTGGAAAATCGCTCCTCCGTAGAGTGCACGCCTCCACCGAGGCCCGACAGTCCACTTAAAGTCTGCACCAGATCCCTCATGTTGGATTCTAAAACTGTTGAAGACACGTAAACTGCTCATTCTCCACTGAATCCAAATGATCTCAGGTTTCTACATCGATTTGTTACTGTACAGCCGGCTGAAATAAATCCTACAACCCAACAACACCACATTTAAATCCACTACATCCAAATCTACATCTGGATCGTCTCCAAATTGGACCCACACACACATAAGTCCTCTAAAATATGCAGTCTTTTCATCCAGATCCATGAATTATTCCCTGGGAAAATCAAAATCTAATATTTAATGGGCTCTTTTCTAGCCCATATGCCCGATTCCACCGGACAACTTTTGTTGAAATCTGTTTACTAGTCTTTGTGACCTAAATATGTTTATGCAGGATTTAGGCGAAAGGAAGTGGAAAGTTCATAGAGACAAGCACGGCGAGACGGGTTAGCACAAGTGCCCGGCCTGCATGTGAATGTGTGTGCACGTGCCAAACGTGTGCCCCAGCTCCTGCTCCGTCAGCATGTATGGAGATCTGTCTCCTGCAGATGCTGGAGCTCTGGGTGAGACACTTCAAAGAGCTCGGAGAACTCGTCAGGTTGAGAGTGAGACGGGGGGGGGGAGGGGGGGGATTTCAGCCACTCGTGGACACCTCACGGCCGGTGAAACCTTCCAGAGTGTTTGACCTGCTGAACACTCATAAGCAGAGAATATGACAAATCAAGGGAAATAAAAAGAGAAGATTTCATGCCTACACCATGGCCTACATTTGGGTTTATTCACTAACTCCCCTCTTGCTTCAGTGGCTTTGATGAGAGGCAGCTAGCCTCTGCTCTCGGTTATTCTCAAAACACACACTGCTGTGAGTTGGAAGCCTCAGAACTTAAGTTTTGGAATTCACTCCATACTGGGGTAGATCACTTACCCTGCTTTCTATATCTCCCCTGATATGTTGGCTTTTTTTACCCCTTAAAACTTGACTTGAAAAACAAAAAAAAATGTTACCCCCTGAGGTTGGATGGAGCATCAGGGAGGAAAAAAGGGAAGAAATTTGAGAAAAAGAAAAAAAATGTCATAATAAAACTGAATAGTCATAATTTTATTTCTTACATATTGTTTTCTTGTTTTCAAATTAATACATATTTTCTCATTGAATTACGCATTTATTGTTATTATGTAATTACTTTATTTTTGAAAGTTTTACAACTTTATATTCAAAATCTGTGAGTTTGCTTTTTTTCTCCTGTACAATCACAAATATTAAACTGCAAAAATATCATTTTGGGGGCAACATTATATCAAACCACTATAAATTTTAAATTGCAAATGATTTGATGCCAAAGATAGGTGCTGTATTGAAAAACCTGTGTTGGTAAAAATTGCTCATCAGCTCCCATAGTTACACTTTGTGAGTAGGAACATGATTCTTGTGTCTCATCACAGGCGTACAAGCACCACTCCACACCCTTTGATGCCACTGCGGACCTGAAAATGCACACAAGCCATGCAGATTCAAATTGGACGTCCACTTTCTCCTCGGCTCAAAATGGAGCAGGTGGATAATCACCGGCGTCCTCCAAAAGCCAGCTTTCATTCTCTCTAATGATCAAATCTATGTGAAAGCCATTAGCCCGCTATTCTGCTGGAGCTCCATCAAAACCCCTGTCAGGGCCACCGGAATATAATGATTTCAATTACTGTGGTTAGATTTGTTGAGCACTGTAACGACACTGGATCTGTGTGTGTGTGTGGGTGGATTAAGGACAGGTTGTATGTTCCTGTCTTATATTTACTAACTAAGGTATGAGATATATATGAAGGTTGTAGCTGTTAATATTCCACTATTTATCTATCTACTATCTATCGCTGGTGCTCTTCTTGTGTTTATGATATCTACTGTGCGCTCGCAGAGTCTGATCACCGAGTGGGAACGCGGGAGTTTTATCGAGTTGTCGAGAAAAATCTGCACTCACAAACATTTGGGACACATCTTAATGAATGCAAATCATATTCATATTTTATTTATGTGTGCCAGCATATAAGTTCTTACACGTATGAACAAGTTGAGCCACTTGAGCTACTTTCAAATGTCTGTATCTAAGCTACACAAAACCTTAACATAGACGTGTACCCTACTCTCCAAAAATCTTACTGCAAGGTGACGTATCTCCGGCAGACTTGAGTTGAAGGAACAAACACGTCTTTCTTTTCTTCGTTGCAGTTCTTTAAGAAAGAGTAATCACTCTTCAACATCTATCAGCTCCGACAGGATCGGCTAAGTATAACCCTCGCCCTTGTCCAGAAGAAAACAGAGACGCCAGGAAGACCAGAAGCCGGAAGACTCAACACCAGCATGGAAAATGTGCCACTACCTTGTTGGCGGTTTGCAGTGCATCTCACACACACCTACGCACGACTATGAATGCTTGACCCCCCCCCTGTGAGGCCTATGTGTGCACCTACGCTGTAGCATCTACGTAGAAGCTTTGAGTCAGCACTAGGGTCGTGGAGGCAGACACAAACGGCAGGACACTAAGAGGTTGCCAGCGAATTGCAGAGCTGACATCTGACAAGCTTTCACACTCACGTTGAGACATTATTGCGAGTCCCATGTGCAACAGTACACACTACTCCACCACAACAAGTCCATTATTATGGTCACTCCAGGTGGGAAACATCACCCACAAACAAAAATACCTGTATTTTTCATATTTTTGTGTTTATTATTTGTTATCTCAGTCATTGTGGAGGAATCCGATTTTTGTTCTTCTAAGAAATAAGTGAAGAAAATCAAATTAAACAGCAGCTTCTGTTGTTCCCACTTCACAGCATTTGGCGAGGGACACAAGGGGGGGTAAATTCAAACGGGATCTGTTCCAATTGAGACTTTGCCGTCTTATTTTCGATCAGACTCCCCTAATGCAGTTGCCAGGCCTTCACTCTTCTCCTGACCTCTTCCAAACCTCCAGCTCTCCATCCCTCTCATCCCACTCTCACCCCCAGCTTGCCTCCGAGGGATCAATTGTACAACAAATTCAATGAATTCTTTGGCAGCTCTTGTATTTCCTCGGAGAGCACCGGTTGCTCCCAAGCTTTGGAGGGAAACGGCGACGGGAAAAGGAAAGATAGGGCGAAAGGAGTGAGCGCAAAAGAGAGAGGTAGCGATGGAGAGATGGGAGAGGGGAGCAAAGGGGCACCTTTGAGGCGGCTGCATATTTAGCGATGGGCTTTGACGAGACTTGGCAAAGAGAGGTGCTGCGCGGCGGCGTCTAAATGAAAGGCGCCAGACGGAAATGAAAGAGGGCAAAGGATAAGATTGGGAAACACAATAAGCAGCTGTCTTGTAAACACGCCTGGATGCCAGAAACAGATAATAAAAAGATTCAGCTGATGAAGCAGTACTTTTATTTAGCTTGACAGAGGGGTGTGACCAGGTCATTATCTTTTGCGGAAGATTTAGGAAGTGTTTTCGGGCATCGTGCTGATGCCAACACTATTTGTTTGAGGAGCTAAACAGCTCTTTGTCGATTTGCAGTATTTCCTCCCGTCCTCTACCACCACCTCCTCCGTCTCCTTTCATGACCTCAGAAACTTGAGTACTTGTTATTCAGGGATGAACTAAAACATCCCTCTAAGCCAGAAATACACACACACAAACACAAACACACACACAAATAAAAGTACAGGCTGATTACATTTAAAATGCATATGTGTAGAATATGTAAGTAGAGATCTTTGCATATTGATTCTATTCATACATTCTGTTAAAGGCCATCCTAACAGTTAATTGGCTTTTGTTGGCCTTATACATTATGTATCTTCTCCATTAAAGAACAAAAGAATAGATGGTGTTTCAAAAAATATGGCTCCAAATATATATCAGTGGTTCAAGGGGTAATTATACACGCTTGTGTGTATGTGTGCGCTCTTCCTTTGAAATTATGATATGTCTGAACTTTTTTCCCCCCATTGGGGACTATCCAAAATGACAAGGCACAGTAGCTGGACGCCAAGTGTACCAAAGCATGTTCCATCGCACTAATGAGTTGAGAGATCGCCGTAACTCTATCTCACAAAAAGTAAAGAGTCACAGAGACCAAGTGCACGACTTCAGAAGATTGTTCTAATTGCATATAGTTAGAGCATTGTGTGAAGGCTGCAGGGCCTATTAAATCCATATGTGTGCAAAGTGATGAAGTTGGATATTTGTTTTCTGGCTTAACTAAGCAGTCGTTAGGTGTTTGCTGTGTATAGAGCAGAAGATGAGTAGAGCTGTATCTTATCTCACTTCATGCCAAGTCGTCGTCTTGTTGCACAGGTCCTCCGTCACACCAGACAAGATCAGCAGTGACCAATAGGCTGCAATGTGGTTGCACTCCTGGATGGCCAGCTCTGAATTTGATTTAAACAGCATAGCATTGCCAGTGTTGTGTTGAAAAGCTGGGACAGACCGGCTATGGGGGTGGAAGGGTCAGTTGGTACAGACTTGATTGTGGGTGTAAATTAATCAAAATCAAAAGAGTGTTAGTGCTGCAAAGATACAGCCAAATTCATCCCTTCCTTTCCTATATTTATTTGATTTGGGGATTATAGTGACTATTTTTTTGTTCTTTAGATTATTTGTATCTCAAACATTTGACTTCAAGTCCCCCTCCTATGAAAATGAAATCTTTAAAATTGTTAAAATCTCCTTATTGTGCCTTTTATATGAAGAAATACATTTGGAGTTAAATAAGCGATACCATGTCTTAGTATTCCCACCTCATCACTGCAGAAAAAAAATGCCAGGCTGAGAAAAAACATCGATTCAGGCAGACCGTGTTTGTGACGTCACACACCTAAGAAGCCAATCCTGTCATATTGTGAGTACAAAGGCTCCTCAGCTGCAGGTGGCGCTGTGATGGTCGGGAGACGGGGTCATCCTAGCATATTCAGGTATAGAGAAGAAGGAGCTCAGTTCATTTAAGCCATTTTAAGGCCTTAAGGGGATTTTGTTCATGACAAACCTATTTAATATGTCATTTTGAAGAATAAAGAGGAGTTTTAGGGGCTGTAATAAGCTGCTGGAGTGGGACTTTAAATCCTAAGATTGTTTAAGTCTTCCCATTTCCTTTGCTGTTAGAGTCAAATGCTCAAGGGCCCCATGCAGAAAGCTGCACTCTGATGACTTGGATGAAAAGCACATTGCTATCAATTGCTACAGTTTGGTGAGTTCTGTTGCTTAAGGGGTGTAAACACAACACCTTACTAAGTGTAAGTATATACATGTAGTGTATTTTTATTCTAAGATCAAAACAATCTAAATTCTAAGCAGCACATCGCTGTCGAGGGAACAAGGGAATGACTTTGAAAGCACCGAGCTAAGCGAGGGAACAAATTAGAATACTGAGAACGGCAACGAGCAATTTAGTGCGCAAATTTGTAATTTTAGTGGGAAAAAAATGGTTAATCCGTCCCTCTTGATCTTTTACAGGACTTGAGTTTTGAGGGAGACAAAAACCTAGGGAATATTTCTCAGTCTACAATTTGCTGCTTTGTCTGGCGGCATAAAAGACGAGACTCTCCTTTCAACAGAGTGCTGAGCAGACGGTTCTTTCTGCACATAGACAGACACTTTATAGGAGTTTTTAAAGGTTAGAAGCTCCGAGCATGAACTGGTGGAGTTGATTAAAGAATTAAAGAACATTTACAGTTATGTATTTTATTCAGTAATTATAACAGCTCTGAAGACTGCACCCACAGACAATGTTAAAAGAGGGGACATATTTAAAAGGTTAGTTCAACCAAACCCTTAAAGGTGGATTTCCAAGTTGCAAAACTGTTTTTCTGTACATCAAGTAAACCATTTTAAACCCATTGAATAATTAGAAGAACAAAGCTGTTCTTTGGATACTGCAAACTGATATGTTGACAATGATGAAACAATAAAGTTTCCAGGAAAAGAACAAAGTTTTGACTTTTCACACACCTTGCATAGACAAAACAATTCCCATATGGATTTAAAGTATGATGACACAAAAGGTTAAAAGAAAAACTAGAAAGGTGCTGAGAGAGTGAATCCCTCCCTCTAAGTTTAAAAAAGTGTTTTTTTAGATCTTCCTGTTAAGCATGATCCACCCCTCCACAAAATGTCATGGAAATCAGTTGGGTAGTTTTTGTGTAACCCTATGCAAAACAAAAGTTGATAAACTTCAGGTTCATATTCAAATTATACAACTCCTTAAAATACAATTAGATCAAAACGAAATCTATGAATGCCTGATGTGCTCTTTCGTAAATAACTTTTTCTACCGCCCTTCTTTGGTTCGACTAAGTCCTCCATAGAAACGTATAGCAAGATGAAAGATAGAACTCTGCCTGATTATTACACCATCAAAGGAACTGTCTATTGTAGCCCTTGGGTTTATGCAGGAAAGATGCTGATTACATGCATGAGCGGAGAGAGTTGTACAATAGCGTGTACTGTATCTTATTAATTTTTGAAAAGGACAGCATGCTATGTGCTGCATGGAGATAGTTACCAAAACACCCTGCCTAGAGCGTATGGATATCCCGCTCCATGGGGCGTTTCTTTTGAAAATGGAAGGGTTCTTTTGTCTATAGAAAATGTGCGACCGTGCATGTTGTGTTCAAACTGATAAATAAATATTCTATGTGAATATCCCCAGCAGGAAAACAGTTAAAGCAGCTGATCAAAAGGGAGACTACCGGCAAACGTATGGAAACGCTGCAGTGCACGCAGAGATGTTAGAGAATTAATTTACGTGACCTGTAGCAAGGACACACACACACACACACACACACACACACACACACTTTACAGTCACCCCACCAAACACCCCACCCACCCACATCAGCAGCCAATCCAGCCCCCACCTCCAAGCAACAAGAGCTGTTACTGAATCTTCTCAATGGAAACATGCACCCGGTTTGCAGTACTATCCACCATGTGCCTTATGACTTCACTATGTCGTACTGTGTACTAAGTTTTGAGTACTTAATATGCTGTGTACTTATATGTTCTGTGTACTATTTTGTTTACACCGTGAATCTGAGAAAAACAGCATTTCAATCCCGTCTACATCCTGTACGCGTGGCAGAATTGACAATCAGGATTAATTGAACTAATTTATTTTCGACGATTCAGAAAAGCAGACATTAGAGCTGTGCGTCAAAAGAGAGAACTATTTCTGTAAACGCTGACAGAAACACTGAAGCCACGTGGCGGTGACAAATGAAGCAGCCCACGCTCAGCTGGAGAGCTCAACGCAATGCATGCACCTCATTGTACACCCCAGGCAACCGCATTCATTGCAGATTTAATGGTGTGTTTAATTAGCTTTTAAATCATATTTTATTTCCGCCTCTTCTGTGGAGTTAACCTGGATTTCTGCATGAGTTTGTTTGCTCATCGTTTCCGATGACATCCCTCGGACTCGCGGGTGAAACCAACCTTTTCGTTTTTCGATGACTCACCTGAAGATTCTGACAAAACGGTGCGTGCGCTACATTCATCAGGTGAGAAATCGAGTCACTGAGCCGGAACCACTTGAAAAACTATAAACAAGACCGCTCTCCACCGGCCGCACTTCCTGCCAGCCAGCTGCTTTTGTGTGACATGGTCCTAAACTGTAAGTAGGTGCCAGACCACTATGCATTTTTAATTTGCTTTGTCTCCAGGATGTATAATACAGGCAAGGTGTCGAAATTAGATAAACGTCATGCTCCAGAGGTAATTAGAAATTCTCAACCCGAATCTAGGTCATTTCTCAAAAGTCTCATATAACAGTAAAAAAACTAAATAAATAAATAAAGCATTATTTTTTATTTTTTTATATAAACTGAAGCTTAGCCTGTCCTTTGTGAGAGTGGTTGTTAACTCCCCAAAGTCACTTTCCCTGTCTGTCATAACAACGGAGTTAGCCCAATTGTTTCCGCCTCATTTCCCGGGCAACCTCTGAAACCGACTCCTGTGTCAGGCCAACCTGTGCTGACAACCCCCTGCTGGAGTGCACACACACGAGCACACACACACACACACACACACACACACAGTGGCAGCGTGCAGTCTGAAATTCAGCGTGATGTCTTGGATCTTCTCCCCCCCCCCTCTTCTCAAACCTTGATTGACTAGCTTCTGCTCACAGCCTGCCAAACCTCTAGGGTCATTTACGCCCGCGGAAGGAAGAAAAGAGATGGCGAAAAAGAGACAGATCAGAAAAAAAGAGCTCCAGTAAGGGGAATGAATAGCAGAGGTGAAAGAAAAGAGAAGACTGGTCTCATCTTTAGCTGTCAGAAGCCTCTGCTTTGTGAAGCTGAAAGCCTCGTCTCTCTTCCCTTCCTTCTCCTACAGAGCTTTGATTTATTTTAGGAAGCTCCCTCAGGGATTTTGTTATTAATTTATTTCAGCAGAGTAAAGTTGGACTTCGGCTGAAAACACCACAACAGTTTGTCAACCATGGAGCCAAGGGGCCACACAGGGAGATGCTTCATATGGAGATAGCTGTGGGAGAGTTCAAGGACAGATATGTGGCATATGTTTCATGTGCAAATGGTTAAATTATCACTTAATCACGTTTGGAGCTCCTGTGGTGGTTGGGAAATTCCCTAAGAAGTATAAAAACACATGTTTTTGTCAACTTTTGATCTCTTGGTCTTTTTAAATATGTCCAGTCATGTTCAAGTCCAGGATTTGGCAGAACATTCAGAAGGTTTCCCTGAAGTCACTGGTATCCTTGATGCGGGCTCGAGGTAACTGTCGTGCTGGTGTGGGACGTTTGTTGCTGGTAGATTACTTAAGTTTGAGTTTACCTCACCTTAGCTACTATTTAAGGTAAAGGTGCTTTGACATGATATAAAGGTTAGGCCTAAACTACAGAATACGGTAAAATGGTTTACGACGTTCTTGCAGAAGCTGCTCCACAAGTTGGATGTGAGTTATTTGTCCCTTTTACTTAGAAGCTATAGTTCTAGTGGCCATAGTGCCAGAAGGTCCCGATTGATGGAGAGATACAGGAAGGGATTTCCTTCTAGTCGATCATTCCTGCAGACACATGGATTCTAATAAGGACACCGTTGTATTCTGCACCTCCCCAGTTTCAAACATTTTCACAATGATACCTCCTATACTGAGAGCATCACTCTAGCAAATCTTCGTACTTCTCCTGGAACGATGCCTTGGCGTGATTTTGATCTGTCAGCACTTTGCTGCGGATATGTAATAGACACTGTTTAAACAAGGGTGCACCCTTCTGGCATCATGTCCAATTAATTGTGTTGAACTGCAGTCAAAATCTACAGACATCTGCTGATTAAGGAAACTGAATGAGGTATATCTGTGGAGCCAAGTTTAGAGCAGTGTGAAAAAAGGCATGCCTCTAGATGTATTTTACAGTGAAATGGGGAACATTTTAAAGGAAATGTATCACTCAGATCTCTCAATATTTATTTTGATGTCATGAGTACAATCACAAGAACTCTAAGAAACATATTGGTAAGAGCTGAGCAGCTGGTGGGTTATAAATGCTAGGGCTCTGTGAGAAAACAAGGTGCAGGGGCACGTTCAGCCTCAAAACGTTTTGCATCATTTTGACATAGTTTCGAGATTGAACGGTACAATGTGTCAGAGCTGCTGCCCAGTCTTAAGTTCTCTGCAGCTGTTGCTCTGTGTTTGCCTCAGTTGAATACGATTGAAGCAGCTTTTAAAGACGGCAGAAGCACTGAACATCAAGCGTTATTTGAAGTATTAAGCACGTATAACCCATTCTCATGTAAAAAGTTAGTCCTTCTCCTCTGCTATATACTTGCACCACTTGTGTATCAGGTTTATATTTCAATAAACGTTTAGCTATGAATATATATATATTTACGCGTATGGAAATGGTGGGAAGCATTAAAGGATCTCTGGTGGAGAGTTTCGGAATTGGCTTGAGAAAACAGAAATAAAGTCTGCAGCTGAAGTGGGAGATGAGGACAAGTATAACTCGGCCATTTCCCAGCGTGCTTGATTCAAATTAAGCCACAAGAGATGTTTTCTGGTTGTTTAAAGTAGCGCCTTCCTTTTGTTTGCAATGTCATGTCACAGCTGCTCAACAAGACTGAGATAGGAAAATATGATGCATTTAGATATTGAAGCTTTTGGCTATATATCTGTCAGCAGGAGGAGAAAATGCAGAATGCAGCAGCAGGTGAATTAGGTGTCATTTCAGACATCTTGCTGAACAGCTTTGAACCAAAATGTGCTGAGTACAGAAGAAAAGAGTGTGTTCCAAATGTTGATACTGTAAAAAAAAATATTTTCAAGCATTAATTGTGATGTAAGAATAAAAAAAAATAAAGGAACATCAAGTAATCTCATGTTTACTTTTACATCAGCTCTCGGTTTCATTTCCTCTCCGCCTACTTATCATTCCATGCCGGTGTCCTGCTGACTGTTCACGCTTTGAACAGAGAAAAACAAAAGTGAATCAAACAAACACAGCCAATGGAGAGAGCGGCGCACGGTGAAGCTCTGCCTCCACGTGTCTTGTGTTTCTCTCAAGGTGCTCAGCTGGTGCACGCCGATGTTGACACACAAAAGCAGATTGGGGCCCGTCTCGCTGGTTTATTAATACGGACAACTTCCCCCCGGGATTTCAAGTGTATTTATTATTCTTTATAATACGCACTCACACTACTCCCACGCTAATATTCATAAACAGAGCCTCGCTTGGATCTCTTTGGAAAGAGCCGAGTGTACTTTTAAGTCGTCATGCGAGTTGAAACTTTGCCCGAGCTTCACGCTCATTTGCCGTTTCTCATTTGTTCAAAACCCAGAGACTGGCCTATCTGAATAATACAGTTGCTCCATTAAACCGCAAAACTAACACGGCGCGCACATTTGCTGGATTAAGTGTATTCTCTTGCTTCATAGGTGTTTCACAATGTACTTTCTTCTCGCTGAAGTGAATTTGAAATTTGGCACCTCGGAGTCAAATAGGAATGCGTGGCTGAAAGGAGCGAAGAGATGATAGCGGAGTCAGGCGGCATCTCCTCGGCTGCTTAAAATGAAACATGAATTCTCATTAGGGTTGGAAGGGGGCATGTTGCAGATGGAGTAATCCTTGGCAGGCGACGGGAGCAAGCGCACTAATGTTTCCAAAAGCATTAATACGTCAAACACATTTGGGGATGTGTAAAAATGAGTAAGGAAGTAGGGCGCCCGCAGAGGGAAGAAGACACAGCGCCAACGTGACAGAGACAGAGACAGACACATACACACCCACCCACAGCTGAGTCATCAAGGTGCGATTTGTTAATGCAAATTCAGGCCCAATCACACCCACGCTGACTTTGTTTAGGAGAGGAAGGGGTGCACGGGGAGAGAGGTGAAGGGAGGAGAGGGGGAAATCAGTGGATTGTTGAAATATGGAGAAAAAGAGAGATCTTATTTAGAAAACTGTTGCTGTGCCAAAGGGAACAAAACAAGATATACAGACAAGGAAGAAGAGGCTGAGTAAGAAAGATGTTTAAGTAAATACTCGCTGGTGAAGGACCAGACTTGCCCTGCAGTTGTATTCCACAGCCTCCCAGTGCAGATCAATCACCATGACTTTGACCTTTGACCACTGGAAACTATTGGGTAAACTAAAAAGATTTAAAGACAAGCTTAAGATTACATGTACAAGAGGCAAAACATGTTTTTTGAGGCCATCTAGACCTTTGGCTTTGACTGCCCAAGTGAACAAATGAGCCAAATTTAAAGGGAATCCCTGGAGGTGTTCCTGAGATGGTTGTTTACAGCACGGAGATGACTGGATATACAGGCAAGGCAGTGGGCTGAGTAAAAATGATATTAAGGAATTTGAGGGAAATGAGCACAAGCAAATATACCGCTCTCACTTCTGAAGAATACAAAAAAAAGCATGTTCTCTTTAGGATTTAATAACGCAAAGGTTTCTTCTACAATGTGATAAAGAAATAAATGCAGGTATTTCATTTGTGCTGAAAAGCCTCTTATGTTCCCAGGATATCTGATGAACAGTGGTTCCTTTAATGAAAGTATCTGTGGGTTTCCTTTGATCCCGGTGCATTTCTGACCTTTGAAAATACACAGCCAGCTCTTACTCTATGGCACCAGCCCAGGTACAGAACTCTGTAGCCGCGGGGGAAATGCTAATCAGCCAGTTGGGACTGGGAAAGGAACAGTTTAAAGTGGCTTCGCCTGAGCTATTGTAGCCTCTAGCTAGCAGATAAGTCTATATTTAGATGTTTAATATGATTGGAAACATTGATATAGTGCTCTCAGTGGCTGCTGCTGCTGCTCCCAGGGCCGGCAGCTCGTGGAAATCTACTGTAGCTACAGGATGGAGTCTGCAGGACATAAAGTTGATAGAGCCTGCAGTCTGAAAGGAGATTTATTACGTGTGTGTGTGTGTGTGTGTGGTGGCCTGTGGACAGCCATAGTGTGGTTATATTCCCTAGACATTTATATTTCATAAAGGTTTGTAGGCCTAATGGGGGAACACAAAGCCTAGTGTTTAATGTTTCAGGTAAAAAAGCTTTAAGGAAACCGAGAGTAGTAGCTGAGGAAATTATTCTACCCATGTGGCTTGAGTGACATGTGATCGGTACGAGGACGTGAAGGACTCCCTGTCTTCACCTTTACAAGATAAGCGTTGGCAGCAGATCACATCAGATAAGTCAAACGCTCTTTGTCACCATCGACCTCAACACAGACCAGTGAACTTGTGCCTTTTAAATTTGCATTGATCACATGAAGTCATTCATTTGAGAGAAAAAACAAGTTTGACGTTAGAAGATGATGATGCTGTGATATAATTTATATTGTCATAAAAGGATATATATAAGTGTCTTAGATGATAGCTTTTTATGAAAAATTTAAGTTATCCTGGCTTCTATGGGTCAAGCTGCAAAATCCTGGATCCTACATTAAATCATGCAACTCAAAGGCATGTTTGACTTGACTTTGATCTCAAAGGGCCTCTTAACAGGATTTAATAGTCAATCTATCAAGTCATAAGCAGGGTATCATAAATCTACTGTCCAGTTCGTTTTTGTGTAAATATCATCAATATCAACACCATGTGTTCTTTCAAACTTTTATTTAACTTTTAGGCAGCGTCCAGGAGAACCACACTTACTTGTGTTGCGTTTTGTTCAATATAATTACAATCAAGTGTTTTTCTATTCTATTCTACATCTGTATATGTTTGGCTACTTGTAGTATATGCACACAATATTAACTTTTAAACAGAAAAAGCCCTCTCAACCCAACAGTGCCTCTATGTTCAAGGGATTCATGAGTTTAAAGCTCAAATAGATTTTAATAAGAAATCTCAATTATGCTCTGTTTATAGCTACTTAAGCTGCAATACCAGCTACATTACTCGCTTCTGTAGATTGCACATAGTAGACTATGCACAAAAACAAATTGTGGCATGATCATCAAAGCTGAGTTTATTCCTGGCGACTGCTCTTCACCTGTAGCATCTGCGATATGTCAAATGCAGCCTCTTAGAAGAGGTTTTGCTTTGCAGCCTGACACAAGGATGTACATGGGCTTCTCAAGGACGATGCTTCCAGACTGCAAGCCAGCTTAGCGCAGAAGCTCTCCCGATTCCCATTTGCTCTAAAAGCTATTGATTGATAAGATGTGGCTCAGTAACCATCTGAAATAGCAAAGTTTAGGTTCATCGCCTCCCACGTGCATGGACAGGATTAGGCGAGTGCACTTCATATTTGGGCATCAGACGCCGTTTGAAATATATTTGAATGTGGTCTCCTATATCTGCATTGCCTGTTCAAAACAAGACATGCATCTGGTTTGATAGAGATGAAAAACACATTCTTCATGTTCACTCGTGCATTCACAGTACTCTGTTTTTCTCGACCTCTAAAATCTATATGCAATGTAATTGCACTGGGAAACGAGATGAGGATCAACACAGGAGCACAGACTAAAATAGTGCCTGCCTTCTCTCTCTCTCTCTCTTCCCCCCTTCGTCTTTACCTTGCCCTCATAACCACCCGTTCCTCTTTTACCATCCCACCTGCTTTTACCTCTTGTTCTCCGTCTCTGTATTTCTTCCCCTTCGCTCTCTCTCTATCTCGTAGCCCGAGTCGTCTGCAGAATGTTAAGAGCCTTGAACACTGAGATGTCCCTGCAGAGGCCACTGTCCTGAGAGTGGAGGCTGAGCTGAATGCTAAATGGGCCACGACGCGTCCTGCTCGACGCCGCGCAACCTGTGCTCATGCTCGCGGGTGAAAGTAAAATAGTGGATGCGGAAACGGGGGGGGTTTGGAAGACAGTGAGAGAAAGAATGAGAGTGAGTGGATGGGGGCATGTGGGAGGGTGGGTGGTGAGCTGAATAGGGTTACAGAAGAGGCTGGCAAATGAGGCATTGCCCCGGCCTCTCCTGTGAGTCATGGTAATTATGATGAGTGCGAAGAAGCCGACTGTGCTGTATCTACAAAGAGAAACATGGGTGGAAAAAAAGTAGTTTTTAATCCTCACTTCCCTTTACTGTAAATCCTCCTGTAGCTGCATGGCCATATCAAATATGTATGCATGCAATAGAATTATTCTAAAATAATGTATCAAAGATCAGAACGCTTTAATAAAGAAACAAATATTATATAAATTTTTATTTAATTGGTTCTCTGTGCAGAAATTAAATTAAGATATTCACTTTAGACCTCAGTTTTATGTCTGATCTGCTAGAAATTGGCTTTCACAACAGAATTAAGTACATCCAAGAAGGGATTATATTTATTATATTAACACTATATCCTTCAAAATTGACTCGCCTGTGTGAACGCGAGCAGAAGCTTTGTTTATGTGTAGGAAACAACCTGCCCCAGGCACCTGTAATTAAGTGATGATAGACAAGATGCCAGAACTGTAAACAACCAAGTCACAGCAGGGCTCCAACAAAAGAGTGGTTTTCATTCAGAATTAATGGGTGGAAAATTTTCTTGATTCATCTGTTTTTTTGGCAATAAAATGTCAAAAAACTGTAAAAAATAACCGTGGGTCAAGCTTCAGAATCCTGGATCTTAAAGCCTGTAAAACGAGCAAGTCATAAGCAACAACTGCTGATTGGTTTAAAAAATAAATATATACCATGATTCGTTATGTACAGGATGTGATGAATATAAACTGCATCGGTCATTCATTTCTCAAAATGATAAATGTGCTGTTGCAAACAACAGCCAACTGCACGAGAGAAACTCTCATCCTCTTCCTGTCACTTGGATACGAACCAAAGCCAGAGTTTAAAAGGCAAATGAACAGAACAGCAGCTGACACAGCAGGATGCATGCAACCTTGATCAAACCGAGAGGTGGAAAAAAGCTTTAAAAGCACGTGATGTTCTGGCCAGTGTGTCGACAGGCTTCATCAGGTCTCTGTCAGATACACAAGACGGCTGCAGCTTACCTGGCGTGCATTGAGAAACCACTGAGAAGGCACAGACGTCCAAAAACACTCGTGTCGAGTGAACTTTCGGGATGAACAGGATTGGATGGCAAGATCCTTTTGTGGTGTTTTCTCATTAATGTGACAGCCCTGCCTTTTACTTTTGAGGCAGACCTCAGTCCTCTGGTGTCCATTGGGAATGCAAGGACGATGCAAGCAGAGCCGGGCCTTCAGCGGCAAAATCATCCAGATGTATCGCTTCAACAAGTGACAAAAATAAGTTGGTGTCAAACGACATGGGTTGGCAAAAAAGAGACATATGTGTAAGATGCTCTTTAAAAGTATATGCATAGTCTGGGACCAGGGGATTGATGAAAAATGGCAGCAATGAGCTTTAAAAGAAGTTGTATGAACAACTTCACTCGAGACAATGCATTTAAACCTGGCTGCACGCCCAAACACTGGCTCCTGCACACGTGCTTCAACACACACTTTATCGGGGCGCACGCATTCCGCACCTAAATGAACATCTGCTGTGTTAAGCATTATCTCAACGCAATCAGGCCGCACTCACCAACAGCACAATTTGCATATCTCTCTCTCTCTCTCTCGCTCTGTCTCGGCATTTCGCGTTGGCTTGTCAGCACTTTAGTAAAAAGGGCTTTTCACGCACAAACACAATAAAGCCCCCGACAGGCGTCTCAGGTGGGTAGCAGAGCTGTAATCCTCTTTTCATCTAAGCACCTTTTTACTGTAGGTAAGGGGGGGGGGAGAGAGAAGGAGCTGAGAGACAGGAAGTGTCACCAGGAGTATTTGCATAGCACGTACACAAAAAGGCGAGGATGGATTTAATTGGCTATCTTGTCTTCCACGCGTAGATATGATGCTGCAGAAAAAAGGAGACACAAGGTTGTGTGATGTGTTGGAGAGGGAGAGAAACAAAGCTTTCCAGTTTTGTTTGTGTGTGTGTGTGCGCTGCTGTGGGTGTGTGCAGCAAAGTATCTGCCCGCGTGTGAGCGTACATCCACGAGTGTGTGTGTGTGTGTGGTGGGGGGGGAGTTCTGACAGGAACGGAAAAAAAAAGGTTTTCAGAGTGAGGCGGGCCGAGCCGAGACAGGAACACACACTCTTTAGCTGAGAACACAGGCCTCATTTAGGTTAGCACAGGATTAGCCACGCCGAGCCGCACAAGCACAGGAATTAAAATGCAAATGAGGACAAGGAGTTGCACAAGAGGCGCGCAACAAGACGGGGATAAAATAGCACGGCAGAGAGGATGGATGCAATGTGTGCAGCGCCGCTATGATTTATGTTGCAGGCGTTTTTTTTAATTGCGGCTGCTGTGGAGACGTCACACCAGCTGGAGCAGATCGAAACATGTTTTAATTTAATAGGACTTAAGATATGAGGCATTAAAGTGTATTTCTCCTGATGTGAATGTAGAGGCAATTAAAGGGGTTGCTGTAAACACAGAAGTCCAGAAGAAAGAGAAGGACACAAACTGATGTTTTGCCAAGCTGCAGTTTGAATGCTTAGTAAAACCCTTCAGATAGAAACGTGAAACCGGACGAGTAGGAGGTGAAAATATAGTTTCCCATCAGAAGAACTGCTGAGTCGATTTGCTTGTCACGGAAAACACCCCTCTGCCTATTGACAGTTGTTTTCCTTTATGGCTTTGTTTATACAACGGAACTTTTAACAGCTTCACAAATTATCATAAAGAGAAAGGAAGCAAATATAAAAATATACTGTGTAGATAAAATTGACAACAGGAGGCTTTTAGTTTTCACAGCTGCAGATTTAGTGCAGGGGCGTGGCAATAGGGCTGGCAAAGCAGGCGATTGCCAATTAGTCCCCCGAGCTCAGAGGAGGCAGCTCTAATTCTCATAGGGCCCTCTCAGTCCCCTCAGCGCAGTATTACAGTCCGTAACGTTCGAATCCTTTTGGGCCTTCTGTCCGTAAACTGACATATTGGAGCAGTACCACCGGAAGCCATGGGGAGGCAGAGTAGCCAATGGTTCAAAGAGACGATCGTAGGACACGAGGAAGAAAAAACTGTTTGAACTATTTGAGACCCCCCGCCACTTTTCACAACGTCCTGCACATACTGATAAAAACTATTGATTCTTGACTCTGGTGAATATATTTCTTGACAACCGTGTTAACATAGAGGAAGCATGGAATTATGTGGCGGTTGCATCGTTTAAAATATCTCTTCTCAAATGTAAAGGAAGGATAAATGAGCCTTAATGGGACAATTGGGAAAAAACAGATGATATATAATTCTGTGTTTTAAGAGAAAGAACAAACTTCTCGCACCTTTGGGGTTTTTAAAGAAGTCCAACAACTTTCTGTTTTCTCAACTAAATCCTCTTCCTGATTAAATCTCTTCTAAGATTTGTTTTTTTAAAAGGAGGCTCTCTATCATAGACTTGACATTGAGAAGGGTATGGAGTACTGAGGCAATTATAAATTTCCTCTGCTTGTATCTGCCCTCCAGCTAAAAACACAGTGGCAAATTAATCATCTTAAAATGGCCAAAACTAAAGGTTAGACATAATCTTTCATATCATTGTCCACATGCAGGCGAACACACACACACACACACACACACACACACACACACACACACACACACACACACACACACACACACACACACACACACACACACACACACACACACACACACACCACACACACACACACACACACACACACACACACACACACACACACCACACACACACACACACACACACACACACACACACACACACACACACACACACACACACACACACACACACACACACACACACACACTCCTTGCTTCCCCTGTCTCCCCTCGTGTCCTCTGAGTGGACATAATGAAAGTTAATGAATAAATCCATAAGTTAAATTTAAAAAATGGGGGCTCCCTGTTCAGGCAGGAAAGGACATTTCTCTGAATATGTGCATAGATCAATATGGCGAGAGCAGTAACTCTGGAAGGGTTCGAGGGTGCAGGGAAAAAGGAGGGCAAGCGAGTAGGGGTGAGGAAAGCTGGAAGAAGCAGGGATCTACCATATGTTTGTCTCAACCAAAATGACAGACTCACAGCGTCATTTCACATCACAGCTCTATACAAATGGAAAATCCTTATTCTCAACCCGCCATTAAAAATGTAACAAGTGATTTTTCATTAACTTAATATTTCATCTTTACACACACATCTATTTATCTTGCATTTTTTACTTTGTGTTTACTTAAATGTCAAACTCAGAAGGCATCTTACCACTATTTGTACTTTGACCCCATCCTGCTTCTACAGAGCCATTTTGTAAGGGCTCTGAAGGATATGCATTATTAGAATATTAACCATTTTTAAGAAGAAAAATTACAAGTAGGCCTTGTCAGCGTTTTCCTCATAGTTATTTGTCAAGCTGAAATTTGAACATTATTCTTTTATGGAGCCGTATTAAATCCAAAATACATGAAAGTATTTAATGTGGGAGATATTGATCAATGCCTTTGGTTTAGCCATGGAAATATATTCTGGCTACACATGATATAAGAAGGGGAAAAAAAGAGAGAGAGTGAGAAACGACTGATGGATCAAAATCAATCATCCAAACAAGTTTCCTGGATTTTACATCAAGTTGAGAGTCGAGAGTTGGAAGCCCACATCGCAGATTGTGATCTGTATTCAATGCAGCCCTCGGATCAAACCATTCACTGTCCCGGTGTAAGGAACCGAGATTTACGACGGGTGTATTTGTTGGCCCGGCCTAATCCATAGGCTTTCCTCAGAATGGGAGCTTGTCAGATAGACCCTGAGACGGCTCACTTGTCAAATTGCAGTCACACAATCAGGCCTTCGCAGACGTACACACACATACAGACTCACAGCAAGGGGTCACACACCCAATCAGGTACACACAAACACATGCACACACACATAGCGGTGTACTAGTTCGATATGGCGCTCAGAGAGTGATGACAGTATCAGGTCCTCGTGTGATTGAGGTGACGGAGGCAGAGACAGGATGGGGGCTGTCATCAGCTGTGAATGACAGGCAGCCGAGCAGGGGGGAGTCGTGTGTGTGTGTGAGTGTGTGTGCGTGTGTAGGGGGGGATGACAGCTAAGTTCATGGCAGGCAGTCTATCCCTATGTCTGTCTATCTGTTTGTCTCACCTTCTTCTGCGCTGTCTCTCCATCCATCCATCTCTTTCGTATGCCTGCCAGCTCGTTTCAACCTTTCTATCCCGCCTGCCCAGCCCTCTCTCTCTCTCTCTCTCTCTCTCTCTCCTTCCCTCCCTCCCTCCATTTCAAATACATGTATATTCTTCTGCTCTCTCACCGGATGACGGGTGGATGAAATTCGCCCTCTCTTCCTCCCCGTGTCAGACATTGCATCAAGAAAAACAATGGGAGGCCCATAAATAGGGTTTAGGGAACATGCACCCAATTTACTTTGACAGTGGGGGAAGTGTGTTTGTGTGTGGGTGCGTGCGTGTGCGTGTGCATGGGCGTAAGTCACTTTGACAGCTGCTGTAAATGAGGCAATGCTGCAGGTATTGACGGACACCATCGGCCGCGGGCCCTCGACTCACTGAAAAAGATTGGTCATCATAAATCACCGGTGGTGTTAGGAAGTGGAGATGCAAAGACTTCAAATCGAAACTTATTATATCAACAATGACCTGAAACCTTGGTACCTGTTTGTCTGCTCTTATACAAAACACCTAAAATGTTCTTATCTAAAATCCTAGGTAATGAAGCAAAATCCGACTTGACCACAGTTTAAAAAAAATAGCATTAATAGATATTATCGAGGGAAACAGCCATGACCCTTGTTTATTGCCTTGTTGGGTAATTCTCAAAGATCTGCGCGGGTGTCAGGATCACACCTTAACTGCTGTCTTAGGCATAAAAAGTCAAATTCAAGTCACTCAGCAGTAAGACACATCAACACTCTGCATGCGTGTGATCTTTTTACCAACAGAAAGTCTGGATTTACATCACGGACCCCAAAGGAAGCCTACGTAGCTCCGGATATCAATTTTCACAAGACTCCCACAATCCCTGTATTACTCATCAACTGATGCACTGCGGACCTGTAGCGGTATATTCATGCCAAGCACGTTGCATCGGGCCGGCTACTCCCAGGTATCCCAGCAGCTCATACTATTCTTAGGCCCCTGCTGTCAGTTTTGTCTGCGTCGCTTCCTCTCTTGTTCAGAACAAAGACTGTGCGATGAGGGTCATCTTTTCTGACAGCAAGGGCGGTCAGCCCCTCTGAGGTTGTCATACTCCGCTGCCTTTAACAGTACGCGGCGATGACCGACCTCCTTCCTCGTCCCTATGTGCTGAGTGTGTGTGTTTGTGTGTGTGTGCGCGTGTGAGAGGGAGGTTGTCAAAACCATGATCTTTTAACACTGCTCAGCTTCTGCCTCGACTGCACTCGTGTACATGCGAGGGAGAGGTGGCATTGTCCCAGCCCTGCCCTTTTAACATCAGTCCGCTTACACTCCCTTTTGTTTTTTCCGCGCCCGCAGTGTAAACGCACCACATTAACAGATCTGAAATCCTCTGACAGCGAGGCGGCTGACCTTTGGATATAAATAATACTCTCCATTTGACTCGTGAACACAACCGACGCTCGGCTCCCTGATCGACTGTTGGTGGCCGCACTAATTGCTTTAGTGTGCTTGTCTCGTCGGCTGCCAAGTTGCACTCTGCTGAGCCACGGACTTGGCCTGCGCATGAGAGAGTGTTGGACAACAGGGCTCTCAAATTTGCCAGCATCCATTTGACTGCTTGGCAGTAACACAAAGGCGACGGGGACGGGAGGGGCAGAGCGGGAGGGGGAGAGAATGGGACGGAGAAAGGAGGAGAGTCGGTGAATGAGGAACTGTCAGTGGCCGGGGAGGTAGTGGGGCCGAGAGAGATGCAGGAAGGTGAAAAAATACAAGACAGAGAGAACAGTGGATAATATCCCTTCATCTGTTCTAACCTTATTTGGGATCCTGATAGCCCGTGACTGAACAGGCGCTCCTCTGCCGCGGAGGAATTTACATAAAAATCAATACCTATTGACTTGCCATTAAATCTATTCCCCTTTCCCCTGAACTATTTTCACCGCTTCCTCCTCCCCTTTCTAATTCCTAATGATTGCCTTTCTGCTCAGTGGGGAATCTTCTGAAGCCTCAGAAAATTCCACTTCCAGCTCAGTTTGTATCAACTCCACCGGCAGCTCATGAAACCAGACTGGGGTTTGAGTGACGGCATATCAAATCCTGATCTTTTAACTGCCTCTGGTTGGAGAAAGGAGAAGAGAAAAGCTGATGAAAAGAAGGGGGGAAGTCGACCCAAAGGCTGAGTGTGGAGGCAGGAATCTTGGCATGGCAGAAGTGGTTGATTTGTGTGTGTGTGTGTGTTTTCTCAGAGGCTCGTATAATGGCTTTGACACTGAGCCTTCTCATTGTGACCGGCAGCAGTAAGTTACCATGTTCGGTCACCAACCATATTTCCTCTCTGCCAGTATAAAAACCGTGACAACCAAGCGATGTGCCGCCCTCCCCAACATTTCTGCTCGGCAACAAAAAACATTTCAAAGTTTTATCAATAGATATGCAGAAGAAAAGACTTTGTTTTTGAATCTCTCTTGTGTGAGTGATCAATATCGTATCTGTTGCATGGCTCGAGGCTGCAAACACAAAGTCTAACTATAAATCACTGCAATGTAATCTCCAATGACTCTCTGCAGTTGTTTTTTTGTGTGATGATCAGTGATCGACTGTGGCGCCATTCTTCTTCTGAACCGCTCGACATCTGAAGGATCTTTTGATTGTGGCGTTGCAGAGAAGAACCCTTCCATCCGACGCAATTAATTGGCTCTGGAGCACGCCGTTTAAGAAACTCTCCACAGCCCGACAGCCGATGAGACACGCAACTCTTTCTAAATAATTTTTCTTCGGCTTATCGCAAAAAAAAAGTTGTCTGTCTTTGCTTTTTTTCATTTCTTATTTTTTTTTGCTGGTTGCAAGAGAAAAATACAAGGATGCTGGGTGCATGATAAAGTTTCTGAGATATAGTGAGCTTCAAATTATGCTATATCAACAAAAGATAACCAGCATCCCTTTCCGAGGCTGCCAGCCTGATCAAATACATCTTTTAGGAATTGGAAGGAGGGAAAACTGCTGGATGAACCTCTAGCCAGAAGCCAGGATCAACATAAGGGGGGGGGAGGTCAATTACTAAATCACACATAGTAAGAGGTCACTGTAGATGGAGTGATTTGTTGGCTTGAGGGCTCAATCTCTCCATTTATAAGCTACATTGTCCTGCAGTGTATTTTTTTCTCCGTGCACTTCCATCGCAGTCGTGATCTGAAGCAAGCGTGACCTTGTGCTTTAGCTGGTGACTAGCTGCGGCTTAACAGTTTGCAGATGACGCTTGAAGTGAAAGTGTAATGAATCAGCTTGCAGGGGATTTGAAACGACACACACAACAATCTGTCTCCTCTGACAAGACAAAAGAGCTGCGAGTTGGCACTGGGAAGCTACAAAGTGATCGGGCCCTTTTGATGATAACCTGGCATGCCACAATCGACAAGTTCCTCTGTAAACCTACATCGCCGGGTGAGGGAGAAGTCATCACATAAAAGCGGATACTTAATAGACATTTTACTTTCCCTTGCACCGTAGCCCTGCGTGGGTGTCGCCTGGCCTGTGATTAGATAGTGTGCATAGCCCACTACACCACTGTAGCCAAATCCCACCTGAACAGAAGCTTTAAAAGAAGCAGCGTGGGAGGAAGGCTTAAAGCAGCCGCGGCAATCCAGCCCGCCCAAAACAGAAAGAGTTTAGCCCCTCGCTGTCGGGGAAATGGCGCGGCAGCATGTCGGCGCTGGGGTCGACATGCAGCCATAAGCACGCTGGAGGAGAGTCCCACAATGATATCCAAGTGAAATTCATGAAACACAAAAGACCACTGCTCCCAAGAACACACACAGAGTACAAACCACCCATGTTTGAAAGATGGCACAGACCTTCTCTTAAGAAAAGATACAATTAAGCATTGTTACTTGTCTCTACTGATTCATCCCAATGATCCGACAAAATATGATGTAGCAGCGTTGTCAGATGGGGTGATGTCAAAGTATTTCACCAAAGGCTTAAACGTATCACATCTTGGGGGAGATAAACACAGTCTGCAAATCATGTCACAAAATAACAAAAACAACCCGCAGATGTAAATAAACCGGGCTTACCTTAGTGAGAAGGTTCAAGCTCCACCTCTGAATCTCTGCCTGTGTCTCCTGCATCCTGCGGGCTTCCTTCAACTGACTGAAAAGATATCACATGAGAAAAGATGTGTAAGAAAAACGACGCATGATCCATATTAACATACATCATCACAACATTCCTGTGTCAAATACCATCAGAGAGTAGAACTTTAACAGATACCAGGGATATTATGAATGCTTTGATTTCTTAACAACACGTATTTTCTTTGAATTTCACTATATGATTAGCTTTGTCCTGTATGCAGCATAAAACAATGTGCATTTGAATGGAAGGTCAAGAAAGTCTGAGCAAGGCTGTAACTCGTGTCTCAATGGTGCTGTAGGTTCTTGTTAAGACATTTTTTGTTCCTTCTTTGCAGAAACCTCTTCCATAAATCAACTTTTATATGAAGTCTCAAGTTCAGGCTGACTTGCTTATCATGCAAACACACACGCCGGGGACATAAAGAAAAAACGGGCTCCTCGTTGGAATCGTAAGTCACCACACTCGGGACTATTAAATAATTTGCATTGCTCCGCAGAGAGAGACGGGGGAAATGGGGAAATAAGGGCAACGACACGGAGTGATGAGTCGGTTAATATACAACACTGCAAGTCCGACAAATGAACTCTGGCCGCTGCTCCACGTGAATCAATGCTCTTCAGCGCTCCGCCATGGAACCACAGTATGCAGGTTTTTCATCCAAAACAAATATACAAAGGCAGATTCCACTAATTGGTTCTCTCCTCTCTGGTTGAAAGTGATATTTGACAAAATAAATCCTACAGGATATCTTCAAAACCTTGGAGTTGTTTCAACAATCAGTATTTTAGTGGAGAAAGCTCAAAGTTGAACTTATATATAAATATATATCGCGTGTCATTTCCCACTGACATGACATATCCCACACTCTGCCAGGAGCAGGTTCCTTCCCTGCGTGATTCAAAGTGCGAGTTCACCCTTTAACACAGATGCTGCAGTTATTCTGAATGTCATCTGACCAAATCCATCATGCTTTCACAGCATTTCAGGACTTTATAATAGTTAACAAGACTAGATTAGCATCATGCCCAGTCTGAAAGCCATATGACATGATGGGAATCAGAAAAATACATGTTATGATGTCCTGCTTAGTTTGTGGAATTCTAAAGAATATTGGACCATCACAGATCGTTAATTTATTGAGCTTTTTATTTCTGTAGAAAAAGGCATGGCTGTGCCAACACACACACACACACACACACACACACACACACACAACCTCTTTTTCCCTTCCGCAGAATCTGCTAGGACAAGATAAGTGGGGGACTTGTAATTGTGCGAGGGTCCTCATCTCCCCACACTGGCTGATAATAGTGCCGTGAAAGCCTTGTGCTCATTACGGTAGCCTTTGTTGTTTACCTTGCACAGCTCGGTTGATTATTTCCTTTTTCCAAGAGAATTCATGAGGTTTAATGCCACTGTGGTGTGCAACCTCCTGCAACCTCCTGCAAAATAAAACTGTAAATGCTAAAAATCCTCATATCTTGGAAATTAAACATGATGTTCTGTTCAATACACTTGGTATAAAGTACTTGAGAGGAACATTGAGCCTGTTCCCGAACTTGAATGAACACTCTGAGTGGTGCTCACAGTATTAATGGCAGTGGCCTGGGCCAATTCAGCCGCAGCAGTGTGTGGGAGCAGAGGGATAAAGGTAAACTCTGCACATTCATTTTCCTTGCATGAAAAATACTTAATCAATAGCTGGTGCTGGAGCTATGTATATATTTGGGTATGCCATTATCTTTGAAAAACATGAGATCTACAGGTTTAGCAGCCGATCATGTGGAGATGCAGATAAAGGCCAACGTCATATGTCTAAGGAGTAAACCCTCTTTTAAAACTTTGAAATGTCACTGTCAAAAAAAGCTTTCTAGCTGTTGAAAGATTTAGAAGCAACACTACTGTGAGAACATGTGAACGTGCGGCTACTTGGCCTATAAGCTAGGCCGGCCCATCCGGATAAGTGCTGCTCCGAGGGCGTATTATGATTTCTAGTCTTGTTATGGCGATGATGGATGAAATTGTTGGCAAGGAAAACATCCCCACTACCTACTCCCAAGCCTGAGACCATGTTCGGCAGCAGCTAAAACTACAAATGCTTTCATGTACTGTAGGTAGACATTCAGAAGGGAGGATTAGACCCAAAGGGATGTGCTACAGTCGTCCATGGCAACACTGTCTTCAACTATCAAGATGAGAAAAACATAATGATTTAATTCAATAATGATTTATAAAGTCCACTTAGACCCTCCGAGTTTTGTATCAGCAGTTCACAGTTATTCTCAGCATCTCCAACTGGTGACCATGTCACGGAGTTCTCCCAGCATCATTACACATCACCAAGGAGCCTCTTCCTGGCAGGAACCATTTAGACTGAACCTCTAGTTTGTCTTCATTGCTGAGGAGGAGGAGGAGAAACTTCCCCAAAGTACATCCGCAGGATAAAGCAAGGTTGTACTTGACCACAAGGGGCCTGATGTCAGGACATAAAAGGGGCAGATTAAAGTGCAGGAGAAAGAAACAAGGACATTTTGACAAGAGTTTTTCAGCCTGTGCAACTTGAAAGGTAATGCTTGCGTAATACAACACAGGGTGCATCTATTGGAGAATGTGCAAAGTCATTCCCTAAATCCCTTTTTGGACAAATTGCTTTTTCTGTTCAGTAATCAATATGCTCCCTCTGTATCCACACGACTCAAAATGGATCATTGGTAATGGTATTGGGTTTTGTGAATTGTTTCGTGTCTTGTTCCCTTGTAGGGTTTAGGCTTTGTGCTGTTCTGACAATGTTGTTGTAGGGATATTTGTGTATTTTAAAAGGTCCATCTAGGGAAAGGGATTGCAAAGTACCTCAGGCTATGAATGGAATAGTACCTGTTATATACAAACACACAGAGTAGATTTTGGAATGGCACATATATTGACCATTGGGGACACCGAACACTCTTGAGAAGATGTCTAAGATAAGGAAATAGTCCAAATATTGGATTACAATTAATTTAATTTATTAAATGGGTAAAGGAACCGGATGTCTTCAATACTGGAGGAGCATAAAGAGCTTGACTGGGTTCACATTTCTGGAACTTTCCCAGTTTGAGCATGATCCCCCTTAGTTTTGGCTCAGTAGAGTAAATTTAAATTGGTGTTAAAAGCAGTAATTGAGGCTTCTTTCTTGTTCAAACTTTAAACAGGTAATCGAACAGATGGCATTAGGAAAAGAAGTATAACAAGTGCGTAACAGCAACGTTTAGAAAAGGGTGTTGTCAGAAATTAAACGGCACTGAAGCGGTAAGTGCACAGGCTTTAGTCCTTTCAAAGACAGCGCCGCTATTAGTTCATGCCAAATTGTCAGATTAAAAAGAGAAAAAGACAATCAACGAGGAAAATATACAGACGCACAAACCCAAGAGCAATTAGACTTTCTTTCCCCGACAAGTTAAACTTCTATCCTCACACCTCACCTCCAAATCCCTTCAACCTTATTCTTCCGCCTCCCACCGGCCTCTTCTTCCTTTTTCTTGGAGATTGAGACGCACTAACGAGTAAAATAAGCCAGAGAACCCTAAAATGATTGGATTATGAGAGAAAACACTGAGCTATAGGTTAGAACAAGAAGCACCTAAGCAGTTTCCTCACTTTATAAACCCTGCGAGCAATCTCCTCGTATGAGTTACTGTTTTTCTGCGCACCTTTGATTCTGATGGGTCTTTCCCTTCTTCCGGTCTGAGACTTTCTCTCTACGCATCATCTTCTGTCACTATCACACCCACTCTCCCTCTGCTGTTCTCACCCAGTCTGCCGAGAGAAAACTCCTCCGGGTTCCAATCCCCTGCAAATATGATTAAAGCACGGAGTCATCGCTTGGCCCACAGGGCATAGCGGTCAAAGTGGCGAAGCTGTGGGTGTGTGTCAGTGTCAGTTTGTCTCTCTGCGATATGTGAAACTCTAGCCCTCTATCCAGAACTAAAAGGGGCGTTCCCGTTTTTCTCATCTCTCCCTCTTTTTGCAATTCAGCTGGGAGGGGAAGCCATGTCTTTCTCTTTTTGCCTCAAAACCTAATTTCAGTTCTTTTTTTTAAAAAAACCTTCTTGGTAAAATCCACCACTAAGCCACAAAAGCCTGTTTGGGGATATCTTCCCTTCAGTGAAATATCAAAACTCCACCAGACATTTATTTCTTTCAAAGTATCTCCGCCTGCCTGGTGCTGTGATTTTCTCAAAGCAGCAGTGGGCAAAGTAAGCTGCGATAGCATTGTTTCTCAAAGTTTTAGAAAAATGTAAGCTTTGTTAAAATCTAAATTCTTCTAAAAAGGACGAAGCGTATAGGAATTTTTTTTAAACTCCATATAGGTGCAATGCGTTGCTTAGCGACTGACTTGTTGCTATGCTATGCAAATGCTCTGTATTTCATCTTTATTCACTTTTTAAACATACATTCATACAATGCATCTATCTATTGTTCCCTCTATCAATCACACATCGGGATTCACTTTCTTGGACAAGGACACTTAAGGACGCAGACTGGGGCGGAATGGGATCAAACCTTGACACTGTATTGTGCACTATAACTCTGTGCATCCACTAATTTTGCCTGAGCAATCATGGCTCTGTGCTCCTTCAGACCAAACAACAGGTCAGGACTTGAAATAGACGAATGTGCATGAGAGACATCTTTAAATGAGACTTACAGGTTTGTCTAGTGACAGGTGAGCGGTCCGGTCCGGAGGAGGTATCCAAAAACACACAGGGGGAAGGTGGAATAAAGATAAATGAGAGTAAACACACGAGGAGTAAACACAGAGTCAACTCACTGATGGAGGACAGGGACTTAACGAGGCAATTAACTCAACTCAGGTGTGATGCATTCGCACAGGTGCAGGAAGAAGAAGGGCAAGCAGGAAGTCAAGTAAGAGACACGCAAGGAATGACGCTTCAAAGTAAAACAGGAAACTCCAAGTAAAAATAAAATATATGAATGCAAAAAAGGTAAATATACAGTACATCAAAACTAGTTTGTTTGTCCAAATGTACTCTCAAAAAAGGTCCAAAAAGTTTCAAAGACATTAAAAAAATGATCGTAAAAGTTCATGAGAGGGACAGGATCATGACAACTCCACTATAACTACTGTTAATATACTTATTATTGGTATCATATTATCCTAAATGATTATTAAATTATTATTATTATCGTACTACTATATATATACTACTATTAGTGCTGTTGTTGTTAGTATAACAACAGCTGTTATCTTTTGGAATGAATATTTACATATTAAATTCCTCAGTGTCATTGTCCATGTTAAAAAAAGAGATCTCTAGAACAGCTCTGCAAATAAAGCTTTTGATTTGTAATGAAAATTTGGGCATTAAGATCCTTTTTTTTTCTTTTTATCGTTTTTATAACAGATACATGTTTCCCTGTGTATTTCTCTGTTATACTAATATATGTACACTTTTCATGGAGGATTGAGCATTTTGTAGTTTTGCATTTTATTTTAATTTTATATTAGCGCAAAACTGGTTTCTACAACCCACATTTTAAAAGTGTTTGTGTGCATTATTATTCATCTATTTTGTATTAATATGGTGTAAACTAAATTAGATTACACAAAATCTATACAATATGACTGTTCCTTGTCTCTCTCTTTCTTTCCCTGTCCACCCACGTCTGCTTGATTTCTCCCTTCCTTCCAGTAGTAGTAGTTTAGTTTTTTCCTCAATAGTTGCCAAGTGCTTGCTCATTGTGGGCACTGTAATGTTTCTCCGTAATATTGTCAGATTTCAACCCCTCACTATGTAAAGTGCCTTGTGATCCATACAAATGAAACGGAATTGGAGTTGAAATGTTCAGAGTATTTTTGTACAGAGGGCCAGAGAGACAGATGGAAGCCGAGGGTCTAAAAGGGGCTTGATGCATCTCAGGATGTCACGTTACATTTATTGGGCCATTTGGGGAAATGAAAGGAGCTTCGGTGTGGAAATTATGACAATTACAGCTATTCCTTCCTCTTCAAAGGGAGAACTACTGTACTCTCGAAGCTACTTAAATGTGGAGCTCCTCTTGCCGTCTGTCAGATGTACAGAGGGAAGTGCCACAGCGATTGACAGCATCGGGATTCTCTTCCTCTTGATTACTGAGATCAGAAGACGGAGAGGAGAAGAGAGCTCGACTGCGAGAGTCGGTGACAGACTTGTCATGAAGACGCTCGAAATGAAAGCGCAAAACCACATTATTGGTGACATATCATTTTGTCTCAGTTTGGACAGATGCTGCACGTTGAGCGGAGGAGATTACACATTAGCTGACTGCCATCTGAATGAAAGGAGCCATGCTACTTTTAGTTTCTACATTCAAAGGTTCTATTACGTATTTACGTACAAAAATGAATAAACACGAAGAGTCGAGAAATCTTGACAACAACATGCATGTGGAGGATGTTGACGGTTGTGATAATCAGCTCTCACAAAGGATGCGTCGTTTAATCGGCGGTGGTCTCTCCCTCAAATCTTTAAGCCAATGTTTGGAATTCTTCATTTCAGAAGACGTGCACAAATACGGGAAACAAATGAACGCGGATTACCGACAGAGGGCTCCATCTGTTTCGGTATGCATATTCAACAGTGGTCGTAAATGAGCCGCAGCACAAATTAGCTTCCTTACTAGCAACCAGTGGTGTGCACACACGCACACACATGAATTAATCTGCTCCGACTTCCTTACCCAAACACATTTGTAGATGTGTTTCCATACCTATATATAGATGTATATATAGTAGACTGAGCTCTTTATCCCTGTTTTCAAAGATTCCAAAGAACAAGCTCTCCATATCAATATAATATGAGAGTGTGCGTTTCATCTCATTGTGGATTTAGAACATAACCTCGTCCGAGTAAGACAAAATCACCACTCACTGTACTTTACTTAGAAACTGTTCTTTTTACGACTGCACGCAAAACTGTTGATGAAAGAGCCCGTAAATCCGTCCTGATGCGGCAGCAGCTAGAGGCGGTAATGAGCAAAGACACGTGCTTAGATGCAAAGATTAGAACAACACAATCAAACACACACACACCCTAAAATGACTGGTTGAAGCTGTCAAAGTTTGCATTTGAATTATTCAGCATCAGCTTTTGCAAAAGAAAGTCAAGAAGACCTGGCCCTGCTGGACTGCCGCCTGAACTCCTCTTTTCTATTTTTCCATTTTTTTTATATTTTAATTATGAATGACATTTGCCGAGTCGCCGAGCTGCTCGATAACTGCCAGGAGATGACGCGCTCTGCTCTCAGGAGGCGAAATCAATCAATCGGTCAATCAATCACCCGTGTATCAATGCCATTTTTTTTGTATTAGGGTCATTTTCGTCTCGTCCTGCTCGGAATGTTTATCCAGGGAACTTCCATTTGGAGTGAGAGTGAAGTTGTGCGCTGACCAGATTTTCCGTCTGCATGCAGAAACAGTCCCTTCCCACTAATCCGAGCGACAAACCTGCATATAAAACACAGTTGGCGGAGCTCCTGGACCGCCCTCCCTGCCAGGGGCTTTGAGGACACAGGGCCAGCCGGTGACGGTTAGACACAGTGACACCTTATATAAATATATATTTATAGAAGCCTGGGTTGGCTTATCAATAATGCATATATAATTCATCGGGGCAATCAACCCCTTCTCCCCTCCAGCACTGGCCAACGCCACACAGATAATATCTCCGTTGGCTGACGTGGCTTTAATTGATGGTTGATGTGACCACTGAGATTAAGGGAGGAAGGAAGCAAGCAGCAGGAGGGGAGGCTGAGGAGGAAGGTGGAGATGTAGATAAGGGGCTGTGTGCTGACTCAAGCTCGGTTTTAGTGGGGCATTAAGACTTTACTGTCTGTTGATATTACAGCGGTACCGTACCACACCTTGTATCACAACTGGTGCGATAAAATGTGTGTTGCTTTCGGAATTTTAAAGATCAACTCATAAAGATGGAGAAATCGCCCCAAAAAGTTTAAGCTAACAACTTAGGGACAGATTGCTCCTCAGTTGATAGGAACTACCGCAGTGTTAATCATGGGTAAGGTTAATATACTCAAATAATTACAGTTTAAGGTTAAGTTGAAATGCAAAAGTTTTTTTAGTGTTTCATAAAATTAGGCATCTTCAGGCCATTTCACTAAATTGGTGCCATTTGCTTGGTGCTACTCTACCAAATTGAGCTTATTGTTATTTCTTGCAGCACACACAGTCCCGTGAATTAAAAATGTGTAATCTATTCATCCACATATGCTTTTATGATGATTCAAAGTGTGAGATGGTTGCATTTTTCTCAATCCATGTTTTCTGAAATACTTTTTTTTAAAGCTAGGGTTGGTAATTATGAAGAAAATTGATGGTCTTGTTGTTACATTCCTGCGAGGGCCAAATACACCGGGGGTTTTTTCTGACGAGGATTTGATAAACACAACCTTGAAAGAAATGGTTGATTGCATATTCAGATAATTAATATTTCAGTGTTGTAGTTTTTTACCATAAAAACATAAAGATGCTTAGATTTGATTAAATGTTTGTGTATTATGTATGTCACTCATTTTGTTTTTTGTAATGCTATCATGGATGTGCTGTATTTGGTCAAGTACATTTCCTTGGAAGGCTCTGAGAGAATTAACACGAGAGGAACACTGACCCACGTCCTACTATTGCAGCTGCTGGAAGGATAATTACAGTGTAAGTTCACTTCTGGGTAAAGTCTTCCACGCTATAGTAATGGACATTACTGTTTGTGGTGAGATTCCATGTGTCATTTTGTTTGACTATGTTGTTTTTTATTCACCCATCATGGGGCCAATCCCAGTTGACATTCACATATTCACATGCACTCCAACATACACACCTTTGATTATTAATAGTCTCTAATTAACCCTGATCTGCATGTCTTGGTGAGAGAATCCCCCCCCACACACACACACGGAGAACTTCAACCGGAAACCAGCGTCATCCTCAGTGTTGCCCTGCCCACTGGTGAACAAACTAAACTCCTTTATTTGGTCTATTATTACATTGAGTCTAGCCTGCCTTTGTTTGTTTGTTTTTATTCCCATGCCCCGTGGCAATACACCAGACTGCCTGCCCCGAACACGACTTTGGAATTGCCACTGTGAGGAGTCAGCGCCACCGCCGGTGTCCATCAAAGAGAAACGGGCCTTAAATCTGGGTTTGTTTTGCTTTTATTAAACTCCTATTCATATCTTAGCACAACCTCCACTTGAGGGTGAAAAGCCACCTTTGCAGTGACGCCCGGCTTTATTTCATGTTACAGGACGGGGTTTATTGCTTGAAGATTGCAGCAGATCCCCCAGAGGGCCTAATTACAACTATCAAAGCAAAAATAATGGGCGACGTATCAAACGGCAAATGCTCAATCAAGGACATATGGTGGGTGTGAAGGTCAAATGTCCTGTCATCTAGCATCTTATCATTCCTGTATCCACAGCATGTATGTGACAGAGCACACACATGCAATATGGAGTGGGAGAGAGTTTTTTTTTATAAGCCCTGCTATCTATTCTGATTGTGTCACTCTCTCTCTCTCTCACACACACCATCCCACCCACCCGCAGCTGTCTCCACCTTACTGCATCTAGAGCAGGACAATTAGTAATCTATCACCGCTGTTTACAGTCTGGGTGGTGGTGGTGGCTCCGGTGAGGCAGAGATGAGATGTGGGCGAGGGCCAGTGAGGTGCGGGGGAGTGTGTGAAGGGGGCAGACGGGGAAAAATAAAGAGAATAGAGGGAGGTCAAAAGAAGCAATGTGAGGGGACAGAGAAGTAGAGGTAAACAAGGGTAAGGGGACGGCAGGGACAGAGTACCCTTTCACCGCCAGCGTGTGTGTTTGTGTGTGTGTGTGTGAGGGTGAATGGTCGCTGTACCGGCAGAGGTGAATGTATCTGTTTGTGCGCCCAGGAAAAAAAGATGGAAACTGTCGGAGGGGGAAGGAAGAAGCAACGAGAGGAAAAGGGAGAAGGAGGGAACACAGCGGGGATGGAAAAGGAGCCCACTAGATGGCACTGTTGTGTGGTGAATTCCAGCCCCTCCATCCTCTCGTCTATCCCCACTTTCTCTCCTCCCTTTTCTAGGTCTCTGTTGCTATCTCATGTTGTCCCTTCGACTCCCCCCCCCTCCCTCCTCCACTTCGCTCTCTCCATTTTTTTTTCTTACCTCCCTCCCCTGCTCCCTCTCTCTTTCCCCCTCTTCCTCTCTTTCCCCTCGTTCTGTGCGCAGCATGTATGATGGAGCCGGTAATACAGCTGGGAATTGAACACACAGAACTGTAGTGTTCCCTGAATCGAAGTATGGTGCTTGAGAAACCCAGAAAGCTTATTCAAGGACAGGGTCTGTTTGTTTAATTGACTGCCACCCTGACACACACACACACACACACACACACAGACACACACACACACACACACACAATGCATACACGGTTGCACCTATTCATGCTCACAAATTTGCTTGCACATTCACATTTGTGAGCAAACAGCCTCAAACTCAATTGTATGAACGATTTGAGATGACCTATTTCATCGGCCGCATAAAGGTGAGCGTGCATAAGTAATAACCTGCCAATTGTAGAAGAGGTGAAGAGGCAAGATGTGTGAAAAACGCGGCAGCCTTGGCCGAGCTGTCGGCGTAAAGCGACGGTGCAGAGGGCGGGCGCGACGGGGCGACAGATCACCGACGCCTGGATTAACAGTAAAGCAACTTCCTTTCAAGAGCGGAGATGAACAATAAGCCCTCCCCCGCACCTTTGAATCTGCTTCTGAAGCCGGGGTCTTTACATATAGCAACAGCAGCCAAGAGGCATCCATCGATGTGCAATGGTCAGTGACATTGTTTTCTCGGTTTATTGGTCGTTTCAGACACAAGCAGTGGTTACGGCAAACAAGCAGAGAATAAACCTCGCAGAAGGAGCGAAGAGTGGCAGCATTACAGAGCGAAGATATATGGCGTCCAGATGCTCGAGCAGTAAAGAAATTCAGTTAGCACAACTTAATATGCAAGTTATTTCAAAATGACATATATACATCTATAAATATCAATGATTTGTTTAAGTATCACTGACATCACATTCATTTCTATTGTCAGAAGGCATATCTATTGGATTACTTGGGATGCAAGGCTTTTATTGGTCCTTTATCAATATAATTATTATTATAAACATTGTTGCTCATGTACATCATCTTTCTATTTCAACCCTACAACAACCTTTGTTTATTGCTTTCAGCATTGCTACAGTCTTCAGTCCCATTTTGTGCAGACTGGCATGTTGTAATGTAATGGTATTCATGGTCCCCAGAGGTTTAATCCTAGTATTTCTGGCAATCCTCTTACTTCTCCTCTACAGCTTCGTAAAGTTTTCACAGTTGATAAGAGGAGCCCTGTCTTTTATTCTCCTCTTTGACATGTTTGGCCCTTTAACCCATTCTGTTCAAAGTCCTGCTTTCATTTTTACTTTGCTTTTATCCTTTGATATTTTCTTGTAATCGCTCACTGGGACTCTTCTCCAGTCGTACTTTATCTCGTCTAGATAGGAGTTCTTGCAACGTTGTTGTTTTTCGTTGTGCTGCGTTTGCATTTTGATCTGAAGCTGAAACAAGTTTCCACTCCTACATAAACAGAAACCAGAATGAACAGCCCCGCTAACGTATTCTGTAGAAAATGGATAAAGCGTTGAATGCTTTAAATTAAGGTTTAAATGTATAGAAATTTGTATTCCTTACATCTCCTTTCTTTATCAGATAATAGATGCAAAAAAGACATTAAGGCCTTCTCTTCCTGCTGCTTTGTAAAGTTAAAGTGGTCCTAAAACAGCATAAAGACCCATTGAAATCCTAATTATGTGTCATGGCCAAGGTCGTGATGGAGATTTCAGGTTGTGACCAGAATCCAGGTCGGAAAATTTCCATTCATAAATGTATTTTAGCCATTATTTAAAAAGGCCATAGCTACTATATGCATTACGCATTAGCTTAGCCAGGAATAACCATTATACATATTTATACTCCTGGAAATAATGGGCGAATTCAACTGGAATGACCTGTCATTTATCCCCTCTCCTACTGTACCATTATTGTTTTTTGCTGCCGGATCAAATCTTTCAATATCAGTCCACACCATATTGATTCTGTCGCATCTTATGGATGACTCTGTCCCTTTCACTTCCTGAGAAAGAGGCTCAACACGGCACATCAGCCACCCACTCCCAAGGCAACCCCTCCAGATAGTATCCATTTACACCCGCGTTCATTTCGAGCCTCGGATCCTTCCTGGGACTCTATCATTTTGATAGAGGATAAGGGCTGCATGGAACCCCCCCCCCGACGACAAAGCAGAGTAGTCCTTTGGCAAACTGTATGTCTAGACATCTAATTCAAATATGACTGTGTGAGTGATGGCTTTGCCACTGGATGAGATTGAGTGCAGGGGCGATTTTTTTTTCTTCTTCTTCTTCGTCTTCTTCTTGCTCTCCAGACAACTCAAATTGAGGAATCTGCTCTGTGACAGATTAGGATGACAGGCTGAGATACCGTCAGCCCCTCACCCTGGGTAGGATTCCATATCTTCATATATTTTTTTTTCCATCTGTTGATTTCAGATTTTCTCCCTGAGATTATAATTATCACTGAGTTGACAGTTGTCCTCATGCCTTTTCAGCGTCTCTGTTTTGCTCACTCTGTTTCCCTCTCACTCGCTCTCAGCTTCCTCCTCCTCCTCTGTGGAGCCAAGTACATTCCCAGATTGTTTACAAACAATCTGTAACAGAAACCTATTTTCATTCCACCCGCAGCTCTGAACCACATTGCCATCACAGAAAGATCTGATAAAGAAGTTGAGCTGAATCATCGATGTGTGAATGAGACCAACCAACAACCCCGTTCTCAAGTCCTATCTGCGCGGCTGTGTGCGAGTCTCAAGTTCAAGTCAGTCTAATCTCCAGAAACCCACTGAAGGATTGCTTATTCTACTTGACTAGAGTGATTTTGGCCCTCGGGGGAAAAACCTGTGCTTAGAACAGCACATGAAAACAGTACCTGCTGTGAGGTTGCGAGAGCTCAGGAGGAACCGGAGCAACAGGAAAAGCACCACTGAACAAAATGCGATTTCAGCTCTTATTTTGTAATAGTAGCAATTATTTAGAGGTTAGAATCAAAGCTTTTATAGCCCTTCTGATCTGGGGAGTGAATTATATAATGCACCATATACTTATACTTATTTATGCTTACTTGAGTTTAGCTATAGGGGAGACAGGGGCCACAAACAAAACCTGGGAGACAGATTCATTATCTTGTTTGTGATGTGAAACGACAAAATAACAATTCATTCTACACAGTGGCGTATTGTTAAATGCTTTTTTTGAATGATAAATAGACTGAGGTAAATTTGATCTGCACAGCACGCTTGTTAAATGAAACATACCTTTGTCGTCTATATTGTTTCTTCATTTCTCATTTCGTTGTCATGACTACAGATTAAAAGAGCTGGCGTGGCTGAATCCTCCTATTTTGGCAACAGAACCAACATATCTAAAAGAGAGTTTTTACAGCATTTATAATGTGTGGCTGCTGCGTTTAGTGCAATCCACAACAGATCCTGTAGGAGATGTCTGATGTGGACATATCGCTTGACAGCCAAAGTCCATTTATGTAACACCCTGACACCACAGCTGTGATTTCCCTCCTGCTCTGGCACTAAAAGAGGTACCGAACTGACAAGGTCGAACTGTGTGAGTTCATCACACAGTCGTCTCGGTCCATTTTAAGGGGCCGGAATGCAAAGTTGGCAACCTGCTGTCGCAATATATCAGGGAAAAGGGAGAAATGAGGTCACGCGTCCCAACTTCTCTATAATCCTAACTTTCTAAATATGCTTCCTGATATTAGCAAATGATGTTGGCCCGGAGCCCAGCTCCCTGTCTGTGACCGTAAGTCTGTCAAATCCACCTCCCTCCTGAGGTTACAAGCGTTTCCATTCCACTTGGCGCTCCTCAGGTTAATGCAGCTGACACGAGCAGAGAGTTACTGCACCTGAAAAAGCCCATATTGCATTGGAACGCTGCTCGTGACACAGCTTAGTATACAACTCTTCACTGGAGCATCAGAGTCAAATTATGCAGTATTTTCAAACTGGGTCAGGTTGTTCCTACTGTGATATCTAAGACTCTGAGTCAGGTCCATCAGTAGCAGGTCAAAGGTCATTGACTACGCTGTACTTTGGGATGTTTATATAGGATGTAGTCTGACAGCTTGCCTGGACGAGACGTCCTGGTATTACAAATGAAGAGATGAGCAGATATATCAAGGGCTCACGGGCAGTATTCCACTGGAACGTGCGTATTACTCATTCATTCATTTATATTCCTCGCATGAGTCACAGATATATTGGAAATGGCTGCTTCCTCAACCGTTTCAAAAAGCTGCTTTCACGCCTGTTTCTCCCTTCGTGCATGCATCCGTCCCAGGTGTCTCCCCCTCTCTGTCTCCCCCCCCAATGGGTTAAATACTCCTCTCTCCGCAGAGTTGTAAGTAGCCCGCTTGGTCACCCAGGGTCAGCCCTGGTTTGTTGATTTAATCCTTGTCTGATGTTGTCTCAGCTCATAGCCGACTGCGGCGCCGGGGCCGAGCGGGCCTCTCTCCGTTCTGCGGTCTGATAACACCTCTCCTCAGAGCCCATCCGCTCTGATCGGATCTGAAGGCTGATGAGAGCGGAGGTGCGGGTGTTTACCGGGGGAAGCTCTCAGATCTGGCATCCAGCTGGGTGGAGAGAGACGGAGGGAAGTGGAGCAAGGCACAGCACCTCCACCCAACTTGCTCATGTCTATTGAAGCATTAAAGATATATATATATAACCACTTACATCCTCTGTGCTATACAATAAGCTAATGCTGTTAAGTGGTGTGATTAGCTTCTGCGTGCGGCAACAGTAGGTAAATGCATGAGCACACCCTTTTAGCGGACAACCCTCCCATTCCTCCGTATGAATACATGTGGGTTCGCCTCATGTGTGACTTTGAAAATGCAATCATGTCGTGTTGGTGAATTATTCAGGTTGCACTCCACTCTGAAGCCTAAACAAAAATCTGAAATGCTGCTTCTTCAGAGCACATCAACCAGACACAGATTTTTCCATATTAGGATATTCAAAGTGAATATTTCACTTACTTTACTCACACACACACATATACAGTATATATATATAGTATATACAGCCCAGCCAGTGCATCTGCAGCCCTCTGCCGCTGGCCATGAGCAGCTCAACTGGAGAAGAGGATTAAATGCTTTCCTCAATGGCATCTCAGTGGCGCTTGTTCACTGAGGACAGAGCATTAATCATTCTCTCCATCCAGATTTCCACCAGCCTGTCTGAGGATCTGAACTGGCAACTGTTTGGTCACATGGAGCTAGGGAGTCTATTAGGATGAATACTGTTTCCTGAGCATTTGTCAGAATCGTCACAGCTCTGTGTATCTGCATGAGTAACAGCTGAAGTTCAATGCCTGTCCTGCTTAAGCATGCGCATGCCTCTCCGTCAGTGTGTGTGTGTTAGTGCATAAGAGAGTGTGTGCATCCCTTCATTTTGGTAATGGAAATGCTGGGAAGCCTTTAGTAGTTGCCACTGGTAATGGAATGAGAACATATGTATAATTTAAGGCTCTGCTACAGGCTCCCAATGGAGCCAAGGCGCGCACACACACACACCCACGCACACACACAGCCAGACACACAAACCCACATATCCACCAGCAGCTTAATCACTGGCAGTGTTTCTTCATCTGAGTGAGTGAAAGTGGCACTAATACAGCGATGTAGTCTCAGTTCTCTTAAAGTCCCACCAAATATCCCTCTCTGCTTGTTATTCTGCCACTTGGCCTAGATGAGTCAAGACTGCATCGTGATAATGTGGAGCGAGAACGACACGGTGAAAGCAGAGCTCACTTTGCGAGCCTGGCGGGGAGCATTACAGGGGAGAGAAGGGAAAGTTCGGCGTTTGCACGCGCTCGTCTTATTGATCAGGGAGGTGTGTCGAACGCAAACGTATTCAATTTCGGTTGACAGGAATTGGCGCCGTTCTCGCTTTCCATTTGTCAACTGGAACCGTGCGAGCGCGAAACAGCAAGGTTTCATCAAGACCTTTATCCCCCAAATGTCAGTGGCACCTCCTGGCTTCCAGCTGTAATGCTGTGAGTGTGAATGTGTGTGACCCTCCCTCCTCTGGTGCTGCTTCTGAACATCTTTCTCTTTCTGAAATAAGATGATTCTGGTCTCTGACTTGCTATTTGAAATGATGTAATCATAACACAAATCATAACACACATGATGAAGTCATATGGTTAACAATGCAGTTAGTGAACAAGTTAGTGAAGATAGTGGAGCTAAACGACTAAACGTTTCCATCAGGAGTTGGTGGATACCAAAACAGAGCAAAAAGCTAAGCCTTAGCAATGCTAATGTTGCTCTGTGCTACTTGTGAAAATCTACAACTATTTACTGACATGTTATCCCTCAAATCAGTTTGCTGTGCTGCCACCATTTGATATTAAAAAAATCCGGTTTTAACAACCACATTTTGGCAAATTATTCAGTTACTGCCAGTTTTCTGCTATTTACACCTGACAAAAGATGGCAAACTAATCAGGTTTGAAAAGGAGTAACATGCAGTTTTTGGAAGACTATACAACTAATTGCATCACCTTAATTCAAGGGTAAATGATTGGCAGTTGGCGGAAAGTGAAAAGGAGTCGGCACCATTCAAGTTAAGCTTTTAATCTCATTCTTTTAAGCTCGTCAATTTAATACAACTGGATGGGGGACGGCTGGTATTCAGAGCTGTAAAGAGACTTGTCCTGCCAATGTCACATTATGAATACATCAGAAAATGACATAGTTGTGTTAATATAGGAGTAATGTTAATATATTATAATTTGGGAGATAAACAGGCAAACAACCTTATTTTGGTCAAATTTAATTTAGAAAACTAAAGCCATTCATGTTCATTTCGAAAGCTTACATCAATTGATTAACCTTGATACAAATTAATATATCACCTTCAAATATATCCAGAATTAAATCAGTTCTGCATCTCTGACTTAGATGAGCTCTTACATGCCTTGGGGTTTTCCAGTCTATCTATTGACTACTACAATGCACCTTATACAAGCCTCAGTTACACCTTCGGCCTCCTTGCATCCCTTCACTGGTTACAAGTTAAACTCAATTTTGATTGTGAGATTACCGATTACATTTCTCAGCTCTTGACTCTGTCCAATCCCAGTCGGCGCCTGAGATTAGCCAACACGCTGCCATCCAGGAGTGCACGTGAAAGGGGGACCCTCCTCTGCAAAACAGCAACAGCTCGAATCCCGGAACAAATACAATATTTTGTCGCAACGCTCTCCTCATTGTGTCTCTTTCCGCCCTTTAATTGGTATTTGCCAAAAGGCATTTCAAAACACATTTGACTGTCATATCATTAACATCCATTCTGTTTCCTCCCGTTTGTGTATGCAATTTGCATTTGATTTGCACCATCAAGCTATAATTTACGTGGGCCACATCCTCTGTGTGCGTGCATCAGTGTTTGTGTGTGTGTGTGTGTGTGAGTGTGTGCTTGTTGCGATATGATGCAGGCTGCCAAGCGATGACTCAGGACATCATAATAACTACGCTGCATTGTTGAGAATTGCCTTCTGCTCTCCCCCTGTCTGAACAGCTCCATTGTGTCTTGTCTCCAAACTCCCTGCTTGTCCCTCGCTTGACAGGCAATTCAGATTCCCAACAACGGTCCACAAAAGGGCCACATCGCATACAAGGCGACTATCCTCTTTTCTTTTTTTTCCCCTCCCTTTCTTTTTCCTTAAAATGAAGTGTGAGAATGCAATCATCACGGCTCTTTCAGACGCAGGCAGCCCCCGTCTAGAATGGGACCGTCCCTGGCATGTTTACGGAGCGCCCTGCCAGACGACGGCGAGGGAGAGGGCACAGAGTGGAGCGAGGAGATAAAGAGACACATGGAGATGAGAGAGGGGCAAAGATAGAGAGCGAGGAGAGGGGGGGAGAAAGAGATGGATGGAAGATCCTGCGAGCAGGGGAGTGATGGATGAGTGGACGAGAGAGACTGAGGGTGGGGAGAGAGCATCCCATCCACTGCCGTGGCAACCCCAAGACGATGTCATTTCCTTCTGGCTCATGCTGCTGATGCTAAAAGCCCCCCCACCCTCAACGCACACTCCACCCGTCCTCATTCATACAAACAGACACACACTCCCCTTCTCATTCTATTAATCTCCCCTCTCCCTCCTCGGCGTTAGCATCAACTCCCTCTCAAGACTGATTATAGAGGTCTGTGTGTGTGCATGCGTCCGCACAAGAATGTGTGTCTGTGTGTGTTGTGTGTGTGTGTTTTTCTATCTCCAGTTTTCTATTTCGCCCATTTGTTTCCCCCCCGCTCATTGCAGACACTTGCTGTAATAAAGTAAATGAGGTTGGGAAATGGCAAGACTCAAGGTGATATTTCAGCAAGCCACTCCCCAGCAACAACACTGTGGTGGAGGCAGGCAGCTGAGCATCTGAATGAGGTGTGAGTGTGTGTGTGTGTGTGTGTGTGTGTGTGTGTGTGTTGTGTGTGTGTGTGTGTGTGTGTGCGTGTGTGTGTGTGTGCGTCTCTGTGTGTTTTATGTGCACTGAACTGGAGTGTAGTATTTGCAGGAGCTTGTTTTATGTGCATGGAGAGGCAGCATGCCCACTACTAAATGCAGGGGCCCTCCTTAATCCAGACAATTGATGTGATTCCATTTATTTTCTTTACCTCTTATTACACATAATACAACTGTCACTGAAAAACTACGTCCAATCAAAGAGAAGAATTAAATCAATTTGGACTGGTGGCTACCTGTGCACATTTGAGGGAATCACCTAAGGTTGAATCATTAAGGCCACAAACACAATATACTCACACAAGGAGTTAGGCCAATAATAAAAGCAAAAATATCAAAGCTCTCCTTCGATATTTACCACAGCGCCCTCTCACCATTCTTTCTCTTCTTACTCTGGTGTTTCTGGTACGGTGAGCCAATTTATTATGGAGCTGACTTTTATTATTCCAGGCTGAATGCCTGTGAGGATGCAGGAAGTGTTTGGCTGGGAGCTAATGCCAGCAGCAGCCACTGCAAGGGCTGCAATCGACATTCAATTTGAGTCCTGATGGATATCCTTATATAATCTTTATACATAACTATATAGATGTGTATATGGGTCGTTTGTACAATTGAAGGGTCACTCAGTGAATTCATCACACTCCTCAGCCAGTGTAAACAGTTGTATTATAGCATGTCACCAGGGAGCTCTACAATGCCAACCGATGCAGTTTCAGCCCCTCTCTTCTTTTGATATATTGCATTCATAATTTGAATAGATCACTGTGACCTTTAACCTTTGACTACCAAATTCTAATCAATTCATCCCTGAGTTCAACTAAATGTTGTCACCAAATTTAAAGAAATCTCCTGATGGCGTTCTCGGGATTTATCTTTTCATACAAACGGGACGTTGGCACAGACGTACAACCTAATAACAAAACGCCTTTGGTCACTGGCTGGCATTGACATGAATATAATTAACAATAACATGTTATCAGAGTTATATAATTGACATTTGCCATTTTTTATCCGCTATACACATTGTATTATGAACTAAAGAGGTTTGCATCTATGAGGGAAGAGGCGTTTCTATCCATCCATTATCTATTGTTCTAATCCTTTGAGTGTCGTGCGGAGGCTGGAGCCAATCCTGCCTGCCATCGGGCGAGAGGCGGGAAACAGCCAGGACATGTCGCCAGTCCATCACAGGGACTTTACACAGAGACAAACTACATACACATCAACAGTCAATTTATAGGCACAAATGAACTGAAGCTGCAAGTCTTTGGACTGTGGGAGGAAGCCGAGGCACCTGGAGAAAACCCACGCGTGCACTAACCAACACAATCTCATCGCATCCTACTTCATGTTACAAAGATACAAATTGCGTAACTCATATAATACTGAGCCAGTTTGCAAGAAATAAGTATCTACGTGCAAAATGTGCCGAGGTTTCCTGGTTGCTATAAATTGACCTGGTTGCTGATAATCCCCATAAGGGGCATGTGGTGAAAAAAATGAAATAAAACCCTTTTTTTTAATACCTAAAATAAGAAGTATGAATATAAAGTAGTTTACAATTGTGTGTTACTTCTGTCAGTCAGATCGCAACCCAGTCAGTGCCTCATAAACGAGGGGCCCTAGTTTAAGGGTAAATAATAGATAATAGATGGTTAGAAGTATAGCAGGTAATATGCAATAAGAATAGCATTCCACTGAATATCTTTATAAGATGAACATTGTCTCTCGTCCCCGTCCTTGCACCCACCATGCACCTCCCTGCTATTCTGCCGACTGTTTTCTTCTGGCAGCCGGTTACACAAAACAAGTAGACAACAAAACAGCAACTATCAGACTTCCCTCAATGAAAGGTCAGTGCCTCCCTGGTATCTAAAATTAGCCCGAGCCTGGCGAGCCTCTGGTGCTCGGCACAGCGACAAGTGAATGAATCTCACCTTCTCCTCTATTCAAGTGTGGCGGTGTATAGGCGAGTAAATTATCAACAATGTTTTTTTTCTGTGTCTTTAAGAAATTAGCTGAGATGGTACTTTGATGAACCCTGCTGGGAAAGTGGGTCAATGCAGAGATACACTGTACACAACAGTGTTCAAGCCAAAGACACATTCAAAACTGGTCTACTGGAAATACAAGTGGGATGAAATGCCTCTTCAGGGTTGATGAATGTGCTTCAGTTGACAGATTTACCCTCAACAATAGCTTCAGCCTTTTCTTGCTGCAGTGGCTGAAAAGTCTGTCATCACTTTAGTTCTTAACAAAATCCAAACAGCTCGCCATGTGTCCCTGTGTGTGTGTATGTGTGTGTGTGTGTGTGTGTGTGTGTGTGTGTGCGCTTAAACATTATGTAATTGTTTGTGATTTTTGTACCCCTGGCTGCTTCAGCTGACAAGCTCTTGCTAAGTCCACGCTCTGGATTCTTTCCCCTCCAGGGGGCAGGTCGGCTGTGAGCTGGCTTTAGCCGACCGTTTCCATGAGTCCCACGTCTCCTCCTATCCGAGTCAGGCTCGCTCACGCACACATGTCCTCGAGGACACACACATTTCAACCCAAAACAAGCACCCGTTAAAATCGCAACAGAAACACAAGTCCAGCGCCGACCACACTCGAGCACTCCTGCGTTTCACAAGCAATCTCTCTCTCTCTCACTGACACACACATTAAATATGCAACAGCTAAGGCACAACAGGTGTGTGTACATGCATACAAACCTTGAGTGTATGAAAGAAAAGGGAGTTCACTGCATGTGTTTTTGATGTGATCACAATTCAGTTAAATAGACACAGAAATATTCATCTGCTAAGGTGTGAAGCCTCTCTATATAGAGGTGTGTTAGACACTCACACACACACACACACACACACACAAACACACACATGCATGTTCATAAAAATGCACTACTAACGTACTAAAAATATGGACTTGATAACAACCATTCATTCACAAATGCCACTGGTTAAGTAAAGAAACACAAACAAACACTCTGTAACACACAAGCACATGCATGCACAAGAACATGCTCAACATTAAAAAAAAATAAAAAATAAAAAATTATAACATTATACACATAACGACACAGAACACACGCAAAAAAAAACTTTCTCTAACACACACACACACAAACTTTTGTAGTTCCTAAAACCTGTCGCTTTAAGCAAAACACCAGCCGGGTACTGAGACAGGCAACAACACAAACACATATGCAAAATGCACTTAACCCTCCACAACAACACACACACACTTTGACATTTAACATGATGAAATGATAGGAGTGAGGGGGAATGTCAAGGACAATAAAGAACAATAGCCTTCCCCTTGCGTCCGGGCCTAGCTCCTGATGCGGAGTGACATGTCGTGCGGCTCTGAAGGTACGCCATTTGTAAAGATTGCATCGTGATTCGGATGATACCACGGGGCACATCAGACGGGGGAGGAGGAGGACGAGAGGCCGAGAGGAGGACGAGAAGGACGTGGCACGGAGCAAAGAGTGGGGACAGAGAAGCCGAGACTCGGGGGGGAGAAAGGGACACGGAGACGAGAGATGGAGAAGATCATTATTTGGCATGTCCAACAGTGAGGCAGGCAGCCTTGTGTGTGTGTTTTCTGGGCATGCGGCTTCCACCATTTCCCCCAAAGTCCTTTTCAATAATGTAAATGTCCGACTCTCGCGGGCCCGTCTCCTCTCTGTGCTTAATTGTTTCTGGCCGGTTATGCCTTTGCTCCCTGAGTTTTGCATGCTCCTGTTTATTGTGACCCTACGTGTGTGTGTGTGTGTGTGTGTGTGTGTTTGTGTGTGTGAATAGATGATAGTGCGTTGTCACTAGTTTGAAACAGACAAGGAAACCGAAGAGAAAAAGACAAATAGACGGGAAAAGTGTAAATGAGGGGACGGCAGAGAAAAAGAAGAAAGACCAAAAAAAAGGAGACAGTGGAACAGACTGTACCGAAACCCAGACACACAGAGCTGCATGTAGAGAGAGCTGTGGAACTCTAATAAGGGAAAACTAGGAAGGAGCTCTGGGGATGAAGGGACAGGAAGAGCAAAGCAGAAAAATGTGAACAGGAGCATGAAAAAAGGGAGGATAAAGAGTGGGGGTGGGGGGGGAGAGAAAGTTAGGGGAGTTGTACAGTAGGAAGGCAGCTTATTTGTTTTGCTTGTGCAGCACACACACACACAACCACACACACTGCTACCACACACCGGACAGACAGGCCTCCCTGTGGGTTGTTAGCCATGCTTGCAGAAATACAGCTTCATTTCTGTTGACAGCCGGGGGGGAAATAATTGGCTGATAACAACTCATCAGAATGCAGGCGATATGTATGATTTTGTAACTCGATTGTGTGTGGAGGCGCTCGGCGGCGGTGTAAACAACTGAGCGGAGAGACAGACCGAGAGAGAGAGAGAGAGAGAGAGAAAGAGAGGAGGGTTACTTTTCTGTCAAGGTGGCGTCTGGAGGAAAGTTTGTATTTTCTTGCACACACATTGATTTTATGGATTTTTGTCAGGAAGATTCGTCGTGGGAGGGAGTTCACTTTCAGGTAAAGACAAACGAGGGACGCTTGCATTTTTTTTCCCTCGTCAATTAGATGCTGGTTATGTTCAAGAATATTATGAGCTGTTTTATAAGGTGGCTGAGATGTAACACACAATGCACATTAATGGTAAACATGAATCCAAAAGCCCCAACACAAATGCAAAAGGTGAATTGAACACAACGTAAACACAATTACGGCGGCGAGGTAAAAACCTGGTCAAGCCAGTTACTTTGTACTTTTGTTTGTTTCTTCAACACATTAAGTATCTCAGCTTGTGTCATTGTCAACATCTGCTGTCGTTCACTCCTGTTGAGGTTCTGTTTCAGGTGTCAGGTTTTGGAGTTCAATTGTCGTTTTTTGCAGTTGTGTTGTGGCTTTTGCAGTTGGTTTGTCACTTTTGCAGTTGTGATGTGGCTTTTGCAGTTGGTTTGTCACTTTTGCAGTTGTGATGTGGCTTTTGCAGTTGGTTTGTCACTTTTGCAGTTGTGTTGTGGCTTTTGCAGTTGGTTTGTCACTTTTGCAGTTGTGATGTGGCTTTTGCAGTTGCGTTTGCCATGAATGCGCTTGTGTGAGGCGTCTCAGCCACGGTTAAATAGGGTTAGGGTTAGGGTTAGTGAGGAAAATAAGTAAAAAGCCAAATAATAATGAGCCAAGCTACAATTTAAACCACTGATACTAATTCTGTGAAACATGCATATCAATTTTTAACAAGTAAACTTGGCCTGGTCAAGTTTCCACAGTGACACTTAAGATTTGGAGCCAAATCAAACAACTTTTACAGTCAGCAAAAAGTGTGAGTGTGACTCATATGAAGCCACCTGCTGTGGACAGTGATTCCCTTTACAAGAGTCTTTGGCTGAAACCTTTTTTTAGAAATGGCAGCAATGCAAATAGTCCTCATCTGAACTTAAACCTGAGCATCTGAGGTACGAGGATCCTCGTCGGCAGCTTCTCAGGATGTAATTTATTTTCGTTTTGAACGTTCCCGTCTGAAACCGACCCTGGTGATGAGATCAGCGCTCCACCCCAGCGTGAAAAGTCAAAACCCTGTCGAGTGTTACTCACATTCCTCGCGACTCCCAAACGAAGAGATGACTCAGGCTTATATCACTTGACCAGCTCAGCGTTCACTCATCAAGAAGCTGCTGCTACTGAACCGAGAATCTGAATGTGAGAGATGTCTCCCAGCGACCGAAGCTCTTTCCCTAACACGGACGAGATTCAGAATTCAGGGAGAGCTGAAATCCCTCTCGCGTTGCGTGATCACCTTGTTTGTTGGTCGACTCCTGCCATTCTTCTCCGAGACCGGACGGCAAACTGTTTGCTTTTAAATTCGCCGAACCAATTAGCCTTGATGCTCGAGTCCTCAGCCGAGCGTGATGGTCGGACAGAAACTGCTGTTGAATCTCATCCTGCCCACACTTTCGGTAACGAAGCAATGGAAGTGTGGACGTGGTTGATTTCCCCTAAAGAGGCAGGTTCAGAGCAGCTCTCATAAGTGGGTGACCTGGGCTAATTTGGTTTATCTAAGCTGTGCCTATTTAACACCCAAATCTCTCTGCAGGGCACCATTTGGATTGGTGGGGGGGGGGTATCGAGGCCACAGTCCCACCGTTTAGATGAATGATTTCCCCCACATGGCCTCCGCATTAGATTGCATTGTTATCCTTTGGGATTTCCCCACTCAGTGAGGGGTCCTCTGTAGAGGAGATGATTCTTATTCGGTACAGAATCGTAGATGATTTACAACGGGCTACTATTGTATCACGTGAACTACTTGTCAGGTGTCTTCTGTGCTATTGAGGACCTATGTTCGAGCACAGACCTTGTTATAATAGCTTATCTGAGGCGGTTGGCGGCCTGCGTCCTCCTACTAAATCACTTTCTTTCATTCTCCTGCCTCTGGAATGGAGATAAACTGGCACAGATGCACGTTGAAGCCAATGTGGACGAGACTTAAGATCCAGTTCATCTGGTCCTCAGTGTTCTCCCATGATATTAAGAAGTAGGCGACGAGGGGACGGTCACTTTTTAATTCAAAATTTGAACATTCATTCGTACAAGGGGGAATCGACCTGTTTAAATTCAAAATGCATCGTCCGGAAGCGCGTGACAGAATCTGCTAAGTAGTTTTCCTCGTGATCCAGCAGAGGGCAAAAGATATAACTGAATACAATCAAACGAATTTTGAATATTGATGTGGAATTCATTCAAACTTTTGAAAATGAATTCTGAAATCAAAGAGGGTTTTTACTTAGTTTATGGTGATAATTGAATTGATGCTATGAGAAAACTACAATTTCGGTTGCATCGAGCAGCAGACATTAAAAAACCTGGAGATGATTTCAATACTTTGCTTAAAAGTAACTTACAGGCACTAGATACTGCCGGGCTTAACTGCTTCATGCATGTCTTCCCAAAGTCAATGGGCAGTAGGAGGAATATCCACAGCCTAACAAGCCAGATATTAGATTAATTGCCACTATTTTATTATTTTGACCTGTAAAAGGAATTAAATAAACATATAGATGAACAACACAAAGATAACCTGTATGCTACTAAACAACATAGTCGTTCTGTGTACACACATGATGTGAAGAAGCTCTGCTATAAATCTTAAATCCCTTAACCAAACACATATCTGACACCAAGCATCTACCTAGGCATTGAGTGTCGGTTTGGTAGTGTTTGTGTAATCTTGCTGTCTAACAACCACAAGGCCAAACAAACGCCCATAAAAAAAGGTCATCAAAGTTAACTACACTAGCAAGTACTGACTACACTGCGAATCCAACACGTGAAGTACTCTGCTCCCAGGTTTTGCAGCAGTGAACAGTCTAAGCAATCTCAACTTTGTCACACTGGCGCTAAAACACTGTTTAGGGTTGTAATGCTTCCTTTTATACGGCTGGCAGTTAGTCCTGTAACACATAAAAGGCGACAGGGCGGAAGAAGGTGAAGGCTTTTGTGTGTGTCGGACTTCAGAGTGCAGGCACAGAGCGATTCCCCCCCGAGGCGGCGTGTGCCGGTGGGAACGCAACTCACACAAAACTCACAATCGCACAAGGAGAAACTCTTTGGTGGTAACGTTTTTATTTCACCGGGTAAGAACTCTGCATCCTCTCTGAATGTTGGCACTGGGCAATAAGACAATTTGGGACAGACCCTGGTCTGGAAAGCCCAACTGACAGCCAATGAGAAATGCAATAAAGAGCCTTTTCACTGTGTGTGTGTTTCCATCCATCTGTGTGGATGTGCAGGGGGAAAAAAAATCTGAGTGGAGATGCTGGAAATGGAAATACTGAATAGAAGCCTTCCTGTTGACGACCCTCCAGTCGATACAAGCCTGCTCCCAGGCACTTGTACTGTGTTTCTATTACAACCACTATTGGTCATTCTTTACAGCATAGACTGCATACATATATATCTCCACTTCCTCCATTTTTCGTGAAATTTGATTTTCTTTAGAGTGTTGACATCTTGTGCATTTGGGCCTCAACCATTTGCATACCATCTAAAACAAATTGGAGGCCAACTTAGAGAGTAAAGGAACAGTGTGTCTAAAATGATCTTTGGGGGGGCGGTGTGGCCTAGGGGGTAGAGTGGGCGTTCTCCAACAAGAAGGTTGCCGGTCCAAACCCCACTCTTCCCCATCTGCATGCCGAAGTGTCCTGTGCAAGATACTGAACCCCTGAAATGGCCCCTCATAAATGTTGAGTGTACTACAAAAATGTAAGCCGCTAACATGTATACGGCAGGTTTAAGATCTGTACTGCAAGCTAGCCACCAAAATAATTATATACTTTATCAAATCTTTTTAAACCATTCTCTGTGAACGAAAAAAAAAGTAATTAGCAGATGAAAAGGGGACAGTTTGTTATAAAATCAGATTATTTAAAGTGTTTCTGTGCCGATGGTTTTATTTAATGCAGCGTTTGCGAAGAAATTCAAAGTTACGCAGCGTTAAATTTCCTCTCTCCAGCAGTGGTAGGTCTTATCCACCTATCACAGTCTGTGCCCTTATAATGATGGCTGCACCGCTGGCTAGTGCCTGACAGGAGCATTACTACCAGCAGAGGTGTTTTTTGAAGCATCAGCTCTTCCCGACAGCGGCCGGCACCACCTGAGCGTACCTGCCGGGTGAACCGCAATTAATGTAGCAGCAGGCGCATTGGGTGTTTGTGCGAAGAGGCGGTTTGCCACTCTCCTCGTTGTGTGACTCACACCGGGCTCCTCTCCTTCACACTGTGTGGAGGCCATCTCCAGAGGGGAGGGGAGAGAAATAGAGGAGGGGACAAACCAGAGGGAGTTGGAGACAGGGTGTTGAAGGGAAAGATGTTGTTTTTTCTTGGAGAAAACGGGAAGCTTAAGAAACAGATATGTGTAACCAACGAAAGATAAGGCAGCGCCGGAGAGGCAGCGAGAGAGATACTTCTCCTGTCAGCCTTTAAGTTATTTATAGTTTCGGGATTATGCTCTGTTCAAATGATTGACTGTCGCTGTGGGGTACGATCCCGCCGTGCTGCAGAGACACTGTTACACGGAGAAAAGCACAATGTTAACTTTACAGCGCTATTTATTGTGAGATAAACACACACAAACACACACACCACTGATTCCGTGATTGATTCCCCCCTACACATGATTATAGGGCTGTTTACACACATCGACAGGGGCGCACACACTGGTTTATAGTCTCTGTACTACTTGTAGGACTCCAGGCAAAGCAAAGCCGGGGAATCTGTGCTACAAAAGCTGTCAAATCCAGTGCTGCAGCTGGAGCGGTGTATATATATATATCTGTAATGCATCCCAACTGGCCCGAGCAAATAAACAAATTGGAGAGAAGGGCATTGCACGAAAGACTTGCCAGAACTATTTATCAACATTTCCACTGGCCTTCATGCTTCCTCGCTTCCCCCCCCCTAACAGAGAATACCTCACGGATGCACGCCGACACAACTGGCGTGTACCGCAGCTTCCGAGGAATTATAGCTCCGCGCCGTACTCCACGACTTCCACCGACCTGTCAGTAATGGCTATTGACTGCGGCAGTGTCCCTGCTCTAACTTCTGATATAATTGACCCCCGACGATACATCTTTTTACTTTCTCCTTTCGACAGCAGCTCATCGGGGCAGTGCACAGCCACATGCCGGTGGGAAACCCATATGGACATTTGTTACCATGGCAGCGAAGGGGGCTGCTCCTTGAGTGTTTTATTACTTGTTGGGGGTGAAGAGCGCTCTACATCAGGCCCCTTGTCCCTGAGTGTGTGCCTTGTCAATGCATCCACTACGCCCCCCCCGCGCCACTGGAAGGTGTGCAGATGTGAAATGTGTTTTGTTATTGTCAGCCTCTCGGCAATACACTATGAGAACACTTGATGGGAATGAAACTCATATATGAATGTTGATCCTATATAAGCGTAAAGGATGCCGGTGCTTACAAACTGGATTTCAACTGCCTTCCTAAAGTCGAGCCATCCAGAAAGTTGTTGGATTTAACATTAACCTCCCTCTGGTTCATTTGGCGTTCACAAGTTTATTTATCCAAACTTGTATTTGGGTTTCCTCACAGGAGCGATTCCTTTTCCTGAAGTTTTTAATTCATTTTCTTTTGTCATTTTAATAGGGACGCAATTTCCGAAATGACTGCAGAGAGACACGGACTGAGCAACTTTGTGGAACTTGTACGCTTTGAAGCTGCAGTGTGCTTTTTTCAATTAAAATAAAAACAGCTGGTTGGGTGAAGTTTGCCTGGAAGCGCTCGTGCACGGAATGTTTCAAGCAGACTTCAGTGTAACACAGCAGCTAGCGAGCCCGGCCTCCACCCCCCCTCCACACTTTGATAGCTCCCACCAATCTAAATGAAATGTGTTGTTGTGTAGACAGCCGTAGGCACCGGCCCCTCAGTCGGAGTAAACACCTGTCTGAAATTGGCTGCAATTGGTGCAATCCAGGGCGCGGAATCATTACACCAGCATGTGATTGCCATGAAACCCCTTCTCTGTTGGGTTGCCAATTTCATTAGGGCCTGGACGTGCTCTCTTCGTGTTTCTCTGACAAGACCCTCTCTTCCAGCACCGTCTTATTTCTTTCTCTGGTTTGACAGAGGACGAACTCTGAAGAAGACTCACAGCGAGGCACAGGGACGTACCACCAGGCACGTGCACAGACATTTTGGGGGGCAGGTGCTCAAGCCCCCCAAAATGGGCACCCATCGCCAAAATTATTTATGAAATAAAAAAAAATAATAATAAATAAATAAAAAGCACAGTAGGATATTTTCAACTTATATATTTATTTGTGTTAACAAACTAACTCAAATTATCAAATTGAATAGTTGAAGCATAAGCCGCATTACACTAATAATATACCACAATATACCGCACCAGACTGTCATGTAGCTCAACTTAAGACCTATCTTTCATTTCAATAATTACGATTTTAAATGAAACAAAACTAGGGAACTTGTCTTATTTTTAGAACAGTAAAACTGCCTTTAAATTCTCTGCCTGCCTGCCTGTCTGTCTGACTCAAATAAATGCCCGTTAGATATCAAAACACATTCAGGGGGTCTATCTGTGCACGTGCCTGCGTACCACCCTGTCCCAACACGTGCATACCCACAACCCAAAGGACATCATATAGTGCTTTAGCTCCATCTTTAAGTCCAAACTAATAGCGAAGCTGCGTTGCCAATGAGAAAGCTGAAATAATTGGCCTGTGGGGAGTCCCGTTTTGTCTGTGTGAGTAGAAGCGGCTCAGTGATAAAAGGCGGAGACGCACAAATCAAAATAACTTTCTCCTGACCCTCGAAGAAAATCCAACAATGTAAACTGGGAGGAATTCTCTTTCTGGACTAGAGAGTACTAAAGCGTATCATGCATGTGCTGCTTTTATAATACGAGCAAATAAAAGCACGGGCTGTTCTGGGATGTCGCACAACTCTCCCGGGTTTGAGGTAATTAGAAAAGCTGGGATTCGATTTCTGTAAGTTCTCTGAGCAGTTACAAATGTCTTTGTGTGAGATACTTTGAAGACGGGGTGAACTTTTGAACCAGAAAAAAATCAACAGGCAAGAGATGGAGTCAGAACTTGGTTTTCAGCAACTAAAAAATACAACATATAACAATGGTCATGGTGGTGAAGCCCATGGTCCCACACAACTCCATGATATCAAGAAACTAGGTCTTTTGTGATTGCTCTGATTGAGAGACCCCCTAGTGGCTGAGATTTATAAGTAATTGATAAAAAAAGATGTGGTGCATTTGAGCACACAACCAAAGTCCCTGTTGGTCAGCCTCCATCAACTCAATAAGAAAACCAATTTGTTCCCATCAGTAATTTAAGAGATGTGTGGCTCTTCTCTGTTGCCGTCTCGAACATCATTGTGACAGTGAATAAAAAAAGGATTCGTGCAGAATTGGAGAGCCACTCTTTTAAATTGAGGACACTTGGATCCTGGGAACACTTGGTTCTCCATGAAAAAAAAGTGACGTCCACGTCCCTATTGATATTAAAATCATCAGCGGCTTTCATCACCTTGAAGGGGAGCTATCCAGAGAGCGGCTCTGACAGGGGGAACAAACTAAACCCAGCGTGCTTACAGTGAAGCCAAGCCAATTTGCATCTGGATCAAGGATGTGCAAAAAGGCGGAGCTGTGTACACGGGCGCTCCAGGTTGCTTTGGGGACTCGAAGCGTCTGATCGTGGAGAGACGGCACGGCGAGTCCATGAACGGAGACGTCGGCACACTGTGCACATCTCTCCACCCACTGTGGGAGCCGAGCCACAGACAGGGAACCTTTCTTTTCTGTTTCTTCGAGAAGTTCTACAAGACAACATGATTACAGCAAAGGGACGAGGAGAGGAAAAGCGCGGAGGCATCGATATGAAATGAAACCTGACAGATGGTATAATGCTAAGTCTTAACCGGGGCTCATTACCGACGGCCGCGCTCCTTCCTCTGCTCCGCTCTCCTTTTCCCCAGCACTTTCTCTCCGTGTGTCATTTCCTCTTTTCATCACCACCTTTCCCTGTAGTTCCCATGCTCTCCGTCCTTCCTTATTTGCCACGACTTTTCCCCGTCTCTTTTGAAGGTTAACACGGCGAGGGCTCGGGCCCGAGAGCCGGAGCTGCCCCCCTTCAGTCCCCGGGCCTGCTCCGATAAAACCAAACGGCTCGAATGTTTGGCAGTGAAAACAAACTTCTTTTTTAATCTTCCTGCTCTTCCGTGGGTGTTGGTTGAACGTTTGTCTGTATCCTCGCCTGGAAAGACCCAATGAGGGGCCCCTCATTATTTATAGAAAAGCACTGCAATCAAGTGTGACCTTTCTAGAAGCGTTCAGAAAAAATGATGTTACTTCTGGAATTTCACTTGAAATGGATGAAAGAGGCTGTACCTCTTGGAAGGATCTTCACAAGACACACTGTTATGGTGTTGTGGAGATATGAGCGAGAAGTGAGCTGCATGAAAACCTTTGCTGTGGACTGTGGTGCATTAAATTGTCCCGACAAGAGACACTATGAGGTAGTAAGTGTCCTCGCTGGGTAAAAGGTTGACACACAGACGGTAAACAACAACAACATCAGGACACCTCATCAGTTGTTATTTATATAATCTATTGGTATATATGTGTCCTCACTGCACCTCCACATGCTTTACTTCTTTATCAAACTTTTCTTTTTTGTTCGTTCTGCTTTATTTCTACTTTTCCATATTTTTCTTCCATTTCATCTTTGTCCTCATCCTCCCTCAGTCAGTCTGGTTTAAAGGTTAGAGGCTCAGAAAAGTGAGAAAAGTTAATGATAAAGGGAACAAGAGAGGTCGATTCCTTTTTCCACGATGTTTTACTTAAATCTGCATATATCAACCTCATGGTGGCGCTGAATGAAAGGTCAGGGGATATCCTCTGGAGAACATGACTGTCTGAAGTTAGAAATAAAAAGGGAATTCCTGCAGTGGTTGTTACAGAATTTCAGAAGACGCCCGGCTGACTTGAGGCTAAGGGGTCGGGTGTGGACACATAAAACAGAATGCCTGTCGTGCTCGGCTTATTTTCTCTTTGGGGCTCGGACAGAAAATTGCAGACTGTATCAGACTGTATCTTATGTTCACGTCTCCTTGAGGTCACATGCTGCTGCACAAACACTCCCCCTTTCATTGGTGATTTAGAGTCTGCAGAACCTTCTGACCCGCCTGTCTGTGGGGCCTCAGAGGAATTCGAACCGACCCGAGTGAGACCTTGAGGCACGGTTTATGCAGCGTATGCACTTTTCAGGCTTGAATTTAAATTAAACAAGGGTACAGATATTAGCAGTAAAGTTAAACTAGAAGAATATGTCTACTTTAGATTCATAAATCCTGGATGGGACAGATATGCACATTTGTATATTTAGTCATTCAAAAAAATATCTTGTGTAGTTATATATATATTTTTAATCTTATGTATTGACGGCACAATACTATAATACTATAATGAAAATCAGCGGCTCACTGACGATTTCACCTTCAGCTGGATGTCAGAAAATCCCCCGATTCATCCACTGATATATTTATTACACACTGAAACCGACAGTTTGTCACAAAAGCCCAACATCTGTATTTAATCCAGACGCGACATGTCACACAAAGAGGATTGTTAATCAATGACAAGGCCGTGTCAGATTTATAGGGTGAATGAAATGTGTAAAGACCAGTAAAAGGTGTGGTTTGAATTACAGTTACATTTATGTGCACAACTCAAATACTGTCAATCGGCATAATAATGTGTAAGATTCATTTTAATGTATTAAAAACATTTTAAATGATGGACAAGATAGATAAGCACGAAAAAAGGGGTTGAAAAAAATATGTTTATCCCTGTATTTTTTTTTCAAAAGTTGACTTTTCCAGAAAACACCCCTGAGAGTTTCCTGCTGAGAGCTGCTCATCAATCCTTTTTCCTCTAAAATATCAGGCTTGTGCACGGAGCGCTGAGAGTCCAGGCTACAGGCTAATCTGCCACCAAAGTCTCACTGAATAAACCGGAGGCTGAAAAAGAAAAAAAAATCCTGCTTCCCCCGCAATGATTTTCTGCCCCAGGAACCGAACAGGTGGCACGCTGCTCCCCTGGGGACCCGGTGACAACCAGGAAAACAAATGTTGAGCCGACTTGAGCGGTGGAGGCTGGCTGGTGAATAAAGTATGCTTGGGCTTAATTTCCATGATCAATGAACGGTTTCAGGGGGAAAATCTGCATGTTAGAGAGTTAAACGCCCGCGACACAACACAAGACAATCCCCCCTGTTTGAAAGTATAATGGTTGCTTGCACCCCACGACACACACACACACACACATATCGCCCTGCTTGCTGTGAGTTCCCCAGGGAGACGATTGCGTTTGCAGCCGTATTCACTCTGTGAGAAATTCTTCCAAAGTCGAGACACATCAGTGCTGTACGGGCTCATTTGCAAAACATATGAGCCAGGCAACCTGTTCTCCTTCATATGGCAGTCTGTCGGCGTGTTGTAAACACTCTGTTAAATATGCAGTGATTATAGGAGCAGTAGGACTGACTTTTATAAATATGTGAGGCTTATTATGTCCCTTTGTTCCACATCAAGACCGGGCTACATCTTAATTACTCAGTATTTTTCCTCAGTGACTTGTCATTCCATCTTTGCTTAACGCCAACCTGCTGATTATATAAAACGGGAGGAAATAAATGGGATTGATTGAAACAAAGATGTATAACCTGAACTTTTCTCTAATGGAAATATAGGCAAATTAAAAATAATCGTGGGCTACACCACAGCTGCTCTGGGTTTCCACCTGATGGCTGACCAGGGGTCTTCCTGTGTTAGGTTTGCTTGTTCTCCCTGGCGGCCTCCTCCTACAATCAAAAAGACTAGCAGCTCAAGTTAACTGGTGACTCTAAATGGACCGCGGGTGTGAATGAGAATGTGAGTAGTTGTTTGTCTCTGTACATCAGCTGGGATTGGCTCCTGAGCCCTTAGGGCCCTCAAAGGATAAGCAACATGGAGAAACAATGCATGTACAGGTAAGTATTGTTTTCCGTATTTCCTCCGAGATAAACAACCATGTAATATATTCCTATTTGTATTATGTTTGGCTTTCTCCAAAGTAGCTGCTCAAGCCCACTGGCAGACCTCATAAGTCAGTGTCAACTAAGTGGGTTAGTGCACCAGTCCACTTCTGGCAAGGCCTCCGAAAGAGCAAGAAGCCCAAAATGGCGGCTGTGATGCTTGAGAGTCATTAAACCCCACAAGGCCATGTTAAACAATTCATGCGTGCACTTGCACTACCCAGCTTGTCTCCCCGACCTCTGACAGTGTCCCTGTGCCACCCGCTACTCGGTTGCTTAACAATTCAAAATGTGACACATGTAGCACCTCAGCGTGTTGCAGGGATGACGTGGCGTGGGCACATATGTCAATTACACAACTCCCAACGTTGGGCGAGATATAGCCTTCATGGTGACATACTGTGCATTCATTAGTGCGGGAAGATTACGATTTGAAAAAGTAGTAGTATAGCAGCCAATTCATATTTGGTAGTCAGTGCAGCAAGCATGTATGTCCTTTCCACGAGATGAATCCAGTGATGTAGCCTTAGCATACATTCAGGTGGACAACGATATTTGACCATTTTCTGTGCTGCAACACTGTTAACACACCTGAGGCCTGCGCGCCACAATGGTACTCAACCAAGAACACTGGTGGCTATATTCGATTTTCTCACAGTCAAGCCGCCATCCACCGCACAGGCCCGCAAAGAGTGCCTCACTATATGTTTAAGGAAGACTTATTAACCACTTAGGGGCTCCAGCACTGACGGAAAGAACATGCTGCGTCAATATCATAGCAGAGGAAGTGTAGAGACGTGTTCAAGAGGTTAAACATCGGTAATACAGGAGCAGTTGGAGGGTCAGAGCCAATATGTCGAGCTTAGGCAAGAAGCCGAGAACTGGTTTTTTAACTGCCTGCTCCCCTGTAGTACATTTCCATCTCTCCAGCCCTCTCTGCTTCCGCTGAGCTCTTGTAATTTAGTCTCAGTTTGAGGTGCCATGTTCATTGTACATCCGTGTTAATTTCCCCTCAGATGCAGCCCCATTTCCTGCCTGTTGGCGAGGTGGAGGGGCTTCCTCGAGACCTAATCACCGAAGGTAATTTTCGTATTAATTCATTTAACCCCAACCAAGTGGCAGGAATTAAATATCTCCCCAAACACACCAAAATCATTTCCACATCTACATCTGAATTAATCACGTCTAATTAGACAATTATGCATTTATTCTGTTTTGCAGTCGAGCAATCAAGGGCCAATTAGCGAGATCAGACAAATATATACATCAACTTGTTGGGAGACTTTGAAGATTCCTAAAATCAATCACCTCATTGTCAGATTCTCTTTTACAGCAACATGATTAAAAGTTTTAAATACTTTTTCTCTTTTCTTTGCCTCTATTAAAAGCATTAGTTATTTTCTGTGCTAGAGAAATACTGATGATCTCATGAGCAACAGGAGAATTATTCAATACTGACTCATAGTTTTAATAGCCAGCCATGATGTGTTCTGCTTTCATGCCAGCAATTAATTCATCTTATGATGCATTGATTTTTGCAAATGGTGGTTTTTGCATTTTGAAAGAAATTGTTGCGTTACCCTGCTTCCATCTTGTTGGATTTCAAATCGCACCATCACAATTAACCCTCTCCTCTTTCTTCCTCTTTTGCCATCTCTGTACCTTCTCCATCTAACCGACCACTTTAACACAGACCATCTGTTGCGTCACTGATATACTAGATCAGCATTCCATTACACCACGCCAAGAGCTTGACCTGTAATCCATTTTTTGGCTAAATGGATCTGAAAGTCTCCACATTGGTAATTTACAGTTGTGTGAAGAGTCTGTAGGCCCGGGCAGATCTTAATTCAAGATAATATAATGTTTGATATGCACAGTAAATCCCACACTTTGTTTGACTAGACGAGCATTAGCACTGCTAATGTTTTCACATGAAAGCCTCAGTGGTGGAGCCTGTGGTCAGATTTATTCCCGCCGAGTTGGACGAAAACCAACGTTTATCTGACTGGTTCTGCAGGTAATCACAGAGGAATGGAAATGATCAGGCCTGGATTTACTGTGCAGGAGAGCAATATCTAACCAAGGCAGAGCTTCATACAGGGTTTAAGATGAATGCAGTTTTTTCCCCCCCGTTAATCCTCAATTTCCACCCAAAGCAGAGGAATCCAAGTCAAAGATTTGAGGAATATTTGGACAACTACTCTTATGGATTTGGAATAGAAACAGAGAATTGTAGCCATTGAGGCAGCAAAGTGATTCCACTACAATTGGCAATAAAGGATGGACGACATGTCTCCACTTCCTCCCACTTTCCCGAAATGAAGCCAGATATGAACGCTGCCATCTTGCACATTCAGAACCAGAGTCTGCGCAGTAGCAATCGTGGTGCGGAGCTACGATATCACCATCAACCAATCGAGAGTCAGTGTCAGCTGTCACATGTTTCAATATAGCATCAACTAACTCCAACAACAAACCTTACCAAAAAACATGAGATGAGAACAAGCTCAATTAACCAAAAACGTCCTGAAATGGACATTTTTATTTCTTCAAAAGAGATTTTGATCAATAATAAATGGGGGAATATCACTTGTCATCATATCATTTAGCAAGAGGAAGGTGTTTTGATTGGAAAGAGCTATAGACACGATTGTTAGATATGTCTCCTTGTGATATTTGTGTGTTTTGCCTGCACATATTTCTTACTTGAGTGTGTCTCAGTGTATTTTGTCCCCAATTTGTGTGTTAATGCTCAGGAGACCCTTATGGTTAAATAAAGGTTCCGAAAACCAATCAGGCTCTGTGTAATGCAAAAGGTTTGCCCCTCTTCATCAGCCACTCCCGTACTTCACAGATTTATGCCAGCGTGGACCAAAACAAATCCCAAACAATGTCACTTGCAGCAGTTTCCCTTTACTCGGAAGTCATTTGACTCAATGTTAATATCAATAAATACTGATTAAAGCAGCTTTAAGTAGAGGAAAACAAAGCAAGCCAATCCAAATCCAATAATCCGAAGAAAGGCTGCAGCAAATCGTGGCGGGGGCCTTGTAAGTTGGACTAATCGATGGGAAAATTTGAGAGAATCAAAAAAGGTGCGCGAGGAGGTCAGAGCATCTCAAGAACAAATTGATTTCCAGGCCCCTTTGAAAAATTGAGGTTAGTGCCGAGAGTCAACAATGTCAACTGCAAGGCACAGCTCATGGGATTTAATACCTGCCCTTCCTTCCTCAAGCAAATGGCATTGATTACACATTCTGTCCAGTAGTTATGTAGTTGGCTATTGACACAGACCCACTTGTGTACTCTTTTCAAGCTGGCTCAATCAATTATCCGGGGCCGCTTAGTTCTCTGAACGTCACACAGCAGACACACTGCGAAAAGAGAGACGGCCATTTCAAACTGTGTAACCGCCATTGCCCTTGTAGCTAGTTATGTGCACCTTTCACGTTGTTATGGCTGATAAACAATGCATCCAGTAGAGGGCAGCACAAAGTTGAGGGTTACTGCCAACCAGTGGCGCTGCTCCCATAACGCACACGACGCGCTGTGCGTAGGGCATCAAGTCCTGAAGGGGCACCAAAAAATAGGCAACTGAAAAATCATCATAGTTATAATAATTACGTAGCCGAGCGTTTGGTTGTATCATAGGTCTGGCCTCAGCCGACAAAGGATACGAGAGCAGGTCATGCGCTCGGAAAAGCACACCCGTTTATTCTCCGTTCATTTTACAACTTCACTCATCACAGAACCCACTTCCTTTAAAACCCCCTTTCAAAATAAGAGTCACAACCAACAACCCGCTTAGAACATCGCAAAGGAGTTATGCTTAGGGCTTTCTTAACCCTTTGATACACAAGCTATTCAAACCCCTTCTAAGGCACAACATGGGTCAAAAATGACCCGTATTGACTTACAATGTTATTTCATGCACAGCTGAGTGTTTCTTTGCTATATTTTTGGAATCAATTTATGTCATCATTTAATATTCAAAGTATTCATTAAATAGCTTGTTTTTGATTACCACAAATCATTATTTTAATTTTCTCTTTCTCAATTTATGAACTATAATGTTTTTTGTATTTTTACATCAAGTTTACACACATGGGTCAAAAATGACCCGATGGAGTTTTAATTGTAAATATCTTTGCCATAAATTGATTTCATCATTCAGAATTCCAGGAATTGCTCAATTAACTTGTTTTTGATCATCACAAATTCTTATTATCATTTGTCCTATTTTACTTTTCTAATAAAAATCATGTTTGTATCACTTGGTTCAACATGGGTCAAAAATGACCCGTATTCATTTCACATGTTATTTCATGCATGGCTGTGCTTCTTTGCTATATCATTTAAAATCTATTTATTTAATCATTTAATATTACAAAGTATTAATTAAAATATCTTGTTTTTGATTACCACAAATCATTATTTTCATTTTCTCTGTCTTCATTTTTTAACTAAAACAGTTTTTGTATTACTACATCAAGTTTACACAGATGGGTCAAAAATGACCCATGTATGAAAGTGTGATTTTGATAGGAACCTTTGATTTGTAAATGTTTGTAGTTAGGAACATGTTTACCGTGGACAACTTTTCACATGCCACACTTGACAGAACTACTTGTTTTGACAAGTAGACTATGTGCAGTTATCTTTTCACAACATATCAAATACTTTCTTAGGTAAAACAATTGTAAAATAAGACTTACAAGAATCAGATGTGCAAAAGCAGCCCGTTACGTTCTGACAAGTAGTTCTGACAAGTGTGGCATGTGAAAAGTTGTCCACAGTAAACATGTTCCTAACTACAAGCATTTACATATCAAAGGTTCCTATCAAAATCACACTTTCATACATGGGTCATTTTTGACCCATCTGTGTAAACTTGATATAGTAATACAAAAACTATTTTAGTTCAAAAATTAAGACAGGGAAAATGAAAATAATGATTTGTGGTAATCAAAAACAAGATATTTTAATTAATACTTTGTAATATTAAATGATTAAATAAATAGATTTGACAAGATATAGCAAAGAAGCACAGCCATGCATGAAATATCATTTGAAATGAATACGGGTCATTTTTGACCCATGTTGTGCCTTAGAAGGGTAGTGATACAAAAATGATTTTTATTAAAAAAGTAAAAAAGGACAAATGAAAATAAGAATTTGTGATAACCAAAAACAAGTTAATTGAGGAATTCCTGGAATTCTGAATGATGAAATAATTTTATTGCAAAGATATTTACAATTAAAACTCCATCGGGTCACTTTTGACCCATGTAGTGTATCAAAGGGTTAAGAAAGAGACAGAAGCAGCAGTTCATCAAATCTCAAGGTCTCTCCTAGGGTTACGTCTAGTTATTAGAAAACGTGCACAAACACGGACAAAGTTATTTTGGCTAACAAAAACATTGACCATAAAGGACTCCTGCAGGGCCAAACCTCTTCAGTTGCATATGAACGAGCATTTTCCCGCCCTATCAGCATCTTTTATTCCTCATGCTGTGGCCAGTTTGGAAGTCCCTCCCTTTACTTCCACTCTGTCACTGCCAGGATTGGGGAAGTCGTGAAATAGCACAGGGATCCCAGTGGGTCACTTTGTTTTCTGTGACGCAGAGGAAGTCATTTGTCATCATACGGCTGAAGTGATACCCTGTAAAAAAAATAGAATCAGATATATCTTCACCTCTCCAAGGAACTCCTCCTCAGATTTCTCCCTCGCAAATCTCTTGAACTTCCCCTAATTGTTTTGATATTCTTCCTGCGCTCCCTCCTTCCGGCACCGTTTTGCCTCCCGCCTAACTCGATTGCATGATCTGATGTGTTGATGTAATTAGCTTGAAAATGACTCAAGAGCTGGATTGCACTTAAAAGCAATTCAGTCTGTTTAGCTTCACTTATGCCCGCTTATCAACATGCAAGGCACAGTCGAACATGCTGGAGAGTGTGAGTTAGGGAGCCTGGCTCGACACCGCACAGTGTTTGCCTGCCTCACCCTGTGGGGCAGCAGAGGAGGATGCAGCATGACCCCTGCTGCCTAAAATCCAGCTTTGAAAGCCCACTCAAAGTAAAGTTTTTTAAATCGAGATTCACTTTACGAACTGATGTGTTTGCAGTCTGCAGAAAAATGTGTTCTTCCCGATCCTGTGCTGTGTTGAAGTTGTATCTCTCATCTTTGAATTTTAAAGCCCTATGCATGATTTTGTGATATCACAACTAGACATTTAAAGTTCAAGTTATATATATATATGCAAAATGCTAATAGCGAAATGTCAATTGAGTTCATCACTTGATGTGAATTTAAAGGAATTTATGTTTTTACTTTCATATTGAAATATGCATTCTGGCCCTTAGTAACTCTTGTGTCAGAAATTCATAAACGCAATCATTCAAATATGTAATAATAAAACTGTCATCATAAAAAAATCATCAAATCTATATGAGTGGACCTTCATTACCACATGCAAAGAAACAACAGTGTTACACAGGAAATTATCTGTATTTAACTGAGTGAAAGTCGACCCCTCCTCCTCCATCACCACCACCACCAACAACAACAACAAAAGTGACAACAACCTCCAAGTTTGTAATCTATAAATTCCAAATTGAAAGTTGGACCACACTCCAGGGCTGACATAATACTGTGCTGATAGGTCTGGCTATGTGAGCTTGAAATGAGCCTGAAAACCCCCAATTTGAAGCATTGTGGCCCCATTTAATCTCATATATATATTTAATGCATATCTATATTCATTATCTGGACAATAACTTAAATTTCTTTCTATCGTGGATATGGTTTTCTTAATCTTATTTAGAAGCTGGATATAAAAAGGGGAGGAGGTGTCCTTGAAACTGATTCAAAAACATGAACCAATACACAGTGAGGTTTGTACTGCACGCGGCACCGGGGTAAAGACTCAGCCTGAATCAACACTCGGGTGTTTGCAGGCTAAATATGAGAGACAAATGCAGCATGAACACACAACATTTAGCCCACTTACCTTCCTCATCAATACTTAATAAAGCCATCCTTGAGCTTGAGCTAGAAGCTAATAGTTATTGGAGTGTAAGCAGTTCTGAAGGGAAGTAGAGTAGCTCTCTCTGGGCTGTATATGCCTGTGTTAGGTGTTGGCACTAGATTCTTGCTATTCTGCCAATACTTAAAGTAAAATGAACATACCAGGATGAACTCCACTGCAAGCAAGTGTGGGTTGTGTGTGTTTCCAGGGATTCATCAGTTATATTTTGATAAGAACTGTCTTTAGAAGGGACTAAGCCTTAACTACAACGGGTTTTGGCAAATCACATCGTTAAAACGTTAAAACCACATATGACTGTCGCATACAGCCGACATTTGACGCACACCACACACCAACCAACACTAAGAGAAAATCATGTTCATATCTCTTCATATCGATTTCTTACCCTGCTCTCTTTGAGAAAAGAAGCCTTTTGACCTTTTTACACTCACTCAGGGAAATAAAGGGTCAATTAAAGAGAGAGAGAGAGAGAGGGAGAGAGAGGGAGAGAGTGCGTTGCAAGCCGAAACAACTGCTGTTTCCATCAAAATTACAAATACGAAAAGCCATTAGTAGCTGGAAGGCGTTTTCGTGCCCTAACAACATATAAATGATAATGTGTACTGAAATTCAAAATGAAACGAGAAGCTACACCAACAGTAGCAGGTTTAAAGTGTAGTTTTAAGTGCCTGCATTTTTTTGACTCTCATGGAATGTGTGACCGTGCAGCTGATTTGGTTTTATAATGCGTTCAGATTATCTAATTGCTTAAAAAGCCAGAGGATTCCAAAACAGGCCTTTTCAAAAAAAGGAAAGTTAGATTATGTTAATTCTAAAAGCAGGGAGCCAGCAGTGAGTTTGAATGTGAAATCGATCCATGTGCATTGACTGACAGGCCAGATCATAAAACATAATTTATTATCATGTATAATACAAATATAGGGAGTTCAGAATAGATTTATACATTTTCTGGCAGGTTTAAATTATATATATGTAAATAGTGTGCTTGTTCTGGTTGCACATGTGCGTGTGGTACATTTTGTGCACGGGCGCCACACTCGTGTCTTTCAGTCATCCGTTTGGCACATCACACCTCACGCCTCCTGACGGCTGAAGTGAAGAAAATGAGAATTTCCTGCATAATTAATCACGGCGATGGAGCAATAATGAAGTTGGAAATTGCAGTGTCATGCAGTGCACACAGGACGTCGGAGGCTGACAACGAATACAGCTGCGGGATCTATGAAAAGCAAGCGCGGGGACTCGGAGTCTGTGCTGTATGGATTGAAGCGGCTTGGATCTATAGAGTCAAATGAGGTCCCATCGACTGAATGCTTGTTGATTGATGGTTGAAACCGTGCCGCAAACAAAATCCCGTCTGTTTCTTAATCACAGCGTTTTCCTTTTGGGGCTCCATTGGGATACAAGCTATAGAAACAAAGCCAAATCTATACATAATTGATCATCCCGGCCTGAATTATTTACTCTTATCAGGATATAAATATCGCATGGCTCACATGAATAATGACTCACGATAAAATTCATTTTTTTTTAGCTTTTGGCTATTGTAAGCACTTGGCCAAGGGGTAATTGCATATTGACTGGTAGGTACGGCCAAACGTTTCTCAAGCATTTCCCTGATAAGGGATACATCTCTGTGTGTGCTCTCCGATAACAAAATATTGAGATTCGCCCCATGAATAGTTGTCAAGTTCAACTTTTTTTTTAATCACAGCTGATCCGTGGACAGGAACTCATTACCAAACTACATCCAACTGTCCAGCCTTGTGAACTTGGAGGCCACTGATTCCAATCCAGGAAATACTTGAAATGAAAATCTCAATTGGGGAATAAATCAGCAAAGTTTCCCTCTCATTTAGAGTGGAGCTGCCCTTAACCCAGGTGTCAAACCCCACCTGCTTCTCCATGGCAGCTCCACGGATAAAATGGACATTAAATCTGAGAAAATCAAAGTGAAGTTAAAAAACAGAAACCAAAAAAACGCCTGGCTTCAACTCACAGCAGTGGAGATGAAACATTGCACGAAATGTAAAACAAACTGACAACTCGGGATGTAAGAATAGAAACTTGCGTCGCTTTGAACTGTTCCGACGCCACTTCAGTCTTTTTTTTCCCTGTCGCGATTTCGCAACTGCTTAACGTCTCCCTCCTCTCCGATGCATTAAAGATCAAGAAACGACGTGGCCCTGTTACATTTAAAATGTTTTGAAAGATAAACTTCAATTAAAAGAAAAAAGAACACAACTTGAAGGCTGGTGGCGAAAGCAGAGCTCCATCTGTTTGTGTGAGTGATGGTGAAACATCCATTACATAATTTGAAACTTGAAATGTTGCATAATTGCTGTGACGACTCACATGTCTCAAGAGAATTTAACAAAAAGAGGAAGCAGGGTGGGGTGGAAGTTGTAACCTTAATTGTTTGGATGCCCTTAATTGTTTGGATGCCCAAACAATTAAGGGGGCCACACACTGTAACGTTTAACACAAACAAATAGCTGCGCGTGTGGAGAGGGGCGTTGTCGGTCTCGTATTCGAGTGGGAATCGCCATGGAGAGGGCTTTCCTGTCAGTCACTCCCGGCCAATTAAAAGTGGGGTGTCGAGCAGCGGGAGCCATGCCATTCTTTATGGTAATTGTCCCCAGAGTTGATCCCGTCTGTACAGTAGTTCCACCCACCACCAGGCTTCTAATTATAGTCGACATTTTCCAGATGGCATGAGGAGAATGACGTGCGTGCTATTAAGGTGTAGGAGAGAAAATGCTTACATATGGTTTACCTCTGGAAAAATGGCATGAGCTGCTATTTAATATTTCATTTTTAAGTATGTATGTTTTATATACTGCGTGTTGGATGCTTTAGAACACCTTTGTTGGTGTAAAGTCACTCGTAATCCAGTTTTGAGCCTAATACAATTGCAGGGGGCTTTTACTTGACTTGGGTATTTCCATTTTTTCTTTTTTCTCTTCTGACAACCTCACAACCACCCAGATATATTATTACTCAACTACCCTATAGGGCTGCACTAGAAGTGGTATAGAAATTGCAAATTTGATCCACACCTATTTGCAATCGATGCAATTGACAAAATATTGACAAAAGTAAATTCAAAACGCTGCATTATCGTTACTCTGTCCCTCGAACAACAACACACATAACAGCACCAGTAGTGAAATGGAAGGAGTGACAAACAATTGTGTAAATGAGGAATAAATAACAAACAAAAAAAAAGGAAATGAATCCAAAGAAAACCACATCTAATATGGGAGATAATCAGGATCTCAATTAAATGAATGTGGACTTAATCAGTGGTATTATCCCTTCTAGTCCTTATTTAAAGAGCGTACCCTCGAGGGTCGTGGGAGGGGGCTGGAGAAGAGCCCAGCTGACATTGGGTTACAGGCGGGGTGGAACCTGGACAGACACACATAACACTCCACAGACTTTGGACTGTGGGAGGAAAAACTCAGACACAAGAAGAGCACGGAAAAGCACAGAACCTTCCTGCTTTGAGGCAACATTGCTAACCGCTGTACCACCGTGGCACCCTCGAATCGACATGTACTCACTTTTAGTAGAACATGAGTGGTGGGACAAAAAGACGCCCCCCACTGTGTTTCTCTTCAGTCTCAGCAAATGATATGTTGACCTTGGCTCTCAAAGCTTAGGCCTCGTTTTGAGAAGTGCAGTTGGGGTCTTTAGCAGCTGTTACCTCGGTGGGCCGTCTGCCAGGATGTAGAATTGGTTTTCTGCTCCTGAACCCGCCCGTGCCACACTCTGAGGAAAGCGATAAAAATGCAGGTCCTGGCACCGAGCGTGTCCTCTCTGGGAACTCACTAGGTTTGGTGGATGCTATGGGGCAGAGCTTGCTCAGTCGAGCTGCAGATATCGCACTCGTTTTTTAGGGCGGCGGGTTACCGTTTACAGTCCATGTTCGTTGGCCCGCCGGTGGCGAAGAAAGCCAAGATAAGCAGGAGAAACGCTCCAGTGGCAGGGCGCCGCAACTTGGATTTCAAATTCTGTCACGTCCATGATCCCCCGATGAAGTATTCCCCTGTCGGGCTGCAAATACACACAAGGCTGATCACACCGCTCGCACAGTCAGTGTCAGGGCCAACTCTTTATATGTCAAGTAGTTGATGTGTATTTTTGTCCAAGGAAAAGTAGTTGCCACTTCCCTCGCACTTTGATCCGTCACTGACAAAACTGTCAAACGCCTGAAAATGTGGGCCTTCGTGTCTTTTTTTACAGAGTTTACAAATATTTGTACACTTTTAACCCTCAACGGCATCATCAATAATACAGATCATAACACGGCACAGTTTTGCTCCTCTTATTTCCCATTACTGTCCATCAGAGCAATTCCACTTACAAATGGTCAATTCCTCCGGTTGTACCCCACAGGAGATTGCACAAACACTGACATCAAATGTTTTATGAGGCTGCATTACATTTGAATAGGTTCCATGATTGGTGACTTTCATGTACGACTGGTATGCAGAATTACCAGGGGCTGCCTGTGTGTGTGTGCACGAGTCGCCCATTGCAGAAGAAAAGATGGATGTTAATATGAGCAGGGAGAATGGCTGCTTTGGAACGGCGCCTGATTATTTGGACTATGGATCAGATTTAGTTGACAAAGAAAGTTTGAGACATCGTTGGATTTTTGGGAGTAAATGGATTTTGTAAATCAAAAAGTCCAAAAGCTGACACATGTGGCTACACGGTGTATGAGTACATCAAGATGTCGCATTGCAAACTGGGAATAATGGGCTGGACTTTAATCGGCATATATGTGGCGAACCAGGCCTGCTTATAATACATGCAGTGAAGCAGAGTCCTAACTAATCACATTTTAATTCACTCTTAAGATTTATTAAAACTTCATGTATTTCAGCATTGATGTACAGTGTATGGATTTGTGCTGGAGTAAACTGTGTATGCAAACAACGTAGTGGGAACATTGATTGGGAATGATCAATGATCCCCTGATGTGATGTTCCAGCTTTTTTCCCTCAGATTTATTCATTTTTACTCTCGACTGGAAGTGACAGAAAGTTCTGATTCACTCAGTAAAGGTTGCTTTAGTAAATTATGTAAAAATACAGAATCATGTCAAAGCTACAAGAAATGTGTATTGGTCCAACGTGTATGTTTAAAAGCCTCAGGTGCCTCAGGCCTAGTGCTTTAATCACATGTTGATTCGTGATGGCAATTGACATGCAGTAACATTCAAACACTCATATTTAAAGTAACTACTTCCAGCAGGTCAATAAAAGGCCAATTATAGATCTACATATTAATATCAAAAATGAAACGAGGACGTCCAGGTGCTTGATTCTCTACTACACTCATTCTGTGTGTACACTGTACATATTGGAAACCATCATTCCCATGAATTCCATTCACTGGGAGGGTTTTCCTGTTCATTTGCATGCAGCCACTCAATGTTAATAACCCTGTGGTTTCCATGTAGAGTCTAGTTTTTAACATGACTATAACAATATTGTTGTTGCTGGCTTCATATCTTTATTGTGTATTTGCCAAGTAGCTTTTTTACTACAATATATCGAGTTCTCGTCTAACCCTTTGAACTATGACACAGAAATGGTCGACCGGTGAGTATATGTTTTTTTAGCTGCCTGTAAATTATATAGATTTACTTCATATCACTTAACTGATATGTTTCATTGGTTGAATAAGTTGTGAAGAACACATTGATTAATGAAACTACTTGATTCTGATGTTTTTCTTCTCTGTATTCTACTCCTCCTCTCCCACCACAGTTCTGACGCCAGAACAACACATTTAAGAGAGGCCATGATGAAATGTATGATGTCATTATAGGTTATTAATATCGGCAACATCTGCAAGGTGTCCATTTTCAGAGGGTTGGGTTTGGGGAGAGATTATATTCTTTGTTTTTGAAAAATTAACTAGGAGCAGAGGACAAAACGTTACTGGTGATTATAATCCAGGTAGCAGTGCATAAACTCCCCAGTTTCTCCAGTCCAATCATCATTTTTATTCTATTTTTGTTAAGTTTTAATTACATAAAACACCTGATAGTACTTAGTGTGTTAGGCATTCAGATCTGTTTAACTGCCGAGTCCCTTCCCATTAAGAAACTGTATCTCTGATGGTTCCTTCAATATCAGGCTTTATAACGTGTTGTCTACTTGTCAGTGTGGATCTGTTGTCGAGGATTTAATTCAAAGAGCCTCTTCCCGTTCCCAGTGTGAACAAAATATTTGAGTTCAAATGTAATTTGCAGTTTTCATGCAAAATAGACATCGCTACAAGTTGACTGATGACTCTGCTCGTCTTATCCACTTAAACACTTTCATTTTGTCCCATTTTTGTCTGATAGCATTCAGCCTCCCTCCACTGTGTTGTGTTTAATTCCATATTTTGCTTTAAATGTGTCTAATGTCACAGTTCACAGGTTTGTTGTTGAAGTGATGAAAAGAGGGTCATTTAAAAAGTCCCCTTTTCCCAAATCGCTCTGCAAGCGCGACGTGTTTCCTGAACTGCCGCTTTGAATCGTCTGTTTTTAAGGGCGATCAAAGTTTCCAATTATCAAACGTCTCACACTGTGTTTGCGTTTGGTTTGCATTCAACCCAGACCACTGTTATTATGCGCAACTATGCAGAAAGATAAGGAAGTAAATCTTGCCTATACGGGCCCAAATTATGCATTGCAACACTCCATTTCTAGCAGAGGAAGTGTACTTCCTGTAAGAGCACATAGATATATAGTATTGAAGTGTTTGTTTTGACACACGTAGGTTTAATCTTATGTATTTTGCACATTTTGTTAAGCAAAAAAGGTGTTACTATCATCACTTCAGACGAGGGATGTGTATTAATGCCAGATGTGCTGAGAAATATCTCAAATATGCTGATCTGGAGTTCTGAGATTCAGCCGAGGGAAGGGCCTCATGCATAATTCAAAGTGCCGCCGCCACACTGACAATGAACGTTTATGTAAACCCAAAGTGAGATAATATGGCAAAAAAAAAGCCAATGCTAATTCACCTCACTAACAATATGAAGACGATGATTTGCATACTGAACCACCGTATCAAAGGTGAGAGTGGGGAAGGAAGTGGAATTAAATGGAAAGGCTCTCTTGATAGGAAGATAAACTTTGCGGAGAGAGCGGCGCGGGGTGTCATTTCCCGTGTGAGGAAAGGTCGCCAAAGAAAGGACAGCCATAATTAACTCTGCAGAGGGTTTTGTTCAGAGTCGCTCATTTGGGTATTTTATTTTTACGTCTGGGGTGTAATTATTTTAACGTGAGCAGCGCAAGGAGGCTTTCATGTTTCGCCCGGCGTGTCGAGCTAAAAGCCTCCTGGAGCAAATAACTCGGCGTGCTGCCGAGGTAAGGGGTCGGTTTGCAGCCGACACTTTTCACAGTTGCAGCTACAGAAAAAAAATTGTCCAATTGTGCTTTGTATATGGTCCCGACATAGTCTGAATAGGTTTGGACTGAAAAGGCGAGAACACGTCGTTACAAGAGAAAAGAAAACCGACTGAGAGAAACTGAGGTTCACATACAATGTGGCTGCCAGACAAAACAAAGCGAAACGATTGTGTTTGAACAGAAGAAGGAGGTCGTTTGCTTGTGGACATTTTTTTTATAAAGAACTGAAGAATGCACTGCGACCGAGCGACCAAATGGGAGAAACCAAGAATCCTTTAGCTTTGAGATTTAACTTGACTCGGGAAATGACCAACACCAGCACAGACAATAAACTACAAAGATGGACGACACATCTCCACTTCCTCCCAGGATCCAGAAATGAAGCCAAAATGTCTTGAATACAACCTGCCGCCATCTTGCATTGCATGGCTAGGTCCCACCGATACATGTGCTCATCCATCGTGGGTCGGTCTTAGCTGTCAATCATGTCATTTGACCCCGTTTTAAAGCATCAAATAACTAGTTAAAACCGAACTTACTGGAAAAATGACTATTTTCATGTAAAAAAGTATGATAAGGACAAACTAAATTCACCAAAACCATCTCTGAGAAAAACATTTATTTAAGTTGAACTATTTATGAGTCCGCTGAGCCACAGAGGACATGAGGCTGCTCACAGTTTAGATCACTCATGTTAAATGCATGCTCCCACTTTGCCCGGCGAGTGCAAATCGCCTTTCTGAAAAATGAAAACACAAGGCCACACTTCCCCTGATAGCGCCCGAGAGTGTTACTCAGAGGTGAGTGGATCTCGCCATTTGTCACAGTCCACTGTGAAACAGGCCGGCCAATCGGGGGTTGGCGGCAAACACTTTAGGCTGATGAGGGAGCTGCTTTCATCACGGACACAATCAAAGGCTTTGATGTGAGAGTGTCCACATCGAATTAAAACTATGAAATACAAGACGTGTGGTTACATTGATAGAGAAGTAATGAATAATATAGGTGTGATAAATATATAATCTGTTCAAGGCTTGATACTAAATTGGAGACGCTGTTTTTCCTCCTTTGGAATTTGTAAACAAAATGGTTTCATTTAAAAAATGTCAAACCTAATGTTAAACAATGACACATTTATTTTACTCAAATAAAAAAAACCTGTTTGGATGGATGGACATTTTCAAACATACAGAATGAAGTAGAGCCTTAACCAAACATTACTGTCTATACTAATTTGTCTGCCAGTTATATTAGGTAATCAATCAAATGTTACCATTTTACATCCTGCAACTATAAAATGTTTGGAACTATTATAGCATTTGTTGTTGATGAAACTATATAACCGATTTTTAAATAAATGGTAGCAAATAGAAACCAGACCTCTAAAAGAAGTATGCTATTCGTTAAAGTGATTGACTTTCAGCATTAGCATATATCCTTTAATGTTGCATTTCAACCCAAAGCTACCGCGAGTTCCTCTTTCTTTACTTTTAATGTCACCGTTACCTAATTATACTTGCAGCTGTTTGCTTGCTCCTTTTTTTTTACCCGTGAACATAAATCGCAAAAGCATCTGCTTTCGTTCACCTGAGAGCCGCCCACTTCGTTTTCACGAGCCAAAGTATTGACCCCATTAGCCGAGTTTGTTCCGATGTCTTCCTGAAAAAAAATTTAGAAGAAGAAAGGCAAAAATCCTGTCACACTCATGACGGGCACTTGTGAAGCCAATTACTGGATCTACATCACACAAGTAGGCACCTGACGAGCTGCAAATACCACAAGTGAGCCGATTGGACGAGGACCCGGAGAGCCTGACGCAGAAGAGTGTGTGTGTGTGGAGACCGAGCAGATGTCACCTTGACTGCTTTGAATTACGGCGACGGCGGGAAGCTGATTTAACATGCAAACATTTATTCCCCCCAGGTGCTAACGTCCCTGATACAGATTTACGGGGCAATAAAGTGTAAAGATCTAAAAATTTCGCAAATAAAATAAAAAAATAAAAGAAGATCTCTGCATTTTCAAAACGACCGAGCCACCTGTGCCTCCGCTAACAAGCTGCAACCAGTGCTACTGTATAAATCACGTCATGTGTTACATTAACCCACTGTCTTTTTCTAATACATTGGATTCAAATGAGTATGCAAATCCAGCCCTCCGTGTTTCTGCGGGTGGTTCCAAGGCACGTACTCACACCCTCACATATTTATCCATCAAGACAGACCTCATTTACTTCACTTAAATTACACAGCCATTCAAGCAACGCGTCCCGAACTCCACTTCCCAACTGTGAGATTGGCTTTTTTTCCTGCGCCGTGTGCATGTGTACACTCGTTCCTGTGCTCCAGCAAACCGACGCTTCTCCGAGGTTCGGTCGTGTGAGAGCGCCGCTACTCGACGGCACGTCCTCTTAATAAATCATCTTGTCCCCCTTCTCATCTCTCCTGCAGATTCAAGGACCCCCCCCCCGATCAATCTGGCACCCTCCGCGGGAGCTTTTGGGGGAGAACGCAGGGGTACGAAAAAGCCTCGGGAGCGAAAAGTGTGCAGACTCAGTGAGGGAACTGAGAGCAAGACATGGAGAGACCTGGGGAGAGGAAGACATGTTTGATATCGAAGGATCGCTGCTGAGTTAGAGCAGCGTGTGTGTGTTTCTGTGATTGTGAGTGTGTGTGTGTGTGTGTGTGTGTGTGTGTGTGTGTGTGTGTGTGTGTGTGTGTGAGACGGAGAGAAAGAGCACATGGGGCACAGAACTCTTCCATCTCTCAATTTAGAACATTCACCACAGGCAGCAAGAAGGGCCTGGAGACTCACGATACAAACGCACACACAGTCACACTGGGGGCGAGATCATCGGGCCCATATTGTAAATGTCAATCAATATTAGCTCCACAATACTAAAGACAAGCCCGGTGCATGAAGCCAGGCTTTACTTCAGGCCGCGGTCAACTGAGCAAGATAAAAAACGGAACCTTCGGTGAACTCGTCAACGTGGAAAGAGCTCACTTGCATCTACTGTAGAACCGCTGTGCCTCCGGAGGCGTCTCCAGGGAGATGCTGACGTGCATTAGCTGTACTGTAGCATCAATGCTGCAACAATAAGTCAGGGCAAGGTCAACAATTTGCAGGAGAGAATAACGTCCACATAAAAGTTCACCCTCGTCCATTTCTGTGCCCTCGCTGCTCTCCATCCAACAAATCCATTTAGGGGAAGATCTCAGTATGTGCATGAACACGTGCCCACGCAGCCATACACACGCTTTCATGTAACACACACACACATTCACACACACACTTGTTTCTCACAAACACGCACACATGTAGTCAACCTCCCCACACACAGCCAACTGGAGGTAATCAAAGCCCTGATATGCTCTAACCAGATCCATTACCGTGCTAATAAAGGCTCTGGATGAGTTAATTAATGACCCCCAAGAAAATCATCTGCCTCCAGCGCTTCTGCTCAGGCTGCCGTCTCCGACTCACACTGAGCAAACCCCAGAATCAAAACAAAAACAGCCACAGTTGGGTGTGATTTAGGTGAAAACCCCGCTCGGCGATCCCAGCTCTGTCGATGTGTGTGAGTTTTGTTTGGCGCGTCTGTGCACATTACGTGTCGATGTGCTGGATATGCAGAACGCAGCCAGAAGAGACAATCTCCACAGAATGCCTCACAGACAAAAAAAAAGTAATTGATGCTAATGTGGAAAAAAAGGACGAGAGGGAAATAGAGCAAATCAATTAATAAAACATTTCATTCGTTTTGGGTGAAGCCTTGTGGAAACTTCACAGCTTTTTGCAGATGGAAAACCGTCCTCCACTCTCTGCCTCAGCAGATAATGCCATCGGTCCATTCTGAGAGAAACATTTGAAATGCTGTTTCACACATGGCTAATTGTGGATTTTAACAGACTGATGGTTCCGTGCAAGTCTTCTGACTTCAGTAATTAAAACGTAGCAGAAAATAATGCGGAATCATAACGGTGATTTTGAACAGTTCTCTCTTTTGTCTGTAGATAAATAACCACAATGATCTGTCTGGCTGAGGGAAGTCTAATTACATTTCATTCTTGGCAGCCATTGTTAGAGTCCATGTTGATCTTAATGTAAGTGCTCCTTTTTTTCGGTTGATAACCGAGCTGATGACTGATTGTATGTTCAAAAAATCAGTTGAACCATCGAATAGTAAAAATACATATTACAAAATACGTATCTAGGATTCAGTGCTCTCTTTTTACCTTGGCAGTGACTCCAGTGTTGGCTGGCAACTGTAAACATATTGGCTTATCATAAGACAGCATAAACACTACAAGCTTAAAATATCTCACTTCACAGCACGGCCTGAACTCAGTTTAAAATGTCTGTGATAATGGATATGAAAACAGATACATAACAATGGGGGACTTAGTTCAGAACCCTGAGGAGCTCCACAGCTCCACAGAGTGGAGGAAGATACAAATAAAATACAGGAGCTGAACCTGACAAAAGCAATCCTTGGGACTTCAATAACATTTTGAGACCTTTGCAGAAACGATTTCAATCATGCTTGTCAAAAGGAGAATAAAAAAAGGAAACCACAGCTGAACACAACCAACAGCACCAGGCATCAGGCATTGAAACAGTTGTTTAACCTATGATTGTTTCTAAATTTGTATGGGTAACAATATGTTCTCTTGTTAAATGCTTGTTGCTAGAATTCTGGAAAATATATTACACTTAAAATATATATGTATATTAGATTATTATCAAAATATACTTAACAAGACCGATCTTTGGTTTTGGGATTAAGTAATTCATTAATATCTTTGTTAACATTATGCTTCTGTGAAACCCAGTCCTATTTGTTTTTACAAAAGTCTATGTTGTGAATTATCATTTTGATTTATGTAATTTAAAAGAAAAACAACAGCTTCACACATTTCTTTGTGCTTAAGAAGCCGGCCCAGTTAAGCGATGGTTATGTTGACAATATTCACGTCCGTGCTCGTATCTCGGAAGTCCAGCTAAAAAAATGTCAAATGCTTTGACCCCGCCTTGTTAAATCCCTGCTGCTGATTGGATCCTTTTATTGCTTTCATTTTAATAGTTGCTTTCCTGGAGCCCTGGGGTCAGAAATAAATCCATTCATTTATCAATACATATCTCTGTGGATACGCACATAAACGACCTTAAACCTTGACCCCGGTAACTTATGGATTTGAACGGACCCGGACTCGCACATGATTGTCTCCCATCGCACCAGAGCCAGAGAAAGATATTATACAGCAGCACGCGATAGAACCCTCTCTTGCACTGTTTCTCTCCTGTTTTGCCTCTCTCTCTCTCTCTCTCTCTCTCTTGACATTTAGCAATGTGCGAGCTCTGCAGACAGCCCTCGCTTGTTTACAGGGTCGTTAACTGGTTCTCCGAGCCTCTGCACCAAACAAATGTGGTGATTATGGTCCACAGAGAGGCTCCGGTATGAGACAAGCTACAAGAAGTTGCTGCTGTCGCCAGTATCACTATCATCACAAAGCACAGGCGGCATTATAAACCCTAAATGCAGCTCTTTCTTCTTCTCTGCCGCCCTTCTGCCTGCAGACTCAGCCTTTACTTAAGGTTTCATTTCCGGGAAAAATAATGATACTAATTAATTAAGTTGGCATTTATTCGACACGGCTGGGGAAACACTCTTAGCCCGTTCACATGTGCAGTTATCAGCCGGGTGCACGGGCACGATTCATCCTCATTGCTGTTAGTGATCACCAGGATTGCTGGGGTGTTAAAATGTATACACATGCAAGGAAGAATGCATACACACACAAACAGCTACAGTTTGCCTGCAGGGCGGGGGGAATAGGGATGAATTATATAAGTGCTTTTTCTGGGTTTGGACATTTAGTTCTCGTTCTTGCTGTGTGGAAAATGTGGAAAATGATCAAGTTGTGAGCAGTCTGTCTTGAATGTAAAAAAAAAGAAGAAAAATCCCAAATTGAAAATGCAACCACCCACAGAGTTTACAAGATCACAAACTGTGAGGCTTATTACGGCCCATAGTTATGTTTAATTGTTTGTGGGCCTCTAGAAGGAAGTTAAACGATGTTGTATAAAGTGACAAAAGTCCAAGTACGGGAGGAGTTCTGGGCAGATTGATGGGGAACACTTTCACACAGAGGACTGCAGCTTGTTTTCTGCATGCAATCGATAGTCGTAATCATTTATTTTTGCCATTAGCATTTCTTGCCTGCATTTATTATCGTAACCATGAGAACAAATATCTTTTTACCAGCTGACATATGCATGTTTATACATTGAAGATTATAGCGTTTGTGTACTTCTCCCTTAAGAGCCAGAGCAGAGACGGGTGCTTCTCAACCATGATATCATCATTTTCAAGACCTGTCGGATGAAACGCATCATGATTGGTTATAATACTCGGGGGGGGAAGGTGAAATGCCTTGTGGGACATGTGCAAAAAAAGTCTTTAAAGTAGCGTTTCGGATGATGGCTGACATTAGGGATATTGAGCAGCATTTAATTGACAGCTATGACAATAATGAAGACGATTCTCACCCAGACGATGCTCCTGCTGACCAGGGCTCTGTTGGTAAGAGACATGTTGTAAGGAGGAGGAGAAAGAGGAGGGGGATCCCTGCTTTATTTGCCGGTTTGTTGTACATCACACAGATAAGGAAAAGGCAATGATTTAGAATGAAAACCAACTCTTTAAACGATCAAATCTTGCTCCTTTGAGACTGAGAAATACAAGTTTTTGTGAATTCTGACAGCTCCTCAGAAAACCCTCAGGTTTTAGGTGGTCGCATAGGCTTTAAGACTTCATGGGTAAACAGAGCACCTGTTTAAGCCCGAACCACAATTGTTTCCTGTACCTTACCACATTGTTTTCCCTCCTAAACCCTAACAAACCATGACCCTTCTTACCCGTAGAGCTGCTGCTGCTGGTGTGCTTCCATGGACTGTCCCCGAGGGTATACGACATGACATATGTGGTCGTTTAGCTTGGAGAACTCGTCCACAAACAAAGTAAATAAATAAGGATCCGCATTAGTAGAAATCCATTGTCGGTAAACCGGAGGCAGTATTTTATGATCCAGTTTCCTAGAAGCCTTACGGTTTCGCCGATACTCGGCAGACCAGTAAATTTGAAGGTCACTCTGGCAAATTGAAAACCCTGATCACTTTAGGTTCGGCGGTTACAAGTGTGGAATTCCAAAAGCTCTTATTCCTATTTGTCGCTTGGAATTGGCAAATGCAAGGAGAAGACATAAGGGGAAAAAAAAAGAATTGTCTGTAGTTAAAATCCTTGGCCATGACGTGAGTTGCTGCACATATGCTAATGCTGCTGATTGAAGTCTGCAGCCAAGGCCCCTATATAATTACCTCCATCATATGTCAGTGTTATCGCCTCCTCTTCCTCGCGTGTCTTTGTTTATTCAGTATTTACGAATGCAAACACGGCCCCATAAGCTCTCAGCGCGGCACCAAGCGACGGGGTAACCTTGCAGCTCGCTACCCAGGAGACGGCGAAGGCAAAGGTGGTGTACTGAAACACAAGCAGACGTTGAATTAATCAGCCGCTCTGAAGAGAATGTTACCAGTCCGAATACATTTCCTAGCCTCCATGCAAACTCGCAAAGTCTCCAAAACCCCTCTCCTCATCGTGTGACGCTTGACCTACTCTCTGAGGGACAAAGTTTATATCCGGATGTTTATTATTTATTTATTTATTTTTGTCCAGGGCCGCTGCGTTTTTTACTGTTTCATTAACATGCAGGGGCTGGCAAGAGGGAGCATCGGTGCTGGGGCCCTCCTGATGGCCGGGACTGAGGACATGATGCATAAACATAAATAAAAAAACCGCAGGGGGGCCTTGCCTGGCATGCAGGAGCAACGCACAGTGCATTTTCAGTGCAAGTGCATTTCAGCTCGGTCAGACATGCACTTTATATATCTTGTGTAGAACGAAGAAGCTGTCAATTCAACTGGGGATAATTAACCCTAGAGTGATTTGCCTATTAGATGAATATAGTAAAATGTGTATTTTAAAATACATGGTTCAAATGTCTATACAATGTCCGAGATTAAGACCAACAGTTTTAGGAGGAGCCTAATTTTAGAGCAACACACTGTTGAGTCTTCAGAAGAATAAAGATTACAGATCAACTACTTGGAACATGTATTTGCCAAAAACAACCAGCAGGTGGCGTCTCCACCGGTTGCAAACAAAGGCCACAGAAAGGTTCTCACTTGATTTTATAACGTCAATTTTTTTTTGAAGAAGACAATCACCAGTTTTAAGTCGTCTTCAAAATGTTTCTTTTTATAAAATCTTTATTCCATAATGTACAGTAAGCATTGGGGCGAGGATACATGTAATTGATAGCTGCATCCAATGGGTGAAGGTCGCAGGTGTTGAGCTCCACCCCCTGTTTCTCCAAATACGGTTCTTTTTTAACAACAAAAAAAACAAGATGGTTCCCAAATGTTGTCGGACGTCGGGAAGGGTTGGCACTTTTTATTTAGATGATCGATTATTCACAGATTTCCCTATTTCCTGAAAAGACTTTCACCAGAACTTCTTTCGAGGAAACAATGCTCTCTATGAAACTTTGAAAATGTCTGACACAGACCTCTGCTATAGTTTGGGGAAACTTTACTCTTATATAGTTGTCAATGCAACTCTTGGTTCAGTCGTTTGGCGATAAAATGATTGTATATACTAGATGTTGTATATATTGAATAATTCATAATTACAACGACAATCTCTCACTAAAAGTACTTATGTTATTGCCTATATACCTCCCACAGACACCCGTAATGATGCTATTTGCAGTTTGTCTCCCTCATAAATATTCAGCAGCTACTGAAACCTGATAAATATCGTTGTTATGTTTGCCTACGACAGTGCACATGCAAAACAGGAGAGTGGAAAGAAAAACAGTCCAAATGACTGCCTACGTTCTCGGGACCTAATTATGCCGATAAGCTCAGTGAATCCGCTCTTCCTCTTGTGATGAGACGTGAGCTTGTGTCGATACAAAGGCTCTTGTTACAGATGACGGAACTCTGGGCGGCCTCTCTTCCAACGTGTGAAGCGTCTCCGTCGGAATAATCAAGTGAAAGAGAGACACCTCCACCCACGTGCAGAGATCCCCATCGTTTGCTGCACATGGGATGCAGCCCACGTCTCCGATTGCAAATCTCACTACTCTGAGGGAAGGAGCAAAGGGAGTGAATCTTTCATCTGCAGTAAACTCCCTGAACTGTGCCGCGACTCAAACTAAGGTCGATGGTAATGCATCACAGGACGCTATCGTAGGGGGGAGGTGAAGGAAGTCATCCATTAATGGCCTCAACCGTGTTGGTCATTATTTCAACCTCTGTGACTTCAGAGAAGCACAGATGTTCACTTAAACTGTGCGTCTACATTCATTTTGTCCATTTGTCCAGCAGGGCTGCTGTTGACTCAGTTTTACTGGTCAGTTACATAAATACTAATTTATTCTATACCCTTCCATAGACTGTAAAAAGATGGATGACATGCCAGTCCTCCAAAAGTGAGGCCATCTGGTGGTTGGCTTTAGTAAAGTCCAAAAGCCCTGCCTCCTCCATGTTAGTGAAGAGGACATGGACCAAAGTAAAAAGCCACAGTACACCTACAGTACATCTTATCAAAGTTGTCTTTTTTTTTAATTTTAATTATTTAATGCTATAAAACATGGGTGAAACTGCATTGATTGACAGCTCACACTGACTCAAGATTGGGGGATCGTGTGTATGGGCGGGACCTTGATACCATGGCTCAATTTCCTATTTTCCTTCTGTGTACTGTAGTCTCTATCCGAATGATGCCTGGGATATAGAGAAGACCAACTGTTAAAGACACTTTTGCTATTGGTTTATGAATTCATACTTTCATATATACATAAATGAAAAGCATCAGGTTTTGTCGTGAACTGAAACCCATTGCAGTGTAGGTGTAGGAGTCAGTGGAGCACAATGATGACAGGCGTTCCCTCACATCTGGATAATTTTTCCACTCATGCTCGATGAGGACATTTTGATATCTTCCTTTTTTGAGGGAAAGGCTCTGGATGCACCTTAAAGTTGATGAGCTTTTGCATTTAGCCTGGGTCATAGTAGTAAGTTATAGAAGAGTTACGTGGTCTGCCTAGAAGATGTTGGTGCTTTTCATTCACGATAGCCCTCCGAGCCTCCATCACCCTCTGCACATCTTTATTTATTAGATACAGAGATTTCCAATAGGTAAAGTCAGTCTGTTTTCCTTTGAAACAGCTTTAAAAAAATGCTACTTCCCTCTTTTGCTTGAATGTATTTTTGTTTTGGAGTCCCGATGTCCACATACAGATATTTCTTATGAGACTTGCACAGTAAAAATCCATAAGAGGAGATGGGATCAGGCAGGTGCAGGTAGTTGAAAATGTCCGAGGAGAATTAAAGCATGAGGAGATGTGAATGCAACTGGAAAATGTGCTGGGTAGCTGTGAATGGCTGCAGGACACTGGGAGATGTGGGATGTTACAGAGGAAGAAGTAGACGAAGAGAACTGGAGGGAAAGTCGGCACAGTGAGAACATTTCCCCAAACATTTCGCCATAAAGCAACTTTTATGTATCGTCACATTGAAAAACAAATATACTGTATGCACATGCTGGCATAAACCAAACTGCTGCTCCTCCAGAGCCGACACGACCTGCTCTGAATGGCAAAACAAAACAAAAAAAAAGATATCTGGAAAACGCCTGACAAATGGTGAGCGATCCCGCCTTGGGAATTTCACCTCGGAGTTGTCGCCGGCGATGATTGAAAAGACACTCAGATGCCAAACGACCTCTGAACATTTATTGTTTTCTTCCTGATTCATTATACGCGTATTCCCAGAGTGGGGCGTGACGTGCTCGGCTCCCACCTGTTCAAATGCAGAAAGGTAAAGTTGAGTCCTAAACTTGTGGCACGTCCTCCCCAGGAGACACGCAAAGGACAAACATAAATCTTGTAAATGAATGATCCCGGCTACACAGTGTGGCAGTGAGATTATATATATGTGTGTGTGTGTGTGTGTAGGTGTGTGTGTGTGTGTGTGTGGATTCTGTGGGATATAAATGATTAGGATAAGGAGGGTTATATTGCAGTGAATTATTCTGAGATCCTTCTAACCATAACAATGTTATATTCTAAAGTTCCGTGGAGTCCCTGGAAATTGTGTATTAACAGCTTATATTTATTCAACATTCATGCGACGTGAGATATCGCCGAGTGGACTATTTTTGAATCCGAGCCTGATTTGGCTCAGGGAAGGGGGAATGAGTAATACTTAACAACTGAGTTGGCGCCCATCAGCAAAACACTGGAGCGGCCCCTCATGCTCCATTACAGATGAACAGTGGCCAACAATGGAGAAAAAAAATCTGCATCTACTGGGTGTGTGTGTGTAAATGAAAACAAAGCAGCAACAGGGAAACAGCAGACACACAAGACAGACTTTGGTTTGATGGAGAACTCGTTTGGACATGGGCTGATAAAACTGAATTTAGAATATGGTTTCCAAATGTATGAGGGTGGATATCCGGATTGAGCACGTTTGAGTGTATATAAAGATGGACGACACATCTCCACGACATCGGACTATCTAGAAATGACGCCAAAATATTCAGGATAACAATGCCGCCATCTTGCACAATGACATCATTCGGATCCAGGATTTGCATAGTAGCAATCAGGGGGATGGAGCCATGGTATTGGGGTCCCGCAGATTCATGTGTCGACCAATCGTGTGTCAGTCTCAGATGTCAATCATCCATCGGCCATTTTTATAGCATCAGAGAATACATTTGGAGAATTATTTTAAGTGATTCAAGATAATGATATCAATAAAAATCACCTAAAATGACTAAAAGCCATCTTTTAAAAAAGATATATTCGTATTTTGACGGCTGAGTTTGGTACATGGGTATGGCCATTGATGGCAATTGAGAATCTTTGGTAGAGGGCCCTCATGTTTTCAATCTTTATATTAATTATATGGTTTATCACAGGTATTTTTTAAGGCAACAGAATGGCATAATATCTTGCACTAAAAATGCTCTACAGTGCAAAATAAAGTCCAAATCGACCCCTCTTCCTTTGTAGATTCCCCACCCTTCAACCAAGTTTTCATGGAGATCCGTTGAGTAGTTTTGGGATAATCCTGCAAACAATCGCACAGAGGCGAGGTGAAGGTGTTGTCAACCAAATAAGCGCCTTCCCACTAACCCTACCCTGGGATGTGAGAATACCAGACACCTAGTAAATAGTGTCTGCAAAAAAGTAACAATAATCATAATAATAACAACACACAGGGGGGTGCTTGTTGTGACTGAAGCTCACATGTGGAATGGAAGCGCGTAGTCGGAAAGAAGAAAAAAAAAGTCACTCGAAGACGAGGCATGAGTAGATTCTCCTGAAGGGACGCTGGGAATATGTTTCCCTAATAGTCCTGTGCTGCACTACAAGAGATTCACTGAGACAGTCTTGTCCTCGCACACTCAGAAGTGCTCATGGCTGACAGCACAGAAAGCCCTGTGCGTGTGTGTACGTGTGTGTGTGTGTGTGTGTGTGTGGTGGCCATATCGCATGCAACAGTTGCCGACATGTGACGCGTTAAACCACGATTACGGCTCCCAGCCCGACATTAGGCGGAGTTTAGCAGCAGTCGCGCGGAGCTTGTACAAAGGGTTGGAGGATCCGTGTGGGAGATGAGACTCTGTGTTCCCACGAGTTAAGAATTTCATAATTCAGCCGAGGCGCGGTACAGGCAATTAAAAGAGTGAAGGGCGGTTGTCTAGTGGCAGAAACTTGGACTAAGGGCAGAGAAGGTCTCTGGTTTGACTCCACGGAGAGACAACAAAAGACGAACCTGGATTGAGCTGCCCAAAAATCCAAGAGTCTATTTAGACCCTGTCTAGTGCCCCTGAGCAAGGCACCCCTACTCCCCCCACAACATCTGCTCCCCGAGCGCCGTACATGGTCGCTCACTGCTCTGTGTGTCCTGCACCAGATGGGTCAAAAGCAGAGATTAAATTTCCCTACCTGCATGAGTGTGCCTGTCCATGTCTGTGCATGTGTTTGGGACTAATAAATGCATCTTAATCTTAATCTTACTTCCTTTTTATTCATCCGTGAGAGGGACCTGCTTCACTGTAAGTTGAGTAACAGCTTGGTAATGGCGTCAACACATTTTTGATCTTGGACTTCCTGGCTGCGCAGGAGCTGGCAGCTTCCGGGCTCCATTCCCACTGGAGCAACTGGTGCTCAACCTGCACATGCTTATGACTCAGCGCTTTGAGTCAAATTCCATCTCACACTCGCATGTTTTTCTATTAAAACCCCCACTTTACGTTATCCTTCAGAGCCCCGGTATTTACTGAAATGCCATTTACCTCACGTCGGGGGCTGCCGGCGCCGTAACTGAATCGCGCCATTTTACTCAGAGTTATGTGTGAATTAAACCCCCCCCCCGAGGCAGATGGGCTTCTTAAGATTCAAACACACACACAAATGTGAATTCTTACTTCACTTGTAAGAAGCAGAAGCCGCTGATTTACTTATGAGGTTTTTTTCCTCCTACAGAGTCGAGCATTATCGCATTCGGGAAAATGCTTCTCATATTCCAATGTCATTAACTGAAGCCTTGGTAATAAGCCATGTGATATACCAGTTGCAGAGCTTGGCATGTCAATGCACTGGGGGTGGGGGTTGCTGTGCGTCTGAATTTATCTGAACTGATCAGAAACACAATTATGCCTTGCTCGCTCATAATAAACCACGGTTAAGTGGGTTGGAGAATTCATTTATATACATTAACTCTGTCGCCATTCGACAGTAATGGATGCCTTTCATTAGTGAATGAAGGATTTCGCCTGGGCCCGGCTCTCGTGTGCCGAGGCCCCTCAGAAAGCAAAGGAGGAAAGAGGAGGAAGAAGAAGAAGAAGAAGAGGGTGGGATGAGGTAGAGAGGGGATATAAAATAGACGAGAGAGAACAATTGATAAATGAAAACTCTTAGCGGGATTGTATTGAGTGATTTGCAGGATACTGCCAAGAAACAAATTGCTAAGAGAAATCCAAATCCTTTTATATCTCTCTCTCTCTCTCTCTCTCTCTCTCTCTCTCTCTCTCTCTCTCTCTCTCTCTCTCTCTCTCTCTCTCTCTCTCTCTCTCTCTCTCTCTCTCTCTCTCTCTCTCACTCACACAAATACACCAACTCAGACACATTGAGAAACTGCTATTCATGTCCCAGCCCTTTTTTTTTGGTCTCTCTAATTGAGCAGAAGAAAACAAGTTTTTGCAAAGATTTTAGTTTTTTTTTACAGATGTTTTGCAATATAAAATGTGCTCCTTGTAGTCTATATATGTGATTGTCTTTTACATTTGTGTGAGTGGACAATTCACTGTGTAATGTGCTGAAAACAGATTCCAGACACAACCATAATGGGAAATTAAAAGCATTCAAAAATGGCCAAAATTTCCCAGAACTCCTGAGGGTTAATGGGCAGTGATTTATTGTATCGCACTGGGAGGTGGTGTGTGTGTGTGTTCCAACTGCATCTACATCCGTGTGTGTGTGTGTGTGTGTATGTGTGTGTGTGTGTGTGTGTTTATGTGTGTGTATCATGGCCAGCAGCCTCGGGATCACCCATCCTTCTCTCTCTTGGCCCGGTGTTGCAGACAGATGTCGCCGTATCTCCGCTCCTGCCAACCGTTCGCCATCGCCACACTGTCGGCCCACTAACCGGGCGCTAATCTCCAATTTGAATTCAAACACAATTTGGGACTCGTGAATGTTGAATTCGGTGTGCACGGACAACACTGTCAACCCATATATGTATTTGGTGCTGAGCGTGGTGAGGGGGGGGGGCTGGACGCCGCGTGCAATGTGTTTGTTAATGGTGATTCACATGCCCCAGGGTAACCGCTACCATGACACTGCCTTATGAAGTGCTGCTCTGCTGTCTAAGCCCATATGAGCACGTATTATATATAGATTCATCCGAGGGGGGGGTATGGCTCCGCTGCTGTAACACTCTCACTCACTGAACTCGAAAACGAGGACAAGCCAGAACAACTTGTTTTGTACTTTTGTTTTTCAGTCTGCAGTCGTCTCCAGAGCTTTTCATTCCACCTACGGTTGCAATCATCATCAACTTCATTTTTAAAAAACAGGAACTTAATTGCAGAAGCGCGGAGACGAGGCTCTGCTTTTCATTTGCGCGAAGATGTGTATACAGTAACCGAGGGTGACTATTTGAAATCTATCTCTCGTATACGCCTGCAGCGAAAAGTCTTCATTTGCTCCGAACCGCTTTTCCAAACGTTTTTACTTTCCTCCCCTCACATGAAATATGGCACCTCAAGGACCGTGTTTCATTGCTTCAAGGATCACAAATTATTCTCAACAGCAAGTTGTGTGCCTGTGTGTGCCGTCTGAGACTTTAAGTGAAAATTAATGATGTGGTAAATGAGTGGAAAAGCACACGAGTGACACTTACTGAAGCTTAATGTCAAGTTGTATCATTTCCATAATATCAGGGCTACAGTACGCCGCCGTGGCCCCGGACCCGCTGATCTGTGTCGCTGGTCAAGTTGATATTTGCCGACTGCCACAAAGCTGCATTTCTCATGCCATTATATCCATTCATCTCGTTCACTCATGCATTATTCAAGGTTTTTTTTTAAATAACATTTACCAGGTCTTAACTATCATCCAATGATCTACAATGATGGAGGTGTCGGCAACCTCACGCGAGTTGTGTGTTGTGTTGCATTTGAAGCAGCCTGCACCGAGTCTACATCCATGAACACATTAATAATAATCTTAACAAAGGCAAAACATCAAAACAACAATTAAAAGTTACATAAAACAAAAACAAGATTAATTAAAAAAATGCTGGGCCCCCTTCTGCAAAAGCATGATGACCTTTATTCATCAATCAGGCTCTGGGAACCATCAGATGAATATCAGCTGATCTGAGATAGGCTCAACGGAAGTTGGCAAATCCTTGTGTGTGTGAAAAATACTTTTTAAATTCAATGAAAAAAAACATTAATCAAGCAGCAGCTTTCTGATTGGTGACACAGGGAAGCTATTTGAGGCTCAGTGGCGCTTTGAGCGAAAATGGATTTTCACAATAACAACATCTGCCAATTTGCACGGGAAACAAATTGAAGGTAATGTCAATTCAGGAGGTATTCGGTGAGAAAGAAAAAGTTTCAAGTAAAGTAAAATATGACTTAGGAGATCACTTACGATCCAATACCATCCAAATATTTGAATTCTGACTTATGCAAACTCATTCATATTTGACTATATGACTATTTCCACCTCCTGGCAATCAATTACACCAAAACCAATGGATTGCCCAACAAAAACAAACACTGGAGTATACTATCAATCATTTACAAGATGTTATGTAATTGTACATGATCAATAACCTAACTAGCCAACCTTTCCATGTGTATACTACAAGCTGTTCAAGTGGCAGTTCTCCTTACAGTGGCTAATAGTGATTCAGCGCCATGCAAATGGTCAATGAAGAAGGCCACAGCTGCCTTGTTCCATTTGCTTGTGTCTTTCCGGAAACCCTGTATGATCCTCTCCCCCCCCCCACACGAGTGACAGCACAATAAGAAAACGTATTGATCCGCGTTGCCATTTTTTTTTAATGCTTCTACAAAAACTCTCCGCACACGTGGAAAAAATGCCAGCTATCAATTTTCATAGCGCTTGGGTTAGCGGTGCTCTCATTGCGCCTCCATTCCCTTTCAGTTAACTATTATTGATGGGAGTGCCAACCTGAGCTTATCCACACACTTTATGGCCGACTAAAATAACAGGGCCGCCACTAGTGGCTCTTTCTGCAGCCACAGCAACACGCTGCCTCTTCTGTCACACACCAGCAGAGACTGGGGGGGTCCCACAACAAAGTAATTAATCTATTCATCATTTAGGGCTGGGGGGTCACACAGGCCCTTTAGGCGAACCTCTTGATCCGTAGGAAAACGCTGACTTATGCAGGTTTGTAGTCCATCAATGGCAGGTGGAGCAAAACATTGTGTCTGTACTCATCGTTTAATATAAAAGAAAACATTGATTTAATGTTTTGGGCGTACGTGGGCACTGGGGAGATTATTGGCTTTGGGAGTGTGGGTGGGCCTGTGAAAAAAGACCATGTCTCAGTCGATACTGACTCACACGCCCTCAAGTGAAAGCTGCCCTGACTTCGCTTTATGAAGTAGGGCACAGGCGTCCTGGTTTCCGTGCGGGGGGGAATGATGTATCGGGTATGCAATGAGAACACGCGGCGTGCCGATAACAAGGTTCCTTCAAGGTGGCTGCGTCTGTGCGAGAGCGGGCCAGTCACGGAGATGCTTGTGTATTTGTGTTTTGATTTTTGCTTGTTGTGTACTGGAAATGCAAATCAACACATGTTCAGCCCAGGTAAGCAGATGGTATGGAAAGAAGATGGACATATTAGCAAACATATACACCTCCAGGAACCAGAATATGTTCATCTCTACAGCTCTGGTGTCTGATATCTCCATTTATAGCCAATTAAAAAAGAGTTGTAGAGATTAGCTGTAAGATTTTTGAAAGAGCAAAAGACACTGTGTTTTCTTCCTCATCCAAACAGCCGGTGCTCTAAACTGCTCCAGGCCTTAAGGCGAGCATGCTCCGACATTCTCCGTCAGATCCTCCACACAAAATTTGAAAGCAGCCATAACAGACTTTATTGAGCAACATTCATTATGTTTTCATATTCTATTATTTCCCCTCACCCAGGGGTTGCCTTTTATAAGTGCTGCTTTCACGAGTACATCACAGCTCCCACTTGAACATTTCAGGGGCCATTTTTGCAATTTCTCCAAAGCCGGCGGTTTGGTTTGATTTGTTCGGGGAGGTGTAATCGGGCTGAGTTCGATTGGAAAACCTCCCCACCACACGTATCGCGTGTTATCCATAATTGTGCGATCAATATTTATTAATACGACTACTGCTTTCCAAAATCAAGCAGAGGAGAGAGAAGCAAAGCACCCTGTGGGTACTTCCACTCAACAGCCTTTGGTGGACCGGCTCCAGACTTCTGTTTGCTACAAATTGCATTTAATAAGAATTATGCTAGAGTTTCAAAAATATATATATATATTTATATATATTCCTTTGCACTCCAATCTAGTCAAGATCAGGATTTTCCTTTTCCCTAACACTCTTGTTTAGGGTGAGGGTTACATCAAACTTTTGCCATGCATTGATTTCATATATAAATATTCAGTTGTGGGTTTGTCCACCTTATCTATTTTCCCCTGGTACAACGCAATTCTGTGTGGACATGCATGCTCCTCAGGGGATGCCCCCCCCCCACTGCTTTCAACTATCCCCTTTACCTTTCCTCTGGCATTTTGGGTTTCAGTGTTATGTCTTTACAAATATTAAATAGACTTAATTAACTAGTCTATAAATTAGTCTATGCATCTAACTACCACCAAAAAGAGTCTACACACATATTTTCTAAAAGCGTGCACTCTATTCCATTGTGCTAATCGGCAGTGATCATGTAAGTCACATTTCCCCCATTCCACTGCAGCAGATCCAAAGAGATAAGTGTGGAGTCATGATTGCATCTGGTAATACGTTTTAACTCTAATGAAATAAAGTTTAAACTACACAACACTGTCTCTGTTATAGGATAGAGTTCAGAAAAGGTGTTTTCTTTCTTATACAATCTCGCTAATTTGTCTGAGATCAATAAGTGAGTGACTTGTAGAGGGGCAGAGTTACTCAGAGGACACAGGGAGGAAAATATCCAACTCTTTTGAGCGCGCTGTTGATGAACATTTCAACTCTTACCCTCCACGAAGCCTTTCCACAGTTTACTGCAGCTTCCAACTTCAAGGAGCTCCAGGTACAAACATCCACCGAGACATGCCCATCTCCTCTAATACCTTTCTTTCTCCCAGGCTCCAGTTGCTCCGGTTGTTACGGCTTTCTTCTCCTCTGTTTTGCCTGTTTTTATTCTCCCCCCCTTGCTTTGTTGAACCTGTAGCTCGCTGCTTACACCGAAGAGTAAGTGCTTCACCAAAGCCTTCCCCGTGGCTTGTTGGATTAAAATTATTGTGCTAAACTAAGACAGGAAATCGTGTATTATTTTTACACATGTTTTGTTATTTCGCCTCATGAGCTTTCTGATGCTGTGCGCTTGTAATTCCCTTCGAGGTTTTTTCTATTGTGGCTGAAACACACCTTGAAGAGAGAACTCGAAGAAATCACAGCCGTGTTCTCGAAGAGGTCACTCGACGGTTGCAGGCAAGAAAGACGCATTCAAGATCTGAAGATCATATAGAGGTAATTTTGATGCGGAGGTGGACAGACTCAAATTCCCCTTCATTTCGCCTCTCGGATCTCTGACTTGTTCTCTTAGCAGCGGAATTTCACCTCCTCCTCGTGCAAAATCCCCTCGACGTCAAAATGTATACATAGTCTGTTTTATGGCACCTGAAATGTTGATGGTAACTGCGGCAGGATTTCCTCTGGAGAATAACAATCTGTTGTTATGCTGTGTGGTCCAATTTATTTCTGACAATGTATAAATCTAAGCGGCCGATTTAAATTGCACAGCAGGAAAAAAGAGGAAGAGTAGTTAAGTAATGCAGGAATGACAGGAAACACATTTCATATATATCTGTCTGAATCTGCTCCAAATCTGCTTTTCCTTTCAAAGCCCAGAGGAGAGAAAAAAAAACACGAGCTCAGCCATGTTTGCTGATTGCCGAATGCCATCAGAGATTATTTTGCAAAAGGAGGAGGTCGCTCAAACTCTCTCTTTCCAACACACACACACACACACACACACACACACACACACACACACACACACACACACACACACACACACACACACACACACACACACACACACACACACACACACACACACACACACACACACACACACACACACACACACACACCACACACACACACACACACACACACACACACACACACACACACACACACACACACACACACACACACACACACACACACACACACATCCACGCAGACAGCCAAATGCCAGCAAGGATTGTTGGTCAATAAGATATGACATCTGTGTTGTCAGTGTTTGCGGAGGGGCCTGTCAGAGGAGCTGCCTCGCCAACGCAGATTGAGTCACGTGACTTGTCGACTTGTGGCCAATTTGTCATCCCAGAAGCGACAGGGTCAGAGGGGGGGCGGTGTCAGGAAGCCTGCGTTCATGTGTGTCTGTGTGTCTCTTCACACGAACATGAGTTTCCTGTCAGGAGCGAAAACGATCAGATTCGGAGTCAAAAGAGCGCTTTCTTGTTTTTTCTCCGACTGCAGGCTTTCACGTCTAATTCATACAGACCCTGACATGGAAATCGTTTTCATTAGAGGCCTGTTAAACTTTTTTAGCAAGTCGGAAAATGTACCAAGGAACAATAAAGGACAATATTTCTTGTCTTAACTGCCTTCCTTCACTTCCATCTCTGTGCAGAGAGAGACCCGGTTCTGGGAATTACGCCAGGCTGCTGCGGGCAATGAAATTGTGACAGTCGTCTCACGTGAATGATGTACGGCGCAGTGAGGTTTTTTCTTTCTTCTTCTTCCCTCTCTATCGTTATGGCAACGCTGATGACTTCTGGCCAGCATTGGAAAAACAACTTGCATGTAGGTCAGAGGCCCTGGGATCTTGCTTATTTTTTTTTCTTTTTCCCCTGATCAGAATCGGGGAGGAAATAAAGTGCGGCACCACGCAGCTTTTTGCTCTTCACACTTATTAGAAGCCATCGGATGTGTGTCACGGGAAGGGGGGGGGGAGCATCAGAACTGGGACGACTGGAGCTGTAGTGCCACTGGTGATGGAGGCAGGTGACGGGAGCTTGCTCCAGGCCAGATGTACGGAGGATTTTTAAGTTTTGCTTCAATTCTCGCCAAAATAAAACTTTAGCTTACTGTCACTTGTTTATCAGAGGTAAAGATTTATTTTCCAAAAGGCTTTTATTTAAGTGTGAAGTTGAAAGTGTCATTGTGAATTTGCGTTTTGAGGAACAAGCAGATGAAATTCAACAAGTTTGGGGGAGAATTTCACAAACCAGGCCAAGCATTCTCCAAGTTTTCATTATCCCGCAGTAATATGGTGCCATGTCCTGCTTCCATATTCCATCTGACTTGTAGCCTTTTGATTAAACCGGTGAGAAAATTGCAATAAATGTGGAAAAAGCCTCATCCCCCCCCCGCTCCCATCCCAACAACACTGCTCCTTTCAGGTAATTTATTTTTCTTTGCATACAAAATACGTCGCTCCGGGTGAAATATCAGTTGCTTTTCCGTTCGCCCGGGCTGGGTTACGTTTCACTCTGCTGGGATATTTTATACATAACATTTGGAATATACAAGGTTTTCTTATCCTAATTCTTTCTTTCAACAATAAAACGTGTCGATTGGAGCTTCATTTTTTAAGGGATATGACTAAAGTGGAGGCTGAGTAGAAATATTACAAAAATTTCATTGGGAAATCAACAATTTAACCTTTTTTTACTCAGGAAATGTGATTACACAGTCTTTTAATATGTGCATGTGGAAGTGGTGCATTGATTTTGATTTGATTTTTCAGCAGTGTATCAACCAAACTTTATGATCTGCTCCACAACATGTTTATTTTGGCTTCAAAAGAAGTAGTACTTCCTGTACACTGCCACACATGGGCTCTAGACACACAATACAATCAAATGTTATTTATTTGGCTAATTTCCCTTTTCCTGAGCCACTCCTTTGCACACTTGAGCGTTTAATCCCTTCCATTTGTTTGTTTGAGGTGCACACCAAATAATCTCCCCAGCTCTCCACCTGAGGTATTTTAACTGGAGAACCAATTACATGAAGGTTAGAGCTAATGAGGCTGTCCCTAGATGTTAGCGGGGGGGTTGCCTCAAACCCAATGTGCCACGGTAAACCTTTTGGATTTGCCAACTTCACACCATGGTGTATCCTGGTTTGTTTCGTACTGTGATCTGTGAGGATCCGTGTTCTCTCTCGTCTTTAATGGATTATTCATTGTGTGTTTTTCTGCAGCGTACATTTTGTCAAATCGGGGCTGTTTCCTCTAATTTGACCTGCTAAGCTTATTGCGATAGTTAGCTACAATTTAACTTCCTTATATCTCCAAGGCTTTGAGTGTGTAAGCCTTGATCGCCCTGTACGTCTGGTGAAAGCCTGGAAAGCCTGAAAAGTAAGGGCGAAGTGCAGTTTTTGATCAGAATCCACATGAGGCAAATTCTTGTTTTAACCCTTTGACACAACATGGGTCAAAAGTGACCCGATGGAGTTTTAATTGTAAATATCTTTGCAATAAATTTATTTCATCATTCAGAATTCCAGGAATTCCTCAATGAACTTGTTTTTGATCATCACAAATTCTTATTGTCATTTGTCCTTTTTTACTTTATTAATAAACATAATTTTTGTATTACTACCCTTTTAGGGCACAACATGCCATCAAAAGATATAGCAAAGAAGCACAGCCATGCATGAAAAAAGATGTGAAATGGATATGGGTCATTTTTGACCCATGTTGTGCCTTAGAAGGGGTTTGAATAGCTTGTGTATCAAAGGGTTAAAAGGTTGTGTTTGTGGCAGAAGTGAGTGCACATGTTTCCCCCCGAAACGTATCCCCTCGGTGGCGAAACCCTCACAAGCTCTTCCTGACTTCCTGTCTCCTGCCCGGACACATTAAATCCAAAACTCTGTTGGTAGCTCACGGGAGATAATGATGTCCTCTGTTGCTTGATAATCTAGGCACACTTATAGTTTGTGCTCTCCATCTTCTTGTCATGTGGAAGCCATCTCCAGGCCGTTCCCCTCCCCATTTCGCAGAGGGAGAAAGTCATTGTGATCGTTACAAGTCGCCGGGTAAAAAAAAATGGCATAATGAAAAATCCGGGCTCGAACAAATTGCCCGCCGTCGCCGAATTTCTCCCTGCTCCCTTCTTTTCAGTGATAAAGAAGACAAATTGTTCCTTTGACTGGAAAACAGCTGAGATAAAACATTTTCATTGTCCTTCATTTTCTGTCGGCTTTCTTTTTTACCGGGGGTTCTTCTGCAAGTTAAATCCGATGGGATTCTAAAATGAACAAACCCTCAAATGTATCTTTCTTTTTAAATTGAAACAATATAATCAGGCTTAACTTGTGTCAAATGAACACGTGTTGTCCACTTCATGGCATTTAAGGGTCTAAGTTGAAAAGCCAAATTCAGCTATATGACGGGGGTTTTGCCTACAATCAATGATGGGTGACACTCTTGAATGAATTCTGGATTTTTTTAACCGTTGTTTGACACTTGCCTTGCTTTAGGAAAGGTTAAGTTGATTGATAACGCGCATCAGGTAAAAAAAATAATTAATATGTGTCATATGAGGCAAAAATTATTCCTTCATTTCTTTTCTTCGGCGAATGATTGTCCAAGACAAAATCTAAGAATTCAAATATCACCTCATTTCAAAGGACAGTATCATAACGTATAATGAAAGCGTTCCGCCTACTTTAGAAACAGATTCTCTCTGTCATCTCTGTCCATTATTCCATTTAACGCTGCTCTACATAGGCTAATAAACCCCATTCAGGTCGCTGAATGCACTCTAATAACCAACAATCAAGCCCATTTATTGTGTCACCACCATGATCCATGGATTTGATTGTGTTTTGCAAGAAATGCATCTTTCCTACCAAAAATACCACACAGAGGGGGAATAATATAAATGTTACCCCCAAAAATGGTCACAACTAGTGGACAAATATTTACATTTTAAGTGAAAACCTCTGTGGAATAGTTGAAATGTAGAGAATTGATCGTAAAAAGCACTTTTGTCCAATCTGCATCTGTGAAGCCTGCAAGCAATTCTGCTTATTTTTCAGTTTCTATTGTTTAATACTGTCTCTACTTCCTGCACTAGCCAGAAGAATACCAAACAACATGCCAAGCTGTGGGTCCGTTTGATCTGGATGACGTTAAATTGATTTCCTGTATGAGGTGTGGCATATGCAAAAACTGCAGCTGCTTCAACAAAGTAGGACCAGTTCAATTATGAGGACAAGAGGGGCAGGAGCCGATCATATCGAGACCTTATTGGGGAGATCCATGGGTTCATTTGTCCAACTCTGCCACATCTGACTTTGCAGTACAACCTAAAAATAAAGCTCTGATCCAGCTCAAATGAAAACGATCCTATGTGGCTTCATCTCTTATCCAGATCACAACTTTGAAATAAAACAAAACTCAAAATTATTCTCTCTCTGAGTGAAAACAAAACTGAATTTAAATTCATTTCTGTGGCATTTTCGAATTGTCTGATATATCATTTTCTTTCCATTTGTACAGCAGTGAGAACAAAGTGCACTATGGCCTCCTGACTTTTCTCCAGCGCCTTTTGCACAATCTTGTATTTTTAAGGCTTTTCTGTCTCTAAGCATTAATACGATTTCCCACTCAAGATATCATCGAGGGACTGTTAGATAGGGACTGATGGTGTTTGCAATAATATAAAACATTTGTTTGAACAGAGAAATCCGTCGATAGTTAAACATTAAGAGGGAAGAAAAGAGGAGAATAAGAATAAGTAGATTAACGCAGAAGCCTCTTACTGGGAAATTTAAATGTACTTATTGTGTTTAAATCTATATTTACATTATTTATCAGTGTCGTGCGGTTATGATGTACCAGCTTATTAAACAGGCATAAATATTATTGTGATATTTTTATCAGCAATTCGATGAAAAGTTGACACTTTTTCAAAAGGATGGCGACAGAAAAAAAAATTCATCAGATAAATACTGCACTAGAGCTTCTTTCATTAGTTCTGACATCTCTGAAGATTAAAGATGACCATCATTCCTTTTCGCATCAAAAAGAGAATTATTATTTTTATCTGATTATCAATGTCGGAAAAGTCGTCACATGAATAAAAAAAAATCAAAGCAGGTTCCTTTGAAATCCTTTGAAATCCTCGCCCGACACTCATTTTATTTATTTGATAACAAGCGGGTTGCACAAGGTAATCATTTCCTCGCCGAGCAGATTGAAACCTCACTGCGGGCCACTTACGGGTTTCTCGGCTTCATTTTTCTCCAGATTTATGATCACCTGTATGAATAAGTATTTCATCACCGAACTATTTCCTCTCCTGCTCATCAGGGCTCGGAGAGGGCCTTGATTTGTGACGGGCGGCGTGTAACGACACTTGCGCAAGATGAAGTCGCATTACAGCTGCCGGCCGTGATCATCCGTCATCAGAATGGCGCCATTAACAAAATGTGGGCAGGTATCAGTCACCTGGCCGAGGCGCTTTTCGTCCTTGTGACACTGCAGTGTGTTTGTAATGCATGAGGGGATTAAAGCAATAATCTAGCTCCTCACGCAAAGGGGGCAAAACATAGTAAATTTTATATATTTTGTGTTTATAGAAGTGTACAAGGAAATTACATTTCACCTCCATGTAAGAAAAACACACACACACACACATCTCTTATCATTAATTAAAGTCACCACTGTGTCTGAACTCCTGTCTCTGTTCATAAGTTATCTATCAGGCAGTGACCGAGAGTTGAAACCCAGTGTATCAGTAAATAAATCATGGGGGAAAGAGCTATGAAAGAAAAAATAAAAAGTAGTAGAAGCACTACTTGTTGTTTCTTCATTTTATCTTGTGTGAATAACAGGACCTTGGCACCTGCAGGAATTATTCATGTTGCCTCCTGCCGTGGAGCCGTGGCGAGGATTGTGGGCCGGCACCCGTCACTCGCTCACGGCGTTTTCATCTTCTCACTGACACCAGATTGTTTGGGTGTGACACCGGGGCTGATGTATCGGGAGCGATCGCAGCTGCAACTGCTCGCCGGGCGATTTTCAAAAGGATGTGCTCGGGGTGGATTTTCCTCAAATTATATCGACCAAAGGAAAAAAATAGAGAAGAAGGTTATGTTGCCTTGAGGAGTGTTAGCCCTTTCAACCTCACCTATACCTGTCTGCCGTTTTGAAAGATTGGAAATGACAGTTTCTCTTTCCTTTTTTTTCTCACTTCTGTAGAATTTCGTCTTAAATGGGACTAAGAGATGCCGAGGGTCATGCCGGCGAACAAATAAAGTTAAACAGGACATGTATATAATAAAAATAAAATGTCTAGATGCCTCAATATTCAGTGGTGATGTAATTGGCGCTAACACAACTAAATGTCAGACTGAGTGCCACGCACCTTTCAGATGCTCCCACCGCTTAGGTAAGCCTTTAGAAACATGATTATTTATGGTAACGCCGGTTCAGGGAACACAGAAAGAGATCTCCAACAGCACAACTCGCAAGCTTAGAGTGTGACACAGCACAACTGCTCTGTGATACTGATGTGAAGCGTTTCAAGGGACTGTGGGGGGGGCCCTAGGCAACAAGGAACCTGGGGGGGGACGTGGGGTTTGATGAAATCCCTTCGCACAATGGCAATGCTGCAGTCTCCTTTCATGTAGTTTCTGTTTGGGGCTGGGACTTGCAGCTCGGGGGGGGGGCCATGCATTTGAATCAGAAACCTGAGTGAAAGTCATGACACAGGACTTTATCCGCTGTCAACTTAATGGCAGGGTGTGGGAGAACAAGCTGACAAGAGGGCACATCTCCACACCTAACACTCGGAGACACATGGCTCCAACGCCCACAGGTCTTCACCAGGTCCTCGTGTGACTCCAGGAAGTGACCCGTCACATCAAGGCTACGCTCGCTCTCACCACCCTGACCTCTGTGCAAAAAGGAGGTTATCTCTCCTTTTATTAAGAAACATCCACATCACGAACACGAGCTTTGCTTCTGCAGATTTCTACCCGTCAATATTGGATAAATAGCGACGGGTAAAGAGCGGCTCCCCGCGGCGTTTATCTTTTGTGACGAGACACAAAAGTCTGATGGCGCGGTCTACTCTCAGGGCTGATTAAAAGAAATCACTTTTCGCTGTCTTCTGAGCGGTGATGGGATACGACTCCTGAAGTTTCAAAGCCGGGAGATCACACGACTCGCCGAGGTTCACTCGAGTCACCGCTTCACGATTTTAATCACCGCGGAATGACAATCTCGACACGAACACGCAAACAGGCCGGGAACAGCGGAGTGGAGCCTCCTCTGTTGTTGAAATAAAATAACTCCAGTTGGGAGTAGCATGCACATACCACTTGTTCCATTTCAAAGCATAAATCGTGGTGGTTATGTGGTGGAGCCTCACAGGTTTATTGGTTAGAGTGAGCAACACATTGTAAGTTTACAGACACTGAACACATCGGTTTGATTTGAGCGAGGGGTTCCTATTGGACAACGGTCTGCAGCAAGCGCCCAGCTATAGCAACCTTGGGAAAAACCAGGTGTCATTCACAAGTTCAACTTTGTCCCATAGTGCTCAAGTGAGTTTTAGGGTTGTAATCCTTACAATGAAATGGTTGACAGTTAGTTTGATACCTTATAAAGGCAGAGGAGTATATATTATTCAATTTTCAGTCATTCATTTTGTGTCAGCACAAACCTTGTGCGTTCTTCAGGTTACACACTAAATGGAGACATTCCCTTTTTACTGAACCTTCACAATTTCGAAGTTCAATTGATTCCTTTCCTTATTCTTCTTCTTCCTCCATTCTTTCTAAGGCTTTTTATCACGCGCATTAACAACAATAACTTTTTTTCTCATAGTTTCCTGCTCTGATCAGTTTTACAAGCCTTCACAGAGAGTTATTGTGAATGTTTGGCGTCATTAATGAGAATGTGATGAAAGTGAGTTTGCCAGAAATCTCACCTTAAATCAGAAACCACTTATATTTGAACCGCGTGCTTGCAGGTCGGGAGCATGAGCGGGCGTCTTTGGAGCGATTGAGAGACCAAAGGGGATACGTCAAAATGCAAAAAGCATTTTTCCCGTGGGTGTACCGAAGGGGATGGGGGTCATGGCAATCACAGATGTGCATCTGGAAATGGAAATTGCTATTTCGCCCCGAAACGGCGGCGAAGTCAGACTGCTGCAGGACAGGGGCTGGGAATTTAAAAGGGCGGAAAATACAGAGAGATATAGACGGGATATTTTTGGGGGGATTGGTTGCCTCGCTAAACATGTGACAGGATGAGAAACACCTTTATCCCCCTCTTTTATCTAGGGATGGGTAATTAACCGAAAATATATCAAAATATAGGATCCCGTGCTGTAGGAGCCTCCCTGTTCACTCCCCTGCTGATCTGCACTCACTTTACACATTAACAATAAACACCCACACTAATCAGATGTTATTAGGACACCTAGGCTGGATGTATACTGTAGGGCTAGATTGATTTATTAATGGTAATCGGGGTAAAGGTTTGAAATATTTGTGATATTGACTTTGAAGTCATATCGCCCAGCCCCTTTTTCCCCCTAATCAGACAATATTTCTTAAGTATCTGTTTTAAAGTAAAATAATAACTTTATCCTGGCATTAATTATGAAATATTGACATGTTGGCACAGTGTCCAGAATGAGACGAGTTTCTCTTGATTTTCACCCAGTATATTCAAGGGTTGCAATGGTACCATCACTGATGTGCCGAAGCTTGATGACAGCCCCTGCCTGAGAGGCCGCTGGTAGATAATTGTTCTTTGCTTCATCTGTGAGTGCTCACCATGTTTTGGGCTCATTGCTGTATACATCAGCAGAGGAGGATTACACAGAACTGGATGGTGCCCCACAGCTACAGCCCACTCTTCCGTTTTTTGGACGCTGCATCATTGGCAAGTTCTCAACAGGAGAATCGGATGAATTTAATATTTGCAACGTTTTTAAAGAAATTAATTGAGTTTGCTGCGACATGTTACAGCTGTTAACGCATCAGAATGTAGGTTCTGTACCTTCACAGATGAATCAACATGCACCTTTCCTGCAAATATCCTCACTGGACAAGAACAGCCCGGGTTAAACACGCATGCTACACACACAGCCACACGCAATCAACTGGTTGATGGCCTCCTTGTCCTCCTTTTAAGACTAGATCTCGAAAAATGATCAGCACCTGTTTTCTTGCTGCTTTCCATGATGTGCCTGGCTTGCAGTTATCAAAGGCTAATACTATCACTTTTTATCAAAGCCATTGAGAAATATTAACCAAAGGCTGTTTTCTTCTTTTTGTGATGGGCTTTGAAGCACTTGCCAGTTCCTCTTTTGAGTTGATGTGAAGGGCTCAAAGGTTTCCAAAGTCCCCGCTGTAACGTACCTCCTCAAAATGCCTGTACCAGTGACCTCGTACAACAGATGCTTAAAGATTAACATTTAACTGAGCATTATACATAAAAAATGAGTGAATGTACTGAAATTCATGAATGAAAGAATCATGTCCAAAAGTGCAGTTTTTTCCCAGCCTGGTTTTATCACGTGTATCTCCGGCCAGGACATCTGTAGTGCTGCCAATAAAGTTCCAGTTATGAGCTCATGTGCCACATGCCCTGGAACTATCTATAGCGCGTATACCATTTGGCTGCGAGGGGTGGAACTCATCTGTTTTCTGCCTTGGGGTGGATGAGCATCCGGACATCCATCACAGCTTGGTCCATTGTTTGTGTGTGTGTGTGTATATCTGTGTGTGCGGCGTTTGGTGTTTCTGTCTTATCATCCCCCAACATCATAATGTGGGCCAAAGCACATCAGCCAGTGTAATTGCTCTTCTATCTGACTCCCACAAACCTCTCCTCTCCCGTCCCCTGCGTACTCACAAGCATCGAGAGGCCATATAGTGTGTGCATGTGTGTGTGGGTGTGTGTGCGTGTTGGAAAATAAATAAATAAAGCATAGGCAGTTACTTTTTTATGATGATATCACAACTGGGCCTGACATCTGTGTAATGGCAGTGTCCAGGTTGCGGGGAGAGAAGTGAGGCGCCAGGTGACATTGTGTCAGATGTTTTATGGAGGGATCCACCGCGCACAAAGAGAGGGAAAGAGGGCGAGGGAGAGCGAGAATCGATGAGAGGGCAATAACATCCTCCCACTTTATGGCGTGATTGGCAGAGACATGGCAGCTTCTCTACCTGCCATCCCACTCAGCCATCTTGAACTCGTCATTGGAAATGAAATCTCGCTGTGGCAGTGACAGTGATGGCGGCCCCTTTATGGAGCTAGCACCGACGTTATCATCATTGGAATGTGCCATCGCGCCGTCAGTACAGTAATTACATAGTAGTTAGCCATATGAAGTCGCATGGGTGCGTTGCATCAGCCATAAGAGACTGTGGCAGATCTGTCGAACTTTTATTTTTGCTGATGATAGAAACTATCCGATGGATGTTTATAGAATTTTTGTCTATACCCTGTGTTTATGATAGCATTGTAATCATAAATATGGAGAAATAATATACAACTCCCTGCACCCACCCTCAGGGATGAGGCAACGGGTTTGGTGTGATGGAGCTTCCTGCAGATCTGTCTCATCCCTGTGGAACACTCAGTTCTATAACCGCACCAATCTTCCTATAACACTACACAGAACTCCCTTTTGAACAATTAAATCGGTATGATACAATTCCCAGTTCTGTGTTTTAGCTCTCCAGAGTCATATTATTTAGTTTAATATTCCCCACTCCTTCACCCTGTAAACTACTGCTTCACTTGACTATGTTATATGTGATGTGATAGGTTACATGTTACATAGTATGTTATTTGTCTACCCTCTGAACAGTCACCATGTACATTCTGCTCCCCGAATCATACAAATACACTTATTTCACATATACTTATCTTATATAATATTCCCTACTTCTTTACCCTGAAAACTGCTGCTTCATTTGACTTTTATTTGACTATGGTATATGTTATACATATATTCATTTGTTATATGTTACGTTACATAGTATGTTATTTTTTTTGTTCTATTTTGTAAAGTCGTCAACTGCGTAGATGTTGCCTGCCTTGTCATAAGAATTTCACTGCCCCGATGACGCTGTCATGAGTGCATGTGACAATAAACTTTGATTTGATTTGATTTGATTGGAAATGCCTTTCAGTATCTTTAGGTTAATGCCCTATAAATAAAATCCATCCATTCATCATCTATCCTTCATCATTTATCCTTTGAGGGTCATTGGGGGGGGCTGGAGCCGATCCCAGCTGACTGTCAGCGGACAACACGGAGCGTTTATACAGGCCGTCTATTGGACTATGAGCTTTGAGGCTACACCCATGTTATGTTACAATAAATCATTATCTACCCCAGTACATCCACTCTGCACCCAGCTGCTCTACCAGAGGAGAAACGACAATGAACCTGCATTATCCACATTATCTTTTAGGCATTTGCTTTGGTAGATTTTCCTTCTACAAATATTGTGTATTTATTATTAGTATTATTATGTTTCTTCTGTAACAAAGAAGCTTCCCCCCAGGGGATCAATTAAGCTTCTGACTTTGATTTGATACTTTTGCTATTGTTTTGGAGACATCAGGGATTTAACTTTTTTTTTACGTTGAAATCACATCATACCTTAAAGTTGACTTTCTTACTGCCTTCACAGATGTCAGGGTTTAATTGTGTCAGCACATACAAAACAAAAAAGACAAAAACATTGTAATCAGGCAGAATTTGATTTGATTTGATTTGATTTGATTTTGATTTGATTTGAATCTGCCTTTAATTGACAAACGTGGTTGTCCCCACTTACCTGTAAAACCTATTTGTTAAGGGTACTTCAATATAAAACAAAAAAATAGACAAAGCTCACACTTCTTTTTCTTGTTTTTTTTTAGACCCTCTGATGAACACGCGTTCAAAATTTACTCTAAAAGCTTTAACACTGAAAATTATTACTGAACTTGCATTATGGAAATGCTGATTCATAAATGTGTAGGCATGATAAAGTGGCCAGGGCCTGTTCCTGAAATCCCTTCACAATAATGTGCTATTAATTTTGTGCCTCGAAATGTTAGTTATTATTTATGCACATGAATTTATTCATCTTTTTTTTCTCCAAAAATGGGTTGGGTGGTTGTTCGCCGGGGTTTTTGTCCGGGGCTATTTCTGTAGGAGACCTCATCACTCACGCCTCAGATCTCCATTTCCCCATGAATAACATTGACAGATGGAGGACAACTGTCTCGTTGCTCTGCATGGTAAGGAGTATGCATGTGTGTGTGTGTGTGTGTGTTTACGTATGTGGGTGAGTAAGAGATAAAGGGAGAGGAGTGACAAATAGAGGGCAGATAGAGTATGTTGGCAAGCATGTTTGTATATGGATTTAGGATATCTCTATGTGTGAGCAAATACACACGTCTGTGTGAGTGAGCGGTGTGTGTGCGTAATCGCTGTCCACGCTACACAATCCTCACACCAATCCCTTACTTACAGCGTCCTTTATGTCGTCTGTGAAAGCAAGCGCACTGCATAATGCACATGGAGTTTGTGAATGTGTGTGTGTGGTGTGTGGTGTGTGTGTGGCGCGCATGCAAACGTGATGAATGCTTCCCCGGTGCTCGCCACTCTGGGAAAACACGCCGCCTTCCACTTGTCTTCAGCGCAATTAGGTTAAATAATGATACCACATAAATTCACACAGCAGGGAGAAGGCCCCGCCCTTGTCGCCCCACTGAAATATGGCCGAATCCTCTGTGAATGGAGGTTGAGAGGACGAGTGTGTGTGTGCATATGTATGTGCGTATGTGTGAAGGGTTGGGTACCATATGGAAGGTAAAAAAGAATCGATGAATCCCCATAAGGAATGAAGACCTGTATAGGTATTAGTGTCCACTGTAAAGTAAAAATAAACATTAATACTTTGTGCTGAGCCCATTGGTACCGATTAGAAAGGCTAGCTATAAAAAGATAGATGACATGATTGCCTGCCAAAGTGAAGCCAAGTCATCTTGATCACCCCCTGGTGGCTGACTGCAGTAGATCATAAACCCCACGTCCTCCTGTGTTAGTGGGGGGGTCAATGAAAACAACTTACCAGAAATCTCAAGGACAATCCAGGCCTTGTTTTTCTGGTCAGATCACGGTAAATCCATCCAGTTCTCCGTACCCCTGATCCTTTAAGGGTCGCAGGGGATCTGGAGCCAATCCCAGCTGACGTCACAGGTCGCCAGTCAATCAAAAGACTGAAATATAGAAATATATATCTGATTTCACCAGTTAACCAAGCCCAAATCTGGGAATCGAACCCTATTGCTGTGAGGCATTCCTGGAGTAACACAGCTCTGGCTTTCCAGCAACAGACACCACTATATTCTCCTTCATGAATGTTGTTTCCAGGCGAAAGGCCTCGCGAAAAAAACATGAACAATGTTCAAAGGCGTTTTTCTGCTTGGAAGTTCACTTTTTTCAACTTGAGGCATTCACAGCATGGGGCGCCGAAAACACACAACTGTGCACAAAACGATGACTGCCTTTGGAAAACAAAAAAACGAAAAAGAACTGCAGATAGTCTAAAGTCAATTTCTATATCTAACCAAACGCGGATAGATATGAGGTGACTTAGAGAGACAACATCTGGGGCTGAGGTTTCTGTTTTACCGCTGTTCCACCTCGCTGCCGGGCCAGCCCAATTCCAACTTAGAGGACCCCCCCCCAAAGGGCGAAGAGACTGAGAGAGAAAGGAAAAAAGATGGAGGTCTAGAGGAAAAACCAGGGAGGAGAGGGAGAGAGAGAGGAGGGAGAGAGGCAGAGCGTAGATGCCTGCGATGAAGTCGGTTGCCGTGGCAACTAGCGGAGCGGGGTCTCTGATATATATCGTTCCCCCCCCGCGAGAGACGGAGGGAGAGCGAGCGGGAGGTGGAGGAGAACAGACAGGGAGAGTTAGTGAGTTAGTGGGGCGGGTTGAGTATGGGTAAAAGAGGAAGAGGGAAAAAAAAGTTGACGGCAGGAACAGGAAGAGGGGAGAAAGAGAGAGAGACAGAGGCTGAGAGGGCGAGAGAGAGAGATAAGAAACCAAGGGATATAAAGAAGACACATGGACTGAGAGGGATCGCCATTAGTGGGATAGTAATGAAAAAAAAAGATAAAAGAAGTCACGGTCTCTCAGGTACTTTATTATTTCCTGGACCCCGGCTGGCCGCGGCTGCCTGGCTCATCCCCCATTATGACAAATCTGTCTCGTTTCAGCATTATGAGGAGAGCCGGTGGCTTCGCAGGACAATATGAATCTGCCCGGGGTTAATGCCCTCGCCCCGCGTCCGACACTCTCGCCACGCACACACACAGGAGCGGTAGAAATGGACACACAAGTCGTAGTTAACATCACTGCACCGGCATCGGTTGACCCAGACATGGACACAGGCATGCCTGGGAGACAAATCCTAATTACAGGGGGTTTGTCTCTGGCAGGCGGAGCGACACCTTGCACTAAATTTAGCCCGGGGACACCAGGCAATATCTTAGCGGCACCTTTTCCCTGCATCTCGATAATTGCCCCACACATCATACGCGGCGATATATATATATATATATATATGTGTTGCATCTCTGCTGTGTCGCCCATCATATAACATTGAAGAGCACCCCGGGCGGAATCACAATTGACCTGTTGGCTCCGGGCTGTTTGTTCTGTCTATTAGGGAATTATTTACCTTGCTCTCCCCTTCATGGCGCAGCCCCCTTCCACACGAGATGGAGGATAAGAGGGTTGGATATTTTCTTTTTTTAATTTCCATAATCTCAACCTAATTGTGTGCTATCGGATGCATTATGGATGACATATGCGGGCGCACAAAGGACAGCGCTGACAGTGAATGGCAAAGGCCTTTTCTAGCTGTGCTGCGGCTCACCTTGTGTCGCCCGCTCTTGAGTTTTGTGTGTTTGCCTGACCGCTCGTGTTCATGTATGTAGCTATGTGTGGTTGTGTGTTTGTGGCCTGGTCTTGAACCCCGCAGGACAGAATTTGATATTGAATCAAGCGCAGTCACATCGCTCATTTGGAGGTTGTTACATGAATGACACACAGGAAAAGCACTTAGGATGACGGATTCTCGACAGGATCAGATGGCATCTCAAAAAGTCCTGTCAGTAGAATCTCGTTGGAAAGGGCACACGGGACGAGGATCCAGCGACGGTATGATTTATTAAATTCAAAAAATAAAGGAATACGCGGTAAATGAAAGGATGAAAGACAAACTGTGCGAGTTAAACTGTTGGAGGGCGATGTGGGGAAACGCTGAGGGAACGAAAATGGAGCCACACACTTTGGGGATTTGACAGTGGGTGCATAGCAAACAGGGGATGGGCAGTAGGTCAACAACATTAGAGCACGGTGGCATTTTATGAGAGCCATCAAGGCACGGTGCATCATCCGTCAGGGCAGCGTTGTGTGAGCTCCCGTGACATGTAACAGGCCCCTCAGCATTTCAAACAGCAGCAAATGTAACATTTAAAAACAGATATGCCAGTGTCGCAGCCATAGAGATGCAAAGCGAACATGATGAGGGGTTGATGGACACTATTTGGAATATATGCTCCATGGCCTCACTTAAAAAAAAATGATGTTTTATAAGCAGTCACATTTTCATTTCCTGTTTTTTTTCTCCCGTCCTGCTCACAAACGCAACCGGGGAAAAAAAATGGGAAAAGATTGCATGAAATGATACGCAGCGAAAAAAGCTAAGCTCCCAGGCACAGTGTGATATGATTTATCATTAAAACACTGCTCAGGTTTGACTCTTCATTTGTATGGGAAACCCAGTGGCCATCAATATCATTACTCGCACATTGTAATCTATCATCCACGGTCTCGCACCCATTGCTTCTTCTTAGCTCTGTGCTGCCTGGGGGCTGTGCCTTAAAACTGAGACTGAACACGGAAGGAACCTTCAGCTCACCTCTGGAACACTTCGACACATAGGGAATACATCCTTAAGACGCTTTTACTCCTGCTTTGTTTGGATCTTCTGGCTTTTCAGTTTAGTGTGAAAGGTGCCTCAGACCATGATCTGTACCAACGGATAAAAATGTTGTCCATTTTGCAGGCAATATAGACAGCAGGCCCGAGCCAGGGTTGAAAATTAAGCTAAATTTCATTGGGACAAACATAACTTGCTCCTTTTATGTTATATGTTAAAAAAACTCTTTAGGAGGTGACAAGGAATTTTTACTTCACCCTTGTGCAGATTGACCTTCACTATCTGTTTGTCAGGTTTTAAGAAATTCTATTCTAGAAATTTCACAAAACTACCATGTGAAACCAAAACCAACTGGATCAAATGCAAAAACAATGTGAGAAACAGACCTCGGTTCAGATTCCCCTCATGTGCTGAGGATGTTGGCTACTCTAAAAAGGGGAGGATTCATTTTACTGACATCATCTCTGCAGTCATAAACGTCCTGCAGGTTTATTTGGTGACAGTTTACGTTCCCGCGCCACATTTCCAGGCTCCTTCCAGCGAACTCAATCTCCCAGTTGAAAATATACGAGCACCTCCCATCCCGCAGAAGCTCATATTCCTGAGCTTTATGTATGACTTCCAATCTTCTTCCCAACTCCATGATTCCTTTTTCTTTCTTCCTCCTCGCCGCCCCACTGGTGCAATTTGTACCTCCGCCTCGGAGGTCGTGACCCCTCCTTCTCCCGACGGAGCACACCGTGGAATTATAAAGACAGAATCACAGGCTCCCCCACAGCCAGGCCGTCCACAGGTGTGTGTGTGTGTGTGTGTGGGGGGGGGGATATTAGGGGGAATGACCTCAGACAAAATGACGGTTGCCCCTGGCGGCTGGGTATACAGGTAATATCTCAAATTTAAACAGAACCATAATAGCAAAAAAAGAAGCTCCCTGTGTCATCGTTCCTCCTCGCCCCTGCTGGACTCTTTAAACTCTTTGGTGATTGCTCGATGCAAATGCAGTGCTCCATGCTCATTTCACTTTGGCTTCAATTACACTGTGCAAAGATGGGTAGGCATGTCGGAACGGGGAATCGGCCTTTAATCATTCATGATGGCCATGTCTAAGTTGAGTATGCCCTGAAGTGCTATGTCTCTCCCCTTGGTTTCTTTCCTCTCCGATGCTACAAGTCCGTCTCCGTCCCTCTTTTTTTCTTTCTCTGTACAGCTTCTTCTTCTGTCTATCTTGTCTTTTTGCGAGTTTGTTTAACTCCTCGGGCAGAGGAACGATTCCTGTTTGGTGCCAGGCAACCACGTCGTGCTCTCTCTTTAAATGCAGACGGTAGTTGCAAACACAATGGTCAGAAAGAGGCCACAGCATATTTATACGATTATTTTTATGAGGCATGCTGTTGTTTTATCTTTTTGCTGCTATCAAGTAGATTTGCTAAGAAAAGCCTTAAAATAAACCAGCAGTGAGGCCCTTTGTTTCCAAAGATCTATCCCCAAGTTTTGAGGCATTGTCCTTTTCTGTTGTAATTAAAGTGAGAAATTGTCGTCAAGAAAAAAAAATATCATTGTGTTTTTGTTTTAAAGTTTTCCTAGAACCAGCAAACCTGATCATTAATCCTCATTGTTATCATACAATTGCTTATAACTTTATATGGTGCTGAATGGTCTTAAATGCTCACTAAACCGTATTATTCTTTGCAGGAACTTCGGCCAAATATTATGCCGTCCACTTATAATCCTTAATAAACCTTGTTATAAGTTGTCATGCATTCCTTTAAAGATTTATAAAAGACTTTTAGAAACACACAGCACTTTCTAATGGACTGTGCAAGATATCATAAGTAGGTAAAAATGGCCAGGGCAGTTCCATGCCCCCGGATGCTCTGCTTGTTCATCAAGAAACTCTGTTCTTCCCTCCTTCTTCCTTCAAATGAAATCAAAGCCGGTGCAAAACCAGGTGGGAAAGCTGAGATTGCGTGTGGAGCCTTTCAGATACCGCCTGCCACCTTTCTTTATGCCACCATCGACAAAAAGCAGTGGGGGGAACAGCAGCTTCCCTCACTGACATTACTTTGCGTGCCATTCAAGATTGTTTTCCTCCTGCCAAGTCGGACTGCTGTTTGACAATTTGTCTATTTCCACATTGGTTTTTTTGGCCTCTTCAATATTGACTTTGTTTTGTCTCCTTGTTGACAACGGAGCCCCCCCGCTTCTGTAACAGGATGGCATTTCCATTACCGCACTTTATCTTCCGGCGTCAGGAGCGGGCGGCGCCACATCCAGCGGGCCGTAATTGAGATCGCCGCGTGGCTGCGGAGCCCAGATACTCCAGCGGTGGATGCGAAATTGATTGCCAGGTCTTAAGTGTTTCTTAGGATTAAGAGTTAAATGCACTAGGTGGTAGAACGCACACAAAGCCTAATCAATCTCAGAAACAGGAGTTAGGTAGCTGGTACTGTGAAAGGTTAGCTTCTTGAAAGTTGCAGGTATAGTGCCTGGCTCAAGGAGTCCTCTACACCAAACTTCTTCAGTTATAAGTGACCCCTTTCAGATGCTTTTTCATTTCTATCTAGTTTTCGCTTTTTTTGAATGAAGCAAAAAATGTTCAATATCAGAAAGATCAAGATCCATTTATTTATCCCACACACATGCACAGACACACTCATGCAGTTTTTAGGAAATGTATCCTCTGCTTTTGACCCATCTGGTGCAGGACACACAGAGCAGTGAGCAGCCATGTACAGCGCCCGGGGAGCAGATGTTTAGGGAGTAAGGTGCCTTGCTCAGGGGCACTAGATAGGGTAGGGAGAATCCTCTTGGATTTTTGGACGGATCAATCCAGGTTCGTCTTTTGTTTTTACTCCGTGGAGTCGAACCAGAGACGAACAAGAGACCTTTTCTGCCCATAGTTCAAGTTTCTGCCACTACTCCACCATTAGCAATGCAACTTTTGTGCAATAAGGGGTTCTTTAAACAGGGAAATCCTCAGTAGAGGATCCCTCCACCACACCCACATTATGTTGATCTGGAACTGTATTGAGATCCAAATAATATAAATTTAAGATTGTTTTGACATCAGGATCCATACCGTTTACTGAGAAATAGACAAAAATATCTGGATCAACTCCTTTTACTGGATCCAGAACAAACTTTTAAAAGTTCATCCCTGAATCACGCGCTGTCCTTCCACCAAGCTTGATGCAAAAAGTTAAAGAAATATAAAGATGTACTATTATATAGTACACTCAAGTCTGTAGTGAATAACTGAAATAATCTGTGTAATGTAAATTAAATGTCTATAAATTAAGTTTATATTAAGTGTTAATTTCAGTTGGACCTGCAGCATCATTACTGAGGCTGATGTACAGACTTTTGCTAATGACTTATTAAATGCTCCCTTGACCCTTTATTAATGACTTATTAGCACAAGGTTGCAATAGCAGAGTGTGAAGTATTAATAACGTAATGATTTATGACACATACCACTTAAGAAGGTAACATTTTCAGACATTTCTAGGACTAGGTCCTTTGCGACTCCGAGAATCTGCATTGCATTGCACTTTGGGCAGTTTTTGAAACCTCCGACTGTAAATGACGCTCAATAATTTAGTGCTGACCGATTGGCTGGTGGGGCTTTTTCGCTGAGCACAGTCTGCAGGCCGGTTTATGAAGGCGCCTCGGACCGGAGAGCTTTAGCTGGGTGGGAGAAAGAGAGAGAGAGAGAGGACATGAGAATAAATGAGACAAATAAGAGATAGTGATGGAAAACTAAAACATAAGCAGCCGTGCGGGCGAGACAGCGGGCGAGACAGCGGGCGAGAAAAGTGTCCTGTTTAAGAGGGAGGTCAATAGAGTGTGCTCTGGTTGGAGAGAGAGGGAGGACGATGGAGATAGAGCGCGAGAGAGAGAGTCCTCCTGCAGTTTTTATGAGCGGGCCTTTCTCCCTGTTCAAGCAGGGTTGGCCTCTCATAACAGAAGGAAAACAACTAATCAATAATTGAGGAGAGCAGTAAACACTGTGTGCACAGCACCTCTCGGGGGGGATTCCGGTCCTGGGGAATATGCGTTTTGCCACTTGTGTGTGCGTGAACATGTCTGCATGCTTGCATAATCATTGCTCATGTCTGCCTGTGTAGATAAACAGCCAAGTTATTATTAATTCTGGGAGATTTTCTAACTGAAGCACTGCCTGTGTTGAATTTTGAAAGGCATTTGGGAAATGGCTGGATCGATGCGGGGACTGTCATTGTGGTTGGAACAGGGGTCACGTCTTTAAGAAAGGGGAAAGACATTGACCCGTTGAGAAAGTTTTAGTCTTTGCTTCGTGTGAATGACGTCTTTCTAATTAAAATTGTTCACCTCAGCTTCACGTGTCAAGGGCCCTAGGGACCATACTTCAAATCAGACCGAGCACCAAACAGATGATATCAAACCGCATCCTTACAATCTTTAAGCAATTATTTTAGTAACCAAATTAAAACAAACTTAAATTAAATAATAGTTTCCACTAGCCTAGTTATTTTTCTTTTGACCGGGCTGTCATCTTTCTATATGTAATTCCTGATATGAACCAGATATCACTTGAATATCCTGAATCGAAATGACTCTATCACGATTGAGGGAAAGAGGATAATAATATTGTAGAAGGAAGAATTATGTCCTTCCAGGAGACGTCCCACTGTGCGAGGCGAACGGTGCTGATGACTTAGAGAGCGCCGTATGAGCTAAATTGCCCACATGTAATGTCTCTGGAGTGCCGGAGCTGACGAAGGTGTGATGGTAAGAGAAGCGGAGGGGAGCTGGGAGGAAGAGGAATGATTGGAAACAACCAGATTTTATCAGGGAGGAGCCGGCGTGGCACCGGTCCCCTCTGTTGTTTAGTGTGGCAACAAAAAAAGGAGGAAATTGCTCGCTCGGGTGTGAAAACGCCGCCGTGCCGCGTGGATTTACGAACACCTCATGGTTTCTTACAAAAACTAAGGACAAGGTTCATATATTACAGGTTTTCTGGAAGAATAAAAAGCTGCAGTTAACTGTTGAAGCAATAATCACTCAACTGTAGCTTCTTTTTTTTTAACCATAGCCAATCAAATGCTGAGTTCCTCTCAGCAGGGTCTCCACGTTTCCTGATTTGAATCCGTCCGAGCCTCTTTGCTCCAGCTACATCATCATCACGCCCACCGCAGTTTACATTCCCATTCCACAGAGATTCACAAACTTGCGTCTTCAACATTTGTCACAAGTGGCTCAATCTGAGGATGACGTCACCCTGCTCGATCCCCCGTGAAGTATCTAAATTACCGTGATTTCCAGCTCCCTACTGTTGACTCCTTGTACTTGATCGCTCGCGTCCAAGGAATATTTGTATCCCCGAGCAACACCTCTGAAAGGGCTTGTTGCTAACCAGATGCGATTATCGAGATTCAGAAGTGCCCTGACTCTTCGGGCCGAGTTGTCTTGGAGGCACAGAAAGCTCTCGAGCTGGAGGAACAGAGTTGGAAGAGCGCCCTCATCATTATAGACACAAGGGTTCACAGCTGTTTCCCTGCACTACAACACTAGCTGGCTGAACAGCACCATAACCCTGCGTGGCTATATGTGTGTCGGCAATTGCTTTCGGGAGTTAGGGCGTGTTTAGTTGTGTAGGGGACAAACTGTGCATAAGGATTCAGGTGTCCCTTGTGCGCGTCTGAATTGTGAATGCGTTACATTTCTTTTTTACAATGTCCAACATATGCAGAACAGGTGTTTATGACATACGCCTGTAAAAAGCAGTCATTTCCACTCGTACATTAAACAAACGTCATACAATATTTATTCATCAGAAGCCGAGTGGAGCTCATGACATGCACTGATGCAGCTTAAAGACGCCTGTAAGCAGAAAAGCATATTAAAAGGAAAGTGACTAGATGTGCATAATTAACCCTATAAATAAGACATGTGCTGGTGAGTAGTGCAACCTTTAGCTAAAAAACAAATGCCTCTGTGGAAAGGTCAGAGGACTGTATGCATGACAAGGCTACGGGAAGTGCCACGCACACACACGCCCGCCCCCTTCCATCAACGTGTGTGTGTGTCTGTGGAGCACCACCAGGATCTTGTCAATTAACCGCTGAAAACAATCCCTCTCTGCCTGAGGGGGGTTTCGCAGCTAACTAGGAGGGCAGTGCCAGTTGCAGGGAAATTGGCCGCTCCACTAGGCTGCATGATGCTGCTCAGGTGGAGCACAGAAATGCTCATTAATTCCCGGTACCTGGGGGGGGAGGGAATTTGCATCACGAGCCGCCACGTAAAGACGAGGGCATTGTGATACATAATGAGATATTTGTTTGTGCGTAATGTAATGATAAAATGAGAAGTGCTACTACAAGGTAAAAAATAAAAAGGTGTCAAGCACTGTATGCATGGCTGAGGTTAACAATCGTTCATGATACTCCACAGAATGGAATTGCATGAATTGCACGTGGTTCTCCTGGTGACATAAGGGGAATACCTTGCTAACAAAAAGCACTGTTTGTTTGTTTTGAGATTCAAGTAAAAATGTAAATTGAAGCGCATGAAAAGATTAACAAAGAAAATATTGTTTCTTTCTCACTGAAGCGGTTGGAGCTTATGCTGAAGGGCAATACTGGTGTAAGTGTTTCACCTGAAGATCGCAGCTTCCTGTATGATTACCAACAGCATACAGGGGAAGGAGGGGGCGGGGGGGGCTCCACAGCATCTCCAAACAATCCATCCTTTAGACAAATATTGCTTTTTTCGGTATAGATCTTGCCCGGTTTGCTAGATTTCTTTACATACGGTGTACATCAAGCCACGCAGGCACAGCCGAGTGGAGCCTGCCTCTCTATCACGCACGAGTGATAATCTCATGATCCCACCATAAGGGGAAACATCTCACACCAGGGATTAATCAAGGCATTTAAAAGCGATTTCCGTTTGCTTTCCGCTGAGCCGCGAGGGTTTGACCTCGTGAATCATCATCGGCCCAGGCGCTGGAACGGAGGATGCACACGTAGTGAAGAAGAAATGTGAGGCGGGGACACTGTGCCTTGTGATCTCTGCGGCGCGGGACATGTGTGACACGGGTGTGAGCTGTCACGCGTGTCACCCAAACTGATTTCGTCAGATCTTACCACAAGGCCTTCAAAGGGGAGTGCGTCAATTTCTGCCCCGTTTTACTTCTATAAAGGCTGTGACAATTGTTAAAATGTCTAACAAGGCCCTCTCTTTGAGTTTCCATTTCAGAAAAAAATAAAAAACGCTTTGCCGGGAAGGTTGTGGATATTGATTCTTTTCTATTTTAGTAGCAGTCCTGATGACAGCCCTGTCTATGAAGATGTCTCGCCACCAACTTTGCATCTGCTCACATATTGAAGCAATGAAGACAGATTTTAGTTGTTGTAATTTTTGATATTTAGCGAATGAGATGTAATTTAATAATAGAAACAAGATTAAGATTAAGATGCATGTATTAGTCCCAATCACATGCACAGACGGAAGGTAGGAATATTTAACTTCTGCTTTTGACCCATCTGGTGCAGGACACACAGAGCAGTGAGCAGCCATGTACGGCGCCCGGGGAGCAGATGTTGGGGGGGTAAGGTGCCTTGCTCAGGGGCACTAGACAGGGTCTAAACAGACTCTTGGATATTTGGGCAGATCAATCCAGGTTCGCCTTTTGTTGTCTCTCCGTGGAATCGAACCAGAGTCGAACCAGACACCTTCTCTGCCCATAGTCCAAGTTTCTGCCACTAGACCACTGCCTCTCCTCAGGCGGTCACAGGATGAAACCTAAGACACCAGGGTTCCCATCAAATGACAGTTTTTTTTAATTAAAAGAGTGACTGTAAAGATGCATTATGGGTAATGTAGGATGTGGGCTGCAAAACTATTAATTTTTAACATTTATATTTTTGATCTTGCTTTCAGGCAGCGCTCTGTTATTCCAGGTCAAAAAATACAACTAACGTTTTGACATCTCCCCGACTTGGAGGACATTTCCAGCCAATGTCATTTAAAAGTAAAAAAATATTTTTGACCTTGAGCAGTGGGCTGCTGTGAAGGGAGGCAGCGTGTCAGGTCCCCCGACTGAGAATGGAGACGACTGCATCCTCATGCTGGCTTCAATAAAGGTCGCTCGGGCCGTCTGACACAAGAGGAAGCCGGCGAGGCACCCGGAGAGCCCCGATAAGGGAGGAGAGGCCCACTCTCGGAACAGGAAGCGAAAGGTCACATTGTGCTGGTGGGGTTCACGGTGGTGGCCTTCGTCCCCCTGGGAGCCCGGTTGCGGTCCAAGTCCCTGTTTGCCGAGGGATTTCGCCGAGGTTATGGTTTTTTGCTCGGAGAGGAAGAGATGAGTATTGATCCATCGAGCACAGCAAAGCGAGTGGGATTGTTTGTTTGTACGTGGGCGCGGGTTTGTGTGTTAAGAGTTTATGTTGTGTCCTCTTCATCTCGAGCTTCCCTTATCACTCCCACGCTAATATCCGCTGCTCTCTCTCTCTCTCTGTTCTCTCAGATTCATTTCTCCTGTAATCTGTCCACGGCCGTAGCGAGTCGTTGGATGAGGATGAATTAGTCATGCTTCCAAAATGACACATCTGCATGAAAACATTAATCGGTAAAGGGCAGATGCACAGCCTCAGAGTTGGGGTGACCCCTGCACCGAACATAACACATTACAAATGGGCATGTAGCTTTCATTTAACAATTTGTGATGGAAACACTCAACTGCATCCAAAGGTAATGATTGACTGTCTCCTTTTTGCTTATCGATGAAATCTACTCAGACCAAACAATTAACACATAACTCTGCAGGTACATTTTCCGGGTCTGTGCATCCACAGGGCCTTTTGCAGAGGGGCCCTAATTGCTGGTCGGCCATTTTGCTTGGGAGGAAAAAAAAGACAGTGGTATGAAATATTAACGGGAACTCTTGGGATACAAGTGATGAGCCCATGACAGTTGGAGAGATTTCTAATTAAGGAGGCAGAAGGATTAAAGACAAAGACTCGCACTTTCATCTCCCGTCCTCGACCAGTCTTTTTTCCCACGGAAGAGGCGTACGAGCGTCGACACAAATATGAAGATTAATACCCAGCTGGCTCGGGCAGACCAAGCCAGACTGGAGAGTCAAGAGTCATTAACGCTTTCCAGCATCCCAGAGTGCTCCAGAAGCATCGCGCCCCCCTGCCAGGACAGACACGTTGAGGGTCAGGGGTCATAAATTCACAGAATGTTGTCTTCACACACAGTTAAATATGGCCGCTGTCCTTCATGCCCATTGGGCTGCTGCAGGCGGGGAATACGACTTCTCTATTTTCGTTTCGCTTTCTTTTTAGAGAAACGAGCCGTGCAATCCAAGCAGTTTCCTCAAGTTCAGAAGGTAGCCGTCACACATAAATGATGCATGACTTTGGACACATTTGTCATGTCGTTTATGGCGTTCTCTGACAGGGAAGCAGTTTCATGAGGCGCGTGGCAGATGGTGCAAGGGACACGTCCACCCAGAACGGACCTGGCTCACACAAAACAAGTCAGTTTTGTGTGAGTGCTCTTTGGGCACCAGATGGATGGGTCCACGTCATGGAGATTCAGACAAACACTTAATACATTGACTGTGATTGTGTAGAGGAAATCATTTCTGGTTTATGTACACCCTGATAGTTTGTCATCATTTCATTCTCTTGAAATGCTGATGCTCTCACACAAATTTGCAATAACCAATATTAACACAAATGGAATGACCCACAATCAGTCTTTAAACGCTATGGATTCACATTTACCACCATTAGCTAATTAAGGTCACTAATTAACCTAAATAGAGACAGATGGATTTACCGGTTGTGCAACGAAAACTGGCCGATTCGAGCTTTCCACATACGACACATCAATATCCATGTTCTATAACTTCTATAAATCTATTTGGGTTTTCATTATATTTTTAGATGTTTACAAGAAGGTTAATGGTTACACTGAAAGATCGGAAACCTCCATCCTTTCATCTAGAAAAATGTAGCAGTTATGCTTTTGATGGCTTCTGGGGAGCTGGAGCCAATCATGGAAAGGGGACTCAACCCAATTCAACAAAAATCCAACTCACAACGTTTTTCGGAGTTTCAGGGTTTTGACTTTCTCTTTCAGTCAAACAGAAATTGACATCATTCCCCAGTTGTCCACAACAGCAGATACACGGATGCATCCTCTGAGCAAAACATTTTCAACAAAATTTCAGAGAACAAGATAGTGTTGCAGAATTTATGAATCAATTTCTGTTCAGCTTGCCATGGCGTACGGCACACATCTCACGAGTTTGTCGCATTCTCAAAACAGAACCATATCTGGTGGGAAAAAACGAGTGTTGTGCTGTAACTCTGGGCTGCAGGGCACGGAGCCGTGAAGCACAACACATTAGCTTGTCAAAGAGGATGAGGTAATTTGTTTTCTTTCATTACTAAAAGCTTTGTTGTGAAGTTGTGGTCGTGATGCACGTATATATTTTTTTCTGTTTTATCATGCTGTCTAATGTCGTGTGAAATCTGACGCATGCATACATCTGTGTGTTTATTCATCCTGGTGCATTGGTTCCCATTTGTATGCGTGATTGAAAGCATAGTTGCTGTACAATAATATTAATAATATAAAGAAAGAAGGGGAGAAAAGAAAATGTATTTTGACCCATTATGCAAGCGTAATGAAACTTCATCTCCACAGGCTCTACAAATAGTCACCTCTGACGTAGCAACTCCGCAATATCCCAGTAATATCTGCTCAAAACCTAAAACACACAAACACACACACACACACACACACCTGAAGCTAGATGCTATCCTGAAAAAAAGCAATATATTTGGTGTTTGCCAATAATTTAGCCCCATGTGCACAGAGATCAAGCCTGAAATTTGACTTCCCTAATATATATAGTTTAAGTCACATCACATACAGAGGAGTGTTGAGGGAAATGAAATGTGAAAACACACTCACTGACACTGTGATGATGTATATTTGCATGATTCGAATGTGCAGTGAATGAAGCAAACACACACGTGAGGGGAGATATGTGTCAAAAAAGGCACACACACACACAACAGGAACTATAAGTGACAGAGCACGTAGACTGTACAGTGTAAACACAAACACAATGACACGCAATGCCCCAGTGCAATTTTTTGGTTTCAGATGTCAGAGCAATCATTGAACATGCCAAATAGCCCGAGGAATATGTTCTGTCAGGTATGTGTTTGTGTGTGTGTGTGTGTGTGTGTGTGTGCGTGCACGGAATGGAGTTCACACAGGCACAAAGGTTGCCTGCTGAGACAAACGACTGTACCATCGACATGTACAACACTAACCTTTTGTAACTACTGCGACAAAGTTAACTTCTGAATAGAGCGTATTGGCTCTTCATCAATGGTCCCGCCCATGCCTACGAACAGGCCTGAAAATGCATGTCACATGACCACTCACTTGCACGTCCCGCTAGACACAGGAATTGACACAGGTAAGAAAAGACCCAATCAGCAAGAAGCAAGTGGGGAGCGTCTGCGTCATCGTTTCCAAACATCTCTGTCCCTGCCCATCCAGACTAAAACACACACTCACAGCTTTCAAACTTCAAGTGAATTAGTGCGGATGTAACATAAGTTTGTGTTTGTGTGCTCACTGTTGCAGAAACAAAAAAGAAAAGCCTGTTCCTCGCAGCCTATCTTCCTCTGTGTGTGGGTGTTCCCAGTCAAAACTTTGCATTCCTATGCAGCCTATGTTCCCCCTTCTGCAAACTTTCCCCCCGAAAAAGTTCTGACCCACTTTGCGCCGCTTCTCTTTGCATATTGGTAAACACATTTATATGAACGTGTAACTTCTGTATAATCAGCTCCCTGAGTTTTACCCCCATAAGGTCACTCGCTTCTCCAACTGTCTTATCTTTATCTTGTACAACAAAGGGGATGAGGGAGACTGATTAGGGCCTTTAGTTGTGTGCGTTTGTGTGTGTGTGTATGTGTGCGTCAAACGGTTGCATGGGTATTAGCCTTCAAAACTTTGTGTCTTTTGGTGGTTGCGTGCATATTTTGGTCTGAGAGTGAGTGTGTGTGTGTGTTCTCTCTCATGGACCTCTGGGCCCAGGGTGTGTGTCAGCCTTGGACCAGAAACATGAAATTTGCATTCTTTAATTAACATCCAAGCATTCACTGGTGGTTGTAATTCCGAAACTCGGGCTGCCGCTACTTTTTGGAATCACAAAGACAAACAACCCTGGAGGGGATTTCTTTCTCTCTCTCTCCCTTTTTTTTTCCTTCAAAAAACTTTTGCACCCCTTCATTCTGTCTCCTTACCAAAACCCAGCGGATAACTGGACCTGATTGGTTGACATTTGAGTTAGAAGCAATAGTGTTGGGAAAAAAAACAACACAACAAGAACCTAGCAGAGGCAGATCGCGGTCAGGATTTGTATTTTCTGCTGCAAGATAAAAAAGGCTGTCGCACTACATGTGAATAAGAAAGAGTGGACTTGAGTGACATTGGTGAGAATGTACGGTGGCGTGAGATGTCAGAATTATTTAGTAAATGTTTTTCTTTGTAAAGGACATGAAAAACAAGTAAAAGCTCAGGGAAACAATTTAAATTCCTCTGCTTCTGGTGAAAGGTCACCAGTGTAAAGCATATACTTTATTCCTTCTGTCTTAAAATTCACCCAGTTCCTTTTTTAATTACACGTGTGTGTGTGTGTGTCTTTGTGTGTGTGTGTGTTTTAAAATCATCAAATCCTTTGAGAAATTCTTCCATCTGGAGGCAGAAGAAGCTGTTGCTGCTATTAAAACCGACCTCAGTTTTCAATATCGTTCTTCACAACAAAAAATCGGCTTATAAAAGTCTGTAATTATCCGTTTCTGTGAGAAATGGAGGCGAGCTGACATTAAGCAGGCCCGCAGCATGTGTTCACCTTCTTTGTTGAGGATGCAATCAAACAAAAACACATTATTTGGATTAGAGTCATGATATTATACAGCATGTGCTGATGGTAAAAGTTCAATTTTACATAATAAACGATGCAACATGTTCATTTCTGTTTAAGTCTTAGTCTTGATTTATTATTTGTCTTTTTATTTTATTTTATTTATCGTTATTTATGGTTTAAGTTTATGGTTAAACATTTTAACATCCAGTTTTAAACATTCTTAAACTCCCCAAATATCGGTATTGACATGCTCTAATTTAAAGATAATGATGTGAACTCCTATTCAGAGTCACAACTCAGTTAGATCACACACCCACCCACCCACACACACACATTTCTCTCAATGTCCATATGCCCAATATCAATATAAAGGAATTGCCCCCTCTAATATTAATCCAGTAGATTTCGCTGCATATGGAAATTAACTTAAGCAAGTATAGAGTTAATAGAAAAACTTGGGATAACATTCTCTGAAATGAACAATTCTGAATATAGCGTATATTTTCTACTGAAGCCTGTTGTTAGCGTTTGTCTCCTGAGGTGCAGCCACTGGGCACAATCCGCTCAACATTGTCCAACGCAATCGTTACAGGGAGGAGTGATCTAACACAACACAGCTTTTACACTGGGTGACAATTTGTTTAAACAAATAACTTGCAGTGCAGCACTTGTGAATCATTTGCATTGGTTTTAAAAATGCAAAATGCTCACATGGGAATGAAAGCGGAGCCCGGGCGGAGGCACTGAGAGCAGCTAAATGCAGATTCTTTATGTCGGTGATGATTCAGTCGTTTCTTTTTCCTTTGTGATGCATATTAGAGTTTTAATTTGTGTGCGTCTGTTTCAGAAATCGAGTCATTTTCAACCCCCATGATAGTTTTGCACTTACAAATATTTTAGATGATTCTGTACTGTGGTGATTGGATCAATAACTTTATTTCTTTTATACATTTTATTAAAGTATTTATTGTTAGTCATAGTTTTTTTTTCAGAATGTCCCTTACATCTACTATTTGGGTTACTATTTGAAAACTGTATGCATCTTTTTGGATGCTTTTCAAATACATGCAGCCTATTGAAAGAAGATGAAGTGAAGTGGACTCACTGTGAACCATAACACAAGCCAATGACAAAGAGTGTAGTTGTGTTTGCTTTAAAATATGAAAACTAAACATATATGTTTGTTCCATGTCCCATTAACTCACATGGAGGAGGAGGGATTACTGATATATACTGCAGCGAGTCACTACAGGGTGATCGGGTCAATCATTGGAAAGGTTTGCAAGTGCAGGAGCAATGTTTTTTTAGTTGTGTGTCTTTTTTTTACAACATAGGTCTGGACTACAGCTGACAACATCTGCAAGAAAACAGTCAAGGTCAAAGGCCGTAGCAATAGGTCAAGCTGAAAGTGATCACCCCCTGCTGGATCACGAGGTTTACTTCAGTCTGATTCGCTTCCAGACAGGATATTCTGAAAGAGGCCATAACAGTTTCCCCTCCATGTTCGCATGAATGTCAAAGTTTGAATAAAAAAGTGACAGCACTACTGGCCATACATTTACGTACAGACCTGCTATCCAGGACTTACTGCTGAGGATTGCGAGGTATACCTTAGTGCAATTACATTTTCTCATTTCCCATATTGCATTGCATGCTGGTCTCAGGCAAGCAAGACGGCTATAAAACCAATTTGACCACTTAATAAATAAGCCTTGAAAATCTTGGCTGGGAAACCACAACCTTATCATCATCGTTGGAATCTCTTTTAAATATAGAAGATTAAAGTTTGGATTTAGTTTAGTGTTTAGATGTTTGTTTATGTCATATTCATGTTTTAAATTATGGATGTGGTTAAAATAATAATGTAATATGATAAACATGAAAGTCACAGCTATGCATGCAATGAGGGTCATGTAATATGCAACATGCTGCTAAGTAGTATGATGGGAAATAGTAAAGCTGCATCTACACACACGCTCGACACACAACCATATATCTTCAAATGCTTTAAAAATTGAAGCTGCTCAGTTTCTGTATCTTGACACACATACACACACACACAATCACAGTAACTCAGATGCAGCTCGACACCCAGTTTATCACACAAACTGAAAGAATGAATCTGTTGGGAAAAAAGTAAAACTGAGAAAGCATGAAAAAGAAAATTCATTAAAAGGGAAGCGTGTGTGTGTGTGTGTCTGTGTGTAGGTGTCTGTGTGTGTGTGAGAGGCAGGGATGGAGGGCAGAATCAGCGTCGGCCCAGAATGACACACAACAAATGATGTAGTGCCGTTGCTTGTGGAGAAGCAGAGAAACTGGCTCTAGCTCTGGGCTACAACAACAACATTATAGATTTAGTTTCATCATTCATCTGTGATTCACTGGGTATTTAGTCATTCTGGTCTTTTTTAATCATTATTCTCATATATGTAACCATAAATTAGGTTCCTATATCTGCACAAGCGTTTTCTTTTTGGGAAAAAGCAAAGGGCGACACTTTCTCGCCTTTATTAATCACTAATCCCGAGACTGTGGTTGCTCTAGAAGTTGTGTTATCGCTCTGTTATTCTCTTCTTCACTGGGAAAGTGTGTACACAGTGCACGTCCGTGTCACCGTTTGAAATGTAATCGATAATGGCAGACAGCTGACATTGGAAAAGTTCTATCCGTAATTTCCAGTTGTCACTTCTCAAATCTGACTTCTCACTGGGTTTTCTTCCTTCTACACTCTGACATAAACGTCCAAAAATATGTTTTCCCGTGTTAACTCTTTCTCACACCGCTGAGGAATCTGATTGGCCGGTTGGCGCCATTTGTGATCGGTGACAACGCCGTTCAAAGGTCTGGAGGTAGGAAAAAAATAAAAGAGGGTAAGAGGTCGACGCCTTCACTGTTATTCACCTGCGCGGATTATTACTAGTTGTATAGAGAGCAGAGTGAGATAGACAGTGATAGGAAAAAAATAACCAATAACCTTCTGCTACACAAACAAGTACAATATAGGAAAAGTAGTTTGAAGTTGTATTTCTTATCTATAAAAGACAATACATATATAAACTGCATCATATACTCTATCCTCTATAATACAGCTCTTCCTGTGTATGGTGAATTCTTATGTACTGGAGTTATTGATGTGTGTGAGTTCCAGCCATTTTGATTCATGAAAAACACTCAGGCCGTTTGAGTTTGCTTTTCACAAGAGGCATCTGCTGATGTGATCCGCTCCTCACAAAAAGACTAACGACCCAGCCCTTGATTTACAAGAAGCTGTAAAATTGGGGAGAAGTTATTCGATGCTCATCAGTAGACAGTCGGACAAATTGTCTGGAAGTGGAGAAGATTTAGTTTCCGCGGCAGCTCGTCCAGCTAAGATGACTCCAAAGGCAAAATGGTGAGGGAAGGGAAAAATGAAGCCTCAGAGTGAGGAATGTTTTAACACGTCTGTTCAAGAGTCGACCATTTTTATATATTCTGATCCATGGCTACACCCAAGTTTGACGAAAAGCAATGAGACTCTGAAATCATTCTGCAGTCTGATGAAACGTAGGTCGGGAAGAACACGCATATGTACATGCATGGGGTGAGACAGGCTCCACTAGCAACATGAAAACATCACCACAGTGGTGATTAATGATGGAGGACTGTTGTGATGCCTCTGGGCCCGGGCAGCTCGACGTGAGAGAGGAGAACACTGAGATATGAAGATGGACGACATGATGGCTCCACAAAAGTGTCTTGTCTACAGTGTGGGTCATGAATACTAAACTCCCTAAGACTCTGAATAAGTTGGTTGATGCAGCAGTACCCTGAAGATCAAAATAGATCTGCAGGAGATTGACTTTAAACAAAGAAAACTTTACCCCCATAGAAATACAACGGACAGAACTGCTAGATATGGTAATGAACTCCATGAATGTTGTTCAGGTTCCACCACTGCCACCTCAGTTTTCCACCATAAGTGCAAATGTTTAGGGGTTTAATCATTGAAGACACAGAAGATAAGAATTCCTGGCATGCTATTAGCTTTAGCAAAGTGTGTTTGGCATGATCAGATAAGATTTTATGAGCAATTAATGCAGAAAAGCAGGTAAATCCAATGGGTTGCCATTCTCTGCCATGCCACAGTACATTTGTGTTTGTGGCAGGGAAAGAAAGGATAAGTGAGAAGGAGAGAAGGAGGAGGGAGGAGGGACAGATGGAAAGGGAGAGTGGAGGATTTGCTGGACGCTTGGCGGAAAATCTGGAGATAAAGCTTTTTTCGATCTTGGGATTTGGCCCTTCAGAGCCGTTGAGCTTGGCACCGTGCTGGGGCCAGCTTAAATGGAGGGCCGGACTCTAGAAGGGGCCGGCGTGCTTGAACATGTCTGTTGTTTGACTTGGCTCTCAACTGCTGATCTCTGAAATCCAAGGCAAGCTTTCTGATCTGATGCCTTTTTTTTTCCCCATTGGCAAATGGGTTTAGGGGCTGATTAGCTGGTTCATACAAAGGCCATCAAAGTTCAGGCCTAAATATTAAACATGCCTGAAAAGGCCAGTGTGCAGGACAACTCTGTGTTATATCTGAATCTGTGTGAATCTACTCAAATAGACAAATAGTGACTGACACAATATTGGCTGGGATGGATCTGAGATATGACATTCAAACTGTGAATTTGTCTGAGGACACCGGAAGGGGAGTGGAAACTGTGCTTGTTGTGACAGACTTGTCTGTCGCCGCCTTTTACGCAATTACTGCTCCATTTTCCAGCCGTTGCTAGGATACCCAAATCCAATCGTTTTTCTCGAGGTCAACTCCTGCGTGTCTCATCCAGAAACAAACGGGGACGAGTGCTAGTAAATCAAAAATCTATCCCTAAATCCTCTATGACATCGAATCCCTGACTACACATTAATCCCCGGTTGTCACAGTCGAGGTAGATCAAAGCAAATAGGAGGCAATTGCCATGATGAAGTTTTGCCCAGAGCAGGTAAGTGAAGAGAGAGAGGGTCCACTGGTGCTCCTGTTATCGGTCCCACTGCCCTTCAGCACGGAAAGTTTGTCTTTTTCTCTCTATGATTATTATTATCATGTTTGAAGACTGACTTTAAAAAGCATTTTCGGGGCGGCTCGGACATTTTCGTGTTCAAAAACTTTTCTGTGAACTATTTTTGTAACTCAAGAACTAAAATCTATCTCTAGGTCGTCATCATTCCTGTGGCCTAAATACACAGGCATTTTTTTGAGGCTGTAGGGACACTGGGGATTGGACTGAGACAGCAATTTAAAAACAAAATGCCCTTTTGACATTTTAAATCTTCGTTTTCACCAAGTGATTGAATTACACACACTTCTGTTTGTTTGTATCAAGTCAAATTTGCCCTTTCTGGACCTGGATGATCTTTAAAAGAAAACAATCATGCATTTCCTCTTAGTGTATTTCTGTGTTTTCCCACAGTCCAAACACTTGTGGTAGATTGGCCATCAGCACCACGCCTTTCCCCTGATGTTAAATGTGATTGGCTCTCCCCACTGCTGGATAAATGAATAGATACTGTTTCTCTCAGTCTTCTGATGGGTGCAGGTGCAAAGCTGTAATATCACCTGCCTGGTGGCGGCAGGGAACAGTCAGACTGATCATTAAATTTGCGAACATATGGTTCAGGACTAATTACAAGGAGGCACAGATCTAATGCTGCACATGCAGTGTGAGAGGAATGCAATATTTCTTATGATCACTGTGTTTGACTTTTATAAGCATGAATTTAACAAGCTCTCCCATGTTTGCTATTGATTTGCATCCTATGTAAAGCGGTGAATACTTATCACTTCTTACTACAGAAGTAGATTCAGTTTTTTTTTATCGCAACTGTAAAAAATCTGCCTCAGACGAACATAAAAGAAGATGGGATAATAAAGACTGGCGAGGCTGCGGATCATTTGCATATCTTCTGTTGATGGCGGTTAGCGTGCAACTCATCAACCTGCAGAGAATGACAAAACAGGGAGAGAACAATTGCACTTTCCACAGTGGCTGCTCAGTTTGTCTTTGGTAATGTGAGATTTTGGTAACCTCGTCTCTATGGCAGGGTTATCTGGGAAACGCCCATCAGCGGCGTGATTGAAATGTAAATGTGTAAGCGATTGAGGATCACCGCTGTTTGGAAAACACGGCAGACTGGCCATAACCACGGGAAATGAGTCTCTTCTCTGACCAGATTTCACCGACGGGGCTGCGTTTGGCTCCGGCTATGTGCGGCTTGTTGGATTTGAATGCATCGTCATGCCCCTGACGCGATCCGTCTCAGATCTAAATTGCTTCGGACTGGCCATCACACAAGTGCAAACAGAGAACAAGAATTTTCATGGCCAGTGCAAATGAAAGAATGTAATCACCTTAAAACTCATAAAACAAGCCATTTTCCCTTCGGGGCCCTCGGAAAGAGACGGACCTGTGCAAGCAAGGCTGTTATTCATACTGTGTGAGTGTGTGCGTGTGTGTGTGTGTGTGTGTGTGTGGGTGTGTATTGACCTCGCTCATGTCCTACCGTCTTGGGAAATCTGCACCAAATTGGACTTAAAGCAGACCTGAGTGTACTTAATGAGGTGCTGATCAGGAGTACCGCTCTCTAGCCATAAGACAGGACGGCGGAATCCTTTTACCAGCATGACCAATAATGATGCACAGAATTACTGTGTTCCGCTAAGGTCCCAGTTCCCTGTGGAGATGAGCAGGCTCGAATCCCCCTGTGATGTGGGAGATGAGACAGAAAACAGCGGGGGGGAGGACACCTGCCATGCTTTTCCCTGTTTAATGGGTTGTTGGGTGGAATTCAAAACCAAAGAGCCTGGATGTCAAGGAAGAGAGAAGGACAGAATGCCTGTCGTTCGGGCCTTGCTTGGTCATTTTCTTTTTACTCATATAGAGTACAACTACATCTATATGCCTACTTTAAACATCAAATTCAAGGATTTTCAAGGCATAATTCTCTTAAAATTCAGGAAACCAGTAGGACATAGTTTGAGATCCAGGTTAATGTGCTCCCCTGCTTTCTCTGCTTTTTGGTACCAAACAATAAAGTCCAGTTCTGAGTGAGTCTGTGCGCACGGAAATGTCACATTTTTATTAGATGTCACTGCAATCACACAAAAGCCATCAAGTCTACAATGTTCACACAACAGGAGTGGCACAAAGCCCTTTCGCACTCCACACCATCATAATGAATACGACTCCTTCAGAAGTGACAGACAGTGCATTTTAAATCAACCCAGCCGTGCAGCCCTACAAGGCCATTTTCACACAATTAATCAGGAACCCTCAAGAGGAAACATTAGTGTTGCCAGGCAATGTGTTTCTTTTTAGGGATTCTGATTACATTCTCTATTATCGAGCCGTGGATTCTGGCAACGCGGTCGCTCTGATGCACTGGTTTGCTCCCACAAAGGCCTCTCGTCTGCATTCAACACGACGCGGCGACCCGTAAGAGGGAGGGCGGCTGCTGTTCAGCTTGTGACCCACGAGTGAACTGGACTTTAGAGGCACACAGAGTCCAGACCCGGCAGCGCTGTCAGGCCACGGAGAAAAGCCGCTATCGCTCTCACGTATGAGTGGCCAGAGATTGACTTAGAAAGAAGAGGACACCGCCATCCCTTCTCTCCCAGCTTTATCTCGAACACTCTTCTCCCTTATCCTCCGGTTCCCTGAACTCTTTGCTCTCTTCACAATCGGTGAAACCAAAATGCTCCCTATCGTCAAAATCGCGCTGTTTACCTATTGTCAGCTTTTTTCTTTCTCCCTTCCTCTACTATATCTCTTCCACCTGAGCTCAGACTAATCCTGAGCACATCTGTTTCTACGAGAGGAGCTGCATTCCTTCACACGCCACGCACCATTATCAGCAGGAGTTGATGTGGGGCCAGAGAGGATTCCACTTCTTGCATCTCCGCCTGACGACTTGTGATGCCGAGGCGCTGCTATCAGGCCGCGCCGGTTAATTGTATTTGACAATTGCAAATGGCGCGGCCGTGTTCTAATAATTACGACTGGCAAATTAGAAGATTGAAGGGATACAGGACGAAGGGGAGGGGTCCCCCTTCTTTGTTACTCTTCAGTCAAAACCAGAGTCGACCTGAAGGTAACCGCCGTTGCAATTAGAATTTGATAGTGTCCTGGTAATGATGTGCAAAACCCTGCCTCTCATAGTGAACATGCACGCACAGGTTTCAAACATGCATGTATTTACATATGCAAAGCAACACCAACAATCACACACACGTAGTCTATCAATTAGTTTGGCTCTAGCTCGACTCTCTATTATGCATGGACTGACCCTGGAGGCTGGATCGCCCTCTCCTCCTCTTTGTTGAGCTGCCTGAGCTGAGCTGTGAGGCGGTGAGACTTCACAAGCGGGGCGGAAGGGCAACTTCAAAAGGTTGGAGACGATTTGCTCGGCTCCTCGGCTCAGTGTGGTATCGCAACGACGCACACAAACGCAATTGTCTGACTCTTCTGCCTTGACAGTAGATCTAGAGAACACGGCACACACGCGGGATGAAAGGGCAGCTGAGGGCGCGTTCAATCATAGTTACAGCTTTCCTGCTAAAATTATTTCTTGATTGTTTTGAAATATCATATGTATTGAACAAGTTGCATGCAATTTAGCCGGAACTGGATAAAGTAACTTTTTCCCTTCAAGTTACATATAAGTACAGTAACGTATATACAAAATATATATCTTGTTTATATTTTGTTTTGTTTGTCTTATGTATAGTTTATTTATTCCTTATGTGAGGTACTTAATGTGTTTTTGAAGTACTTATTGTGTTTTTATGTTTTATGTTCAATGTATGCACCTTTTTTACCAAAGAAAATTCCAGTTTGGTGTAAACCTACTTGGCAATAAATCCTTTCTGATTCTGATTCTGATTCTGACATTTAGAAAATGTAAATAGTAGATTAGTATATATGGTATATTAGAATAGATTGAGAGTAAATCAACATTGTTAAACCTGTTTTCTGGGTGGAGATGGGTTAGTGGCACGCTGATGTGCCGGCTCTCCACTCAGCTCCGTTCCCCAAAGAATCAAATAGTTCATTTGAGGCGAGACAGATTTCACTTATCAGTCAAATCCACCGAATAACAAAAGACAAGCTAAATTACCGTTTGCAGTCTGTGTCAATAAACCTCTGTGTTTTCTTGCTGTCGGCAGATTCCGTGCACCTCAGGTGATTAAGTGAAAATGGGTGTGTATGATTTGATGCTTTAAGCACTGACAGCGACGCAGCGGTTGAAGTTTTCTGTCAATAAAACGTCCACTTGCTGTTATTGTCTTTCTCAGCACCACTTCCAGCGTTTCCCCGATACCTCTCGCAGGTTTATCCTGTTTGCTCAAATAATAGACGCTAATTCAGCCACTTGTGGAGCCGTGGCTTTCCACCGAGCATGAAGAGCTGCAACCTTTAATTATTCCATTAACTAAGCCTAATGCTGTGTGTGTACACCGTAAAATAAATGATTCATCACAGTATTTATTCCTGCGTCTAACACGTACAGTTTGCCAGCGATAAACAAATCGTGCCAACCATTTGGATTCTGAATCCCACAGAACTCCTGTTCCATCCAAGGTTCCACCCATTAGAAAATGCTGAGATAGACACAATTGAATTACCGTCTTACACAGGTATGTCTCTGCCGACCAGAGCATTTTCATCTCAATCAGTTACTTTGTGATTCTAAGTAAACGCTTAAAATTGAAGAAACCCTCTGTTGGTTCTACAGTGACCTTGACCTTTGACCACGAAATTCGTATCACTTCATCAGTGAGTCCAAGTGAACGTCTGAGCCAAATTTTGAATAAAGTCCCTTAACTTGTTCCTGAGATAAGATACATTCACAAGCCCCTAAAAACATCTTTGAGTTACAGTTACCTTAAGCTTTGACCACCAGAATCAAATCTGTCCGTCCAAAGGTCCAACTGGACGGCTGTAGCAAATTTAAAGAGGTACCTTCAAGGCACTCTTCGATTTGATAATAGTTAGTTACACTAATTCCAAGGTTAGCATTGTGGCAGCTTTGCAGGAAAAGCAGAAAGGTCATGTTACCACCATTTTGTCCCTCCTCTGCACCGTCTTCTCACAAACACCCTTAAGCAGCCTTTCTCCTGCAACACAAAGCTTCTTTTTCCAAGAGGCTAGCCTTGGATTAGGTCTGTTTCTGGGGTCATGTTGTTCCAGTCGCTGAGTGTATTTTTCGTCCCCAGCGTTTGGATATCTGAACCTTGGCACCGTGTTTTTGCTGAAAGTTGCTGATTGTTCCGTGCACGGGGTCACGGGGGGGAAAATCACACGAGAAGTTGGAATCACATTATAGCTTATTTGGAGGCCACAAGGTTTCACGGGACCCATCCATCACACGTTTGAGCAGTTGTTGGAGCTCATAAAGAGGTGATTCTGCAAACACTGCATAAAGTCGAACGTAAGCTCTAGCTGAGCAGATAAAGCACAGAGCACAGGTGTTTACTTCTCCGTGCGTGGACGTGCACGGTTGGCAGGTCAGTGTGAAGGATCACGCTAGAAGCATGGGCCCTGGGATTGCAACCGCAGCTCTGGGATGTAGAAAAACCCTTTAGATGTATATTCATGCCCCAGACCATCAAAAAGGTGTTGCATATTTTTTTGCTAGATATGACCTCTGAATGAGGTCCAATACTGTAGTGTCCTTATCTAGTGAGGACATAATGGGATTCAGCGGCTGCTTCAATGCAGGTGAAGAAACAGAAAGACACCTTATTACTCGGGCATACTCTTAGATTAACTGTGTCATGAATAAAATCAGTTTCAGGTCCATTAAAGGGGCAATTTAAAACAAGCTTGTTTGAAAACATGAAATCGATCACCCACAGTGTCCAACGCTATGAAGGCTCATTATGTCAAAGAATGCAGAGAGTGCATTCATTACTCAGCGCACAAAGTAAAATGGCTGCCTCCATAACACAGCCTCAGGAGTGAAGTGAACTTCCTCCTGTATCTGTATGTGTGTGGGACTTTCATATTCTCAACTCTCAAGGTTCACAACAGTATGTGAAGCAGCGCAAAGACATTTAAATGTGGGTTCAAGCAAATATGAAAACCTCCCTTTTTTTTGTATTCGTGGTTCAGGTGTCGCAATTAAATATTTCCGCTGTGGCATTCAGCAGAATTCTATGAATATGAGTTGTTCCATGAATATGAATATGAGGTTGTGTTGGTCACCTTGGCAGATTACACAAAACTGCTACACAGGTTTCCACGGAACTTGGTTGAAAGATATATCGGACCAAAAAAATCAAATTTGTTCGCGGCATTGATCCGATTAAAGGGGTAATTTAGAATACGTATCACTGTCCTTAACATTGGTTGGATTGTGATGAAAAAGCAGGTATGTGCTCTTTGCGTTGAATTTCATTTCGATGTATATATTTATTAGGCTGTATCATGTGAACGCATGTGTGAACTCCCGATTTCTCCTGATTTCATAGACTAGCTGTTTTGTAAATGGGTCTTTCCGAAAGGATGAGGTTGCTCTTGTTGTCAAAATGTAATCAGAAAACCACAAGCAATGACCTGATCCTACCCGCTGTTCCTTCATTACTGTGAGCACAGCAATTTGAGCAAATCCCCGCACAGACACACTCGTGCTGCCATCCTCTGAAGAACCCACTTTGTTTTAATCAGTGGCTAAAAACAACAAATACACAATCTGGTGTTTCCGTTTGAGACACGTTTGACTCAAAGTGTCCAGAATGTTTTAAATACGTTTGTCAGCCGCTTTGAAAGATTTAAACCTGGAGTAGAGACCAATAGCGTTTCCTTTATATTTATAGTTATTTATTATTTTAACTGTAAAATGTCAAGCCCTAATTACATCTCTCCGTCATGAGGGTTTGAAAACGACATCTCAGAAGCCGCTGCCATTTTTTCATCCATACATTGGCAATACATCAGTGTCAGAATTGTTTGAAATCCACATCGGTCAGGCTCCGTCTTCTTTGTAAGAAGAGCTGCCACTGGACTCACGTGAGAGAGGGGCCGCATGAGACGCCTCTCACACGCTGCCAGGTCATAATTACACAAACGTCTCAGCATATGTGCCGTGATTGAATTGAATTTGCGTGACTGATGTCCTGCACGACCATTTCCCCCCCACGTTTGCGAGTAATGAAGACCCACTTTTGGAGAGTCATAACAGGGGAACAAACGGTGTCTTGTGTACCGAGGTGCTTATTAATAATGGGGCATGTCCTCGACTGCACTCAGCAGCGGGGACGATGGGCCGAGCCCCACACCACCGCAGGCAGCCAGTCGTGAGAGTCCTAATGGCGCCGCGTGAAACACGAAACAAGAGTGGGCAGCATTTCACATTTGAGACTTTTTTATGCCTTCGGATGGTTTTACATCACGTTCGGGGTGTGCGAGGCGCCAGTTGGGCACATTTACAACTATTATCCCCTTCATCTCAATAAAAGTTTCAATTACGGCACAGCAATGGGATCAGATAAATGGGCTGTGGTGGTGAGGTATTCCACGAGTGTAATTCCGAGAGCCGGAAAAAGGAGACAGAGGGGAGTAAAAGAGGGGAGAGGTGATTCACGCGCAATGAGCCGGCGATCACGACCGCACTTTGGATTTCTGTTCATTAGGAGAACCTCTGCAAGGGGGGACGCACAAACATACACAACCCGACATGTGCCCACGCTGCCACACGAGTGTGCTTAAGCCGCGTGCGCTAATGAAAGTTGCGGAAATGATGTGGAACAGAACCACTTATGATGCAAAAAAAGGAAATGTCTGATAAATTTAAAGCAATTACGGATCGTGTGATAGGCCATCGCGCCGTGTAAATAAGCTCAGGCAGATGCACATTTATTAAAAAAACATGGAGTAGCATGGGCAGAAGAGTTCAGGAGAATCTTGGTGTTTTTTATTTTTATAGCTGAGTCATTTATTCAGTGGTATTTATTTTAGATTAAAGGGCAAGGGAACAGAATGTCGGATTTAGATTACGTTCATTTCATCACATGCGGCGATCAAACTCCACACACCACAAGCTTTGGCATGTTTATCTATAGATTAGACTTTGCCTTCTCTCACAGCCTTTGTGCGCCGTGTTGTTGTTGAACATGGAAAGAGGGAGGAGGAGGAGGAGGAGGATGAAGAGGAGTTTGCAAAACGCTCAAACTTAAAGAGCTTTGACAAATAACGCTTTTGTAGTTCGGCTAAACAAGGCCGGCACAAAGACCGTGGATAGAACTTTAAATGGCAGTTTTGAGAGCATGGAAGATACTGCAGGCTCGGGGGAAAGCTTTTAAGTACATCTGACACAATACCGTTGAAATCTGTGCAGGCTGTATGGCAACGCGTGCTATGGAGGAGCGGAGCGGCTCACAAACAGGAGCAGTTAAAAGAATAACAGACGAGAAAAATGAAGCGACGATGCTGCGAATTCTACGGTCGTCCAGACAAATGAAATGGAAACAGTCTGCCGCGGTTTTTAAACACCAAACTAATTAACATATGCTCAAAGGATTAAATTGTGATTACAGGATCAAAGGTCTAAGCGTTGCCCACTACAAACAGAATTTATTATGAGCGAGGTAAACACGAGCATGAATCATTCATGGAGCCGCATGGAAAATGCATCACCTTCTCGAAATAGCCGAAGGAACAATTGCTTTACCTCCAAGGTGTAATATACGCTACATAAAACAGTATATATATATATATATATATATATATATACACTTCAGTGAGGGGAACTCTCTGAAGGTGTTTTGGCACAGACGCTGTGATGTTTGTGAGGACAACGAAGAGCAACATCCCTTAGTTCAAGACTTGAGTGCATTTCAAAGTTTTCTTTACAATGCCTGAAATCTGCACAGCACATACTTTATGTAAAGTGCACTGGTTACATAAAGGCTTATACATACTGGATTATCCACTCCTCCTTGTGCCCTTATTTAGGTGAAGCTTTCGGAGAGAATATAAGGGGTCATCATTGCTGTGGTGTTTTGTGCTCCAGCGGACCAAGCACGACATTATGAATAATTTCATGATGACATAATGACAACTCTCAAAGTTTCATTCGAAAGGATTCCGAGTTGGAGACGCACCGCAGCATTGCTTCAATGTCCCCGATGAATAAGACAATTTCTAAAGAGGGCGAGAGGTTGTAGCTACAAAGCCACACTCAGATCGCCGAGCGATGCAAATTGAGTCGATGCAGGTGCTTCCCCTTCACAATTTCCATGTTACCTTCACCCAGCACTGCAGCACTTAAAGCAGATATAACAAATCTCTTCATCCGAGCTGCCGTCTTCACAAACATAATCTCTAATTCAAGCAGGAAATCGCTCATAATACTGCCCAAGGTTACTTTGACGAGCACATTGGCTATGAGAGTTCAGTTTTCAGGATATATAACCGCACTAATGGTGGAATATTATGCTTTTGTAGAAAATTCAACTCAGTGCACTAATGTGGGGTTTAAGTCTGATATCGACAACAAATATGATCTTCAGGTTTTTTCCCAAGGATGCCGGTAATTCACATTTTGAATTAAACAACTTTAAAGGGGACATATTATGAAAATTCATTCCGTAGTGCTTCTACACGTTAATATCGGTATCTGGCACATGTTTACCGTCCCAAAAAGTCTGGAAAAAAACAACTCCTGCGATTTGTTGTGGTTCCTCTATGTCAGAAACGATACGCCAGAGAGCGTTGAATGGGATTACAGCTGAAAATCCGTAATTTTCCAACCAATGCCCTTGTAGGGAGTCTCGCTATATGGCGTTGGATCACCCTTCACCATCATCTCATCGGCTACGAGGGGAGACGGCGCGGCTCCCATTAGCTTGCGAGCTAACACGCTACACCCTATCCCCGGCTAGCGTTAGCTCGCAGGTCAATCTGGTCAATCTGAGGAGGACTGTTTTAGACAGGGTAAAAAGGGTGCTGCAAACTATGTTACAGACATTTCATTAAGACCCCAAGTAACCATATCAACTGTGTTAAAATGGGCATACGATGGGTCTTTTAACATCTAAACATGTTTAAAATGTCAAATTTTAGGACCTAGTTGTCAGGGTGAGGATTGAGAAGGAATGAAAGCAGCACCATTCTCCTTGTTACAAGTCGGTGTTTCATCAAATACATTTTCAAGCTAATATTTTAAGGTCAACAAGCTGCACAGCGTTGTTTTAATGGGCATTTAGGTTGAACAGGAACAATGGACGAGCTGAAATACAAGCAAACATGCCATCATCACTAGGCTGAGGGTCACTATGGCAGCAACATTGTGCAAGAAGCAGGTTACACCCTGGGCTCTCGGTCACGGGGTTGACTCATACAGACAGACAACCACACGCTGAATAGAGCACCAACCTCCCCTGAAATAGTCGCTGTCAGCGAGCGCAACAGCCGAAAAGTCTGAACATTAAATCCTGTGCTCCTGCTGTTTGTTTATCCCTACGTGACTGGACATCAGCCCGACTCCGCGGGTATCCTGCAGGTAGGAGCAGACAACCGGACAGAGTGGAATCTCCACGCTGTTCAGTCAACTGCGGTGGCTGTGGTACCTTGTTATCAAACACTAAAACAGAGCTTTCTCAAAAAGAAAATACCCCATTCCAACAGCTTTAACTGAAAAACACTTCTGCAAAAGTGTCTTGGATTGAACAGGAGTCATTTATCTTGTATATGTATTTTGCAAAAGTGTCCATTTGTCAATTTTTGCATAATGGCTAGGAGAGAGAAATGATGACAGCTGGTAAAACTCAAAACCTAGCACCTATAACAGTTAACAGAAAACAAACTGAACATTATTCAGTTATAATAAATTGATTAGTTAATATGTAGAAGCTGACCGTTTACTAAGATGGAGGATGCGTCTCCACTGCCTCCCAGTATTGAGTGATTCTTGTCCTATCCACTAACAAGGAGGAGGTAGGCTTTTTGAGGTATACAGCATCGAGCAAACCAGGGAGCTGTCAAAACACGTTGGCTTCACAGCTGTCACATCTTCCATCTTTGTGTAGAGTCTGTGGTAGAGGCCACTTGAGTTAACATTGTGTTTCCACTACTGTACAATAATCTAGGACACTCATAGAAGAAGCCCTGCCTTGCTTATTTCTGTGGTTTCCATGATAACAGCCATTAGTTTTGGATCTTGCTCCATCATTTAGTATAAACATAACATGCAGAGTTTCCCCGCCAGATAAATATTACATGACTCGCCTTTGTGCCTTCATAAACACTGTCATACTGTATGTTCCCTCCTAACCTTCGTCAAGTCGTCTGTGTATTATTCAGGAAGTTCGAAATGGATAAAGGAATTATAGTCATCATACGCACACTGAATCTCAGGAGGGTAGCTAAAAGCCACACACTCCAGTGCTTCCTATAGCCACTAGCAAACATTGACACTCTGCTGTGGCCTGTTAAGCAATGCAGCTCTCAGCTCAGGGCAGTGTGGGTCTGTGTGTGTACTTGACACTCACCCTGTTAGTGTGACTTTTTATGTGATCTGAGACATACCCCATTCTTTCTGTCTCCCTCTGACTCCCTTGCCTTCCCCTGAGGCCATGTGGAGATGGTGGTTGTGCAGCTCCCGCACCACTGTCCGTTGGGCCGCGAGATTCCCAGTCAGCCAGACGAGAATCTCCGGCGTAATGAGCAGACAATGGCCCTGCGTTAACACGGGCGCTAATGGATTTCTGCGGGTCAGGAGCACAGCGGCCTTCCCCTGGTCTTAATTCAAACAGGGATTAGCGTGCAGAGAAGGGGAGCGGATGAGGGGCAATCAGGGAGGAATAAAGGAGGTGGGGTGGTGGGATAATAGACCGTTGGTAGGACCGGGGAGGCTGTCGGCTGATTTGAGTTTTATTCTGACAAACAATGTTAATGTGGCAGAAATAATGAGTTAGAGCAGAGGTGGGAACCATGAGACTGTATGTAATGATGGAGGAAGCCTCTCCACGTCCTCCCACTGTCCAGAAATCAAGCCGAAATATCCTGCGTCTGGAGCCGGAGTCGGCACAGCAGCAGATGGGGAAAGCAGGATCTTGCGGATACATGCGCTCCACTAATCACGTGTCAGTCTCTGCTGTCAATCAGGATGGTTCACCTGGTTTAATAGCGTCAAATGACTAATTAAAATCAGAATTGTCATAAAACCACCTTAAATAAAAAATATATATGTATTTTGAATTTCTAGTCTGGCTCATGCCCCATCCAAGAACATGGAGGAGGCGGTTGATGATTTGTCTTCACTTTAGGGAGCCTCAGGGTCTGTTTATCGTTTCTCTTTAAAACACAAATATCCAGATCTACCTTATATTATATGTAATTGCATCTAGTCACAGCATATGACCGGATGTTTATACAGAAATAAAAAAAGTCCTGAAAAAAACTTATTATCCCCTTCATCTCAATAAAAGTTTCAATCAACGCCTTAACTCAAATCAACCTACATAGTTGGCCTTATTTACATTCCCCCCTAATAATATCGCAGCATTGGATATACCACCTGCCATATCTATGATGAAGATTCAGCAAGATGCCTCATGCTGCTTCATACCCAGATTAACTGAGTCGCCACTGTAACATAGAGCCTGCTGGAACTCTCTCTCCTAGAAAGACACCTTTTTTGTACTTTACCCACAGAGGTTCTCCAGTGACAAAATGCATATTAAGTAGGATTATTCACATTTGTTTGTCATGATTGCCGAAAAAACACAACGTTAAAATGTCTACAGTTTTCTGTTGTGTTATAATCCAGTGTAATACCTTGAAAGGGTCATGCCTCTAACCCTGAAGTTAAAGCTGCGGTTTAACCTGCGAGAACAAAGCTCCTGTAAATGAGAATGAGCTTTGAGTCAACATGTGCTTTTTCACATGAATGCGTTAGCTCCCGGTTTCTCCATTAAAGCTGCTCCTCAGTGCTTTGCCTCAAGATTATTGACCGTCTATCATTGTCTCCTGTCTGCCAAGAGGGCTGCCACAGCTGTCTCCCGCCCACTTTGTGCTAACGCCGTCCACGTGTGCCTCTTATCTCTAACTTACATCTCTTTCCTTCCCGAGACTGAAGGCGGGTAATTCCTGAGAGTAAGCCAGTCAATAACATTGTTGCTGCTGGGTCGATCACGCACAAAGGAGACGGTTAAATCACAAGTCTTATTAATGTGTGAGCTGTTCTAGGCTGCAGAGGCGAGAGCGTTTAGGAGGAACTCACTGATATGTCTGTGTCTGACGCTCACCCATGTGCAGCACTTTGTGGCGTGTGTGCTATATTTACTCCCACAAACGCGAACGAGCACAGCTAAATGAGGTAGATGGAACCGTGGGAGTGGGGGGGGGGATCTGCCGCTATCGTGCCCATTTTTTGTTGCTGATAAAATTATTCAGCATGAATTGTTGATGTCTTGGATAATTGCACGTTTCCATGGATACAGCCTGCTCTCAGAGTGGAGATGGGAGAAACGGGGGGGATTAAACCAGGCGAGGACACGGGGAAACTTTGCTCACTGACGGGGGCTACCACGGGAATGCTGCTCCAGAAGAGCAAGTTTTGCAACTGAACAGGGGCGCCACAGGGGGTCTGTAACTGTTTCATTGCACCGGCAAAACATCAGCTGACTTCAGACATGCACTGGACTCCACAGCTCCTCCATATTTTCTCCATAGAAGGCGCACGTCCGAACGCAAATGTCCCAGTGAGATGCTCCGACGCTTTGTCAGCTTGGCCTCCTAGTATGAAGAAAACGATGTGAGAACACAGCAGGGTACTGCAGCAAGTGGGTGATGACGCAAAAAGAATACATAAGCAGTGACACACACATAGAAGACACAGATGAAGATGTCAAGAGAGTTTGTGGTGGTAAGAGCTGACGACTGTGGGGGTGAGGTAATCATGATCATGTGATCTCTGCAGCAGAGTTAATACGTAACTTCCTGTCTCTGTCTGCTAAACTACGCTTTTTCACCTCTCGCAATAATGCGGAGAATTCGGATTCAGAAAATGGAAATAATTTATTCTGTAAAATATAAACATGCACATCAATATCGTTGGCCAACCCAAACATTGGTCAGGCTATATCACACAGCCAATGTTTAAAATTAAATTGCCTTAAGAGTTACTTTGAGTGGACTAAGCGGAGCTGGGTTTGTGATGTCACAAACCTAAGAAACCAATCCGGTCCCATTGTGGGCGGGGCTCAGCGGCTAAAAAAGGCCTCTCATCTGCAGGTGACTCAATGAGGGTCGGTAGACAGAGGCAAGAGCGAGACCATATTAACTTATTCACCGATCCCAGTCCTGAAATGAGGAAGAAACGGAGAAGAGTTACTTTTAAGCATTTTTAGGATATGAGGAGGAACTTTATAACTATATGTCATCTTGAGGAGCAAGGAGGTCTTAGGGACTGTGATGAGCTGCCGGAGACTTCAACACATATTTGTCCATCCTGGTCCATGCTGAAAAACATCCACCCACATTCAATTTTGGGACATGCATGCCAGCAGTGGTTTAGCATCCACAGAAGAGTGCAGTAATAAATATGTGCTGATACTCCCGCTCATTATTTCTGTTTTTTATTCGACCACATCCCCCAGTGCAATACTTAGAATTGATCAGCTGACAGAAGAAGTGCATAAAATGCTGATAGCTCTGTGCAAAACTACCGTGACCTCGGGGATAAATAAGACACATTGTCTGCTACTGCTTCACAACAAAAGTCTCCATTAAAAAGGATTATAGTAGGAATCAAAACCAAAAAGAGAGCCCTCGGTTCTCTGTGATAAAATCTGACCCCAAAAAGACAACTAAATCAACGTGGAGCTCCACCAGAAGATCGATTGTGATTTAAAGTATGCAGTGTGTGAAGTGCAAACAAAAACACAACCTGCCTCTAAGGATTCAGCACCTGTAAAGCATACTTAAGTACTACTGTGTGTGAACAATCACACTCCCAAGTGTGCGAGTGTACTAGGATTGCTGAATTATGAAGTATATTTTGCTTTTCAACTTTTACCAGGTGGGAATGTACAATAGACCAAATAAAGAGGACGGGCAAAGTTTTTCTTCAGCCAGCAAAGTGAAAACATAAACAAATATATATACTGTAAAGTATAATTAGTTGCAAAGTAGATATGGAAAAAACAGGAGCTCCAATGAAATCTCTATACAAAATAATTTCTCAGTGTGTGATATTTAGGTATGAGGGATCTATTGCCAAACATTGGATACAAAATAATCCTGAAAATGCTTTTACTAGGGTTTTGCATCTAAATTGCAAAAGTGCTATTTTCTTTACCCTAGAATGAGCCCCTTATATTTAAATAATATATTGTGGCGTGCACTCATGGGTGTGTCCTCTCACCCAGTGGGTTGATGGGTAATGTTAAAGGCTGTAGCTATATATACTTCCCGTATGGGGAACATGTGCCAGTTCTTCCTCACTACTGAATAAACGACAGTAAACAGTACCTGCGTCTCTGCCTTTCCTTGTCTTGCCACAATATATATAAATTTGGAGCCTCTACGGAGGCCACCTTGTCTTTCACAGTAGCCCAGACTGGACAAACTAAATACCTTTTGAGTTTTTATGACAACTGAAGTCTACCGAGGGTCCTCTTTCATGCTTTAAGGTCAGTAATGCAATATTCTATTGTACAGATTATAAAACAAACATGTCTTCATGTCAACATGCATTTTGAAAGCCTGACTCTCTGCCAAATGGTTTATATCCACTTCCTTGCCAAGCAGCATCACTAAAGGGTGTCCGAGGCAAAAAAGTCTGCAAGCGCATATGAGAATCTAAACAGCAGCAATATGGTTGAAAGGCCAGAATTGAACGTGGTTTATTAAGTGGAGAAGAAGAGAGTAGGACGGAGAGAGCAAGGAGATGGGTCTCTGAGCACAGCTAGTTAGCTCTAAATGCATCAAGAGGCCCTCCTCTTGACTCAGGCGGTAAATTAAGGGGCAGGGCCCATTTTCCTCAGTGGGAGCCTTAACAGGAATCCATTCATGCGTGGAACTGAGCGGCCTGATGGGTTTCCAGCCTCAAACTGTCAAAGCACTTCTGTGCAGTGCAAGTTCGACTGAGGAGGAAACGTACACGGGCGCCAGAAAACTGACCCTCTGTCAAGAGGAGGAGTAAGCGTTTGTCTGTAGGAAGGTATGAGGAGCCGATAGTCACCAGTTACTCAGAGAGAAGGAGAAAAGGGGTCACATGGCAAACATGTATCATCCCCTTACACCCATCATCTGAGGCTCCAGAAGCTAAACACCCAGGGTTTGTCTATGTAATTTCACAGTGCTTGATGGATCTAATAATGATGGGGAGAACAATCCCATAAAATCTGATTGTGTTTCTCTTATGAGTTCCACTGGCGGTGAACGTATCCAACAGCTGGGGCCCGTTGAATGAAACCTGCAAGGACTCATTTGTGCGGAATATCAATTCAATGCTCAAATGCATTGCGGAAAGTAGCGGCAATTAAGAGGCTAATTATCGGGGGCCGTGGAGAACATTCTAATCAGGGGGAGAGAGCTTAAGTGAAACAGTGTTGTCAACGTTGGCTGAGTCAGGGTCAGCCGGGGAAATGTCTTTCGATTGTTGCATCAAGGATTTGAGCATGGTCCAAAACTTGTGAAGGTGAAGGTACTTTGTGAATGCTGCATCGGTGCCATTCATTCTCCAAACCCACATAAGCGTAGAGTACGCATCCAAGATTTTCTGAATTCACTGGACAGAATGGTGCTTTAAGCTTTGTGTGATGGTCAGGTGGAATTGTGAGTGCTACTTTACAAAAGCTAATGCACTAAACAGAAGAAATAGCCAAGGCTAAGTGGATCATCAATAACTTTGCAGGAATTACGTCCAAATATTGGACACATTAAAATTCGGACGAACAATCAGTGGATCAACAATGTCAGGTAGCATCATCTGGGAACAATGATTGCCTGGAGCAAACTAAAATCTATTAAGTAGCTGTTTCGGCATTTAACTCAAACTCTGGCACTAGGTTTACAACAATGTCATCAAGTCTACATTTATTTTAGTTGGCTGAATCTGGTTGGAGTGTTACATTTGTTACTGAAATTAATATTTTGGAGCTTGAAGATTTTCGGCTAACTGTAGGCCTCTGTACTTTCCCAACCAACATTTCAATTGTGGTCGAGAAAAACCCCTCTCCATCTTCAGTTCAGGGCAGATAGAAAAATAATCAAACATGCGGAGGGATGGGGACAGAGTCAGAGAAATAAGGCAGATAGTTTATTCAGTATTTAATAGAATCTGGTTCCCTGCATTGATTAGCATTCAGTTCCCTGGACTCCACCATTCTCTTATTAACGTTGTTGATTCCGTTTGATCTGCTGCTAAATGATACTGGGGCAAGGTGACAAGCCTAGGTTTTTTTTAAGGCGGGAGAGAGAGCAGGATGCATATATTCTTTATAGATTGAAACGAAAAACACTTGACCATTCCTGGCAATGCACCAGGACTTAGATACAATGCAAACATGGTGGACCTCAAGGGGAAAATGGAAATGTTATTCCTCCACAGGTTTAATTCAAGTCTGAAACTATGGGATATATACAGGCCTTATGTAAATTTGTCTCATGAGATCTAATAATGATATTTTTTCCATATTTATGACTGAGAAACATTTATGTATTCATACATATCGTCTCCAGATTGGCTACATTGTTATAGTCACTCAAGGAGAAACAACCAAGCCTAACGGACTTATGTTTTGTCTGTAATTTACTTTCTCTCATTTTTCTCTGAGGCAACAAACCCTGGAGAAATAGTTAAACATGAGCATTGGTTTTATGCCGTGTCGTATGTTTCATTTTGCTTTGCAAACACGGGTACTCAGCTATCAGATGTCAACATCCATCTATTCATTATGTCATTATCATCCCTGTGAGACTCCCCTTAGCTACCTTGGATTACATTCGCTGTCCAAATAAACCCAGCTGCATTTTTCTGTAGAGGAGACACTATATATAAGTATGTTGGACTTATTCTCAGAGTTTAAACCACATTAAATGGATATAAACATATTAATCGAAACAGAGTTTGTCCTCCTCCCCATAGTAATGAAACAGCTTCATGACACTGCTTGGCTGAGTTTCTCCCTGTCGTCCATAGTGCCACCTCTTGCCCTGTCTCTGTGTGTGTCCATCCACCCTGGAAGGTAAACTCACTCGTGTCCTTACTACAAGTGACTTCTGTGTGTGTTTTATTTCAGCCGGCTGATCCTTTGTTTCCCTGGGCTCAGGCCCTCCACGCCAGCCACAACTCAACCTCTGCCCACTCACCTGCCGATCTACTCCTGCCACGCCATGTCCACCAGCAGCCTCCTGCCACTTCACACCTCCTCCGGATATCCAGCCCCTCAACTTGAGTCCAGGTCCAATAAATCCATCCACAAGCTCTTATCAAGTGTCTCCGTGTCTGAGGAATCCATACCCAGACAATCCCACCCCTTTAGAGACAGGCTAAGGAGCTCGGGCATCCGTGGGGAGCTCAGAGCGGGGCCGCCACTCGGACCCAGTGGGGCCGGTCCACACATCTAATTGGAATCCTCTGCTGCTTTGCAAACTGGCAGTAGACCACTGGGAGGACTAAGACCAATGGGTCCCCGGGAGAAGCTGAACATGTATTCTCCTGCATTCTGATGCATTTCAGAGTATGGCAGACAATAAATGTGGCACAATGTGCACAAGGCGGTTATTGGGATGTGTTAACGTTATATCCCCAAATCTTTCCTAATCAAGGGTTTCCAATTTATTGTATTTATTCTAACTATTTCAAATATAATTGGAATTAAAAGAAAACTGATTATCATGATGTTTGGCCTGAAATATTATGGTATGCACTGCAAATTATCCTACGTTCCCATCTGCTCTAATTCCTCATCTTGTACTTCTTCATCACGCTGTATATAATAAGGCTACACAATTTTTTTCAAAATGACTATTATCTTGCATTTCCTTCATTGGGCTTTTAACGTTGACAATTTTCAGATAATCATGCCGCATCCTACTATATGTAATTCGTTGTAAGTATAGCTCAGTGTCAGCTACACTCAGCCATTCTTTTGTGCTTTCTGTTTTAAAAACACACACGTTTGAGCTCTGCGGCCAATCTCACCTCCAGATACTTCAATACCCGGTGTCTTGTCTTTCATTATACATCAATACCCAAGCACTAACAAGCTCTGGCATTATTTTTTATATTACTTCATCTCCCAGATTCAGGCTTCATCTCCCTAAAATGTATGCAGATAATTAAGCACCGGGGACACAATTAAGCAGACAGGTATGTGTGTCTTTGAGCTAATTGACTGATTTAAAGAGGGTAAGTGTTGAGAATAATGCGATCTGCTTGGTTAATCCTACTCGGCGTCTGCGTGTCCACATGGGGAATGTGATTTATCTTTTGATGGCACATACATTGAACTGTTGTAGTAAACAAAAAGTTTGCCCGGTAATCAGACAGCAAACAGCACCCTCACACAAAATAATTATTCCCCTTCTGCCATATATGCTTATTAACAATGCAAATTTGTACAGTACAACACTCCAGAGCTAAAGTGTATATTTAAAAAATGCAAATGTATGCTATAAATGATTTAAAATGGGTTTGGTACGTTAGTGCACAATTAATCAAATGTGTATTTGATTAAACATATGTTAAATCACATTTGTTTAAACTATATAATTGATCGTTTCTTTGCATTTCTGTGGGAGGCAAAGTGTTTTTCGATGCAAAGTGACATTAATTACACTTTTATTAATGCGATCCTAATTCTGCAACACAAAAAAATCATTCTGCAAAAGGTTTAGCTTTCTGAAAATATCTGCAGTTTATATTCATGGCACATAGTTGATATCCCTCCGCAGTAGCAGTAGGCAGTGAGTCATTATGTACTACATGACACGTATTACTCTGCAACGTCTACATTGACAGAGTCTATGTTTGTGTTATTGCAATCCATTGTAAATCACATGTGTTATTCCAGTGATAAAAGACCTTCATCTTGTGGGATCAGTAAATCAATACTGCTGCTAATACATTATAGATGCACTCTTTTTCTTTGTGTTGGTGCAGTAAAGCGAGCAAATGGAGAGGAGTCTGGACTAGTATGACAAGAATTATACCTTAAATATGTCAAACATTATACGACAAGTGTTAAAATAGTAATGACCAAAGCTTAGACATCTGGGGAACGTGTGGAATGGCAATCGTGTGTTTCATTTGCTCGCCAATGTTGATAGTGATTTATTTTGTAAAAGCCCAGATAAGATGAGCTTGAACCAACAGTTCTCGGCAAAGAAAACCCAATTACGGGTCCATGATGGAGCCTTATTCCTGGTGTTTGTTTCCATCTACAAATCCCCAAGTCATTAAACGACTGCAGGGAGAGGGGAGAGAAGTACTGTGTTTGACTTAAGTCGCTATCAGGCCTGCATATGAATAAGTCTCCCCCTATCCAGATTAGCATGCCACATGGACACGTTGCACCCATCGCCGCCTCATCAGCATTCACATAAACTGAGTCAGACACTTAGTATAGAAAATGCCTGTAACACTTAACGTTATCAAGGGAAGCCAGACATGACAGCGTGTATTTGTATTTGCATGAGGACAAAAGGGTTTGGAATCTGCAACTTTCTAGCTGAAATCTCAGTTTATCCCTATTTTCTGTTTGTCTGTGTAGATATGGAAGCATAAGCTTAGTTTTCTGGCACATCCATATAGTAGTAATGTCAATAATAATGTAGGGATTCTCGAAATAGTCCTCCTATTGGTTAATTGATCTTTTATCCAGGATACAGGCATAGCAGTGCATTGCAGTTCCTCCACACTTATTCCCAGTTTGAACATTGACTCCAATGGCATAAATAGGGCTGACACATTGTTAATTCTAGCCACCCACTGTGAAGCACTTCCCGTCTTTCTATTTTCGGGGGGGGTAAAAGTGCCAGACACCCGCTTGTCTAGTAATTGATTATACAGCTGCTTATTAACACACTAGTGCAATAACACATCTGGGCTTCCCAGGAGTGCGACTACAGTTCAGTCAAGTGTGCTGTATTTCCTGCAGTTTCCAGGACGGAGATGGTTTTATTTATATACACGCACTTCTCCCAAGCTTATTTCACTTGGAAGAATTCCTTATGAGCTTTGAAGAGTTCATGATTTTTGTTAGCTGGTTTCACATTAAATATATTCTCGCACAAGAAGACAGTCTCCGAGCATCGCTGCGCTATTAAACTTCCTTATTTTTATGCATTTTCTCTTCTATGCCAGCATCCCAAGGATAATGTGGCTTGTACCCATTTGAATAATTGCTGCATATACTCTGTAATACCTCACAGGGTCTTTTCAGAGCCATGGTGACAGTGTTTTTCCACAAAGAGCTCGAGTTATTTCAAAAGGAAATACCATTCCATTTAATACCTCGCAGATCTTATTCCGATGGCCAAGGACAGCCTCACAATTATTTGTGAACATAAAGGACAACTTTCTCTGTAAACATGAGAACAGAGACAGCAACTTAGAGGACCAACCACACAAAATGGAAAGGTTCTGAATATGATTGAGAGGCATTGAAAGCCGTTAACAGCCGTGGTATCTGCAACAAAGTAGAATCTAACCTCGAAAAAAATCATAAATAACGTATTTTCTCAGTTTAAGTAGCTTTTATGTGTACGGATTAAAATGAATGTTTTCCCTGATTGGCAAATTGTCCTTTGAGTGATTGGTAAAAGGCTTTGATTTTGACAGAATCATAACCAATTTAAATTGAACAAATATTATTTCTTTCAAACTCCTGAGCTCTTGAATTTTTACAATTTAAAGATAAGTTAAAAATAGCTTCTGCTGCACATCTACACTTTGTAAGCACAACCCGCTCCTCCTGGAAAACGAGCGGCTCTTCCCAGCACTCAAGCCAAGACCTGTAGTTGGACAAGCTCCCCCTCAGCACATAGTAATTATCACTCTATTTTAAACTCAAGGTTTTTCTTGTGTAAAACGCTCGTCAAGCAGCTCCTCTATCTGGAAGCTTCAGTCTGGGACGTGGGCCCGCCACAGCACAGACGGCGCCAGTGAATTTAGAATCCAAACCAGTTCCAAGAACCTCTCTGTTTTCACGCTGCTAGACCTGAATGCTGCAATTAAAACAAGTACAGATGATATTCTGCCTGATGAGCTTCACAAGTCGAACGGCCTGTCTGGATTTTTTATCAGCTGGTGATTATTTCAACCTCTAAAGGAAGAAAAACTATTTGAAATTAAACTGATTTATATTAGTCTGAGATGTAATGAACTACAGTTTAGTAAAGTCAACTATTCAGTAGTGTTACTAAAAACTTGAGAGCGAGTTGTGATGCAGCTTTCATCCCCGATGGCCTCAGGCTCTGGAACAGTCTCAGTGAGAATATGAGGGCAGTGAAAACTCTTGGCATTTTTAAACAAAGGCTCACAACCAACCTACTTAACCTTGCTTTCAGCTATGACACAGATATCGAGTGTTTGTCTGTATCTCACAGCGCTTTTTCTGTTTTTGTTCATTGCTCATATTTGTGTTTATTTAAATCAAAAGTTTTTGTTGTCTTGTCTGGTTATTCTAACGCACACTACACAGACTGCATTTTAACCCTAGAACACTAACAACTAGCAAGTGTGGTCATGGGATTTTCATGACCACACTTCCTTTCTATAGGGTCCCCCCGTGATACCTCTTTTTGGTTTTATGAGATGTTGTATCGGGGAAAATTAAAGAAGAGTACTTCAAATTGCCATGTATTGTTGTAAATATTAATATATTTTGTAAGTATTTCTAATCAGGTATATTATATCGGGGAAAATGTAGCCGACGTTAGTCATGGTGTGACTAATTGTATGTTAGGGTTCTAGGGTTAAGATGTAGGACGTGACTGCTCTCCAAAAATGAAGTCCCCTGGTGGTGGGCTGCAGTGGAGATCAGGAACCCTGCCTCCTCCATGTTAGCAGATGGGACACACCGATCCATGTGTTAATTTCCCCAGGTAGTTTGGTTTCAATGAGGTATTTGATGCTATAAGGGTGAAACATCATGATTGAGGCTAATTGTGATTGGTCGAGCAAGTGTATCGGCGGGACCTATCCGCAGGACGTCTTCCAGGCTTGGTGGCATCGTTCACATTCAGGGTATTTCTGCTTCATTACTGAGTCCTGGCAGGAAGTAGACCCACCCCTCCATTTCCTCCAAACACTGTCTCCATGGGCCTTTCAACCTCTTTTTATTCATCTCACATCCCATGTGAGCGAATGCAGCAAAGCACATTATAAACCATCTATATTTTATCTGTGCATCCTCAATAATAGCTCATATTGCCTTGGTCATAACAGGGAAACTGTTTATGCATTCCAGCTTTGACAGTAGGTATTCTTTAAAAGCTGTGGGCTGAACAATTTCAGTGAAACATAACTCATAAATCCTGCAACTCTCTTTACAAACAAGGACCTAATTTAAGCTAACAGCCCCATTATAGCATTGCTCGAGAACTATTTGTAATTCATTGCAGCATTTACCATTCACTAACAAGACTGTGAGCTACTAATAATATAAGATTGCAGCTTGAGTGGTCAGGCTTATCATTTGTTCTGAGTGGGCCGCTCGTAATTATGCAACTTATGGGGAAGTTGTGTTGATTCATGTGGCCTAAAGTTGTAGTAGCTGCAAGAAGTATTGATTGAAAGGGCAAATGTATGATCCTACAGTCTTAAAGGAACATATTCCAGCCCAGAGGTGTCGTGCCACCCCTAAAAAGGCAAACTCCTGAAGTATTGTGTGCGGAAATTCTGGCTTGAGATGTTGTGTCGCTTTGCATATTGATTGAACTGTGCAAGAGCCAGAGGAAAGCGTACTATGGTTTAATCGTATTCCACGATGGACGTTTCATTAAGTACTTACGAGGAGATTTAGCAATGAATTTTTATTTTAAAGCCTGTTCACCAGGGTCTGGAGGAGCGACTGCGAGGAAGTGGAAGCGAACCCACCAAATGTGCTTGTGGTATTTTGTTCCGCGTGTGTGTGTGAGGCCTAGCACCAACGTGATTATTTGTGATCCTAATGTGATTAACCCGCGAGGATGTAAACCTCCATGGACCTCGGGGATGAAGAGCTGATTCAGCTGTAATCGGATGTTTTTAGTCAAAGATGTTATGCATGAACCCCTCCTCCTATGCTGTTCCTTGAATGGGATCACACATATGTGGGTTACACTTATTATTTCTATACTAATATATTACTAACTTGGCAGGTTATTATCAACATGTAAGTGTCTTCCACCAAAAGTTTGAAACTTGGTCTAAAGCAATCAAACTGGTGAAAACTCATATTAAAATTTTTTTTTCCTTCTCCAAATGCAAGTGTGCATGAGTCTGATTGGGTTCTGAGCTCTTTATGGGTATTTGTGCACCCCCCTCTATGTTGTGACACCACTACGCCATGAGAACACCAACTGCATGTGGATTACACACTACCAAAGTACAAACAACGAGGCGTCAGCGTTGTCTGCAGCCCTCCACGTGTGTGTGTGTCAGCAGGGCCTTAAGGATACGGATAATGGGAGCCGACAGCCAGGAACCGATGGGACTCCACAAATATCCCCGACCACTTTAGAACAACACTGTTACTCGTGTTTCTGCTTCTTGTTACCGGTCTTCACTATATCTTGTTTTCCAAATCTGCCAAATCAACACATTTTGTAGTTTTCTGCTCTCAAAGAAAAAAAACTATATTGGAATACTTCTGAAGTAGCGCAGCCGCAAAAAACGTTTTCCTGGGCGGGTTAAGTCACACTGTATTCAGATGGACAAGCATTACAAGAGAAGTGTTTCAGGAACATATACAGTATACAATAATGTTATATACGTATTACTACTACAATATAAACACCACATCCTTTCATCTCTCTCTGTTTGTCATTCCTCACTTAGAACCACAGCTTGACCAAGCCAATTAAACATGGAGATGTACATGTACCATGGACACACACACACACACACCCTATTTCATCTTGACTCCAGAGAACTGCATTTCATCACCACATTATCATACACATCCCTTTAAATGCGTCTTTTCATTATGTACATACATCTGTGTATTTTATCTACCTTGTATGTCACTGTCTGTTGTCACCATTTCACAAATAAAAGGATGAAACAAAAAGAAAAGTAAAGAAAAGAGAAGCTATTTAGAGTTTATTAAGATTGTCCTTTCCAAAATTCAAAATTGTATATTCAATATATGTATGGTAAACGTCAGGGACAAAATCCTTGTAGTTAAATGGTTGCTATAATAAAATATTACCTGAGAAAATAAAATAAAAAGGTCACTCTGTCAAGGTTAGTACCATTAGTAATTTATGACTGAAATTAAGCTTTAAAATAAGCTCAAACTAGTAGATATAGCTCAGGCATATTTTTGGACACAGTCTGTGCTGCATGACCGAACCATTTACCCCCTGCACCATCATTTGTCTTACCTTGCCAACTTGCTACACTCATCATCTGAATCGGGGCCGGGCAGCTTCAGCGTCCTCTCCTCCGTTTCCCTTACACACCATTCAGTGTTTTTTTTTATTTTCGCTGGCGCTGCAAATATGAATGAGCAAAGGTGGAGAGAAGCGTGTGCTGATTTCCCAAAGTGCTTGCGGCCTCCAAGGGTAGACCGCAACAATAAAAATGGAATTCATATGCACCATTGTACAGCGCTCTTGTAAACTTTGTCCCAAAGCTAGAATCTGGACAGGCAAGCGTGGTGTGTGCGTTACTGGACTAGAAAACATGCTCACATAGCCGGAAAACCCGGCTGGAAACCATCACAGCAGCCACAGATTCAGACATTTCTCTGCGGCTGCATTACAAACAGAAATAGGACTGTTACTAGCTTTCAGATGAGAGTGGGAGTTAAATATAAACTATTATTGTCTCATACCAGACACCGTAATAGCATCAAATCAGCTGCTAGCACTTTCTCTCTCCATTCATGAGACCAGGAATAGAAACATAGTCCAGACATATCCACAAATTCAGCTATTCACAAACAAAAACCTCTATTTTTCTGTGTGAAAATAGGTTATGGCTTCTCAGCTTCTCAGTACGGGAAGAGCAAGCGCCTCTCCTCCTTCTCCCCGTCACGCCCTCCCTCCATTTCATTATGACATGTTACGGGTCACTGCAGTATTACTACACTGAGCTGCCAACAAGCATATCATTTTCCATTAAGATCCCGCTCAATGGCTGCAGTGGCATTATTGGTAGCAGGAGCAGACAGAGAGTAATGGGCCTAAAGTGATGGCTCTGTCAAATAGACAGTGGTGGGGAGTACCCTATAGAGTCGTAATAGACCAGAGTCTCTGTGAATAGCAGGGGAAAGGCGGATAGGGGGGGGGGATTACTGAGTCACAAAGCCAGGTCACTTCAGAGTTTATGGAATTGATTTTGGTTTGGTAAAGACGGAAACAGGCACCTTTCCTTCCACCGTAAAACTTCTCATCAAATAAACCAAATGATTTTTGCATAGTTAAACAGATCATTCCCATTAATCTTTCTCCATCTGTGCCGGTGGCAAATTAAAAACCCGGCGATAATTCACCGGTGAATTCTGATCCCGAAGCTCAGCACCACCTCTGTCTCGGGGGGAGATTTACACCACGTGGCACTTGCTGTAATAGGGTTGTCCGCAATGTCCGGCGGTGATTGATCCCACCCATCATGCCTCATGTGTAAAAGTACTTTGATTTACACTTTGTTAATCTTTCACAACCGCACAGGGGCTTGTGTGTGTGTGTGTGTGTGTTCCCCGGGCCCCCGAGGGCGAACGCAACAATACGAGCCCCCCGTGTGACTTCTGGGAAAAAGTGGCTTCGTAAGTGGTCATAACTGTTGGCTGTGTGAAATCATATAAAAGGAAATACATCCAGCTTTCTCGTGCCCCGCAACAATTATGAGAAGTGAAGGTCGATTACAGGAGCTGGTGGCGTTAAACAGCTTGTGATGGGGAGTGGAGTACTTGTACTGTGTTAAACACCTGTTACACTAAACATAATGACAGGGTTTAAAAAACGCAAAGCAGAAATGTGTCCTATAAACCTTAGGGACCAAAAAATGCCTGTACGTTACTATTTATACTATTTTACACACACTGCTCGACTTAAATCATATTTGTTTACCCCCTATTGTGTTTTACCGCTTATGCAAAGTGCCTTGGATTTCCACTAAGAGGAGAATGAAGAAAAACAATTGTAAATGTATCATACCTGTCATTATAAGTATTACTTTCAACATGAAAGCATGCATTTTGAGTATTTTTGCTCCTGAACACACATAATAAAGGCAAGTTGACATTCTAGGTCTTAGTAAAGGGCATATTTATATATATATAAATATAAAATATATAAATATATATAAATATGTGGATTTCTTTTCATCCTCTTTCTTAAACGTTCTAATTTAGTTCCTATAAAGCTGTGTCTGCTCTGATTGGTCATGTGTTGTGAATGTTACACAACTTACCAAGAGGCCTGCCGTCTAGCTAAGGGACGCTGCTGTAGTCAGGGTAACACTGGTGTTGCTCCTATGAGCGGGTGTGCCACTCGTTGTCATCGAACCTTTCCCTCTTTTTAACCTCTTTTCATGTTTGGAACAACAGCTCCCCTCAGGCTTTGGGGAACGTAAACCCAAAAGCATATTGTTGGCTTTTCCTTAATTGCCTTTTGTTTGCAGTATTTATATTGCCATGCATTTTGGTGACTTTGACTTCTTAATGTCCAAGAAAATATAAATTATTTAAAGGTTACATTAGATAAGAGCCAGGCCCTTGATTTATTATTTTTAATCAAGCTACAAGCACTTCCTGATACTAAAAAATGTGTCAACATGATCCTGAGCCAAGTTATAAGAATGAAATAATAATAATAATGGACATGAGGATTAAAACTCATGTCTTGTTTAAACCCCTAATGTGTGTGTTCAGGTTTTTAAAATGTTAATTGCGTCTCTGCCGGTGCGTCACAAAGAGTGAGCGTTCACATGTGGAGTTATGCAACACAAAGCCTTAAGTCTTGATTAATGAGCCAGGTTGGATTCCCACCTGCTGACCGCAGAACAGCTGATTTAGAATCTAAAAGTGTTGACCATAAATCATTCACGCCTCTTGGCACGTGCGATGCTTTAGCCGCTATTGTGACGACCCTCCGCATTACTTACTGGAAGACTGGAGCCAATTAAGGGGGGGGGGCTTATGGTTTAACAATCATCACTGGCAACGCTGTGCTGCTTTTCGTCGTTGCGGCTTCTTTTTGTTGTTTGAGTTGTTTGAATAAACGTTTGCACAAAAGCCTCAAACTGGTTGAAAGGTGGCCTGTACAGATACATCCCCCTGTGAACTGTGACCCAATCACATGCGTGTCATATGCCGCTGAAAGCTTTAGTTTTGCCTTTTGATCCCCTTTTCCTTTTCTCCGTTTTATCCCTTACTCTCTTTTTATGCATCGCACACACACAGGGTATAAACCGGAGTATAATTAACAGTGAGCGTCTGAAGACAAGTAGTCATCCCCTCATTACAGGGCAGCTCCGTGGCTCAGAAGGAAAACACACGAGCACACACACACTAACACACACACAGTTCACCAGGGCACAACCCCCGCTCGACAAAGAGACAGACAAATGGATGGACAGCATCTGTATCTCAGTGTCAGTCGGCAGCCGGGTGCTAATTGCAAATGCCAGAAGATACAAAACCGTGGCAAAGGTCTCGAGCAAACTTCTCCTCTGCTCTGCTGCTTCTCTTTTCTTCCTCCTCCACTTTCCTTTCTTTCTTTCTCACTTTATGCTCCGGGGGTAAACAACTGAGAGGGGCCCGGTGGCTAGAAAAATCACATTATATACGAAGCGCTTCATGCTATCAGTGTTGTGTGTGTGTGTGTGTGTGTGTGTGTGTGTGTGTGTGTGTGTGTGTAATGAATCCCAACCACAGGCTTTTCCATCCACCCAATCACATCTGAATCTGTTTCTGACAGCAGCTGTCGTGTTAGGGGGCATATACAGGAAGGCTTGATTCCTAAAGGAGGATTTATCAATTCATCAGCTCGTGTAGGGAGCCCTTGGCAACCGAGGTGAGCCTGTTGTATAATCACTGTTAGTAGCTGGGACTTTTTTTACAGAGCGGGAAAAAATGCCAACCACCTCTGTCACATCCAAGCAGTTATCAAATGAGGAATATCCCCAATGCTTGAGTCTGATCAAGTCGATATGACTCTTTCAGATATATTATATATCTGGTATCTGTTTCAGTATTTGCCAACATGGAAACTTATTATACAGAATGAATAATGCTAAAAAGATTTACATTGATATTCATATTCTAACTTTTTTTATTTATAGCTATTCATAAAAATGATTATGTTGAACTTTATAGGCCCCATCATCCATATTCGTCAGGCCCTTCCCTGTAAAGACAGAAAACCCAACATCTTGATTAATTGTAAAGCAAATATATATTTATGGTAACTACAAAGTAACAGAATTATGTGTCTTGTGTCATTATGTGAATTGAATGGTGTAGAAATAGTTATTTATATCATGTGGGTAGGTGTATTGCATGTTACTGCCATGATATACATGAATCTCCTCCTCTTTTCTTCTACCCCCGGAGCGATGTGTGTTCATCTATGACACCCACCGTGTTCGTCCTCTGTTTAATTTCATGTAAGTCATTTATCAACCGGATGTTTCCGATGAGTGCTATAAGATTAAGTACCTGTGATAATAAATGGTACTTTATCATTCATGGAAAAAAGAAAAAAAAACGTGTGACGAGGGGAAAAAAAGAAGAATAATCCAGTAACTGTGCAGATTAGATTAATTGTAGATCAAAAGAAAAAATGACATCAAGTGGAAATGTTTTAATTTGTTAATTTGTTTGGTTTATACATTTTTTTTAATATATAATTTGTTGCATTACATAGGTTGTCTAACTATTGAACCCAAACAACCCTAAACCTCACCTAAACCACCTATGTCACATTGTTACCATGGTGACAAATGAAAAATAAAAGCCGCAAAAAAACCCTCAGTTACTTTCCGCGGCTAATGTGAAAGCTGACATTGACTGGATCCAGGTTGATAAAATATTAATAACCAGTGAGGTAATTGCACAAAAACATGTCAAGTGTGCAAAAACCTTAACATCTAAGGTACTTGCACTTTAGGAAAAGTTCTAAAGGGATGACTTGTGTGTGTAAAAAGCATTTCAACATGATGATATTTGTTATTTTACTTCAGTATGAGTTCTGAGATCAGAGATCCCCAGCTGTTTGAGATAAGAAAGAACTGGCGCGGCATGCAATTCATCTTTAAACGTGTTTATTTCATAGAGTTAACATGGTCCACAGGGCCGCCTTTGGTCAGCTCACATCACGCCACGTTCCGGGCGATCCCGACCATTTTATGATAATGCATCCTGTGATTACTGACATGAAAGGGGTTTTAGCAACCCCTCGCCGAGCTGTTCAAAGGTGAGTCAGTCCCAGCTTGACATCGGGAGGCTGTTACAGCTGCAGGGCAGGAGCACAGCAGTGCTCTTTGATGTGTGGATTAAAAAACACAACCTTCCTGATGGGCCGACGGTCTTGTGTCTTCAATTAATGTGAAACCCCGTCTTGGGAAAGGATGGGAGATGTGATGGAACACGATAGGATACAAGTCCGCACAACACTTAAACGCTTTTCTGGCTTTAAACCCTGGAGATAAAGAGCTTCCATCAAAACAACAAATGGGTCCTTTTCCCAGTGATTGTTTCGTGCACAGGACGGGCACGTCATAGAGGAAAAACAGCAAATTCACATTTAAGCGCATTTAAACCGACACGCTGTGGTAGATATTCAAGGTCAAGTGTCTATTCATAATTCATATATAAGCTCAGTTACATTTCTGAAGCAGTTAACATTGTGGTGAGGGGAGAGCAGTGTCCTCATGAATGATTGACAAGCCCAGGCTCTGGCTTCCAGCTTCAGAGTTTGGCTTCACTTATTTGGCCGCAGACAAGCGGAGCGTCACGTCACAGCGTTCCTTTTGCTTTTGATCCCGCAAAAGGAGTTGTTCAGCTTTTTTCAGACATCACAACTCGTCCCGCGGCAGACGGACGTGCGGCTAGCATTTCCGATTTGGTGTTTTTGTGAGTCGACAGGCTGCTGACGTCAGGCTGACGTGTGGAAATGTTTTCTTTATTAGGCAAACAGCTTTTTCCATTTGAGTCGTTGACACCAATTTGTCCTTCCACCTCCTCTTCATACGTACATATGTTAATTTGTATTCCCTCTTTACCTTCTGCCCTCCATCTCTGCAATGCAAAACCCATTAGTGAACATATTGTACTGCTTGCCTGTGATTTTATCATAATCTTTTATTAATAGAATTTTCTCCACTGTTTATCATTGTTGATCAGTGGAATTAAACCTCTGTGTTTCAGTATAGCCTCTTTCAGTAAATCCTCTTCATATATCTGTTTACACACTTTAATATATTCAAGGTCAATCAGTTACATATTCTTTGAGATGTGTAATAACTATTTGTGTATTTTGTTCATATTTGCACAAGGCATGAACACATGATCACAAAGAAAAAGATAGTCATGGGCCCTAAAGGATAAATTGACTATATTTTACTAATTTAACATTTACTTAGTAGAAAATAATTTGGCAGAGTTTCTTTAATACAAAGGTATTGAGTAATAATAACTCATTCATGTCAGCGGAATATGTGATTATAAAGGCTATCAATGAAGAGGAGGTACATTCCATGAGCACAATGCAACACATACATTATCCAGTGGACTATAAATAACTCTGCACAGTGGAAACTCAGTGTGAGTGCCGAGCAGCTTTATTCCATTTGAACAACGAACAGTGTCTAGAGCAGAAAAAAATCAAAATAAAGAAATAAAACACGTAGACTTTTCTTTTTTTGTGGTTAACCTAAATGGATGTTTTGGCATGTGAGGCGACGGGCACGCTGTGTCGGTGTGGTGGGTGGGCCGGGCATTGTTCATTCATGATAAATGTGTATTACACGCATGGGCGGCTCCAAAGCGATTAAACATGAGTTGAAAATGGTTGTCGGTTCCAACAGTTGGGGGGGGTGCCAGCGGAGAGCAGGCTGGAGTCCCAACGTGTTAGCCCGAGCATATCTTGAGTTGTTTTGATGTTAAAAGCCATTTCTGGTTAGGCTTGTAGTCGGCTGCCCATTTATTTGCTGTCCGTGAAGAGAGCGTATTGTTGCATTAATAGTTGCCTCAGAAGTTTCCTGTGGGCCTGAGCGCTACCTGCTCCAGCTGAGGAGGAGCTGTTGGCGTTTTGTTTGGGGCTACGTGAGCCTCCCCCTACAAGTCATTATCAATCTGTTCATTTCCCTCCGACGTGGTTACAGGGCACACCACTGGGCGGTGGAGAGACCTCAACCCACGTCACTCTCTCTCTCTCTCTCTCGCTCCCCCCTCATCTTCTCACATGCTGTATCTCCACGCAGGCGCTCGCACACACAACACTGACGTCTGTGATTACAGTGATTACCAAGCGGCGGAATGAAGTCATATTTTGGTTTCCAAATAACAGATTGTCAAAGCAACAAATGAATCCGCTCCCCACCAGCGATGCGAAATAGACATATTATTTTCAAATTTCAATTTAGTTTTGCTGTGAAGGCTGCTGTCTTGCGGGGCTGCCACTCAGGGTGGCTTTGTTTTTTTTGTCGGTCTCTCTCCCGATATAGTTAGCAATCAGGCGGCGAGGCGTTGCTGGGGTTTGTCAGGAGGGGGGGGGGCTTTATTTTTCATCTGTCGGAGGAACCCGCTTACTATTTGGTGTACAGAGTGTGCGTGAGTGTCGGGACCTCCTGTTGAGCTACAGCTGTTTTGCTGCTTGCAGAAAATAGCATCTATAGAATGCAGGAAATAAGAAATGTGTATTTGTCAAGGTTCAAACAATACTGATATATACAGTGTGTAGGTTTTAAATTCCAGCTTTCCTATGCACCGTTTAAATATTCATGGGGTTCACGGCAATTCAAGGGAAAAAGCGGAATATGAAATTATTCTCGGATTGAGGCAGACCCATAAAGGAGATTATCAATGCTGTCACGCAGTTACACAAGCCCTTTTCTATTAGTATTTGTGATCATAAAGAAAGACGCACAAGTAAAGATGAGATATTTCCTCCATTTCCATGAAAACAAGACAAAACATTGAGACTCCTACAAAGCAAACTGCCACAAACACTGTTGTTTCGTAACTGCCAAACTAATGATTAAAAAACGGATTTAGACTCTTTACAGTTTGAGGCATTGCTCTGTCAGCTAAAGCATTGACATGGGGAAGTAATGAAAAGAACCGTGAAACCGGTGACAGCTACCAAGGCAAAACAATTTCTCTCTGCCTGAGATGCAAAAGAGAAGGATAAAAAAAAATTATTTCATACTGAGACGGATACTTTATTCATTGCAGGGATATGGAACTGCCAAACTACAGGCTAACTTGTATGGTTTTCAAAATCCTCCCAACAAAGCGAATGGAAAAAATCCCCACCTTTAGCTGTGGCCCATTCGGATAATGTCTCATCCAAAGTTATTCTAACCCAAAGCGTGCCAGAATTCAATTCTCTTAAATCCCTCAGAACTTGTATAAAATGTTTCCTTTAACAAAGTTTTTGATCACAACAAAAATGGATCATTTATTTGGTATTTATTTTTAGTTTTTTGTTGTCACTTGCAGTCTCTGGTGCGTTTTTACATTTTGGCCCATGAGCTTTCTGAGGATGTGTGAACACGGGTAAGAGTCAGAGCAGCAGCTTGATTCAAGAATAAATGCATTAAATACATATAGAGACATTGATAAGGATGCTTTGGAAAATAATACCATGAGGGTTTTATAATAACTAATCAAGTACAATAAAGAATTGCTATTCTATGTTTCATTAAACTGAATAGTGTATATCTTGGTCAATTTCCTTGTAGAAGTACAAGAAAAACTATCAAATTTGACTAAATTGGATTAAAATAATACAATTATTGCATGGCAGCCATTGTGAATAATTGCTCCCTAGAAATATTGGATGATATATTTCGTAAAAAGAGCAGTTGACGTGTGTTTTGTTCTGTGAATAATAGCCATATAAAAAAGCTTGTATAAATTGATGCATGAGACATGGTGCACACAGAATGGGTTAGAGAAGCAGTGTATGAATATGGGACAGACTGTTTTTGTGGCTTTTGCCTTTATTAGATGATTTGAATTGGGCTGTGACTCAACCAAGACATCACTAACCTTGATATTGTAATACACACTGTGGATCACTCTTGCAGATAATTGAGATAATCCACTACTAAAACTCTTGCAAGCTATTTTACATGGTCAACTAGGGTTTTTTCTCGTTTCTTTTTTAAGGAATAGAAGCCATGATAACCACAATATTAAGATAATCTTCTACTGGGACAGTAAAAATAATTACATTTCATTTAAACTTCACACTTGGAACACAAAGGATTCTATTGATCTAGAAATATGTAGTTTTTTTGCTCCTTTTCTGCTCTGTATCTATGTGTATACCTGAAACCAGTCCACAGTAAGTTTTGGAAATCCAGTGTGACAATAATAACAGCCGAGACAGAGTTGACTCCTTGAACAAAAACTGAGTTGACTAATGCGGGGGGATGGAACATGGGTTTGATGTTGTTGCTGTTTGGATTCTTCCAAATACGATGCATTTCTCTGTGTTTGGTAATGGTCAACAAGGAACACAGGAACACACAGGAAATAACGCTGCTGGAAATAAATTGCCCCTCACAAGCTATTGAAATTGAAAACCACTCTCAGTGGTTGTTGTGTCATAGCATGAACACGAGTCAAGGTCGGCTTCCCTTTGCGATGGGTTTGCAATTTGTTTACAGTGAGGAAAACATAATATCATATGTTTTCTCTTCACAGACATACTTGTTTGCTCTGAATCTAGGGCCTTATTGTGCTGTGGACAAGCGATGAGTCATCTTTACCGTCTTTTATCCGTACTGTGGGCACTACAGTATCTGAGTTGCATCACTAAGGCGCAGTGTATGGAGTTCGCTGAGTTTATCTGACCTGAATGATACTGCATTGGCCCAACGCCACTGGTGATGTTGGCCTCAAAACGTCAATGAACACGTGTTGCACTGGTGAAACATGAGCCATATACTGAACATCAGGGATATGCTCCGTTATGTTGTACGATGTAGGTTCTGGCTACAGGCCTGTGCTGAATCCCCTGTTTTCTTAGTGGCTGGCACATGGCTGGGAAAGTGATACACATAATCCACAATTAACATTATTCTTTACAGTAGCTCCTTAATGACCTCGGTTAGGCCTACTTCTTCCTTTAGAAAGGCCACAAGTGACTCACAAATAGCAATGAAGTGGCTTGGAATGTATTAAAACTGGATCCCAGACCAGAGCTGTGATAAAAGAAAACCTCAATGCTGAAACGCCAGCGCAAAGATGCAGTTTAAACATTTCTCTTTTTAACATGGGGTACAGGCCCGGGCCCAGGCTTGCAACACATTGACACTGCTATACCTGATAACACACTGTTGTCAGGGTGAGGTGAGAGGAGCCTGAAAACCTCATCCTACCTTGGGTTTTCACACTGCTGAGGTCGGTTGGGGGGTAGAGACAACAGCCCCCTGGGTACATGTCAAAAGGAACAGAAGGAGGGCAGGTAGACAGGGATCGCTGAGGCTGGCAACAGTAGCTTATTATTTTATAATGCGTTTAAATTTTTCATTATTCTTCAGAGCGAAAAGCTTTTAGAGGGAGTCTGGGGTTGTGCCCTTAGAAACTGGTGTATCACACAGGTAGGTTGGTTTAGTATTTATTTTGTGTTGTTGACATATTGCATAACAAGGCCCAGGATGTTACACATTTAACTGTGGGTCTCAAAAAAGTTAAATCGGAGACATATGTCAAGTAGGACAGATACGAGGGGGGTAAGGGTTTTAGGGTCTAAGTTCGGCGCCAAAAAATAAATATGACCTAGTTCAATATTTTAACATATAAGATTGCTCTTAGGCTCTAAAGTAAATTCAAGACTTTTATATAAATATGTTTTTAATTGGCTCTTATCATTGATTGCTCTGCCTCGCAAAAAGAACACAGACAAAAATCCGGATAATGAAATTGATTTATATTGTACAATATAACGCATGATTATTAACTGAAAATGTAATTAGGTTGATTCCCTCTGTAGTTTAGGTTAAAAATAATGTATGAATAAATAACGGTAAAAGTCGCGTAATGAAAAAAGCAGATTAATGTCGGCTCCTACAAGGTAACACGCTTCCTGCTGGAGGAAATCTGAATGTTGGACTTGGTAGTCATTGAGTTACCGATCCCTCTGTCTTTTATGTAGGGCAGTTTATATTGTGTGGACCTCCTCCTCTTTTTCTGTATTCCGCTCCCGTCAGTTCATCTGGCACATAATGTGTTTGTCAGGCATGGAGGCCCCCAAGCTCGGCCAGGCTGAACTCCAGCCATACGTCTTTCTTTCATTACTTTGTCATAGGGATTCAGTGGCCTCCAACGCCGGCCATTAATCCTACGCCAAAGTCCCAAACCTCTCCCCCGGTTTCTTTGCAAGGTTTTCTATGTGATGAAAGAAAACGTTTAGGAATGGAGTTTGTGCGTATGGAAGGGTATCTGATGAGGTCCCTTGTTCTAAGTACCTGGAAGTGTTGTGATCGTTTCTCACAGTTGCGAGAACGACCAGAAATTGGACCTTGAATTGAACCATATGGTCCTAGTACCCAGTTACTACAGTTGCCGTAACGAGTATGTGTCCATGTGTAAAAAATTCGGTAAGTGGTCAGTGGAATAATGGGAGCGTTGGCAGAATTTATCCCTGGCCTTGTTGTGACGTCCCATTGTCCGATCATGTAAAGTCGTAAGTATAAACAGTCCGGCGCTGTCAGGTAAGTGAGCATGCATAGAAATATTTTAACAGCCTGCCGCGACGTTTCGATCAGAATAAATCTTCTTCAGGCTGAAGTCTGTTAAAGGTGAGTATGAAGCGGTGTATCAATAAAGCACAATACTGTAAATGAAAGGACCCTCTACCTTGGTATTTCACTAATCAGATACAGTTCTTGTTTTTTCAGGATAGGTAAGTCGAAGAATATACAACTTCCTAATGAATGACAAGTTTGAAAGAGAAAGGACCCTTTACGTTGGTATTCAATCATTCAATTTCAGATCTTTTTACAGCAAAAAAAAGCATGGAGCTCCGGTCCTATGCTGGTGGAAATCAATTCCAGGTGAGCTGAAAATTATACAACTCCTATGGGGGTGGTGGTTTAAAGGTAGGTCGAAAATTATACGGGCTACCAAATAAACCATGTAATAACTGTGTATCAAGTGAACCACTGTGTCGTAAATAAAAATAGAGGACCCTCTAAGTAGGTGCTCCCCTGTTTAAATCCAGATTTTAAGAAGCATGGAGCCCTTGGTCCTATGCTGAGATGTAAAGGTAAGTTTTGAAAAATAATTTTCAAAGATAAATGCACTGATTGTAAAATAAGAGGGAAAGAAACATGGATCAGTAAGCAGAGGACCCTAAAGTTGGTATTACCAATGCTTAATCACAGGTTCTGTGTGGCTTGGAGCTGTTGGTCCTGTGCCTGGTGGAGTCAGATGAACCGTTTCTTTGCAAGTTGAGCCTTGTCTGGCCGTGGCAGGTTTACGGAAAATGCATATTTCATAGTTTCATATCCCTGAGCCCTGATAATTGCTCCTTTGCCATTTTCTCGACTATTTACTTCTAACACAAAAAATTGCGACTAGTTAAAGTTGTCAACGACTGTACAACCACACCCCGGTCAAATATTGGGGAAAAAAATACACACCCACATTCTTGATGAGTGGATATGAACACAAAAAAATGAAACTGCTGTCAGTAAGGCCCACTGTGTGATGGATCCTGTTTGTACAAAGAAATGCACCAGAAATGACAAAGTGTGGGCTTAATTGCCTCCGGCAGCACCATGCATACGTCATGCTAATTTGTGAGATCCATCATTGCATCAGACATTAGGTGGGAATACTCTGGGTCACTTTTGTTGATTTACTGTCTCTCCTCTGGCGGCATCAGCAGCTAAATGCCTCTGTGAAAAGGCTGCGACATTTTTTTACTGTGACTGTACCAGAGCTACAAAATAAAATGGATTTTTAACGGGCCAATTCTCTCGGTATTCAAAAGAAATGATTATGGATATATATAGACTGTAATTATAATCAAATGTTTTATCCACTGCATAAAGGGATGGATTAGACGCTCGCCATTTCATTAGCTTAATTGTGCAGATTCCATAGTCTGGTTCCGTGGCGGACTATTCATGAGGCGATAATAGATATGTACAGGATAGATGAGGAACTCAGATGTGCGGCCCCCACGCAACAGTTTGGGGCAGATGTGGAGAGTGAATATGGAATCATTTGTATTCCTATCCCCGTTTTTAATCAAGTGTGGTGTCAGTCAGTCGGACAAAAATAGTCACAAAACCCAGCAATGCACAAACAAAGAGACCACAGCTCAATTCACTGGTTATTATTTCTATTCGATTGGCAAACAGACAAATCTGTGTGTTCCATAGAGTTCAATCCACAATTCCTTATGCGTTTCTCCCACAACCCCAAACAACAACTCCAATATAAGACAACTCAAAAACTCCACTATGGGTAAACTTTTAATGGAACACGCAATTACATGTAGCCCTAAACATTGGTCTTTTTCTTTGTCGGTACATTGATAATAACATATATCTCATGCAACCACGAACCCTTTTTGTTTTTTAACTATGGAGCTGATTTTAATTTCCAGACTCAATCTCAATAAAGACTTTTGGATTAACCTCCTGCTTGTTGCGTCTTTAACACTGCCACATTAAAAAAACACTGTCAGGCAAATTAAGGGCATGACATAATACTTCATTTAGATTTTAATATTCATTACCTTAGTTACATGATTAGGTTTTAATGTTTTATTTAATAGATGAATAGCAATTTGCACGTTGCGGATTAAAAAAGTGATCTTGTGTATATATACCACCATTGACAACATTAATAATTAGATCGAGACAGCAGCCCGCACTTGCTCCGTGTTGTGTAACGTGACGGGTGAAACATCAACACTGTCTTGGCAGGATGAATTATTCATGTCCTCGCAGCGCACATCCATTAAATGCTTATTACGGTTACTTAAAACAAATGTACATGCAGTATGGTCTGGGCATGATGGGTGGAGTCAGAAAACGGGGAGACCTCCGAGTGACAGAAGTGCTAATGGTGATGTAAAGTGCTTGTATAGTAAAATCAAATCAAATCACTTTCGAGAAACGATGATCATCCTCAGGGCTAATTTGCCCGGTAGCAGAATTTAAGTGTTTTACCAGGTTATTTCCCATTTTTTTTGTAACTAACAGTACAACTTGAATATTTTATACTCTTGATTTCATGGCATACCACAAAGAGTCATTGATTCAGGGGCTGCCGACCCACCCACTCACTGGGAGTGATTGCCTCTAGAGATCATTTGTACATAAGTGGCAACAAATATATTCCATCTGCCGAAGAGGGAGGTGAGTTGCATTATTGAGCATTGGGATTATCTTTGTTTACCGCATTGCTACACTTAATCTCCCTTTATCCGGGATCCCCACACTGAGTGCGACAAATTTATTTATAAATTGGTTAATTTGTGTTAAGACGTGTGTGTACAAAGCTGCTCGATTTGCTTCAATGCCCTTCGCTTTCCTCTCGGCGGCAAAAAAACAACTCGGAACACTTCTCACTCATCGGCTGTTTTTTCCCATGCATACCAATAGGCCCCGAATCGATGGCATCTTTTAATTGAAAATAGATGGAGCCGTTTATAGGCGGCCTGATCTGCTGCACCTTTAGCCCCGCTCCCATCGCGGGCCACGATTGCAGACGCATGCTCCACTTAAATGTTTTTATGCCGAGCATTTTTTTTCTGAGAGTTCCTGAGGAGCGTTAATTCCATGGAGGAGTTTGTGCCTTAATGTCGTTAGCCAAAGAAGGAATGTTTAATCATCCCTTCGCTCGGTTATTGATTTACCATTAGTCAAAAAACTATTTAAAGAAAACCTTGAATGGAATCGCGAAGCTTCGGCCGACAGTGTCTCTTAATCACCGACGGACGACCTTGGACTTGTTTAGTCGGTATCACAATACCACGTCACGTCCTGCAGGTACCTCGCCTCTCTGCACTTCCCCAGGACTATACATCATTGCGGAATGCCCAGGAGGCTTTCTTGATTGTGCTCCTGAGAGCACATAAGGGATTCATGAGGGGGACATCAAAAAGGTGGGAAGAGAGGGGGGGCGCCACACAGCAGCACAGCATGGAGGCGGCCCCCAGGTGCTCCACAACTGTGCGGCTGCCTTTGTTTTCTCAAACCTGCGAGTACACCCCGAATGCCTTTTTAAACACAGGAATTGGAGAATAATCCACAGGTCAGAATTAATTGTCCGTGTTGGTTTTCAATGTTGGATGTCATCCAGATACGTAGAGCTTTGTTGTGTTAGTAATGTAAATACGTTTGTCTGATGGTACCAACCCTTTATCTACACCAGCCTATCTTTTGCAGTCTGTCTTGACCAGATATAAAGCTCAGTCTTTTTAATCCTCAAAACAAAAAACAGGGTTTTTGTCTCCATGTATCTGCATCTCAAACTATCACCTTGTAGATGAACATATGGCTGTACTGCACTTTTATTTCCCAGAATGAACTTGGTTAATTCAAATGAATTAAGGAAGATTTTATCTAGTAAATGCACTCCAGATTAATGATGGATCATGTGTAAAAGTATTTTCGTTTTCATTCAAAATAAGAGTCTTGCATGAGTCTACCTCAGTCTGCCCTTCTCTACTCTACTCATCTCATTATTATACACCAACCCACTGTCCATCCCTTTACTTGCTATACTAGCCCCATGCACAGACTTTACCAATACAAATTCTTATATATTTATATATTTATATATATATATATATATATATATATCTGCTGGTTTTATATATACATATATTGTATATTTTATTGTACTATCCACTCCAGCAGCACAAGGACACTTTCCTACTGGACACTGGCACAATCACATCATTGCATTCCATTCCTGTATCTGTAAATATGTTCTCCGTATGTGATTTATGTATGTATGTCTGTACAAGCTACTGGATGATCTGAATTTCCCAGGGGATTAATAAAGTATCCATCTATCTATCTATCTAAAATGTTTCAAATATTTAGAATAAGGGCACCAACTAACATCTATTTCCACAAGTCAGAGTTATATTTTAAAGCCAGTGGCATATTTAAATCATTTGTTTTGTCCATCCCATGATCCAAAATGTCACAGAGACAATGGAGGCTTGCTGCTCTCATCAGTAACTTTCGTGACTCTTTGCCGTCTGAGCCACAAGTTCAATCCATCTCTGCTCAGCCAGTTGACTCCGTTTGGAGAGTTTGACATTCGGAGGCAAAACAGGACCCTCACCCTAATCCTGGTGTATTTATGATCTTGATATTCACACACCAGGAAACAAAAAAAACAGAAATTAAAATATGGGTATCTGCAGCAAACCATCTGTCGACAGTACAAGCACTCTATCAAGTACAGTATATAAAGACAGGGTTCTCAAATCCGAGAAAGCTCGGCCAATCACTGGCAAAGACCTGATCTGTTGTGAATCTACTATCATTGCAATCTCAGACACAAATCACTTGATTTAATGCTCACCTATATGGAATGACAGATACCTTTAAATCCCCTCTCCAGGCAGATGTGTGGTGTTTCTCGCACCAGGATACACCTGCATGTCAAACTCAATTCTATCAGAGATGTCTCCACTGATTCGCCTTGATTTGTGCAGGCAGTGTGAGCCGCGAGGACGTACTCGCCTCGGCGTTATCTGCTCGAGCTGCATCTATATGATCGATGCACATCATAGCTCCACTGCCCACCGATGTGGGGAAAGTGGTTGGAGGGGAAATTGATTAGTTCAATCCTAACAAATCCATGTGAATTCTGCGTTCTGTTTTTTTGAGATAATCCAAAGACAACAAGGTTGGAACATCCTGGAACCTTTTTGACATCTCAACAATGTCTTTTTCTGATCAATCCCCGTGGGATGGCTAATCATTTGAAACTTTTTTCCACCCTCTCCCTTTTTGGTAATGAGGGAACATTTCACACATCACATATTCTCCTTTTGTGCTGGACTAAAAGGTGTAGTGAGCATGAATTCCAGAACTGCCAGGAATTGATCCCTGGCTCGTGCAGCTTTCGGCGTCAGCTGTCTTACAGATTGCGGCACAGCATGTCTCCCTGTCGCCACCGTGCAGAGCAATAATTATTGTGTTTGACATTTTGTTCTTCTCTGTGACTCCTTAAACTTCCCATTAATGTTTTAAAGCGGTGCAGCTGCAGCCCTGTTCTAGGCACTGTCGTTTGGAGGGAGCGTACATCCTCTTGCCATGATTATATGACAATGACAGGACGCTGAAACTGTTGCACATGGGTCTATATGTGTTCAAGCTTTTGGATATGTCAGTATGATTATTATTGATAAAAGAATAATTCGTTTTGAAACCTACATAACACACAAGAGAAAAGGCAAATTGAGCAATGGTAGTTCCTGTTTGCAATGTACCTCCACGCGTACCACTCATGGCGTTTCTCTTTGATTTCAGACATTTAGCTGTAATGGATTTCGGAGATAATGATATCTTGTGTCATCGCGCTGAATCAAAAAATGTGTATAATGTCTGCACGTTCAGATTTGACTGAATTATAGCTCAGAGGAGAAAACCTTAATTGTACCATAATTGCCTCCATGAGCGAGCCGCAGTTTGAAAATCCTCCGGTTTTGGAGAATGATGAATGTGAGAAGAACTCATGGATGAATGTTTTTCTTCAGGCTTGGTGCCTCGTGGAAGGAACGTTACGTGCTCTTGAAAGTAAATTAACTCGATTGAAGTCATGCAGGTACATACTTCAAAACAATAGGATAGTTTTACTTATAGCGCCAATTTTTCTTCACAGGATGTTCTCCGTTTGCGTAAACACACCACTTAATGCACCGTGAAATCCCACACCCGTTGCCTGGTGATGCCTTTGTTTGCATTTCGCTCCCTAAAACATGTCTCCTAATAATAATGTGCCGTGATCCACCCGTAGCAGCTGCAGCTTGTAAAGCCCAGCTGAAGCAGCTGGGGGGAATAGCTAAACAGCGGATTTGCCATCAGCGCCGCTCCATCCTCCGCGCCTCCCCCTCTTTCTGTTTGTTTCTCTCTGGTGGAAACAAACTGCTCTTTTCACTTCAGGAAACAGCCACACAGCTGGTCCACTGTCACACTTTGACGGATTTTCCGAGCCATCTGATTCATAATCATTGGGATCAATTATCATATTTTTCCCCAGATGACCAATCTCTATTTTGTGCCCGTGCCGTGATTGGAGGCAGAGCCATTTGTGGATATTAGGGATGTGGCTCATCTGTGTGGAAAGCATCTTTCCTGCAGTTATTTGTTTATTTACACATTTAAATATTTTACTCAACGTTAGGGCTGGATAAAACTTACATTTTTTGACCAGTTGTCAAGTGTCTCAGTTCTTAAAACCTTTAATTTAATTGAATGGACCCAGTCTTTAATAATTACAACCCTCCCAGCTGTTGAAGCGGCTATAACATTCACTGCGTTTGTTGATAAGGCAAAGTATATTACCATATTTATTATTATTATGAGTAGCAAAGCATAAAAATGCAGACAGATCAATTAATTTTGTAAATTTCAGCGATGAGTCAAAACTATTTCAAAACTTTCAGCTTTTTAGAACATTGATAACAATGATTATTTCTTTGTAAAACTCAGTTTGACTGTAAGTTTTGTAGTTTCTGTGAAACTACTGGTTGACAGATGTAAGAGACCAGTCCCTGTCCTTGGCTAAAGTTATTTTTTTCAAATAATCTCCACTGGATATCTTTTCCAAATCTGAGTTTGTGTTAGGGCATCTTAATTCTCCAATGACCTTACAACCAACTCTTTACAACAGCCAGATATTTGCTGCCTGATAAGCTCAGACAGGATTGGGGGGGCACATTTAAGTAGAGATTCAGTGGCGGGTCGAATATAAGAAGGTCAAGATATCGAAAGGGGAGGAATTTGATCCATTTAGCTCCTTTAAAGTTCATATTGGAACTGCTACAGTCTGTGGAGTTTCTTGCCAAGAATATTCAGCTCAATACGATTCAATACAGGGTTTTAATTCCAGAAACGCTTTATTTGCCTGTGAGATCTGTGAGAGGGGTCCAAGGTGACAGTGACATTCACAGAATAAAGTAACCAAGTCAAGTTATGCCCCTTTGAGCTAATGTGTGCTTTAACAACATAATGACAGTGGATATCAAACAAAAACTATGCCGAGCTGTGAACTCACTACCTCAGGTAACCTTGTCATTCAGCAGGCAGCTGACTCCATCTCACTCAGACTCGCCCTGGGGCAGGGTCTGCAGCCGACTGTCCCCGTCGCAGATGTCTTCATCGAGCGGACAGGACGACTGGAGGTGGTGCAACGATTTCAACCCACAGAGCAGCGTGGAAGCGAGGAAACTGAAATGTCCTTGCACTGCACATGAAAAACAAACTTATCATCATGCAGGTGCCTAAAAATCACTTTCAGCAGTTCAATTCCAAACAGATCAAATACATTAGAAACTACAGTAAGTATCAACTGTTTCTCATCTTGCAACTGCAGCCCTGGTGCCTAACAAGGGGGCACCATTAAAAGATGAGCTTGTCTTGTTGATTTATATTAGTCCTAATGACAGCCGCTCCGGATTGGTATTGATATTGCTAAAATGAGGCCGGACATTTCCATGTTGCGGGGAAGCTGTCAGCGAGCATTTCATGGGCGCTCATGCTCACTTGCGGTGATTGACATTGCTGGAGACGCTAATGCAGTGGGACATGGGATCATTTTCTTCCATAGCTGTTGGAGTGTGTAAGCCAGAAAAGGAGTGTGTCTGTGTGTGTGTGTGTGTGTTGCTGGCCAAGCAAAAAGAAAGTCCCCCTTGCCAGAGAGCCGTTAAGGGTGAGACTCCTCATGGAAAAATGTTAACATGGCTGAAAATTAAGTTGAGGTAAGTACGTTAATGGACTCGTTTGAGGATTGCCACTGTGTCAAAAGCAAATTGTTATAGAACGACTTCAAGAGAGAGAGAGAGGGCTGATTAATTATTTGCATGTATTAGACCTTGGTAGCGGCTAATGCTAGAAAGTTATAGCCCGTAGAGTTTCGGCCAGACTCCACACTGGTCATAAAAGGATCAGCACCCATCGGCGAAGTCCTGAAATCACTAACTACTCTCCGCAGCTTCTTTTATTTTGAGGGCATCCTGCCACACGTTGACTCGTCTGCAGGCTGCCTGGAGGTTAAGACTCGAGAGGTAATTTTCCATTTGATGAGAGAAAACTTTCTTTCGCCCGATTATGCCTCTTGAAGGGAATTTTCGGCGATGCGTCGATACGAGAATGTGAATCTCTCTCTCCTTTTGCTACGTCTCATCTAACGTGGGACTCCCCTGGGAACGACATAGTGTGTCCTCTTTGAGGGAAGGTGAGACCGAGTGTCAATTAAACTTCTCTTCTTCAAAGGGTGGGGGGTTGGGTGGGTGTGCGGATTTAAGGATCAGAAATAATTCATTAAGTTTTCCTGCCAGGGAGGGAGTCGGCGAGCAGAGGGACCGGAGACACGTTTCCTGCGGAGAATCTCTGCGAGGGGTCCTTTCAGTCCTTTTTTTCGTACATTTACTTACTTTTATTCGCACCTGCGGACCGTACGGCTGCACTGCACCACTTGGGAGGGAGACTTTAATTTAGCTAAAGGGCGGATTTTCTTTTCAAACAACCCTCAGCCCGAACCCCCTTGAGTTGGTTTCCTTTTACATCACGCTGTGGTGTTGACCACCCCGAACATGCTACCCCACCTCAATAGTGAATAGATAGTAGGACTTTGATGTGATTTGTCTTTGTTCACTGTGCATATTTCTTACCACAGATCTGCATTTATGTATTTGTTGAGCAAATCCTTTCTCCCCGGAGCTGTTGTCCTTTCAGCTATCGGATGCATCGTGGTGATATGCAGTCAATGATGCTTCAATGGAAGCTGTCATGCGTGAGTCCCATTCACAACAGGGCCGCAGTGGGAATCAAAGTGAATAAATCGCTCTATCGTGTCAACAGAGGTCAAAAGTGTAATAGTCATCCTGACAAATAGGGTTAGAGAGTTTCCATGACATTTAAAGTCCGAGAAAAAATGTGATCATCCCTCCCTACGTTCTGTCCGTATACAACAGGGGGCCATTGTGGAATACTTCCTTAGGTAATTGGAATCTGTGTCTTTCCGAGCAGTACATTTGTTCAGATCTACATTATTTGGCACCGTAACAATGGCATAAGTGGCCTCAAGCGCCTTTTATATTTCAGTGCCCTTGAGTCTAAATTGAATTATCAGCAAACGTCACGTTGTCTCCAGAGGAAAGCGGCCGACAACCCCATGAGATTGACAAAGGGAATGTGGAGGATAATTGATCTGAAATGTTGGTTCCTGCACATAATAGAGAAAATAAAATACCTTTGGGTAATGCCTAAAAGGGCATTCTTGCACAACTTTTTTCCAATTTGATCAAGCTTTCGGGAAAAGTAAAACTATTCCAATTTCCAAGACAATGTTGTAGGATAACTTGGAAGATGAATGCGTTGTCTGTTTTGAAAGAGTTTGGGATGAAAAGAGTAAAAAGCAGATTGCTGTACTTTCAGGTTATAGGAGCGACTACATGGATAAGCAACATGCAAGAACAGGATCATGGTGAGTCGGCAAAACACTGCTACTTGATTTCAACCCCGGTATGTGCTTAAATTGGGGGAATGAATATTTAGGCCTCGCAAACTTTTTTTTGCAAACATCCTAGGAGGGGGCTGGAAATAATTCAATACAGTGTCGTCTTCACAGTCAAACACTATCCTCGGTTGGTGTTAAAATTATGAACGCAAACAAAGTCCATGCTGTTTATGTGATGAACTCTCAGTTGTGTTGAATGGAGTTACCCAGTTCAAAGAAGTAGCAGGAGGCTTTAAAAGAAGAAACTCAAGCCAAACTATTCATTTTGTACATCAAAACTACAAAAACAGAAAGGGCAGCTAGACTGACACCTGCAAAAAAGTAATGATTACATAGATAATGAATAAGAGATGATAAATCCCATAGTGTATAATCACAAGCTACTGCAGTATGAATGGGAATGGGATTGCGGGATCTGGAGTGTGGTTAGGTGGTCAACAGGTGTCCATCATCAAAAGAAAGACCTTGCTTAACATCATAATGGTTATTATACCTGACCTGGCAATTACATGATTTCTACACACTGAGGAAAATTACATAGCTGCTGTCATTTTATTTCCCTGAGCACTAAATAGACTTAATTATACCTCTCCGGCTCTATAGTCTCAACGCATAAATACAGGATTTTGAGATATGCACCTTTCATGAGTGTCCTTGTGTGTAAAAACTTAACTTTGGCAAACAACATGTTGAAATCAGAGGGTCATGCTCTTGATTCATCCTTGGTTAAATAAGGACACTATATATAATATATATATATATATATATTTAAGTAGCGGTAAACACTACAAGAAAAGAATTTGAATGAAAAGGAGAACATGCCAACAGCATTAAATGATGAAGCAGGTGATTTTCTATTTCTACACTGCCAAATAAACATGAAAGAATATATTTATATAGTACATTTAGCAGAACAACGTGGTTTACAAAACACACACACACACATACAGAGATGAAGGCAATAATAATGAGGAATATGAAAAATTTTAACCGGTAAGACCAGTTATCTACAGCCAAATGCCAAGAGGTGGGTCTTGAACTTGATTGTCTCAAAGGAGGGGGCAGTTTGTACCACCTAGCGTGTGCCACACTGCTGGGCTTCTCTTGTTTCATGAATGTGGACACTTCAAATACGCTCTGAGAGAGTGGAAGATAGTCCGTGATACGCCCCCTGGTGGCTCGGATTAGGGCATACCATGAGGGCAGCAGGCCTGGGAAAGTGACGATGCAGTCACACAAAAGCCTGGACTCGATATGAGGCAACGAAAGTATATATTTACAGAAAGCAACACAGGGATCAACTAGGACTTTCAGTGGCACCAAAGAAAAGAACATAAATACCCCATAGCGTAGGTGGTGCTCACTCTAACCTGGGGTATAAACAAGAAGTAAACCTACGTGTGTACTATATGTAGACCCCGGAGTATCTTACCTGTCCTCGTTGTCCCTGTGCGCACAACAAAACAAGTTAACAAAGAACAAAGACAAAACAAAAGCAGGCTGCTAACAACTCAAATAATACAGTTTAATAAATGTGTTAAAACTAACGATATATCAATACACCAGCAAACCAACAAGCAAAACCAAGCAGAAACAATCAGAGCTCAACCCAAAAGCCCCCCGTGCTAACAAAACAAAGACTATTTCAAGGGGAATGTTTGATGGAAGATCTGGAACAGGTGTGATTTGAGGATTGGAACCAGGTGTGCAAATCTGAATAGACCCTATTTACTTCCTCTACTTTTTCTTTTACGATCTGAAAGGAAACGTGGCCCCTCTCTATCGCCCCCTACAGGAGCATGAAAACAGGAGGAAGATACAAAACAACAACACAATACATGGAGGCCTATACCATGTATACATACAAGAGATACAGAACACTGTAAGTAACAGTCCGCCACAGATGTACTGTTATCTCCTGGTTGAGAAGCACCAGGCGATTTGTTGAGGAAATCTTCACCTATCACAAATACATCAGTAACCCTATATGTTTTATCCAATAAGCACTGATATGCAAACATTTAGTATTAGACATTTTGCAGAGAGAAAAGACACTTTAGGGAATTCACACTAGTGTCTGCAACAACTAAAACCAACTTTTATTTCACAGAAATAAAACTTTATTTTCTTTTATTTTACATTTCTGAAAATGTGCGATAGATTTCTGTGAACATTTTTACATTTTCACAGAAATGAATAAATGTAAAAATCATTTTCATTGAAAGCATACATAAACTTGTATTCAAACATGTTAATTTTCTTGAGGTTGTTGAGATTTTAAATGTGTCATATTGAAAAAAAAATATATATATAGATTTGTTTTAAGAGATTATGACATCCCAATCATTGCTGCTGTACATATATATATATATATTTATATCGGACATTTTTACTCTCTAGTATGGTTATTGGTATTGGCCCCCAATAGGCCATCTCTGTCTAGCTCTACTTGGCATACTAGTAGTTGAAAGATTAGCATAAAATGTGAGCATTGTTTCTCTTATTAGCCAAAACAACTGCCCTCCTCACCTCTACCATCATGTTGCTTACACTAATGATGTCAAATGTGCAGTAAAAGCCAGTCAATACCCTCAATCCGTCATTACTGATGAATTTCCAATTTTCAGTCTCTAGAAAAAATCCTATCCCAATAAATATATATTCTAATCACCAGTATTGTTTTGCTCTGTTTCAAGCTTCTGAAAACTAAGACCATTAAAATATGTCTCATTAACTTCTTGGGGTCACTTGAAATGAAAATGTTCTTCTCATTTACATGTTGAGTGGGAAGGTATTGATTAAAGAAACCATTCAAATATCAAGACTTAACCCTGGACCTGTGATTGGGTCTGCTAAAAGTGTGTGAAAGGAAAGTGTACGAAAACACAGGAGTAAAGGTCGAGAGTAACTGCTGGTAAATACCACTTCGAGCTTACTAATGCATTCCAATCTGCAGCTAATGGATGCTCTGGTCAATTTAAGATTGTCCTTCATCAGGTGAAAAGTACAAACACACAACTTACACTCATCTGTATTTAAATCTAGATTTCTTCCATTATCTATATTTTTCTTAAGATCACTTTGTTTTCTTTATGGCCTTGACAGCTTCTTGTGCAATAACACACCGTAGCATACTGTAGCAGGATGCAAGTCATTTACTGGTATATTCATCATCCGATTATATAGGTTTTGCAGAACTTGGTTCACAACTGGTTGGACAAGTTTTGCGTCACTTTTTACTTGTCTGAGTTTTACTTTTCTGGTTTTTGGCCGCCCCAAGTTACACATTCCTTCAAAGAAAAGTCATCGATGCTTTCTCAAAATCGTTATCATAGTTGGCGCTCACGGCATATTCTCACAACTCGATGAAAAACCACGAGGAGCAGAATTTATAATTTGTTCACGAGAGCGGCAGAAATTGCAAAAAAAGTTTGGCTTGTCTATTTCAAGAGAGGAAAGTACTTAGAAGGTTCACCTGTGGAGCCTCTGCGCAGCACAACCCCCTCTGGGTTTTTTTTATGTTTGTGTTCCGAGATGCAAGCACTAAACTGAAAATCCAGAGGTACCTCCTAGCAGCAGAAGTGTCTAATGGGAGAAGTGGCTTCAGGCGCTTGATCTCAGCGGAGCTCCTCCACTGAGATCATTTTCACAGCTTGCATCATTACATCTTTCGAAAAACCAAATGACTAATCCAGTTCCAAGGGTTTCAAGGAAAATACACTTTTGCAGCAATTAGCTAGCCTGACGTTGTCATACTCACAATTCTAGTCAGAATGTGAGTCTGAGACCGCTCCATTGGGCTGTGATTATGGGGCGTGTTTCAACCGAACCAGGAAATATAATTCCTCTTCGCTCAATTGGATAGACCTACAACCAATCAGAGCAACGTAGTATGTGACGTATGTTAAGCGAATCATTGTGAGTTATTTACTAATGCCGGGTTCACACCTGACGCTGAAGCGCAGCGCCAAGCCTTAAATAACAGCTGGCTCCCATCCACTCCCATGTTAAACCTTTGTGCGGGTCACACCGGAGGCTGAAGCGCCGCTCTGCACCAAGGCTGCCTCGCTCTGTGCAGCGATCGTTTCGGCGTCGAGTCTATTTTTTCCGCTTGACGCGAGCGTATCGCGACAGGAAACACACTGAAATTAATTTAAATACTTTGAAGTCCCCTTCTGTTTTCCTGGAGTTTTACCAATGACATTATTAAATGTCTCCCTCTGCCCATCCACTACAGCCACACAAGCAGTGATAAAGATAAAAAGAGAGAGAGGGGGGGGTATTCTCCACATAGGCTTGAGTGGAGAATACGTAATTTACCCTCCACACCCGACATTTAACGGAGCAAACAGCGGAGAAGTTCTTCAACATGGATGACATTAAATTAATAATTGAAGTGGAGAAGTGCAGTGAGTTGTATGATCCTCGGAACATGTTGTATAAAGACAACACCAAGAGAGACAAATGTTGGGACGCTGTTGCTTAATGTTGGAGCAACAAGTAAGTATACCGGTATGCTTGAATACTACTGGATCAACCGGTGATATTATTAGCGCTGCCCGGCGGGTCAGCGTCGCTTCAGCGTCCGGTGTTTAACAGCCAAGCGCCGGCGCGATAGGGATTAGCGCGACGCGGCGCTTTGGCGTCGCCTCCGCGTTCTCTGTTCCTCTTTCAAAATGAATGCGCTGTCGATGTCTCCTAAAACAGACTCAAATGCAGCATCTACACATCTCAGCTCTCCAGCGGCAGGCATTCTATCCAAGCCTACTTTGATGACGTGGTTGATTACGTTACTCTTGATCACCTGTCCATCATCGTATAAAGCCCGCCCTGACGATTTGATTGGATCGACCAGCTTCTGTTCGAGCATAGTTTCTCCCCAACGGAGCGACTCCAGACCGAACTTCCCGAACAACAAATGTTGTGGGCGGGGCTAAGTTCGTCTGGCACCCAGGCTAGCAATTAGCAATAAACACCTGAATTACGTTGCAAACCAAGATAAATATGTTTGCCAAGTTCCCCTGAGCATAGAATGTCCATAATATTTATTGGGATATTTAATCTGCTTATCGTTGTGAGTAACTGAAAACCGAGGGTGCTGTAGTTACACAATTTAATTTTCTCATGTTTGGGTTTTACAGATTTTACTGGAGACTACAAATTTTAATAAAATCACAAAACCATCTATGGCAGTCCAGTCTTCGTTGATCTCAAACCATTGATTTGCAATTCTCTAACTGGAACCACCTTGAAAACACAATGTGGAGCAGCCATAGCTTTTCTATGCTGTACCTCCATGGGGGTGGTCGCTCCACAGGCACTTTAATGCAATCAAAGGTGCGTTTTGCTGGACACATGAACCTTTGACACATGATAATCCCTCTCTCGTGTGACTGTTCTAGCTGTCACTGTAGTGATGGCAATTACAGGCCCGAGGGTGTCAGGCAGGTGGCCTTTGAGTTTTGAATCAGTCACGCGGTCCATAGGGGCCATTTAACCTACCTTACCTGACTTTCTGTTTGAACCACAGCAAAAAAAGGGAAAGTGTATGGGACTTTCAGTATGCATTCGTCCTTATGTACACATTCTGCACTGTAATACAAAGTTTAAATTTTAAGTATTCAGGCTTGGAGCCAATCAGAACATCTGAAGTCGTTTGTCCTATGATCCGGGAGTGGGTTCTTGCCGACAGCTTGACCTACATTTATAAGTAAAGTGTTGTTGTGTTATTCTTGTCAATGCATCTGAGAAGCAGCGCGTGTTAGTATTATGGTTTTAACACTATGGATGACAAAGTAATGCACAAAGATAGGACTGTTTGTCGTCACTTTGTACCGTGCAACAACCTTGTACCAAACAAGAACAACAAATACTTTACAGCCCATTTGATATCTTCGATCAAACGTTGTGGTGTGTAACATTTTTTCACAAACTATTGATGGAATTTTTGAAGAAACATTGGCCCTGAACAGACCCACAGATTAAGTCTGTCACCACAGTGTCATTGTGACAACAACTCGAGAATAATAACGGTTTAGGCGTTCATGGCTAGATGAATTGTATCTTGTTGATTTGTTTGCTTTGATCCTTATTTGTCGCTTCGTATAAATCTGGGAATCTGTACCAGTACATTCAAAAAAACTAAACAAATAACAGTAAAGGCTTCAACTGACTTAATTTTGGTGTATCTCAAAGGAAGAATTAATTTGAGTGTTGTGCTGATCAGATAAACAATGATATACATTTTGTGGATTTGTTAGGGGAAAGTGAAACGAGGCAAAGGGTCGTGCAACTTGCTTCGAAACTAAACTGTAAGTTTGAGCTGTTAAACACCGAAGAGTTGGCCGGAATTAAAGTAAACAACATCTCATCCTCGGCAGCTCTGACTCTGCTTAACATTTCCCACAGAAACAATTCATCGGCTCTGCGTGACCTTTAGCCAAATGTACACATAGGGAACTCAGCTTCCTGCGTTTCTGCCGACTGTTAATGTCGAACTGCTTAATCAAAGGAAATGAGCAGACATCACAGTATTTAGGTTTATTTTGAGAGGGGGGAAAAAAAAGCATATTATCTTTCAAACAGTGGACGCTTTTAGAGACGAGCTTAGCTTTTTATCCCTGCTTCTATTTTGGGAGAAACATTTCAAAATAATTGGACTACAGCTGCCGTACAGCAAAACCCAAAGGTCAGGTAAACTCGCAGGAAATATGTAACTGCCAGAGTCTTTTAAACTTTCCCGTTAGCTCTAAAACTTTGCCCTGCATGTTAGACGCAGTAACAAATATCCTACCTAAATTGCGATACCTCAAAGAGCATGAAGAGATAAGATTGAAGATAATGGCTGCAGGGTTTATTCATCAGGGTTCTTATATTTTGTTTGTTGGTGCCATCGTCTTGACCTGGTATTGAATAATTTGGTCACTGCAGGATATTGCTCGTTCCTTTTCAGAAAGCTGACCCACATTGAAGAATCAGACTTGAGCAGCAATGTGCCACAGTGTTTGGTTGTTTTTCTCACAGCAAGAAACAACATGGGGTCTGCTCCCCAGGTTTTCTGGTGTGTACAGTATTTTTTATTAGTATCCGTCATTGCAAAAACTAAATTGCTCCTCTAGTGACTCACTGCGGATACGCCTTTGACTGTGCCTGTGCATAACAAGTGTTGCCTTGCTGTTGAAACCACTGATTAAACCACATGTTTTGGTGCTAATACATTGAACATCTTGAACTCGACAGTACTAATGTGTTGCAACTTACATCGTTTTAGTCAGTTTCCTGAAAACAAGTACTTTTTTAGCCTCTTTCTTCATTATCAAAACAGTTTGAGTGATTGTCTGTACATCCATGGAAACAATGCAAGCTCAGACGCTGCAGCCTGAGCACTGACAGGAGCAAGGAAAGGAGATCTGATTTCTCATGTTTCTTCACCCTGCATTCCAGTATAAAAAAAATCCTCTTCCTCACCTACAAAAACCTTAATGGTCATGCACCATCATGTCTTATGGAGCTCAGTCTGTCACGCACAACTCCAGCCATTCACTCCCAGACTGCGGGCTTATTTGTGAATCAGATGGTGCGTTTGAATTATATAAAGCGACACAACCTCGTAGTTGTGTTCTTCTAATGACGTAAGGTGTCAGGAGGAACAATAAGCTTCACAACATCAAAACATCATAATCACAACTAAATATGAATGCATTTTGGACTTGGCCACGTAAATTCCTCACATTATTATGTTTTTGTCAACATTTCCGTCCGGTTTCTTTTTATTTTCATTTTAAATTCAATCTGTTTTGTTGTCATTTGCTGTGAGTAGGTAATGATTTTATCTTTCCTCTTTATAAACTGAAAACATATTTTTTCTCCAGACGTTTCATTTGGTTCTTAACAGGAAACTTTATTACAACCCTCAGCGCACAGAGCGCCGTGCAGTCTGTGTGTGTCTTCTGCTCTGAATAAAGTTGTTTCTTTAACTCCTTATAGCTTCTCCTACACATCTTTCTTTGACCCTGTGACTGAACGCAGCCCGGGGGTCTAAGGAAGTGGAACAGTAATGATGTGAAGTTCCTCCAGTTTTGGGTCCAGGAGGCACACCATCCAACACCTTCAAGAGTTGGCCTAAAACTTAAAGTTGATATTTGGGTCGACTCAGGTTTGCTTTGAACCATCCTATAGTTGTGCTACTATATAGGCCTAGACTGCCGGGGGGACTTCCTTCTCCATGTGATGCATTCATATTCCATTAATACAAGTTACTAACTCAGCATCTTCCCTCTCCTGTATTTAGGAGCTTTCTCATCTGTGTTCTACAGTGTGGATATGTGACTAACAGCCAACTAGTGGCCAGGATCTAGCCCTTAACACCTGCTGTTTCAATGAGAACTATTCTTTTAATCTTATTTTAATTATTGTGCATCTTCATTTGTGGAAAGTACAGCTTTGACCCTCCCTCAATCTCAACCTTACCGTATGTCCCCCACAACCCGACCCGTCGAGGCAGAGACCCGCCCAGCATGAGCCAAGTTCTGCTCGAGACTTCCTTTTTTCCTTGGGATTGCTGGTCTGGTGTCTGTCAATAATGTTAAAGAGTACAGTCTAGAGCTAAGGTTTGTTCTAGGAAGCAGGGTTTGTAGTCCCAATCAGATTAACTTACCAATAAGATCACTGAAAAGTAAGACATGCATCCTGACAGGGACAAAAGTGTTTACAACAAACACTATAAAGACAAGTAGGTATATTTAAACATCAGTGGCATCGCTTTGCCTCTCCACACTTTCCTTTGCGTCCATTCTGTTTCAACAAACAGAGGAGGAGTTATCAGACCAAATAAATACATCACAACCTCAATCTTTGATTGATCGTTGATGCTTTTATTCTGTCACCATAGCGAAATGAGACTCTCATAACGGTTCGAAATAAAACTTAGACCCTCTGATGTCTCATTTTTCGAGGACTGTTAACCACGCACAGTTGAAAATTGTCCATGAGTATAAATGAACATTGCAGTCAGACTCACCTCATCAGACATGAGCTACTGTTCTCCTCCTCCATCCTCTGTTCTGACTACAGAAACAGTCTGACACTCAAAAGGAGCAAAGAAACTCGGAGTAAGAAAACTTTGTTTCTTTACAGAAACCTTGGAAATTGCTTATATATGCCAGTTATATAATCACTTTCTATCATATGCAGCGTGCCATAATTAGTGGGAGGATCAAAAGCATGTCCATGAAAGGGCTGAGGAGTTCAAGGGGTCAAATTGCAATGCGGTCATGTTTTGACAGCACTAATTGGACAGGTTTAAAGCTAAAGGTGCTGGAATATTAGCAATTACACATCCTTGTTACATTCAAAATTGACCAACTCTATTATTATACATTCAGAGAAATCAGACTAATATTATTGGCAGCAACATTGACATCAACGGATTTAATAGTTTTCTGTTGTATTTAAGGGTGCAGACCATATCTACTGCAGTTATAATTAAAAGGCAAAATATATTTTTTAAGATTTTCTGGCAAGGACCAAGTTGCTCTTTTTTTTTGCTTTTGCCAGCAAATTGTTAAATTATTATTAACTGTTTTTTCTTAAATGCATCTGCAGGTGGTGCAGTAATAAATGGGCTTTTTGACACTTTTGCACGCCACAGGAAACCTTCACTCCCCACTTCCACGGGTGCAGCTAAAGATAACCACAGAAAACAGCATGTGTAAACACTACAGCCAGCATCATTATCCCGGGATGGCGTATGTATTAATTGCTCATTCCTCATCGCAGCGCTTGACTCCTGCTTATTTGCAAGCCGGCCTGCCGGGGAGCGGCACAGTTCAGCACAGCTCCTCTACCGCCTGACCCCAGCGGCGGCGGCGAATCATTGTGACATGTTGTTAAGGCATCGCTGTGTAAACATCACTTGTCCTGAACTTTCCAGCTGCAGGTCTCCTTAATACATGGCGATACAGTGACACGGCGCTCCACTCCCATTAACCCCGGGTCTGCAAACATGGCTCTGGCAGTGGAAGGGAGGGAGCTGCTTTGCATTTAGGCCGACGAGGAGTTTGAGGTAGATTGAGCATGATGAATGTTAATCGATGATACAGTATGTCCTGAACTGCGTAATGAGCTTGTCTCTCAAGTCGTCCGCACCTCTGCAAATAGAGTTTGGCTTCTGCCCCCTCGTTCTGTATTCAAGTGTGTACCCGTACGCGCCATTAAATCTGCACTTGAATAGCTGGAGGAATCTAGGCACGCCCGTGTTGTTCTGACTGCTTTTGTCATAAATTCTGAATTCCTACCTTGATATCCGGCCAAGTGCGGTGTGTGCCAGAGAAAATTTACTTTTTGTGTTTTATTGCCTCCACTTTGATTATCATAACGTTCAACATGCTGCAGTGTTTTGAGGGTTTTTTCTTCTTTCACCTGGCTGTCGTACAAAACAAGCAATCAAGGTTAAGAGTCTTCTTTGAATTCACTTCTGTCTTGTTGTTTCGGCTTTCAACTGCTGAAAATCTGAACGACGTTTGATCCTCGTCAAACTTGAATGATGAAATCTGACAAGCAGCGATTTTTAACTTTAACTTTGGTGGTTTTGTTTCCTTTTAATTTTTCCCGGACTTGCTTTGATTCTTTCACTGATCTTATGTTTCTAAATGGTCGGTATAAAAAACACACAATTAATTAAATGAACAATATGTGTGGGACGATATTAATTTGGGTTTATTGAAATATCTGTGAAAGCTATAGTGAGTATCTAGTTAACTACTGTGTGTGACCTGCTGCACACACAGTTTTCCAGTGTAATGAGGTATTGTCATTTTTGGGTGTTTTGACAATTTATAATTGAAATAAACATTCCGACTAGTTTACAACTCATGACAGCTGCAGAACTTGCTTTGATGACATGTCTAAAAAAAACATATATTAACACTTTCAAACCAGGAATGAAACGAAAAGGTGCTAAAACCAGAGGCTGGAAAGAGGAGAGGAAAATCTGAGGAGGGTTAAATTAAATCAAACTATGAACTTGAATATGAATATGGCTCCTTTACAAATACTTATTATCCCATCAGTGTTCTGAGAGCTAAGGAATTACTCTTGTGACTACAACATGTAGGGACAATAGCCAGTCACATGAACAAGCTTGTAATCAAGCATGATTAACCACTGCATGAGCAATAGCAGCAATAAAGGGAAAATACCTATAATATATTTATAATCAGCAATATTAAGAGAGCAGAGCCTGGACTAATCAGAGCCATTCCTCTGACGTTCAAACATAATGCAATATCCTGTAATAACACAAACCCTTAATGTGATCTATTGTACAGGGACAGGAAAAGTGGAGGGTGTCATGTTTCAAACAAGAGACATAATACAAATGGACACAGTGATGAAATGGTGTGAAATGTGTGGGCATCCTGCTGGGCCTCTCACTGCAAAACCTTCCCCATGTTCAACTCACCGGGTGAAGGGGCTCGAACGTAGAGGAGATTTGACGTGTTCAAGCAAGGCCAACCCGACAGGCTGTGAAAACTGCTCCAACAATCAACACCTGGGTCAAACAATGTGTGTGTGTGTGTGTGTGTGTGTGTAGCTGCCAGAGCTTCTAATGAGGCATCAGTAGATGGAGGTTTTTCTTTAACTGCAGCTGAGAGACAGATTTTATACATTCATCCCTGAAAACAATCCTGCAAACCGATTTACATTTAGGATTATAACACGTTAATCTCCCTCATTGGCTCATCCGCTTCCTCCACCATTTACATTTTTGAATGAATATGGAAGAATACATGTATTTCTGGGAGAGGAGATGAATAAAATACTGTCACAGTGGGGGGGGGGTGAATAGTTTGGGTTTGAATGACTGAATGAACAAATTCGTGAACAGGAACTTGCTCTGATGACTGGCAGATTGACTTCAAGCCAACAGCGTTCTTGTCGCACGACTATTCAGACTCGGATTCGGCCAATACGGGGATCGCTTTGAATCTGGGACCATGGCGGCCTGGCTTCCCTTCCTGTATTCGGGACAGCAGGTATCTCCCTCCAGCGCCGCTCCCACAGGGATTGAAAAGAAGGGCGACTATAGTGTTGGATTCACACTGTCCACTCTTGGCAGATGGGAACGTTGGGAACGTCACATGTTCGCGCACGTTTTCCCCAGCTCTCACTGCAGGGGGTAGTGGCGGTGGTGTGTGGAGGCCATCTTGGACTGCGCTCAAACAGCTAGCAGTGACTGAATGGCCCCAAGGGATGTTTCCCCCTTGCCCGGCAGAATAAACCCTTTTTTAAAAAGCCTTAAGAATGGGGCCTTGTACAGCTTTGAGGAATCATGTGGGGAGTGAGCTGGTCCCAGAGCCTTAAATGGTACACAGTGCACTGGCACTCAGCCTCGGAGTGCAAGTCAAATGCACTGACAGCATTTCATGTTGATGTGTTAAAAGACACGTTCACTAATATATTTCACCAGTTGAGTTACTTACAACTTTCTCTCTGACTTGTTTAATGGATCACCCTTTCAGATAAAACCTACAGAAATCAGTACCCCCTTGTAATAAAGCTTAAAAATAAAATAATTATTTATCACAGACAGAATAGTTAGATCCTTCCATTCCCCATGCTCTTCATATTTCATTATTTGTATCATTCCTTTTTAGTGTGCAGGATAGTTCTTCTCAGGATAAGACACATTTAATCCCTCAGAAGGAATAATTTGTCTCCTTTTCAATAAGAAATCCTGCCAGATTTCAATAAAACAAACCCTAAGTAAAACATTTTCCCTTTAAAATTTTAATTCCCAAAATAATTAACTCTGCCCCAGTTGCAGCAGCTCTTATTGATATCTGGTGTCCTCTCTCGACATGATGAGACCTTTCCTCAGTGGGGGATAGAAATAACCGAGGACATAGCAGCTTAATCTTTTGACCTTGTAATTTGTCAGCTCTCTACTGGGATCAGAGTTCAGCTTCATGTGTGATGGTTGCTCCAGTGTGTAGATATCAATATTTCTCTATGCTTTCCCCTGCTTGGTCTGGAACATTTTTTAATGGATAATTTTTCTGATAGTGTTTCGAGCCAAATAAGGTGGAAAGGAAGCGTTTTGATATGGTAAATGGTGAATTTTTGGGATTATATCATTTAGGAATTTCAATTCAGCTTGTTTTTTCCTGACATAACCTGTAGTTTAACATTGTTTTCAGATGTTTCAAGCCTTACAACAGGTGCTGAAATTGCTTTGTGACGTTCACTGGCTCTAATATTGCAGTTAGTTATGGATAATATGTATTGTTTCTAGTTTTGACTCCACTTGCTCATATTAAGTCTTCAGACGACACATATCCTCAGTACAGGATTTATAGTGACTTCCTCTAAGCATCTGCGATTCAAAGTGCTGGGACGAGATTTGAACAATCCAAATGTACTTAAGGTGCATGTTCACAGCTCTTGCACATCCATCAATCTAAATCTCCTGTAGCTAACAGGTCCTAGACCAGTCCTCTCAGTGTGAGATGGTTGATAAATATCACCGGGGACCATTACAGCCTAAGTGACAGTTGACATTTGGCGATCACAGCCATCTTAATAACAAAGAAATCTGGATCCCGTCTCCCATGTGATGTATGGCTTCAGAGGCACAGTCGGAGCTTTGTTGCTTTTATTACAACACCTCTCTGGTGTGGAATTTTTACAAGGATGGTTATTAACATTTAAGCCTGTAAGGACACATGCTGCCTTCAAATGCACTCACTAATAATAGGATAGACGTATTGTCATCTAGGAGAAGACGTGAGGGAGGAAAAAGTATTATAGCATGGCTTAACTCGGTCGGAAAAGGATTTTTAATTACATGAAATTGTGTGCATCCAGTTAGATAGGAGCAGAATTGATTATGTTCAGCGAATTATGTGTATAAAACAATGGCTTGTTTGAATACTCAGAGGTGGATGGCTTAAGCAGCTAATAATTTCATCAAAATCTCAACACGATATCTGTTTGTATATACAGAAGCTGACACAATAAAGTAATCCAAACAAAAGCAGGAGCTTCCACATACCTATAGTGGGTGGCTTAGTTTTAAATCAATATCTCTGCTTCTTTTCTCCGACCCTGAACAATCGCAGTGTAATGATACAGAGGATATGCATAGAGTGGATAAAGTAGGATATAACAAACCTAATGCCTTCATGTTCTAGGTTGTGTAACAAATAAATGTGTGCGTTTTTTTTTCTCTGCTTGTGTACCAACGATGTGACGCAGGGGGGCGTCACATCTGTAAATGGAAGCGAGGCCGCGACGCTTCACAAGCTCCGACCGTCCACGTGGCAACTCGGTCTTCCTCTCTAGACAGAGTTCAGGTGACGGCAAAATTAAAAAATGCCAGGGGTCACTTTTTAAAAGATCAGCGTGGATTTTAATTGACAGATTTTCCTCGGCAAAAAATGATTGCCGTGAGGCGGCGGTGCGTCACCTGTGGATGTATGACTTCATTCTCTTTAATTGTCTGTGCAGTGATTAAATGATTCTTTTTAGGAATCATTTCAAAGTGCCCCAGTATCTCACCCATGACTAATTTTGTTAGAAGAATTCCCCGTAGTAGTTCTTGTGTCATTTATTTTTGCATCCCTGACACAGGTTTTACAAGGCACCCAAACTTTTTCTTATACTTTGAATAATGTGTTGTCAGTAATAAAACCTGGATTTAAACACTGCACCTACAGGGGAAGGCTTTATATATGTCAACGTCTGCCAAACATCCACCTTCCCAACGGCCACAACTCACCCATCTCTTCGAACTCCCTGCAAGATGTTGCAAAGCCCAATGAAAGTGGGCTTTGGGAACATCTCGCTTTACAAACGTGAAAGGCGCGTTCACGCACCATGAATAGCAAACTAAAATATAACGGTAATCTCTCAAATACTAGTCATTGATTTGCTTAGTCTAGAAAAAAAGTAGTTGACACACTGTCATCGCAAAATGCCATCTATAGCACCACACTGCTAACAAAACTTAAAGGAAAAAAACATTACAAAACTAGTGACTACGATATGATACAACCGCCAATGTGCAAACCATGCTGGAGCAGCTGGACATGAGCCTGAGGTACCTGGCAGGCTGAGGGTAGCAGACCAGAGACACCATGCAACAAGCTTGTGGCTGCACAGGAGACAAAGACAGAGCACCACATACAAAGATCCATATGCCTTTTCCTCCAAGACGGACATTATTTCACAATGCAGATTCCAACCACCGAATATGGGCAACTGTTTGAGGCCCTCAAACAGATGGAGTTAATCCTCACGTTGGCTGCCTCTTTAAGATAAATATTTTAGTTTCCTATACTTTCGACCGCTGTCCGTTGACCTATGAGGTCATCTGGCTCAATGACGGACGCCGGTGGTAATTCTCACTGCTCTTTGTGTGACCTTTTCAGCTTGATGGACTTGTAGGTAGAGGAAGAACACGGAATCTGGAAGAATGATGCCGTATTGCTGTTTCTTCCAAATACACATTGTACATTGTGTACCAACATATCAGGAAAGTCAAAGAAGAAAATTCTGACCATTATTTCAGGTAATTGTTCAGTAATAATACTTTAAGTGCTGACCCAGCTTTTGATGCTGCTTTGAAAGTTTTCATGAAAGGCATCCTCACAAAGCCCCTCTTCCCCTTCACCTGAATCTTAGAGTTCGGGTGCTCTGTGAATCTTCACCGAAGCCCCTTGGCTTTGAAAATACATCCCGGTGCCAGCTGCCCGGGACACTTTCAAAGGAACACGCGTCTGCCCTCATGTGTCCTATATGCCCTCCTATTATAAGCATGAGAATCTTCTCTTAGAGATATACACTTCAGTCAAGGCTGTGATTATGTATCAGCAGGTGCAGGGCACAGGGGGAGGGAGAAGGGTTATCTTCACGACTGAACAAGAACCAGATGAAGGCAAGGGACCGTCTTTCAAAAAATTCTAGCTAGGCCCTCTGGAAGATAAGGAGACAATGCTCAATTGGCCTGACACTCTTCAAAGGAGAATTGCAGCATACTCATCACAGAGGACTTAATACCCCCCTGCAATCTGCTTTCTAGATAAGGAATTGTTGCAAATCATCTGTTAACATACAGACCATACATGCTGAACACACCTCCATACTCTCTAAGCATGTTAACAGTGTGATTTCTTAAGGTTGAAGTCCATGCCTAGCTTCATTTGCAATTAAAATGTTCAAATGTCTAAACAGAGAGGACTGCTTTGATGGGCAATGCCAGTGGTGGTTTTAAAAGGACCAGTGAGCAAAAGTCATGTCTTTTTCAAAGCCAACGTCAGCACCGTTCTCATCGTCGAGGATCAGCTTGTTTCGAAGTTTAAATCTCAAACACTTATATCACCAGTACAAGAAACTCTAGAACCAACACCCAAAGGAAATCCTTGGTCAAGCAAAACCTTTTTTTACCAAGAAAAGCCTGGCTAGTTTGCCAACACTAATATCTTGCGTCAACAAGTATTATTGCACTGGAAATCATATCAAAGGGACCAATAAAGCTTGAAGTTAACTGGACCGCAGGATTCAATTGGAAAAAAAAGTTCTATTTTGTCACTGAATTTGTGTGAAACAGCATTCTTCCCTTAAACCCACTAGAAAATGCCTCATTGCAGTTCCCAGAAGGCTGTCACTCGCTCACTTCACCGAGTTACCGAGACACCAGAGCCGCAGTCCCTTTACAATGAATTCCGTCCAAGCGGTTGGCACCCGGGTCCATTCTGCTAAGGTGTTACTCGAGGGTTGACAGGAAATGCAGGAGGAATAACTGCAGTGCTGTTGCCACGGCACCTCGCAGCCTAAAGATTCAAGGCTGGAGGGTAAAAGATACCGCCGTGCCATATCTTACAATATCCAATAAAATAAAAGACAGTGGATTACAGTTTATCTTCCTACAGTAGCTGGTGTTGCTGATACATCCATTTTTCCTTTTTTCTAGGGACTGCGAGAATATAAAAAGTAAAATCCTTACGTGGTGTTCTGGGGCTTGATAAAAGTAGGATGTCGAGGTTTGAATGTCCAGGTGAGAAAGTATAGGTTATAAAACCATAGAGCATTACGAAATATGCACCTCAAGCCTGAGGAATACAGTTGTGAGATATTCCTGTGAGTCCAGCATTGCATTACTGGCCTATACACACAGAATTGTTTGGTTATTTTGGGTAAACAGTGAAAAATAAGGATATATGTGACTTGTCAAATCGTTCGATAAACGTCTATAAGAAATAAAAATCAGTCCAACAGCAAACAAAAATCATAGTTAAGTTTGTTTGAGTAATACTTTTATTAATTTATATATATTGCTTGGAGGATCTTATCCCTTTTTTCAGATTTATATCATTGAAACCTCTTATGCTTTCAAACGGGCATTATTAACAATCCTAAAGCAGAGCTACTACCAATCAGAGAGATGAAACGTGTTCCCGGTTAAACTTTGGAGAATGTGGGGGGGAGTCCACAGTCCTTCTGGGGTAAACCCATATGGATGGATTATGAGAAAACTTGCCTGTGGGCACAGAGAAGTACAAGGCTTCTCTTAAATGGCAAACTACAATGGGTGAGTGAGTGCTTTGTAGAAACAATCCGTCCACTGTTTGTGCCGGTGTGTTTTAAAAGGAGCTCTGACTTTCTAACAAGAATTAGTAACTCCATTCAAATGCTTTTGGGCCAGGATAAATACATATTTAATTATGGTTTATTTAAGTTATTGAAGAGCATAATATTAATACAACATCAGAACATAGACTGCTTCCTTGCACTTGTGATATGAATAAACTTATAAGAAATCCGCCACTTTAGCCATTAAACCCTCCCTCTTCAGGGTACTGATTTAAACTTTATGGTTCTCATATCAACAGAACAACCATTGAAGTTGTTTTTTGATGAGTACTAGGATTTTTAAAATATTGAATCCAGATTATTTGACATGTTAAAAAGGCGAAGCTTGGAGTGCTGTGATCTAAAACCCAGGGTGAATGATCAGTAATTACTTTTAATGATGCATTTCCTCTATTCCACATCAGGGAACTGGGTAAATGATACATGTTCTTAATTTTTAAGCAGAGTACTCTGTCACTAATGAAAAATTATATTATTGGAAATAAATCAAATCACTTTCTTGTTTAAGTAATTTGGTGAAAAGAAAAACGTTATGTCACTGGTTTATATTGTTGTTTTATGCCCAACGTTACGTAACCTGTCACATCTCATATCTTCTCAAATTCACAGATTCAGGAACAACTTCTTATAAAACCGATGTTGAAATTTACGAGATCAACTGTATCTTTGACTTCCCAGACGGACAAAATGATAGGCACAAAGTAGGAAAGTTATGATTTACTCATTTACTCATAGAGAAATGTGGTGAATGATAACAACACCTTATGCAAGTTGGCAGATAACTAGAAACCTTTTTAAGAAATCCTCCATTGAAAATATCAATATTCTTTATTCTACAACTATTTTCTATATACAATGTGACATTTTCTCTATATAACCAAATGTATGTGTCATTTTATTTAGGAACATTGCAATCAATAGCATTGGTTTATCGTAGCTTACCTTAAATGGCTAACGTTCTGTTTCTGTATTCCGACCTCACGTAGTCTTTGGTTTTAATTATTATTACCATATCTTTGCTACGTCAGATAGCAGTAATTTAAACTGTTCCTTATTATACAGAAACGTCTCCAATGGATTTCAGGCCCTGAAGCTATGCATTTATTAGCATATAAAGAAAAGAGGCTCTAGGGCAGTAGAATCAAACACACTTTTTGTTACCTTCATCTTAAATATTGAAGCTTTTCTAAGTTCACTTCTTGGTAATCATTGGTGTGCCGCACTTCAATGAACCTTTAAATGTTTTCATTCCTTTTCAATGCCATCCATCTAACAAAACCTACCCTGGGTTATTCCCGTTCACCCTTTGTCAACATAGCTCTGGAGGGTGGATGAATTTGCTTCTCTGAAAGAGGCAAAATCAGATACGTTCAAACAAAATCAGGTTAGATGTTTTAGCCATTAGAGTTAAAGCCTCAACAATGCATGGCAGGATAATACCAAAGCACCGCTAAATAACCTATTCATACACGCAACGCCAATTTTGTTCAAGGCCATGTGAAAGGGAGAAACATATGGGCTAGACATGTCCCCCTGATTGGTAGATTTAACATTGATTTGAACGCATTTAGGTGAAGGGCTCTAATCACGTGCTATTGAGTTGCCGCTGCACAGCTGATTACGAACAGTCACACGGTTCAGACATCTCAGCCCAGCAAGAGTGTGTTCTATCTCTGACAGGTGTTCTCAGAGACAGGTACAGTATGTGCCCGGAGAAGTGCGCGATGCTTTTAATGATGCCTGCCTCTAATTTGACGGGAATGTGCTGTAAGTGCACCGTTCAAAAGATTGATCTCAAGACTGACATATATAGATGGAAATAAATATGCAGCTTCCTGCGCCCTTGTGTCACATATGCCATACGTGACCATTCTATCTTTTCCATTAAAATGAAGAGTCATTATATGGTAAATGGTTTTGTATTTACACGGCGCTTTCCGAGCTTGTCCTGATGACCACTCAAAACCATTTACAGTACAGTTTTATATTCACCCATTGCATCTTTTAGCAGCTCTGTTTTGTTTTATGAGGGGGCAATTCTGGGCTCAGCATCTTGCCCAGGGACACTTTGGCATGCAGATGGGTAAGACTGGGGATCGAACTGCCAACCTCCAGGTTGGAGGATGTCCGCTCTACCCCTGGGTGCTGCTCTATAAATATTCCGACAGTTGGTTTTGAAACCGCCATGTCCAGCTTGTCGCTAGAGCTCTACAAGGTATCGCTGAGAACCGGCAGATTGTCATATGTGCTTTGATTGTTGTCTAGTTCGGATCAATGTCTTAACAAGGAGCCAATCATGAAACCTAGACACTTAATGAACCCTGCAGTTTTAAAATCAATACCCTGCCCATTTTACCTCAACACACCTCAAAGTGCACGGCGTGTAAACACAACACAGAAGGTTTCATCACATCACAAATGGTCACTTGGCTGAAAATGTGTGTACTCTGGATTGGGTGTCCCACGCCGACATTATTAAACAGAGCAAAGTGTGTTTTCATCAATACTCCCTTTGTCGTGTAATCTGTCTTCACGCCATCGGTCGGGGGGGAAATGGCAGCATCCAATATTGTCCCATGCTAAAAGACAAATTGCGCATGTTCTAATCAGTGATTGTGCTGAATAAAACATTAATTGCATCAACGGTGGCTGCAGCAGGACTTAGCCTCTTAGGAGAGCTGCTTGCATTTGTGTTTGCTTTAGCCGTCCCATTATCAGAGCAATGCAGCGGTCGACTGGTTGTGCTGGTGTAGTGGAGCCAGTGGGAAGCCGGCATGTTTGTGTATGACGGAGGCGGAAGGGCTCTGAGGGAAAGCCACATCCTCCACAGCAGGACCCTGGGGCGGGTGTGTGTGTCTGCAGGGGCCTTTACAGCTGGCATGATACAATTTCAGCGCACAGTGCAAGATGCTTATTCTTTGTGACATTTGAAATCGATAAAAGCAGCAAGACGCATGTTGCCGGTCTATTAATTCCACATGGGTCATGACGTGTGGTAGAGAAGTCATGCAACAAGACGGATGGAATGTATTCAGATGTTTTATTTATTCTGAAAGATCTAATCCAGCCGTGTCACTTGGAATGGGTTCGGTGATTTTTTAATTTGAGGGGATTTATGGTTTTTAACTGCACTTATCGATGTTGTGGGAATAAAAAATGGAACATAATCAGTGAAGAAGATAAGACCTCCAACACGAAGCAACTATATATATTCAACTGGCTTACTCTTATAACTCTGCATATTCAAACAAGGCTTTGAACATCCTCCAACAACGGCCTCTCTCTCTCTTCTTTGTATAGTCATGTTATTAGCGCTTTGCGTTTTACTGCCTGTACTTTTGACAACTTTCTCTCTCCCCCCCCGCTCCGTTCTGATGTTTCCCTTGCTAATGAGAAGGTATTGACTATTCCGAGCGAGTATTTGATGAGTCTATGGAAGCCGGAGTTTCAAGTGCAGCCACATTATTCTGTTTTCCTTGCGAGACGTCTACATGCATCAGGATGATCCATCTCCAGAGTCATTAACAAAATCACTTTAGCACGGTTCTGACAAGCCTCAGTGATTGCCGCTAATGAACTTAGCACATCACAGATAAATCAAAGCTGAGGGGAAAAAAAAGACTTGGGATGTGCACAACTCAGAAAATAGCCAAACAATCCGGGGTATCTATTCTTTAGTTGGTCTGAGTTGTGTCGCGCAAACACACACACACACACACACACACACATAGACAGGACATTGCCCTTTGAAAATCCACTCATCCATCAAGTAAACAAGCAACGCTTCGTGTGTCACAATTTGCACACTACTTTTAACAACATGAGCCTAATACTAACATTACATGGCTTTTTATTCCCAAGCTTTGTCACAGAGGATGAAATCGGCGTTTTTCAAGGGAGCCTGACTTTCTGTGGCACGGCTCCGGAAGACGCCGCTCCAGCATTTTCTGCCTAATTCACATCCGTCAGTGAACTGACAGCTGAGAGAAATGTTCCTGAACAGTGGGACGGCTGTGCGCTCCGAGTGTAAGTTTAATAAACTCTCGCCGCAAACGCCCTCAGCGAGGATGTGTAAGCATTTTGCATAAGTCGAGTGGGCCGCACCGCGTCTCTCCCTCTGTGATTTATTTCATCCCGGTATCCTGCTCGTCATTAGCATTCTTCATCGTCAGCATCTCCCTTTGTTGTGTGAGCACCCCCCTTGCAGCCACAGGTCTGCTTACAGTACACTGTGGTTTGCAAAAAGTGAGCTCATACCTGGTTAGCAGGTGCATCGAGCGTTTGCTGTGTGAGTGTGTAGGGGGGGCAGGGTTAAACTCACTTTCTGCAATAAACCTTTTCCGGATCTTTGATTCATAACCTAATCATTTATTTCCTTTTCGGCGTTAATCAATATTTCAGATGCCTGTTCCCTCGTTGGTTGAATAAAGGATGCATTGGTTCAAATATTTGTGTGTCTGTGTTGCATGATTTGTCTGGCGATGGGGGATTGTTACAACAACTTGTCCGGTTGACTTTTACTTATTGCTACATGGATCTCCGATTTGCAATCAATTCGCCAGGAAAGAAATCGTATGTACTGCAGAAACTGTGCTGTAATGATTTGCATGATGTGAGGGAGCTATGGTGGAAAGCTAAAAGCAAAGCTAAAAAAACAACCCATGACATTAGATTTAATTTGGCTTGTTAGCCTATAGCCCTGCTCCCGAGGCCAGGAAGCACTACGAGTGAAAATGTAATCTCAAGGAATTGGCTTGTAAGAACATACGCAGAGCACATTGGAAAGGTTAACTCTCAAGCCGCACCGCACATCCATATGTTCATCTAAAATCACCATCCCTGTCCAGATTTCAGAATGAATCGAATTCCGTTTCAATTTAATATGGCAGCTCCCGGTAGCAGATTTCATCCTGAGATTTGGAAAGGGTGGTGACGATGATTCACCCGTGTCTCAGGCGTAAATCTTTGATTTCTAATCCGGTGCAAAGCCTTTTACTGTGAATGATTTACAAACACGCCGCCTGCTGCCATTTTAAGAATCCTCAATTTGCTCTCTTTCCCTGAACAGCTAAAATGCTGACAAATATGAGCAAGATTTTAACGTCTTGAGGTAAGTGGAGATTTTTCTTTTCATACCCAGAATTAAATTCCCAGTGAACACAAGTCAGAGCTGTGGCGGCACGCTGGGATTTAGCAAAACCAAAGAGGCTGTCTTTTTTTTTGCGGAGTGAACCTCACCGAGTCCCAGCGTTTGAGTTCAATTACATCTCTTATTATTGAATGTGAAGAAACGAACAGCCAGCCTTTGTGCAATTAGAGGAGACAAGAGCCGAATGAGCAGGGAGGAGATGTAAAGGGCAGGCTTGCAGTGTTGCACAAGTTTTCAGCGTCTAATATCTTTCTATTTTAAATCATCATGTATCCCTTCTACAGCATGTTACATGTTGTGGTTTACTGGACAGAAATGGCGATTAACATAAAATCACTCATTTGCCTCCGAGGCTAAGCAGGGGCATTTTTTTAATTGACGAAAGCTTGGAATTAATAGGAATGTTCACACTGGTTAGTTTTGATCAAATGACCACAGACGTCACGCATAATGGTCAGCGCCGGGGGGGGTTGGGGTTCTTCTTCCTCAGTGTTTTGGCTCGAGTGCGGCAGCCGTCTTCCAAGAGACACAGGAAACCCCATTAGTGCATAATGTGTAACAAGGAAAGGGGGGGGGGCTTGCTTCCAATAATTGGTTAGCAGCAAACATAATCGTTATTAAATATTCTTTGTTTTAATTGTCGTTTCTCTTTTTTTTCTCCTCCAACTAAATTAATATGTTGACGGATGACTAACATGCGACTCGACTCCAATCGGGGTACAACCCAGTAAAGGTGCAGAATCCCAGTTTAACAACTATGTTGGTTGTTTTTTGCCACTACAGCCATTGCCATTGCTGGTTGTTTGTGCCATCACCATGTTGTTGTTGCCACTGCCGCTGCTGGTGGTGCCTATTATACCTGATGTTGTTGCCACCGTTGATGTTGAGGTGATGTTAACACCACTGGTGTGTCATTAGTGTTGATGTTATGACAAGTGGAGATGGTTTTTCATTTTAAAGTTGTGTTCCTCATTGCTTTCGTTGTATCCATTTTCTTCTGTTTTGTTTTTGGTGTTGGTATTAATTGCTTTTATCACTGGCACTGTTGTAGTCATTAGTGTGGGGGTTATTTTTGTCTTCTTCCCTATTGGCCATTTTTGCCATAACTGCCGTCAATTCTTTTTATCCAAATTAAATCAACCAACAACACAATCAGACCATATGGTGCTCATCGTTTCTGCATGTAGACACAACACAAGTTTTGGCTTGCACAGAAATAGCCTGTGTGTGTGTGTGTCTCCTTTTTTTAATGACCAATAACAATGTTTACTCCTCTTTATAGGCGAAGTTGGAATCGTCCATTTATTGGTTTAGACGAGTGACCCCCTTCTCCTAACTTACAAAGCCCGAGCCCATGGGTTTGCATATATACCAGATACACCCCCCCCCCTTCCTTGCATTTCAAACAGAATTTGTCCAGTGCACAAAAGGCGCCGTCCCAAAAACTGCAGCCTAATGAGACACAAAGGATTTTAACGCGGCTAGTGAGAATACATCAGACTTGTAAAGCAGACGCTTTGAAGATCTTTCACTCGTCTTCCGCCTCCGCTCCTCCCAGCCTGGCTGTCCCCTCCGCCAACCTTCCCCACAGCCAGGCTGCGAACCCTGAGGTGTGTCGATCAGGAAAAAAGGCTCAGCAGGGACTCATATCGCTGACATTGATTCTCCAGTGTGATTAATACTGTCATTGATAAAACTCTGCGGGATCACGATTAAACCAAGTTTCGGGTCCATTTCTGTCTTAACACTGACTTCTTATTGTTGTCTGGGAGGATATCAAAGAATTGCTCAGGAAATTGAAAAGCTCCCCTTGGACTAGAAAACATAAAATGCCTCCAAAAAAGATTCCGTCTAACTTGCCGTGAAACGACTTGAGGTCCCCGGGGGTTTAAAAATGCACAGAGGAATAATTTTCATTAAAAAAAGAAAAAATTTCTATAATGAACTTGTTCAAGGATGGGGAGAGGAGTTATTTAAATACATATACTGTCTGCAGAGCTTTGTTAAGCTGCCAAACTCCCCAACATAATCCATAATAAGTCAAGCTTAGTCTGACTTTTTCCCCTCTTCCACAGTTATTGTCCGTGAGAGTGATGAGTTTCTGAGAAGCATGTGAATCGTTTTAAAAAAAGTAAAAAATGTCCTTTGTGAACAACCTGGGCAGAATGCATTTGTCAGATTTTATTGCTTTCAGGGGCATTTCTTTTAACCATCATCCCAGTGGGGGGGACAGCTGAGTTCTCACCGAGTCTCTTGCAGGATCCTTAAGTAAAGAAATAACCCATTTGGAGAATCTGCCTGGGATTTGTGGATGTTTGCAATATGGGCGACACGTCTGTTTGTGAAAGTGAGAGTGACCTTGCGTCACTCGCACTGACAGAGGATCACGCCGAATTTGTTTACAGATTAAATCCCATTAGTGCAGACAGGTAAGGGCTTCCATCATCAAGGAGATGTTTTGTTTGGATTGTGAGAGAAAAGGCTGAAAGCGTTTGACACAACTATCGGTTCAGATATTTCAAGAGAACTTCAACTGCGTTTTATGTCAAACCCCCCCCTCCCGTCCCTGCTGCTGCCGCCTTGTAAGAGAAAAAGGAGAGAGCGAGTAGGGGAGTGAAGAGGAATGCAAAAAAAACGTGCGAGGAGAACGCTACATTAGTTATGCAACCCAACGTGCTGACCCATTTGTTCCAAAGATTTTTGGGGGAGAAAGCGTGATGATGGTTTTGCGTTAGTAATTGATTCTCTCCCTTTGAGGAGGAAGAGCCGGCCGCATGTTTGACTTGATTTAGAGGATTATCAAGCTTAAAGAGGAGAGAGGTCTCTAGCTCTATCGCCACAAACGACAAGAAAAAGAGAAAAATTCCCTCGTTTCCTATCACTTCGCTTTGCAGCCTTTGTAGTTGAACAATTCGCATTGGTTGGCTCCATCGACTCGGAGCAAATTTGCTCAGAGAAAGAATCCTCAGAATTCCCAAACAAAATAAACCCACTGTTAATGGCTAATTCGGTGTTATTACCTAACAAAGTGCCGCAGTGTGGTCCTCCTGCTTCCCCGAAGCCGGCTAAACTAAGAATCCGTAAATCCGTAATTGGTTCCCCGGCCCTGTTGCACCTCAAAAGGCTCGCCATCATTACTGCCAAGCAGAGGGATGAGAGGGAAGAGTGAGCAAGATTCCCCCTACAATTATCTGTCCCTGGTGAGCAGGGCAAAGAAGAAGAACTGAGGAGGGGACGCAGGGAGAGGAGAGGAGAGGCATATCAAAGAGCCCCGCGTTGCTTTTTTCGTCATGCAAATATGCCATCATTTTTTTGCAGCCGAGGAGAGAGAAGCAGGGGCTGCTTGGTGGGGACAACACACTGTTGTTGTCTTAGAAAAACTGATTTACTTTCATACAGCAACAAAACTGAGGTTGCTCGTGTTTACAGATTTTCCGTGTGGGAGGCAAACATGGAGCGCACTGTATAGAGTACGTCTCACTGGCTGCTGTTAAAAAACCACAAATGTCAGAAAATCCATCCGGCGTGTTCACGTTTTCTGGTCAAGCTTCCAAAGTGTGCAAATGGCTTCATATGTGTTCTGTGCTTCGTTTCCCCTGTCAGATAATTAGCAATTGCCGCTGTGTACCCGTGATGCATGTGGTCACCGATGATCTGATTCGCATTTACGTGGCGTTGTGCGACGCCAGCTGACAGTTCATTAAAACGACAACTTGAGACGCGCATTAGCGTGATGATACAAGGTGACACAGGCCGTCATTTCCCATCGGCTAAATGCAGACTGTCAGAGAGAGATATTAAATACATGCATTACCTGCTTTTAAAAGTCACATTCTTGACATTCACAGCAGGATCGCCACTATATAATGTAATTTGAATGTAGCCCACAAAGTGTATAAGCTAAAATAGTCATTACTATGCTAGCATTTTGATTCAAGCTGTTTTAAAAAATGTTGCATGATTACACCAGCACATTTTAGCCTGACTGAATAAAGGTAATTTATCAACAAAAATTGTTAACTGATAAAAAATAAGTTTTATTTCATTAACTATATATTAACCCTCTGAAAACGAATGTCAGTGTGCGATTGTTGTTTGCATGATCTTGTTCAAATCGATCATAAATTTAAAACCATAATAGTAAGAGCAAGCAGTGTAAAGCCACGGCCTCTGACGTATCAAGTTGTCCACGAGTGATGACGCCGCTATGTTACAAAAGAAACGTCAAAATTGTATAGTGTTAAATATTGAGTTCATGAATATACATTTATATAGTTTGGATAAAAGTGCAAAACTTGGCAAATAGAACAGATTTATCAGTTATTAAATGTTGAGTGACCTGTTAGCTACAACGTGTCACTAGAGGTTAGTGACACGTTGCAATTGCCATCACAGGAACAAGGTACAGTTGCTGAACTAGGATATTTAAAACCTTTTCAACAACTCAGTTCTGTTTAGATATTAGCCTTTATTACAATATTGTTGTATCGCCTATGGAATGATGGTCTTTGCTACACAAATAACAACCGACTTGTAAATTCGTAAGGCCAGTGTGGTTCACAAGACAACAAACAAAAGAAAAAGTAGCTCAAATCAAATACTCGACTGTTAACTACAAAACAAAAATCTAAAACAATGTAGACTTACATGTGCCACCTGAAATGGTGATGGAAGCGTGCGCCTCATTAATAGAAATGTGGACAGGCGGGGCTCAGCGTGCCACAGACAGCCCGGACCACTGCGCCCACTTCACTCTGACAATTAGAGCTTATTTGGAGATTATGTGAGGGATCGCTTCCACTGCGGACCATCCACTCGGCAGGATGTCACAGTGCGTCGCTCGGAGCAGCTGTCACGCTGGGATGGGAGGCCCATTACATTTATGTGCTGGATCTCTTTAGCCGTGGCGAAGTGTGCAGTGTACACTCCAGCAGGGGGAAAAAAATAAGAAAATCATAGAGGAGTTTCTATTAAAGCAGTTTTGAGCCCTAAAGAGGCTTTTCCCCATCCAAACGTGTGGATGAGGGAGGACAGAGAGGCTCTAAACACCATACTGGGAGAGTCAGCACCTCCAGTGCTTTAGAGGCTTGCTACTTTGTGGAGGCATCTCCGCTCTGACACGTTTAACTTGACACTGGGTCCTTGCTACACACTTATTATATGCAATCATCCATCTATCCGTCTGTATCTCTCACATCTGCAAGTTGGAGTCAAGCGTCCAACCTTCTTCACGCTCCCCCCACTCATCATCGTCATGTATGCATCCACCCTGGCAAGACACCCTTTAAACTGTCACTCTACCGCCACGGCTTAATAAGGTGGAACACATGCATGGTTGCCTGTTTATCATCAAATTAATTAGCAGAAAACTACCCGTGGTGCATATTATAATTATTGGCCACTCACTCTGACAGAAGACACCTCTTGGTATATGCACTGTTGACTGTGAAGAGAGGAAGTGGCTTTACTGACGTACAGTTTTCTGCCTAGTCTCTTTTTTTTTAATCACAGAAGGAAAATGCACACGATTATTGGTGCAAACAAGGAGGTTGCCATCCTTTTACCCCCCCCCGAACAATTAGTCACAGTCTTGATTGAATTTTATTTCGACAGCATGCAGTAAACACGAGCCTCTGGAAATAATCCAAACAAGTTGCAACACTTAACTCAAACACTGATTTGCTTTAAATGATGTATGGGTGTCTGTTGGGGAAATAGTTTTTGATGTATTTTTTTTTCTATTCGTCCAAATGGAAACGCAGTGATCTGTTGCATCTCAAGAGTGTCATCAAGAAATGACTCCAAATGCAAATGTCCCCATCCTGTGTATTTGGATCTTGAGTCTGAACCACAGGTTGGATTAATCCTGTGTCAATCACGAAGTTTCATCAGGTAAAAAAATCCACCAAACTTAGCGGAAAATAGACACTTGAACATAAATCAGTTTGATAAGAATAACCTCAAATGATAAAACTGATTTATTTCATAATATTTCATGTACTTTGACTTTTTAATTTGGTCGATATCCTATTAACTTGGATGGGATTCATGAACTATCCTGCAACCAACCACCAGGTGGCAATCAACAAACTTTGCCTTTTGTCTATGGTAGAGCACGACTTTTCAGGCTAAATGCCAGAACAGATATTAATGAGTAAAAAAGTTTCTGATTCATATACTGACAAATAGATATAAAAAAAAAGTACGAGGATTCCTTTGATGCTGTTTCCAAACCCTTGTTTCAACAAAGTGCATTGATGCCTGACATTTTACAGTTCAACAATAAAATATAATATAAAAGGCTGTAAATAAAAGAAAACACTGATTCAACCAAATATAGAAAGCTTCAAAAAACTTGAAATTCAGAAAATGTCATTTTTCTGTAACAGGTACACACATATCTGCACGTATATCGACGTGTCTGTTAAAGACTCATGCTCTAATTATGAATATTTTCTGATTAAGATAAAGTACTATTCAAGCTTGTGTTCATAACAAGACAGATTTTACATTGTGAGATTATAAGAAGCTATGCATGATGTAAATACAGTCAAATTGATGCAGTAATTCAAAGGCACTGATATATCTTATCACCTTTAATCAACAGCTCTTTGATATGTTCATCAGTTCAGCCCTGTAACCTGGGTGCATCCATTCCACACAGTGCACACACACACATGCAGGCTTTTTAATCTCCACTGTTCTCCCAAACACATATTTCTGGTGTGCAGGCGCTGGTTAAATAGTGTGACACTGATCTGGAATGATTAAAACAGAAGATCGGAGACCCCTTCCTCCCTCCCTCCCCCCCCCTCCTCCACCGCCCGCCCATCCTTCTCATCTCATCTACGCTCCAGCAGTCACATATTCTTTGAAGGAGAGATTTAATTGGATCTCCTCAGAAGGTGCTGTCGGATTAACCAAGCAGAAAAACAGAGTTTGGCTGGTCATGCTTCTATCGGGGGCCTTAGATTGCTTCCGACAGACAGTGATCCCAATAATCCCGCTGAAGCATGATAAAGTGGCAGAGATATTAGATCAAAAGCATATATATGCATTTTGACTGCTCTTTGAAGGCATGCGTGGTGAAGCGATGACAAGATAAGTTTGCGGTAATTATATGTCGCCGGGACATGAAACATTTTGACAACATGAAAATTTTAGATTTTGTACTCCTGCTTGATGATTTTTCTCCTCTCTTTTTTTTTACTACACTTGGACATGAACTGTATATCCCTTGAAAATGGCCTGTTGCCATGGGGACAGTATGGAGGCACTCAACAGTAGACTCCTAAGAAGCTCTGAGCTGCCAACATGGCCTCGTCTGGCATTCCTAATTAAAACATTGCCACTAAGAGCACTTTTGCAGTAATTAAAGCAAATAATTTATCAAAATAAGAATTTCCATATCAGTTGATACCAATAATTATCACAATAAATGTTTCCTTTAAGTTAAAAGGCAGATTTTAAGTGACAAGTTCAAGAAATCTGAAAGGTAACTATGGTTGACTATGGCTTTGAAATGTTTATGGGTAGAACACTTATAAAACATTTAACAAATTTGAAGTTCAACAATACAAATAAATGTATCATACCTCTGAAGGTGCTTATGCAATGCGTTATCTTTATATAAATACACTTTATATTCAACCTTTGTAATCTAGATAAGCTATTGATACAAAATTATCAACATAACAGTTTAGAGATATATCTTAAACAGAGAGGAACTCATATTCTTGTCCAAATCAAACACCATTCATTCCATTGAGAAGTTAATGGCCTGGAACAGCTGGATCTCCCTTTCATCGGATTACATGTTGATGCAATTGAGATATTTAATCACACAAAACTGTGAGGTCACCGCTCCATAAGGTAAGACGTGCTGCATGTTTTCCAGTAAGTTTACTTGTGTATGACGCAACAGCATAGGGATACTTTTGTGTACAATTATTTCTTCATACCAGGACAGTATAGGACAGTCCCTTATATGCTGTATATGGTGCTAAAAATAGCAACTGTTTTGTTGACTGATGTATAATTGGCCGACTACGAGGCTACAGATTTGTTATTTTCCCTCCTTCCACATACAAAGAGCCGCTGCCTTTAGCAGTGAGGGGCCCCATTAACTCGTCCCCCTAAGGGCGCCCTTACAGGCAGGGTCAGCTCTGCATAGCACAGTAAAAGCAGACACTGTTTTTCCAGTGCTTTTCCGACTTCGCCTTAGTGCAGCTTTAAGTGATCATGACAGCGCTGCCTTTGGCTGTGGAGTATCAGTACACCTGTTTTGATAGGCTGCTCTAAACTCACCAGATGTAGGCTTTGGCTTTGGTTTTCTAAAAGCATTCCCTATTTGACAGTGGGCAAAATATTAAATAATATTTGGGATGGGTCCCTTTCAAACAAAGTGCTGTCTTTTCCCCCAAAAACTTCATTAGAATTAAAAATCAAAGTAGGGCAAACATCCACAAACTTGAAAAAAAACTGGACTAATTTCTACCTTGCAGCAATATGCACTACAAAGGGAGTAACAGCACAACACTTCGATACAACAACATTACGCCCTGTTCAAGCCAGCAGAACCAGCTGCACATTAGCTATCCAGTTGGGACATTTTAATGGTTTTTGCATGTGAGAGAGTGTGACAGGTGCAAGGTTTAAATCAATGCTTTTTCAAATTGCAAAGTGGCAACTTAAAGTAATCCCTGACAGAAATTGCATACTTTGGAATCCCTTGTGCATTCACTACAGCCATTGTGACTTCAGGACCACGGTCAGCTCCCGTACTACAGCCAATGCGAACCATAGGAACAGATCACAGTCCAGCTGTTTGCTATTTCTTGTTTCGATAGTTGCAATTTTATCATTAGATTTGATTTATTTAGTATTTTTACGTGATATTATTTTAGTAACACATTTTTTGGGGATAAAGTTCCCTGGATGGGCCTATTATTGGCTATGCATCCGCAACCGGAAACAACAGCATGAGAAATCGACTTGTAAAAAATAATTTTCCACTTCACACAAGCTTTTTCTGTTTTTGCACATAGAAGAAAACTTTTTTCCTGAGTCTTAAAGATCTTCAACAGCCACATTCAGCTGACAAATCTGTTACCTCACCTCTGGGGCACCAATCCTAAAACTCTAAACCAGTAAAAGTCATAAAACACAGTCTACAAAGCCTTGTGGCGTACTATTTTGCCAACAGTGGCACCTACCATTGTCGGCATGTTCCACCAAACCACCAAGGGCACTGTCGCCGCATGCTGCATAGGGTTTAATGTCGCCCAAGAAAATTGGTTAAAGAATTACGAAAAAGCCAGAGCGTGTTTTCCGCCCATGGCTGCACACTGATCAGACCCCTTCTCCAGAGCCGACACAGCACCGTCTGCAGATGTCTGGCCTGGTGAGACTTTTCCACAACATTGATGAATAAGAAAATTACCTTTCATATGCATGCACACTTATCTAAACCGGCACCTGTGTATGTTCACTCATGATGCTAATAAATGCTTAAGGGTTGTTTGATATGAATAATACATGGCAATGATTCCCCCCTCGGGATTTTATGGAAATTCTAATCTGGGAAAAGTATGACTAGCATGAACACTATCTTGTGTCTGCTTGTTGTATGTGTGAGTTATAACTTTTGATCATGTGAGAAGGAGGCTATAGATTACCATGTGTTGGCCAAATGTCTGTTGACAGTGATATCTCACCCCACTGCTTTGATTAAGCAGTCCCCTTCTGCCAGGGATTAACAAATTAAGATTTAAACAAAATTTGTATAGTTTAAGGCCTGTTTTTATTTATTTATTTCTAACGTGGGTTTGGAGACAACAATGTGATGGAGGGCTACTTCTGCAGGATGCCCACGTTTTTTGGGGATTATCAATACTGAAGGAATGGCTCCATCGCATAGAGTGTGTCACAGCGATTAATCAAACCAAACAATCGATTGTGTGCGTTAGCTGGTGTGGCGTTGAGTGAGGAATTCAATTCTTTAAATCTGCACCCCGAGAAACTTTGCTTGTTGCTGCTTCCTAACGGCATCACTGTCCGAGATGATGTAACGTGACATCAGAACGCTCGTAGCATGATCGTGTTTACCAACCCAGTGGGGCTTTTGATCACCCCCCCCTCTTCCCCAGACCATGGGACACCAAAGAGCAAGAAGATCTAACACAGCGAGACCATGTTTCACTGGACTGATGGAGAAAAAAAAGAAATGCCTGTGGAACACCCAACGCCGAGCAGACCGCGGAGTCAATTTACTTTCTCATCTCTATTCATGGTACAGTGTAAGTGATTTGAGCAGGGTAATAAGATAGTTAAGAGACAAGGCCTTCTTTTAGATTATGCATTTCCAATCATAGCCAGCATTGGAGTATTAACAGGAAACCAGAAGGTTATCAGGAAATCTCTGCTTTGTTTCTATAATAGTTCCAATGTGGGTTTTATGAAAATACTACCTTTACATGGGTTTGGAGCATCAGCCCCTGATTGTCTATTGGGTGATATTTTTGGGCTCTAATAGATGTGATGCAGTATTTCTGTCTATCTTAAATAAATGTTAACCCAGGACAGATATGATATAATTCAAGTATATCTTCTCAAGACTGATTCAAATATGTACAATTTCCGATTAAACTATTATGAAAATGTATTTCTCACTCATTTTAGTGAACACTAATAGATGCAGTGTGTGATGCACTGCCTCGATTCCACTACTTTGCCGACTTCAATAAGTTGCAGAACATTAATTTGGATAGGGATTTAAAATCATCTCAAAATGATTTCACTCTAATGTTTCATATAATGCTGAATGATAGCCCTATACTTTTATATTCAGCTATTAAAGCAGTGCTACTTATTTAAAATGACTCAATTACTAACTATTAATAGGAGCAACATTACATTTAGCAAACTTCTGTCTACTGGCAGAAATATGTTTTATTCCCATGTGAGTATTTCAGCTTTAAATTGGACTAAAGTTAAACAGAAAGATAGTTACACTGTTGAGACTTGTTTAATGGTCTCGTTTCCGAGTATGGTAGAAGGACTTATCTCTGTGATGTATTTGTACCCTTGTCTTCATTATTCCAACAATTATTATTTTTTAATTAAACACCCTCAGAAGCATTTACAGACATTGTCTTTAATTTCAATATGTTTATCCAAATGGAAAACGTACAATATTACTTGTAAAATATATAGTTTTGCTGGATGTTTGAGTGTTCACCTGAGATTGGACAGTTTACATAACAGAGAGGATACTATTATTTATACTACACACTACTAACAACCTTGTATATACAGCCTTTATCTCCCCAGTGCTGAACAGTGATATAGTTATGTAGGTTCATCCTCTAACAATCCACAATATAATAATTAATGTCTGCTTTGACACTAGATCTGTATGTTTTGTGTCAAACTTGAGAATTTGAAAATACATTTGTAGAATTTCCGCTTAATTTTTTTCACCTACACATGAAAACACCTCATTATTTTGACATTTTTCTGAAAAGCTGAATAAGTCTGTTCTTTTGTTTATCACCGGAAAAAGTATTTCTCCCTGGATAATAAATCAGTGTAACTTCATTTTGCATGTGTCTAGAGAGTGAAGGAATTATTAAACAGAGCTGTGTGGCCCTTAGTGCTCCATGTCTATTTTTAGCCTCTGGCGTAGTGAAGAGTTACACCGTGTTTCAATTCAACAGTAACATCAAGTGCAGTGAATAATATACAGTGTGTAGGACGTATAAAAGTAGAATTGATCCTGTAGATAATGTTGCACGTCCTCTGAAGCAGTAGTGAATACTGTTATGTAAAGGATACACATCAAAACGCCTGACTGTTGATAAACTCAATAACCAAACATCACTGGTTGCAGCATACTGCAGCAGACGAATCTTCAGCAAATGCCATTACATTATTAATCATAGCTTTCAATCACCCACATAATAGCATGCTAATTAACCTTTTCACTGGTCAAGATGTACGGCCAATTACCTCACTGGATTGGCACAGATCGTTGATCACCAGAGATGTAAAATGTTTGTGTGTGTGTGTGCGTGTGTGTGTGTGGGGGGAGAATTGATGGAATTGATGCTGCCCAACAAAATCATCAGCCCACAGAGAGCTCTCTGTGCTTTTTTATAATTTAGCTTAATCAGATTCCAGAGATAAAGTTATTCTCTGAAAAAGAAAAACAAGTGCAGGGAACTCAGTAGCCGAGCCTTGTTAACCGATGTGTCTGTATTATGCGTGGGGTCTGTGTGGAGTATGATAACCCCCCCCCCACCCGTGTAGAAAATTACTTTTGATAAAGGTCATATGGTTGAAAGACTTGGTGGATGCTTCACACATATTTAATTTTCGACGGCAGCTGCCCGGCTGTCAATCCAGGGATGATTTAAACTTTTAAATGAATCAAAACCATCTTAAATGCTTTGCCCCCTTTCTGCTGGGTCATTTTTCTACATGAACTGTAATAGCAAAAAGTGTAATTTTCTTGATGCACTACAATTAAAGCAATTGTCAACTGGAGATATTCTTCATTCGCAGAAGCATTGATTTGTATTTGTTACTGGAAATGTACCAATATTACCATTTAAAAACACACTACAAGGCCAAGAGTGTGTCACGAGTAAATATTACACCCATATGTGATTGTTGAACATCTCATAAGAAAAACCATGGGAATTAATATGCTGCTGGCTGCACAACAGCCTCCACACTTCTGGGAAGGCGCTTCACAAGCATTTGGAAACTGGCTGCAGGGATACGATCCAATTCAGAGCACGAGGCCGGGCAGGATGTCGGGTCAGAAGACCTGGCTCACGGCTTGTGTTCCAGATCATCTCGAAGGTATTGGATTGGAGGCCGAAGTCGGGGCTCTGTGTGAAGGGGCCAATCAAGTCCCCGTCATGCCAAACTCGGGGAAAACAATTTCCGGCTTTGATACGAAGCTGCTATCATGAATATATCCCTTCACAGTCGCCCACATGCTTGTGGCCACAGGGGAGAGAGGATGCTCAAAGCTTTTTCATGGTAAACAACTTGTTAAGGGTCGAATTTTTGTTGCAACACCCAACGTGTGCATCAGTGGTGTTTTGTAGTTCAAGGTCATGGAGCTCGATCAGGTGCAAAATTGGGCTTTAGAAGCTATTTCTGACTTCAAAAAAAGTATTGATCGCTCTACATGGATCCCCCACTGGGATCAATGTCCGGGATAACAGTCGCTGCTTCCCTCTGCTCAGCTGAGACGACCCCCCTCTGTAGCAGCAGTCGGCAGTGTGTAAGCGGGCCAAGTCTCAATCCCATGCAGGCAACTAGTCCCTTTGGGCTCTACGGCACCCTGCGCTTTGATCGCTGTGGCCGTTTCCACGTGTCTAAGAAAATGCACCAGCAGGGGTAGTGGACCGGCCCCTCTGTCAATTGAACGGGTGGAAAAAGCAGACGGGTCCTTTCATGCGACGCAGCGGGTGGAGGGGCCGAATGATCTACGCCTGTGTCTCGTGGCCTAATCAGCCCGTGAGGTTGCCGTGCAGTGCGCTGGTTGTGAATCGGAGGCTACTTGGCTGCTGGACCGCTCCATCTGCTGTGATGGACGCCGCCAGATGGGTCTTCTCCACTTGTCCGTGCTCTCTCTCTCTCTAGGTGACTGGGGTCCACGCCACATTGCTTGTCACTTTGATAGCAGAGCAAACATTAGTCCCCCCCCCGTTTTATGTTAGACGCATCGGCTGTGCCATTATGCTTTTAGGATCATTTAACGTGACTCGATTTCCACAGCTTTTTCATTGCACTTAAGGCTCAGCGCAAAGCAGGTATTGCATAGCGATTCAAAGTGTGACTTACAACAGCTTCCCGAGAACAAAGCGATGTAGTGTTACAGTCGTGTGTTTTACTGCAGCTTCGGGGGAGCTTTGAAGTTCCCACACTTCTATATGTAAATAGTACTTGTTAGAAGTCCACAACGATGGAGTAATAATTTCACTCTTTACACTGGGCTGCATTGCAAATGACTCCGTCTCTGGTTTGTGCAGTGAGTGAGCTTAATGAAAATTATAACCATGTGTTTGATTGTTGAATTTAAAACAGAAGAGAGCAAACAATATGTAAAGTCACATTTTCCGCAGTAAAATATTGAAGTTCTGTTACGTTTTCTTTCTTGCTACAAGGGCTTCATCTGAAGAAAAAAGAAGATAGCTTTGAAACCCAGAGCTGTCCTTGATCTTCACTGCTACTTGAATATTTTAGAAAAAGTGAAAAGGGGCCAGTGAGACATTGGGTTTTGGCCCAAGCTACATTGATTTCATCAAAAGAAATAGAATTGCAGGCTGGGAGTCTAAAATAAACAAAGTTAAAATAATCAAGTGTGTTTTAGAAAATGTGAGTCATCATTAGGGAAGGCAGTATCATCTTGGTTTGGTGCGATTGCCCCGCGTTGGACGGAGATAAATCGTTTTGAAGGCCGGGGTCATAACTCTGAGGCTTTAAGCTTAAAGCTGGTGGATTATAAACCTTGTTTGTATCTCCTTCACTGTGACAGCCAACTTGGTGCAAACACTTTCAATTTATATTTTACCATCGTGTGTTATCCAAAAGGTTCAGAGGTGGTTTTCCTCAAAGGTCAAATAAAGATTTTGAAGATGATACAGCAAATAAAAATGACACATATTACAGCATTTCTGGTCTCCAGTTTCAGCAGCTCTACTCACACTAAACCGCTCAAATAATATCTAGTCAAATTTGCAATAAACCTGCCAAGATGATTGGCAACATTTTAAATGAATAAGAATACTGTATTACAGGCAGAATGGTATTTATTATAATGGTAAATACTATATTATATATATATATATATACTATCTATATAGTGTTTTTATAGTTTTGATAACCCGTTGTTCCATTCTCCTGTTCACACACACATACAGTGCTAGGACAGCCGTCAGGGGCAATTTGAGGTTCAGTGTTTTGTCCAAGGACACTCCGGCTCATGGAGAGGGAAAGGTAGGGATTGAACCGGTGATTTTTTGGCCTGGTGGGAGACCCGCACTACTTCCTGAGCCACAGCCATTGCTATACATTGGCTAAAGCCTTCCTGCAGCGGCTGCAGGTTTGGTGCAGCACGTCTTTCCCATTCTCTCTCTCCCTATTTCACACTTACACTGTGCACAATGTAAACAATGTTAAGTAGACAATTAATTGTAGAAAATAGAGGAAAGTTCATGTATTATTGTTATTTATTTATGTTGAATATACATTTATGTGTTTATTTTTCAAATTAAAAACACACAGACATATGGACAAAGTGGAAAGTACAGTTTTACCCCGATGTCTGCATGTTTATCTGAGACCACTGGGTCAATAGGTAGTTGACACAGCATACACAGAATAAATTGTATTCTTTATATACCCAACTTTATGTATACACATATATATATGGCCTTTATCACCACAATATTGCACACAAGGTTGTGTCATGGACTGAATGCAAGAATGTTTCCATTATCTTGGTCATGAGACATGGGGAGCTGCACACAGGGTGGAGACTAATGGAGTTTGTGTGTTTTCTGCTTCGGCAGATGCACTGATTGTATGTTCATCCTCTAACGTCCACAATGTGGTAATGCATGTCTGTTTTGACCCTCCTGCTGTTTTCTTTGGTGTCCAACAAGAGCACAAGGTCAGACACAAAATGTACCACTGCAGCCTCGCGTGTGCAATCAGAGAGAACACCTCATAATTTAGGTTTTTGCATCAAGCCTGAAGACGTGTGTTATTTTCGTTCTTCTCTAACAGATGCATTTCTGTCTGGCTACTCCATCACTTAGATTTTCTCTGGAGTAAAGCTTCCAGACTGTGTGACCTGATTCTGCATAACGGATCAATGGAGGCAGGGTCCGTGCACACAGGTAGCCTGTTTGGTTCCTTTCTCCTGATCCCGAGAGCATTTAACCCCCTGGCTGGGAGCGATTCTGCTCTCAGTCTTGTTTGTGGTGATTACAAAACACTGACCCTGGCTGAGGTAAAAGGTGGTGGAGTTCAGGATGCAGTATTTTTAGAGCCTCCAAGTGTTCAGCCAGTTCTTCTGTGCTATGTTCATGCGGATGGGCGCTGTTATAAATGGGAATACGTGGGAACAACTGCCATGTTTACGGGTTCGAGTGCTCTGCCTGTTTAGAGTCACCCTACTCCTGCATCCAAAGAGCACAATGCAGTGTCCAAATGACTCAATGCTTGTTAATGAAATAAATATGAAATGAGTGATGCTTTTCCCTCATCACATACATCTCCAAATGTTATACTACAGAAGCCAGACCTTCAGTGTCTTGACAATTTGAAGTTTCAGCTCAACTGCCGGACTCTTGTGTCAGTGGTGGCTTAATCTATCCCAACAAAAAGCTTTGGTCTGTGGTGCGTAGGGCTGAATTAAATGTACTACAAGGCCATTATGGCAATGAAGTTGAATTTTTAAATAAAAAATTGTCTGAGCTCTTTGTTAGTCTCACCCTCTTTGGACATATTCATCGTGATAACCCATTTTAACACTATTTACTTTATTCATTCTTATTTAGTCGTCATTTTTTCAAATTCCAGTCTCTCAATGAGCTTAACATGTTCTTTTTTGTTAGCTGTAATTCCTTTTTGCCATGGATTCCAATCCCTTTGCCGTGCTTTATTACATTATTCAGCGTTATGTGTCCTTGCTTGTATTAATATGTGAATCTTTTCATTTCATTCATTCAGTGAATTCGCCAGGACTGTCTGGCAGGAGAGATATTATACCTCAGCAGGACCTTCCTGGTTAAATGAAGGATGAATTAAATAAACAAACAAATAATAAAACTGGGTCCCAGTTTGCTTGAGAGAGCTAAAACTAAGCCAGTCTCAGTGGGGGCCTTTTGGTGTGCACCCTTATTTGAATAGCTTTTTCTAACCATGTGGACCAAAGAAAGGAGTTGCTCAACAATGGGAATAAACTGCTGCAGATATTAGTGTCTCAGTTTGTTTTTTTTCATTCCCAGTTGCAGTGGTGAGGGATGACGCCGGCCACCAGTGTGCCTGATGCACAGTTCCTGATGTTAACTGGTTGATCTATCTTTCTATTCTCTTCTCTCCCTGCTTCATTGCCTCTCAGACTGATTTAAAACATCCAATTCAGTCCTCTCTATATTACCTTTAAGTGCGATATCCAGACAGATACCTGCAGATTTAGTGGGTAATTCACTTCCTGTTTAATGAGTATACCATATGTTGCAGGTAGCGTGATGACAAACATTAAAGAGAGAGAACGACTGTTTTGTAGAAAAAGGCTTCAGAGTATTTAAATGGAATCCCCCGTGGAGTTAATTGGAATTATAGTCAAATGTAATTACCGCTGATGCTTGTTGATAAACGATAACCTCGTAGTTATTCGGCCGACTTGAAAAATGTGGTCCAACCCTCAATGAGCTATTTTAAAGGGAGTTGATGATCTTTAGACTTGAGATCATCCAACCATGGACACTGTTTATGAGGCAGTGGATCTGTAGGGGTCTGTATACTGAAATTAATGGCATTTAACTACCTTTCGGGGGTGGGATTTATTTGTTTAAATGTATAAAAAAAAAGCTGCTGGCCATAGCATTTGTTTTACACAGTAATACTGGAGCCATTAATGTTAAGACCTAATCTAGTCTGCAGGGGTTTCCTATGTGCCGCAAAAATCACAGATTAGATTGTAACAGAATAGCATGTTCTGTGATCTTAGCCATTACAATAGGTATGTTCCGTTTACATCAATGTTTCACTCATATTTATAACTACAATATACATGCAAGCTATGAATTTAATTAATTATTATCGATTTATTAATTATCTGCCTGTGAAGATATTTCTGTCATCTACCAGAAAAGGAAAACTTCCCTGAAAAGTTAAATCTGGCACATTTACATGTTGGACTTCTAAATAAGTAAATAAACCAATTTTTTGGGGGTATTTAGCATGCATAACAAATTCCAGCTCATACACGGTCTATATTTCTACAAAAACGTTTGCAAATATTGCTCCAATTGTGTCCTAAAAATCATATCCACCCCCTGCTGAGCTCAGTGCGAGTCTGTTTACAAAAGCTGCTGAGTCAGCGACGCTCATGCTGTCTAAATTGACTTAGTAGATTTTCCTTGGTGGTTTAGAATGAAAAAGAAAGTTGTTGATACTCCAGTGGAGCATCAATGTGCCTGTGAAAACCAACAAATGTAGAAAGTGAGTTTATTATTTGGGCACAGCGGTGAGTGACCAAGTTCAGACATGCAGGGTCAGGCCTCGGCAAATCAGTGTAGAGAATCCTTCAGCCGCGGCCACTCCATTTTTTATCCCACGCTGAAATTGCAAAACGTCACCGGGGGTTCGTCACATCAACTGCGACTAATTAAACGTAGCTGCTGTCGGTTTGTGTGCTCTCCGCGGGGCCGCTGTCGGTGCTTGTCAGAGATAGTCTGAGAGAGACGAGCCGCCACTCTTGAGTTCCACTAAATACAACAGAATGAGACAGTGAGCTGAGCTTCCATTCATCAACCATTGGGTTTAATAAGCCGGACACTCAGTCTTTGGACCAAGGGGTAATTAAAAGTAGAGACTAGACATCCCTAGTCAGGAAATAGAGGTATAGTAAATTATTGTGGGGACTTTTGTGTTTTTCAATACAAGTTGAAGTCTTGACCTGAATTAATACAGTTCATTCATCTGTTTAGCCTTGGATTTTTGTGAAGCACTTTGTAACCTTGTTTAGATAAGTGCTGTAGAAATAAAGTAATTATTATATTGTTATTATTAAAGCACATTTCTTCATTTTGAATGAAAAACATTGACGACAATGAAGTGCGGGGAAATATTGGATTTGGTTGATGATGAATGTTTAATGGATTCACTGCAGATAAAGACACAACTGTTAGGTAGAATGAAAGTCCAACAACATCTAGAAAGCCAACAATGACAAAGCTACATTATTATATAACTTCCAATCAATATAATTGTACTCCATTTTCAAGTATCAGGTGTTAATCATAAAAGTTTAGCCACTATTCTAACCTTCCACCTCAAAACATCGGATTTTCCTTCATCATGAAACATCTTTGGTTAGTTGTAAACCAACAAAGGTTCCATTTGCTTCCTCCAGCTTAGGCTGAAGTAGTTTGCTTTGTTTTTCCTTGGCCTTGATTCTCAAAAGGAATTAAGATATATCAAATGATAAAGTGCACAATCACACACATAATACAGGCCATAGTCTAGTGATGACTACTGGGGGGAAAGTACGGAGCAACTTCTATCCAAATGAGGGCACCGCTGTTTTTAATCAGTGTTTTGCATTTGGGCACATTAACTCAAGCACAGTTCAATAATTGGAAAAGGAGTAGTGATGTATTTATTCCTCCAGTCCCCTATTAACATGTATGGCACACACTGCATCAGTGGTGCACTCTGGGCTTAAGTTGAATTTACACAAATCAAAGCTGCAACGTGTTTGCAAACAGAGAGCGACGTGTCATTACTTTCACGGGGAGCCGCGGCGTGCACGCGTACTATATTAGAGAAGTCCTTGTTTTTTAATGACTCGAGACATGCATATTTCAACAGTGAGCAGATTTAAATGAGTCACTCTCCAAACACAATTGGCTAATTATGGAAATGAGCTTGTGTGATCCAAATTCAACTCATTCGGATTCATTTCCATCAGATTTGCATTGTTTCTGCCACGGCGATGAGCGAGAGTTTCTCATTTAAGGCAGAGAATTGGTTTAATGTTAATCAAGACGTACAGTAGATTTAGAATCAAACATTATGAAGACATTCATCCTGGAGGACTTGAAATAGACTGTCAAAGGCGTTGCACTCATTAGGGTTTATGAAAAAAACAAAAGCAAAAATCCACCCGGCGGCTCCTACCGTCTATTCACTGAATGAGCCTGTGCTCGCAGGTCATTCAAGGGCTTATCAAAGCGTAGATGACTCACGCAGTTAGACGCAACATCCCCGGAAGCTTAACATCGACTAGACACCCCCCAATGTCGCCCAGTTATTGGTGCACGTCCCTCAGCAAGAGATCAAAGGTAATGTGGATGAGGAAATGGCATTCGGGGTGAACCGTGTGCGACAAGTCACGCTCAAAGTCAACGGAGGAAAAATAACGGCTCCGGTTTCTGGGGCGTGCAAAGTCATTAAGACGCAGAAGTAGAATAAATAGACAAATAACTGGATTAGTGGTGTTTGCAGGGCTGCATTTGCCTCCCATTATTCAAAAGCACCTTATGCGATGTCCTCAAAAGTGCCAGACTGGGTCGGCTGCTCTTCCTGAGAGTCCCTTGTAAATTAAATTTGAAAGCAGGCACTCATTTTAGAAGTGGAGTAGTTCAAAAGCCAAGTCGGCGAGTCTTCCGCATTTATCTTAAGCCATTTTTCAGGCGTGACCATCCAGACATTTTAAACATTGACTTTTTCACATTTTTAAGAACGGAACAGGAGATTGTCATTTTAATAAACGTCAAATTATCTGGACATTTTCCTGTTGTATTTAACGCAGAAAAATGTCGGCCAAGAAACCGATCCAACCCCAGCAAGAACACTCGGGAGGAGGAACCAGACATGTCAGGGGCAGGGGGCGGGATCATCGTGACCCAGCAAGACCAATAAGACCAACCGAAACAATTTGACCACCATTTCTTAAAAGGAAAACACAGTAGAAATGCTGCAATCCTATTGTCTATGGCACCAGGGTCATATTGGTCATATGCATCCTCACATACAGTGACTATGGACATTTTAAGAAATAAACTAAAAAAAGTATCTGTCACTCTGCTCAATTCTTTCCACAGGTGTATGCTCCAATAGAATATAGCAGATATCAGATATGCATAATGGATGTGACTATTTAACACACTAAACTCTAATAAAACATGTTCAAATGCATGTATCCAGTACACGACGTACGCAGACTGATCCAGGAGCTTGGCATCCACAGAAACACACGCACAGTGTCTGCACAGTGTTCAGGTGAGTCATTAAAGCTAATGAGTCACACGGCAACAATCCTCACAGTCAACACGACTGAATAAGCAATGAACGGCGGACTGGATCAATTCCAAAGTAGCCACAGAGCTCGGTGGGGATCTGCTCTCATGCAACACAACAACCAAACCCCAGCCAACGGGAGGAAAGCTGAATAAAGACTTGTTATGTCTGACTCACGTTTCTGAAGACTCCTCTCTGGTCGGCCATGCTCGTGAAGCGTCCACAGCACCGCAGCCTCCTCTACCTTGATGGTCGCATCCTCCACCGCTACAGGCTGACCTCCTGGGTCAAGCCACATCGGATTTCTGGCTCCATAAGTTCACTTTCTTGTTGTTTGTTGTGCGACAAACCGTCATTCCCCCGTCGTTTGTTGTGTAAATGAAGTTTGCCGCACAAACGTCACATCTTCCGGAATTTTCTTTCCAGGTTTGACAGGGGGACTAATTGCAGCCAGGTGTGCAGGGACATTCCATTTAGCTTTCCAGGTGAGTGACACAGTGCACAGGGCCACAGCCCAGGTAGGAGTCAACCTAAAGGGAACGCGGCCCTGTGCTGTGAAAAGACAGGAAACAAATTTAACACAAAATTTAATTCAACTTTTAATCTTTTTTCAAATGATAATGAGGTGTTGTTATACAAAAAATTATATAAGTGACACATATAAAAATGTCAAAATTGACACTGAGCGAGTGGTAACAATAAGAGTACAATAGAAAAACAACACCTCCGGAATTAAAGTGCATGAAAACTAGTAAATATTTAAAAATAAAATAAATAAAATCCCAAAAGTTTTGGAAAGTCCTGAAAATTTGTTATTCATATTTTCATGTCGTTCATTAACCCTGAGTTTTAAATAATTCATATGCTTTTAAACAAATATGCTCAAAATATAAGCAGGCATACTTAGGTTTGTGTCATTTAAGGTATACTGTGTGCCTTGGAATTCTCATTGTTGGTTTAAATACAACATTTTGTCACTCATATACAGAAAGATTTCGAAAAAAATTCTGTCATGGAAATTTGGTTTAAAGTTATTAAAAAGTCCTGGAAATGGTCAAAATGTGTATGAACCCTGATATCCATGCCAGAGGGTGAGTTGTTGAAAACCTACTTATAAATCTGATAATAAAAATGATAGTCGGTGAATTATCATTTTAATGAGGGTAACAGTTGTCTTGGATGGTAAAGAGTCTTTTCTTGGTTCCTGAGAATTTTTTTTACATTTTCCATGGGTTGTGTGTCGTGATTTAGGGGAGGAGTAGAGCACAGATGCAGAGTTTTAAAACAAAATGTCATTTTAAGTTCTTATTAACAAACACAAAACAAAACATAAACACTAACAGGGTGAAACAAAAACACAAGGAAGCTTACAAAGGGGATTCAGAGGTGCAGAGGCTCAGGAGATCAGGACAGGACAGCACCATGGAGCATCAACAACAAGAACAAACAATCCAACAAGAACAAAGGGAAGCACAGAGGCTTATATACACACAGGGAAGGCAGGGGCAATTAAACACAGGTGTAACACATGAGGACTGGGGCAGACAATCACAGACAGGAAGTAAACACAGAAATAACACACAAGAAACAGAGACTACAAAATAAAACAGGAAACAGAAACACAGAGTGCGAGAACCTGAAAACACTTTGAACATAAACAACTTTTATTGTACATCACTTATATCACTTTTACAATTCAGACTGCAAAATATAAACTAAAGTGCCAGATCATGACAAAAGGTACAACAGAAAAAACAACAAAGCAAAGAATATCCAAAATTAATTAATTAAAATTAAAGTTGTCAAATTGGATATTCATGCCAGAGGGTGAGCTGTTCAAAAGACCTACTTATAAATCTGATAATAAAAATACTAGTTGGTGAAATGGTATTTTAATGAGTGTAAGGGTTGTCTTGGACGGTAAAGAGCCTTTTCTTGGTTCCTGAGAGAAAATGTTTTACAAGGGCTGTGAGAGGGCTTATTGCAAATTGAACTTGACTGACACTCAGTAGAGTGCAAACCTCCGCCGGGTCCCATTACCCATTTAAACCTACTGGATGCAGCACACACACTTATATAGAGCAGTCCTCTACATATGCAAAAAAAGAATATTTCATCAAGATGTATGAATTATTTTCTGAAAAACATCTAAAGAAAAAACACACATAATATTAAAAGGAAGAGATGAAATAATTGAATGGGTTATATCATGGCCCATATCCCATCAGAGTTGTATTTAGCATGCTAACCACCAGCAGCTACTCTAACCTATTGCCTTTGGTAGCCGATCCCTCTCATAAACAGCTACTGGTTTGGATGCCCAGGTTTGTCAGCCGATTTTAGTGAAAGACCAGAAACTGGGAAAGCAACCCTGCCTTTAACAGCTCAGGTTTGTTGACAGCAACCCCATCATACACGTGTCTGATGTGGAGACGCTGTGGGCATGTTGCGCTTCAAAAAGGGCTGGCTTCATAAAGACACTTTGATGTCCTCTGCTTCGCCCTGAGTCCCAGAACTTTTATTTATTTTTTATTTTTTTTGAGGCAAGTAATGCTATAGCAGGAGATCACGATATTTGTGTTTTTAATTCCAAATGAGGGAGAATGAATAATGACACATTGCTTTTCTAAATGCAACGCTCTGTTATATGAAGTTTAGCACGAGCCGAGCGTCATCCCGTCGCGAGGACCTGAACCCAACAGATAACCTTCCTGTTTAGTCGAGAGTCACAACATGTTCTTTTCAAAACCGCCGCTGATGTGCCTGAATAATGCACAAAGCCACAAATCGCCAAATTCATTTTTAATGCTACAAAACAAGTGGGCACGCAAAACAAAAAATGTGTGATTTTGTTTTCCTCCCACCTCGTATGATTGGCCGCCAGTCGTGACTCCAACCTAAAGAGGAAAAAAGGTGATTTTTAATTTGTACGTATCATGTTTGCTTTATGAAACTGTTCATTTATATGTGGCACCATGTCTGCAGCCTTCATTTAACACCCGGACAAGATAAGGAGGTGTTTGAGCAGCAGTCGGATGAAGGGCCCTGCGAAAGCCAGTCTCAGCCCTGAACTAAATATCACCTCACGCTGAAGTAATTGCGTGATAAAAAAGCTTTGAGAAGCGTCATGTCCCTGTCAGAAGTGTCCATTTTGGATACAAGCAGTGAAGTCGGTAGCTCCGGTGCATATCCAAATCTGAGGAAGGAGTCCAGGCAAGCTTGACGTGACAATAAAACTTTCCGCTTCTCCCTAGTCTTTCACTTTCGCTCTCTCTCTCCTGTCACTCTGCCAACAGTCTCCCCACTTCCCCTCTGATAAACACCTCAATCTGGGCCTGAATGAGAATGGGCAGAACGCTTCCTTTATTCCCTCTTTCCCTCACAACTTTTTGAAAGGCCCCTGATTGAGTTGAAGCTGTCCTGGCCGGTTATCACAGCCTCCATGCGTCCGCACCTATCCAGGGGACTTCTATCCTATCAGTTCTATTAAGCACCTCTCTTGGACTGTCGGAGAGGTCCGTCGGGCCGGGTTCCAGAGCCTGTCAGTCAAGATGCTCTGATTTATCTGCCTCTATCTCTTTGAGTTCTTCTGTCACTGTGTCCGTCTGCAACTCGGTCAATAAGGCAGTCTGGCTCGGTTCCTGTATGTAGCTCTGTGCGTGCACGTGTGACACAAAAGGCACGATAACCAAACGACAACAAAATGTCAACACACCAAACTTTTTAATTAAAACTTGCCCGAATCGAATTCCACTACTTCACCTCCTGGGCTTCGAAACATCCACTCCATTCGCTGTCCGGGCCCGTTTTTCATGTGTCCCAGTTTAGCAGCTGGATCCTTTAAGGTTTTTTTTCCCCTTTTCACACTATATATATCATAACATGTCCAAATTAATACGCTTAAAAAGAAATGCAGCCTCCTCTCCTCTCACAACTCGCCGGGCACATGTGAGTCCTCCGCAGCCCTGAGCATCCCATAATCCATCGAGGCCTGGCCAGATAATTAATGAGGCAGCCGGGCGGCCTTCCTCTACTCATAAAGTCGGGGAAATGTCACACGTGCGCGGTCAATTTACCTGGTATTTGCACGCGGGCGGCCATCGATCACTGGTTTTAATGTCGCTCGAGCCAGACCAATGAAAAAGAGTAAATAGTGGAAACTCCACGGTGTTAAACACGGGACATTAGGAGGGAAGTAGAAAGTTACGGATGTGTTTAACAGTCCATCATGGGTGTTTTAGGGGAAATCTAATAATGTACACTCTGTGCTGTAAACTCGACACACAGTTGCACTTTCACACTTTTTGACCATGCGCTCGTAAACATTTTCATACTCAACATTATGTGTTGGTGCGGCGGCCGGGATGCACCATTAGGTTTCGTCTGCAGACGGAGAGGCGGTGTCATTTTCAGAGGAGACTTCGGGGTCAGCGCGGCCTTCGGGACTTTACAAGAACCTCCCCCCCCCCACCACCACCACCCCTCCTAGGGCTGCGTCCTTGGAAGGATCCAACCCATGACTGGAGACAGCTTCTGTTTACAAATGGGGAAATGAAGGGCTGGTTCTCCGGTGATGAAGTTGTTGATTGTCTGGCAGTCACACGGGAGGCTCTCGGGCCGGTGGGCGGTGGCTAGGAACATTTGATTTCCTGTAATAAAAGGTGTGGGTGGCCAGGACATAGAGCAGAAGATGTTAAATGGATGAAGTAGAAAAATAACTACTTGTCAGAACTAAATCATGTTGACCTAGCTATCATTAGCTAGAATTGACCTAGCTTACATAAGCTAACATTAGCTAGCTAAAAGAGAATATGTTAACAGCTATCTAATAATATGGGACATATTTGTCTTTCCCACCAATAGAGGGAAGTAATGTTCAAATGATCTGTGCAGTTATCTTTTCACCAGATATAAAACAATTGTAAAATAAGACCTACATGAATCAGATGTGCAAAAGCAGCCGATTCAGTTCTGACAAGTGTGGCATGTGAAAAGCTGTCCACAGTAAACATGTTCCTAGCTACAAATATTTACAAATCAAAGTTTCCTATCAAAATCACACTTGTCTACATGGGTCATGTGTTACCAATGTGTGCAAACATGTTGAAGTAATACAAAAACTATTTGAGTTCAAAAATTAATACAGAGAAAATGAAAATAATGATTTGTGCTAATCAAAAACAAGATATTTAGCCCCTAGCCCCTAGTGTTCAACCCCACCCCCAAAAAATCCCAGGCATCATTCCACAGTCAGATCCGCAGGTAACGCGACGCACTACCATAAATCAGTGTTAAAGACCCTCCCCCAGTTCACTCCCACGACTGTTTTGTCAGGGTCATTTGTGATCATGTAATTGCGCGGCATCTTGTGCATCAACATTTTAAGAATGATTTACAGTGGCGGGTTCACATGGCCACATTAATCTGCCTCGTGTTAATGGGTTCCACGGTTGCTTGTCTCTCCCAGGGCTCCGGGGGTTGAGCGGGAGGAAGACGCCCCAAAAAGCTCGGCGTAAATGTCGAGGAGTAAATTGTCATTGTGGCCGCCGATGGTGAGCAGAATGAAAATGAGCAGTGGTGACGTAAAGGCTTTGCATATTGTTTGCAGGATTTCCCATTAAGCGTGAAGAACGCACAACGTGCAAAAATAGCAAAGCAGCTGTGAAATGTGTGCCATGCAGGCCCAGTCGTTTACCACAGGAAAAGGTCACTGTCATTTATAACTAGCGTGCCATAATGGCTGTGACTACATAGAGCCGGTCTGTGTTATTATACAGAAGAGCTGTGTTTGAAGTGTTATCCTACAAACCCAGTTACAGAGGAGCTTGATTTATACCAGGGCTGCTCAGTTCAAATTCAGAGAGGTCCAGAAAGAGATCATTTCCTCCAACAATGTCTGGAACATCATAATGCTAACTAGTGTCATGATCTATAATTTAATAGCAGATATATCAACGTCTGGGGGAGAATTATGAAATGACATTTATTGTCACATAAATAAGTCATATAATCACCAAAAATATGCTCTTTTCACATGAAAAGCAAATGGAAATAAAAATACATCTCAAAAAGCTTTATTTAAAAAAATTACATCTTAAATTAAAGTGTGTGATTTGAGCCAAAAACTCAATTTCAACACATCTTAACAGCTGAACACTTGCTCTCCTCCTCTGACTCACTAACGACAGTCCATTCTCTCCCCTCTCCTCTCCTCAGTCCCTGACCCGCTCAGCGAGACACACACTCGCTAAGTGGCGTCACGTGACACAATTTACAACACAAGTATTTGCTCTGAGCGTCTCCATTGGCCTCTGAACCGAGAGTTCAAATAGAAAGCTCTCCATTCTCAATGATCATTCAGCATCTGGGTGCGGGGTCCGGACGGCGGTCGGCCTATCAGTGACCTCGAAATTACACTGTGGGATTTTGAATGGTTGTAGAAGGGCCTCAAGGTGATGCAGTCCCCCCCCCCATATTTTATGGTGATGACAAACCACAGAATGACCTCAAATAAGTTCTTGGCCTCTCAACTCAAACAGCTGGCCTCGAGTTGAATTCGATTCTGGCGCATTTGATCCCATTGTAACACGGAGCTCTTTCTAGAGTGGCAGCGGGCATGAGAGCCAAGAGCTGATCGGTTGTAGCTTACGACTAAACCCACAGATTTGGTGATTGCTTTACTTAATGAGCCCAACTGAGAGTAGGATCGACAGATTCCTGCATTGCTTTTTTTTAGGAAATTAACGAATGTTATGATGTCTTATTGCAATAAGGACTAATCCTCGGTTGTGTAGATAAACAGTTTGGAGCTGGGATCTATAGTTCTGGGGCCGTGTGGGGAGACGAGTGCGGCATCTCAACTTCATGACCCCTTAGCCTTCTGTTTTGTTTGAATGGGTCTCAGAGGGGGCTATTACTGAACAACTCAACAATATTTTAGTAATTAGCAGACATAAAGTAAGTCGATTTCACCTTTTGAAGCCGAACAAACCTCTGCATCCCTTTTTGAAATTGTATTTCCCGACACATTCTGGTTCCGGCGGTTTGACTTTGGAGTTTATCCACTTTCTCACAAGGGCACGGCTGATGGGTTGAAGGAGCGCGGGCGGATCTGTTGTTTATTAGTGAGACAACTGGGAGGAAGAAAGCTGTCCACGTGTCTGGTGGTTTTTTGGTGTTGACAGTTTTTATATAAGCACTTCCCAGATGGGAGTCACATGACTCCTACTCCTGGTGCTGTGCAGGTCCTGGAGAGGGGAGCAAGTTGCTGCCGGTGATTTCCTTCACCGACTGGGTGATGTGATGCCGCCTGGCTCTGTCACACCGGGTGGACGTCTCAAATGAACGCGGCGTAGAAACCCTCTATCTGCTGAGCTTTTGTCAGGACGGAGCTACAACCGCTGACACTGATGGGAAATAAAGGAGGGGGGCCTCCTCCAGAAACCTATCCTTTTTTTTTGCAGCATTTAGCCCCGGGTTGTTTTGGCCGAAACCAGACAGCCAGCTGTTCCACCTCATGTCCTGACGCTAACTCGTCACCGTCAGGAATAAGGCAATGTGAGCAGTTGTGCTGTCAGCTCACCTTAGGAACTCCACAGAGAGGGCTTGGGAAGTGAAGCCACCAGTGTAGAGTGAGACTGACACGGCAGAGAGAGAGAGAGAGAGAGAGAGAGAGAGAGAGAGAGAGAGAGAGAGAGAGAGAGAGAGAGAGAGAGAGAGAGAGAGAGAGATTAACAACCATGCTGATGCGTGTCCAATGTTTGCCGTTTGAGCTTCCGTCGTTGAGTCTTACCAGTTATAGAGCTGGGGATGCACCAAACAGATGGGCTCACACACAGTCAACTGGGAGGGCCTCCTGTATGGCAGCTCTGCAATGACATATTACACAAAGAGCTTAGCATAATACCTGTTGTACTATGTCTGCTTCACACGTTTGCCTGAAAGACTTCTACCTCATTAACAAGATCAATCGGACACATTGTCTGTTCACTGCCGGATTAACATTTCACTGGGGAGAAGGTATTTAATTGCCACATTAAATATGGCGGCCATATTTGGAACCTATGAAAAAAGCTCAGAAAATATAACATTAAAATTTGGAGTAAAGAGTTTTCTTTACTGTGTTAAACAACTCAATATTTCATAACTAGTAGAAGTGTATATCAAATATGATGCAGGGTAATATTAATTTGTTTCCCTCACTTGTAACTGTCTGGTTATGTATTTACGACATTAAGAATATGTATTTGTTGCAGGAAGTTGTTCAGAACTTTTTTATTTTGCATGTGGTAGGGGAAAAAGCAAAAGTTAAGTTTATGTCTGTGTTAAGATCAACTTTTAAAGGGTTTTTAAAGATTCCTGAAAAGCTAGTTGTTCTGATTTTGTGTTTTGTCCTCAAGAAAAGCTCAAAGTTATTTTATTCTTTGGCAAAACAAATTTCGATTAAAGTTTTTGGGACTTTTATTTCACATTTCAAGTTGAAATCCACAAACTGGGTCAAAGCCCAGGTCCAGCTGCTGCTCTGGAGCCGGGATGTGATGGAGTTTGTGAAGAAGACAGACACCCAAGAGTGTTTTAATGACTCTCGGAAGATGATACTTTCATAAAATTAAAACAGGGCTAGCAAAGTGCATTTTCATATGCATTTTGTTAACCCTCTTGAAAGGCATAATATACAGAGATGAGGGTAATTGTGGCAGATTAAAACGGCTTGTATTCATTACTGTATAAAACCAGAAATCCATAATGGGTCATGGCTCTCCTCACGATTGCAGCAATTGTCTATTCTCCTTTATCGTCCCCTCGTCAACATTAATAGCAGTCAAGCAAAGTAGTGTATTATGGCCAGGAGTCCGGTCCACAGCCGATAGGGAAATATATTTTAGTCCATAATGTGCTTGTGAGGCAGAAATCATATTTTGTTCTTAAACCAGCAAAATGCACTTGAAAACTGAAATGTCTATACTTTCACCAGCTCTTTATTCTGAAGGGATGTTGATACTGGAGTCACTAATATTGTCAAGTTGGTATTGTGCAGTTTGTTGTCAGTGTCACATGCAATTTGCGTGTTTCACATTTCACAAGATGCTTGTATTTGCTTCTAGTATCATCCAACATTGTAACACACGTCTCCACAAGCTAATGTTTTCCTCATTGTATTATAAATGAATTAAAAAATTGATTATGTCTGTTTTAATTAATGCTGCATAGTTTCTTAAAGGGATGCATCATTCACACAATAGACTGCTGGATGACATGGCTCTTCAAAGTGGGAGGAAGTGAAGACATCCATCTCTAACTATCAATTGGGAATGGTGGAACATTTGGTTAGATTATCTTACAAAATATGGGATAGTTGTGGTTGAATGTGATGGGCTCTACTCTGTGACGTCTATAAACGATAGGTACAGGGTGGGAGGGGTTGCATTGGGAAACTGGCAACTTAACCCCAGCTTTAAGGATTGCCCTATTCTTTGTTGACGTCCATTGAAGACAGATGTAGCACAATTCAAGGGTTTCCTCAGACACACAATGTTCTATAAACCCCCAGGAAGCACCGGTCCTGTGCTGTACAGCCCTACATGGAGTACTCCTGTGATTTGAGGTCAATTTAACATACCTGGAAACACAAAGATGAGGTTGTGGTCTTGTATGTGGAGGGGTATTGGGGGGGGATTCAGCAGAGCTTTACCACTGATATGCGCCTCGTGCATATACGTTATATAGTGGGGAAATGGAGAGGGTGGAATCGAGAGCCGTGGATGGCATTTCAATCAGGGTTCAGCCGGGATATTGTCTCTGTAATCCTGTGAGGTCACGGTGGGCGATGTCATGCAATGAGAGCAAGCCGTGGCTGCATGATGAAAGCTGCTGGAGCAGTAAAGCACATCTACGACTGAGACTCTCAGAATATAGATGCATACGGCAGCATCCCCTGAATGATACCATCACGAGCAGATAACAAATGGTGAGTCCTTCCTCTGTTCTTCTATGGCCCTATAGCTTGAGCTCAACGTAAAAATCCCCCCTTGCTCCATTCTGGCCAATGCAGGGGGCTCATCCATCTTGTTAGCCGCCGCTTCCACGTTGTCCGCGACAATAGACGGGAGTAAGGATTTTCTCTTCATTTTTCCTTCTCTTCTCAGGCCTATATTGCCTCCACCCACTCTGCGACCGTGCAGCTCAGTCAGCAGGATCCACGAGCTGCAGGTGGCTGCTTGTTAAACCCCGGAGTCCTTCTCAGGAGGATCTCCGCTATGACACCTTCCACTTGTGCTGCAGAAAAAGTGGAATAAATGCACTGAGAAATAAGAGAAATGCTTGAGGGCTAAATGGAAAAATAAGGAACCATTGACAAGGAGGCGGAATAATTCAAAGACAGTGCAGGGGTCTTCAATTAGCTTGGTATCACCCTGAAATAAATATATAAAATAGTTTGGTTGACTCTGTAAGCATCGGCCATGCAAGGTCCAGGACGGTTTAAAACACGAGGTGGCATTTAAAAAAAAATCTATATTTTCCATTATTGGTTTAATAAATGTAATAATCAAAGCAGGTTTAGATTAGTTTCTAGCTTATGCAGGCAGAGTGGTGAGTGACTGTTTTTCTAAAAATAAGAAGGTCTCGACTAATTTAAGATATTTTGCCAGTCAGGAGGGAGGAAAGCCAAAGCTTAACGGGACAATGGCCAAGTTTTCATATACCAGGCAGAGCGCTAAGCACTTGGTATTACCAGTAACGGATGGTGCACAGGCAACAACAATGGTCTGGAGGTATGGCGGGGAGCTCCCTTTATAGCCTTGTAAGCCCACGCCAGCTTGAATGTGATACAAGGGTGTAAAGTTGTTTTGCACGGAGAGGTGGAGAATCTGGGGGCGTTTTAGGGACAACAGGTAGATGTTGAAATGTAGTCGCCACGTAACACACTTTGGACTGGGAGTCCCTCTGGGCTGGACAGGAGATCAGATTAGAGATCAGAGCTTCCAGTCCCCGGTGAGTAAATATTCTGTTCGTATTCCAAGAGCTAAATAACTAGAGGAGAGGTTCTGTGGCTGCGCTGAGAGCCTTACACGACACTTTCCTGCCAGGGATCACAATGAGATGCTTCATGGTCTGGGCAGGATCCGCTATGTTGTTGTCACTAGCGATAAGCTTAAAGCGGCAGGCAGGCATCCGACTTGATATGTCAGCGAGTCAGGCAGACCTGTGTGTGTGTGTGTGTGTGTGTGTGTGTGTCTGCGGGAAGAGGGGATGATGGAGGAGTCGACTTTAGTCAGCACTGTGAAGCAGAGGGGAGAAGATACAGGGAGAGAAAACCTCCCCCGGGGGAATTAGTGGAGAAGGTGTGAAGTAGAAGACACAGTCACACTCCACGGAGAAAGATTTGAGGGGTCAGAACACACGAGAGCAGGCCCAGATTTTTTTCAGAGGTCGGCGATGACAGCGAGCATGCATCTGCCCGTTTCACAGTCTGGGAGGTAGACTAAGGCGAGCGTATACCTCCACTGACAGAACGCGGTGCAGTCTGAGGCCAGGGCCACCGAGGAGGCTTCGAAGCGCAGCCATCCCAGTGAAGGATGAGACAGCTGATCGGTAAATTCCGAGCAGCACGTTCAGCCTTTTTTTTTGGCAAAGAAGTGAAAGACAATAACACCCACCCTCCGATTCCACAAATAAACAAGGAGCAGGTGCTGCACCTGCGGCCGCGGTGTTACAACTTATTTTATTCTGCACACTAGCAGCACGGACGGGTATTAACACAACATTAAAAAAAAGCATGTTGTGACTTTTGTGGAGAACGGCTCTTAACGTGTCATCATGTCACGTTTTCTGTCAGGTCACTGGGTTCACAGCTGGAGATGTGGTTGCTTGTACACTTGAAGATTCATCCATGTGAATATAAAGATGGAAAAAACGGTCATTTTATATTATTAAAAAGAATAAAAATAGCGCAAAGGGATGAAAAGGTCACAATAAAATAAATAATGTTTTTTTATGTCAGTATGTGAATAACAGACGTGCATATTCTCACAACGTGTAGCCTATAGGTTCTTCAGAGTACGTTTGAACTCTGATAGTTGTCACATCATCTTCCACACAGCATGTTCCCTGGATAAGGATTATAAAAATAAATACTACAGCCAAAGGCGACCTGACTCATCCTCATTGTTTCCTTGTGTGTCACGTGCCGCTGGTAATGTGGAGAGAAATGAGCAATGACATTATAGCTGTGTCCGAATGCAGTTGCTGGTTTGTGTTACATTCAACAAATCACCATCGAGGAACTACTCAGCATTTGGGGGGAATTAACACTCTCATAGATGTGTATAAAGATGGACGACATGACGGCTCCATGTTAGTGGACGGGACATGGGCCAAACCGTAAAGTCAAAGTATACGTGCAATACATTTTTCAAAGATAGATGGCTTCTGTCATTTCATGCAGTTTTCTTCACATATGTTCAAAGTTTAATTTGATGCTATGCCAGTTTTATTCCCTGAGAGATTATAATAATAAAATACTTTAAATGTGTTTTACGTTGTTGTAATTTGTTAAACTATTGAGTATCAGAGGCATTTTCCAATTACGAATGAAAATAAATAAAACTGAATTGATGTTTTTAGGTGAATGGAATGATGATGACACAAATGATCAGATTAAGTATTCTATAAATGTTCGAGTTGAAGCCTTTGCTTGTCCCACTTTCATTACACTGGGCTTCAGCAATGTGAGATTAAGTCACATCCCTGTGTATAGGAAGAAGAGGAGGCACACAGCTGTCAACCGTCTTCATTGATCCCCTGAATGGCTGCTGTAGCAGAAGCTATCTTCCTTCACTCTCTCCCTTTCTCTACCTCCGGCTTTCTCTCTGCCTCTCTGCTATTCAGTTCTTTTTGTCCCTTTAAATTGAATTGGGGAGGGAGGAGGCTTGGCAGGATCCTGTGAATCCAGGGCCATGTGCTCCTGCGCTCACGCCGCCGCGTCCATGGAAAAATAATCGAAAGTGTGTCACCAGAGCCGGGGAAAAGGTTAATCTCCACGGACAGGGAGTGGGCAGCTCGGCTGAGGAGATAGACTTTGGAGTTTACTGCCCCTGCTATTTGTCATACTAAGCCTTTTTCGCTTTAGACAAGGCAACTGGACACCTTGATCCGCTTAAATTAACTGTCAACATAAACGCAGCGCTGCTGGGGAAAAAATAAAAAAACAGGAATAAAAAACAAACTCGCACCCACGGGCGTCCCGCAGCAGCAGTGCTCCTGGGTGAGAGAGGCCAGAAGTGTGTCGACCGCAGGAGTTAAGACAGCTCGCAGAGATGAGTTTGAGATCCCTAACAAGCCCTTAAGGGGGAGAAAAGCAACGGCACTTGACCTGAGCACTGACAGGGTTCCCTCCGCACTGTACGTAATTGGAGGGGGGGGCGGGGGGGGGGACAAAAACACGCCTGCCAAACTAGACAAACGGAGAACGGTAAATTCCACAACAGCGAGAACAGGTTTACACGGGCACATCGCTGATGAACGTATAAAGACGGGAGATTACCGGTGACCTGTATACGGTCAAGGCAGGTGGGCGCTCGTCCATCATTTTTAAGATTCAATTACCCCCCCGGCTTGAGAAAACAATAAAAAAAATATATATACAGCACGTGCCGGTGTGCTAACAATCTCCACTGACGTCAAAGGCTTCTCACTATCAAACAAACCATATAAATAGATGAGAATAAAAAGCAATGAAAGGCGACGCCAAGTATCTGCGAGACGAGAGCGACTGCAGAAGGAGAGAACATTACATACATAAAATGCATTTCATCCAAAAGCTATTCATGCAATATAAGATCTTTCATGTGAATATTTCCGGCGCTGCCGTTCCCAAGTGGAATTTCCTATATACCCAATTCACACACAAAAACACAAGCCAGAGAGATCACTTCCTGTTTTGACGTCATTCAAACTACTTGAATTTTTACACATATACATCATCTTGTATTGTTCTGAATAAAATCCCTATAGACCATGTGCTCTGCTTCTATGTGTGGATGACTGCGTATGTTTCCTTTAGTCTTTCTCTTATTAGGTTTTGACGTTTTTTTCTCATACCTGTTCTATTTTTGTATATTCTTGTGTTACATATATTGTACTATGTTTGTATCTAATTTGAATGCCTGATGCGTTTAAATGTATTCATGTGTTTATTTATGACATGTCCTTGGGTGGCTAGAACAGAGCTGTGAATTTATTATTAGTAGTAGTAACAGTAGAGGTAGTAATAGTAGTAGTAGTAGTAGTAGCACAGCAGCAGCACCCATCTTGAATCCTATTTAAAATGCGTCCTTCCATTTCCGAAAAAACAAAGGCCCCAACGGGTCCGTCCTTCCCGAGCCGACCTATCCCAGGATTCATTGCACTTTGGCAACAAACTCTAGATAATGGCAACAGCAAGCGTTGAGCCAAAGCATCCCGTGCTTACACTTTTTAAATGTCAGTATCACGCTTCAACTCAATCTTGTTAAGAAAGGTCTGAAGGTCATTCAAAACTTTCTCGTTGTGTCCCACTGTCGCTCTGTTGCTAGGCGACAGCGCTAAGGGGGGCACACACAAAACTGTTTCGTCAATAAAGGCGACAATGCTCGTAAGATATATCCTAAAAAAAGGGAAATCCTCTCTAGACCAGAGTGTAACAGTTCCAACTTTCCATTGTGTGTTTCCCAACCTGAAACTCAGACCTTTGACTTTCACTCTTCACCTCCACTGAAATGCTAGTTATAGTTTATTCATTTTTCTTTTGCTTCTTTCCAGTTTCCCCCAAGGCGTTTTAAGCGAGCCTCCTGAACTTCCCATGCTGTCAGGAGGTTTGAGAGCCTCTCCATCTGCCCGGCGCTCTCCAGGTGGACCGTTCTGACATTTTGCCCAGTCACTGGCAAATAGCGGTGGACAGGGAGAAAGCGATGTGGGGGGGCAAATGTGTGGAAATGTCTTACAGTAGCACAGAGTGAAGTCTTTTTATAAATCTACTGCCTTCTTTTAAGGTTACCCTGCACGTTGCTGTGAATTGCAATGATCCCATCTTTTTTTTCCTTTAGCAAAGCATTGACAGATTCAACTGCAGACATTAACATGCAGAGCTGTTTAATTGCTGTCAAGTGCAAATCGATTTTTGAATTCCGCGAAGGAAGCAGGATTCTGTGTTCGAGGACATTTCTTTTTTCCTACTGTTCCAAGAGATCTCCACAGTAAAGTCTCTTTCCAACTTGTGCCAAACTTTTTGCTGGCTGCAGCTACAGGGTCAGTGCTTATACTTCTTTTCACGGAGTGGTTGGTTTTAGCCCAGCCAGCATTGGCTGTCGGTAAAAAAAAAGAAAGAAAGTGTGAAAGTCACGTCCCACACTTCCCAGCACACTGCATGATAACCTTTCAAGAGACTAGACTTTATACAGAGATGGACAACGAGTTCCTACCACTATCCAGAAACACAGCTGCAATATCCCACAAAAATGTACACTTTAATATCTGTGTTATAACAACTAATCCTGGAATTGTTTTGTCTAATTTTTGCACAAAAACTTCCATGTGCAGATGTTTCAAGCGTTGAATGAAGCAGCATGAGAGATAGAGATCAGGAGATACAGTACGTCCAAAAGCCCCCAGAAAAATGTCTTCGAGCAATCGCACAGTTTGAGAACAAGCAGAAAAATATGAGTGAGAGCGCAGGGGTCTCAAGTGAATCATAATCTGAATGTGGAACCAATAAGCCCTGCTCTTGAGATAAAGGTAGGTCAAAACTCCCGTACATGTCCCATCAACTGACATGGAGGAGGCAGGAGCTACAGCAGCCAGCCACCAGGGGACAATCAAGACAATTTGGATTCAAATTTGGGGAACTCTCATGTCCTCCTTCTTTACATACAGTCTATGTATGAGCCATATTCTTTTTTTTATATATATATATATACCCCCAGGGAATTCTATGATGAGCTTGTTTCAACTTTGTGCAAGATTGTAACTATTCGAAAGAGCTGTTAACACAGGGTTTTGTGTTTGCTTACACTCACAGGGTGGGGTGGAGGGGGGGGGGACGTTGTTGTTTCCCTGACAATACAAGCAATTAGACGAGCAAAGCATTAGATCTCGTGTCGGCTAGAAGAACTGGCTAATGAACTGAACAGTCAGACGAGTGAAGAGTAAGCAGCGTTCTGAAGTGGAGTCAGTTGTATTCACACGCTGCCAAATCATGAGAGAAGTTATCTCAGGGCACTTTAACATATAGAGAAGGTCTAGACTCCTTGAGCTCGGGTTTCCGAACCCAAAATGTCCACTCTGTCCTCATGTCTTTGTGCTTTCTTGCCTAGATTTGACCGCTCAGCTACTGGTGCAACTAACTCCCCTCATATCCCGCAGCCTGGTGCATGAAGGCTTTAGGAAATATATCAGCTTGTTTCCCCAGTGCTAAAGCTGATGCTGCTTTTGTTGATCTGCAAGGGTGTTTGACGTCAAGAAAAAAAAACAGCAGCCTGGATCTGCTACTATCAGGATTATTCAAAAGGAATCATTTACGAGGACGTCTCTACTCATCCCCTGGGGTTCTATCATCAAGATCCATATTTATCCTCGGATGACGCTGCCGCCGTTGATTAAAGCTTTCGGTTCCCACTTTAAACTCAATAATCCAGAGAGGTGATTTATGTCAACAGTTAGTGTTTGTTCTCATTTTGATCATTTATTCACAAATGATTGAGGGTTTTCTGGGGGAGGCAGAGAGAAGAAAGAGTACAAGATCGGGAAAAAAAAACCTTGGTGTTGATTGTCAGGAGTGAGAAGCAAAGAGGATGAGGACGGCACCGGCAGTGTTTTTCAGGAGGAGGAGGAGGAGAATGGTGAGCGTTCAAATGCTGCAAAGAGAAGTAAAATCTCACTGGGGTAAATTGAGAAACTGGAAGTTGTGTCCTATTTTGCAGGCCGACAGTAATGTATTGTTTCGGGGGAGGAGGAGGAGGAGGAGGAGGGGGAGGAGGAGGAGGAGAGAGAAAAGCAAAGTGGGACAACCTGTGATATTTGCCTCGGAGTGAGCAAATTCCAATCATGCAGACAGCGGGCGTAAGCAGTAAAAATGGACCGCACGGGTTGAGGAGGTCTCAAATTGTTTGCGGCACCCTCTTAAAAGACGGGGAAATTGTGTTGGTTTTTCAGCTGATATGCAGAGGCAAGGTGAAGGACAAACACAAATATACAGTAAATATAAACACACACGCTGCCAGAAGCAATTGCCCTTATCGCGCTATTGATCGTTTGATATACGCAAAAAACAAGGTTATGCTAACAAAACATGCGATTGCAATTCACGGGATCTTTTCAGGACACTGCACGATACTGACATGTGTATTTGAAGCCCTATTTCCTCCCTACACCCCCCTTTAGTGAGAAAAATATTTAATTACAGTGGAATATGAGGAGAAGAAGAGTTGGAATTAAAATACATTTGAATCACTGCATAGGTATCTCCCCTGATTCATGAACTCAATTATCATTTGGATTAATTTAGTTATTTAAGCAACTGAATCAGACCATTTAACGTGTTATTCATCGGAAGCTACTTATTGATTCCATTCTTTATTATTTGTTCTGTTGCTGTCAGCAGCTGCAGATGAAGCCGTCTTTTAGAGATGAAATCGGCCCCGTGGAAACATAGATACACATAAAAAATAAAAAAGCCATTGCCGGGGTAGGGATTCCAAAAGAGAGCGAGAGGACAGTGGCGGCAATAAGATCAACAGGAAGTGTTCAATGGACTATTAAAGAGCATCATAAGAAGTGGATGGCGCTATTCGCAGTGCTTCAAAGGCTCTATGGGTCACGGGCTAAGTGTGGGGGGGGGTTCAAAAGTGTCGGGAAGACGAGAGCGGTGGAGCTGTTTATGTGTTACGCTGGGATATTGTGTGTCTGTGTGTGTGTGTGCGTCTCCTTTATGTGAGCCCTCTCCCAGCGGGGGAGCAGCCGGGTTGGGTCGGATTACGTCGAGATTCAGTCAGTGGGTGAATGCATTCAAATGTCTAATTAATAACATAATCCACTGGATTACATAAAACACGTAATCTGATCTGAATGCGTCTGTAGTACTCGAAAATTTGAAACTAGAAAAAAATGTTAAAGTATCCCAAAACTATTAGCCGTCCTCAGACTCTTTACTCCTCCTCCTCCTCCTCCTCCTCCTCCTCCTCCTCCTCCTCCTCCTCCTCCTCCTCCTCGAAAGCGAAGGAACGCATCAGATCCACGACATAATGATTAAACTCTGGGGGACGCAGACAAGTTGTGATTAAAAATAGGAGAAAACAGACGGACGATAAACAAGCTCTCTCGAGTTAAACGTGCAGACGTTAGATTCTGGGATGTCCATATTGTTTCCCCCTTTGGTTTAATCAAATGTCAGCGGCGAGGCTCGGAGGATTTGTCCAACGCGGCCTTGCTCTCCTGACCTCTAACAGTGAAAACAGTCAAAACTATAATCCCCTTGTTTATCATCGAAAAAAATATATAAAAACCGCCTTGAACAAGGATTTATGGAAACGCTTGACTTAATTGACCCGTTCTGCTTCCATTACAATCCGCCTTACAAAGACTGTAAGCCATTGTTTTTAGCCGAGTCATTTTTCTTCATATGTGTGTTTCAAAGGAAAATCTGGATTAAAACACAGACCAACAAAAAAAAAGGATAAAGATTATTGACGAGAAACTTAATTACGCTCTTTACACGAGGAAAGCCTGGAACCTTTCAAAAAGGCCCGACATAAGCCAAAGCCAGTGGTGAACTTTGCTTGATGATTTCCGGCAATTAGCTGAGGGAGAACAACCAGAAACTGCTTATAACAAAAAAAGAGACTTTTAGAGACTGCATGCAAATTTGGGGATACTTTTCTATTTTCATAAGAAACAAGAAAGATTTAGCCCAGTGCCCGAACTGTATGTTACAAATCCTTTGAAACCCATGTGCATCCTCACACCCTACATGAATGTGTGTGTCGCTGAAGTTGTTGTTGTCGTGAGGATTCTGGTATAAATACTGTATTTACTTTAAATAACAAACAGACCTATGTACTCACCTAAATGCCAGAACCCCATGGAGGAAGCCGTGCATCTTCCTGTCCTGCACAATAAACATTACAAAACATGAATGAATTCGGTCAACAAAACATTTGTAGAGTGCTTTTACTTTGAAACAGGCACAGGAAGTGTTGCAAATATTTGTGTGTTACATATTCGACATTGAAACTGTTGTGAAAGATGATTTTCATTATTTTTATGTTTGTTTTTATGAGGGAGCCATGCAGTGTTCAGGGAAAATAGTTGAGACCCAAACTCTCTAGAAGAGCAGCGTGGCTCACGGATAAAGCCTGGTGGAGGTTGACGAGGACGCACACACACACACACAAAAACACATTTGTTTGACCTGTATGTGTTGCCGACTCACCCTCCTAAGACTGATTGGGTATACCACATGTTTACATGTTCAATGACATGAAATGTAACACATTTTCAAATATGTGAACATGGTTTTATGAATGAAAGTGAGTCAGTAACCATTCACAGTCTCTGTTTTCACCTTCCCAGTGGGTAAAACGAGGGAGATTGTGTGGACACGTGACAAATAAAACACCGGGTGATAGTTCATATATTTGGTATAATGCTCCATGATTCACTTGCATTCATTAAATCACATTAACATGCATGTGAGGGTCCAAACACAACATGGCTGATAGCTTTGCATGATTCATAAAATCAAATAAATACTTTGCCCCACATGCAACACCACGCCAGTCACAAGCCCCCCCGAGGACCAAGAGCAGAACGTGCACTTTTGTTCGGCTGACAGTTGTGTGGTAGCCCCTCCGCGTGCTGTACGTCACATTAACCGATTTCCACATTGTTTGCTGTAAGGCTTATAAAATGTCAGCGGCGTCGTTTCCGGATTTGGTGAACGTGCCCCCCCCACCCCCGTGTCTGAGGACCTCTAACTACAGAATAGCTTTACGGGCGTAATCCGCTGTAGACTTGTTTACTATACAAAGCAGGCCCCCCCCCCTCTTCCAAGGGCTTTAGAGAATCGGGATGGAATAGAAGCGATGCCGGCGAAACGCGGCTCTTCACTTGTCACCGTAACAGCCTCTCCAGAGAATTGCACAGTTGCAAAGTATGTAATTAGAATAATTGCTGGCGAACAGTGGAGGGGAGTGTTTGACAATATACATGCACTGTTTGGTTGTACATTATTGTATAAGCTTTGTAGCAAGGTGCAAATGACACAAAGAACGAGGGAGAAAGAGACTTTTTCCTCGTGATTTTGAATGTGTTTCACACGAGAACGGGGCAGAACTATATTTTTGTGTGTGATGAGTAACTTGTGAAGCCCCCGGCGGTGCTGTCAGTGCAAGGGAAGAAAAAGATCTCTCCTCATCTCGGAGTTCTCTTCTCTTTCACTGAACTGGGAAAGAAAGCGTAAGAAACATGACAACCAGGAAGGGATATCTTTGTTGCACGATGGCGTGGCGTCTCGAAACGCGGTAAACCTGTCTCTCAAACTGTCTCGAGGCTCAAGGCAACGCAAGTGGAACTTCTTCACCTGATCAAAACTAAAGGCATTTGATTATCTCAATTTATGATCGATACAAACTGTCTTATTAGCTTCCACGGATGTTCAGGGTAATTTTTCCTGTGCAACCATATGCACAGATTATTTTTTAATGTACTAAATTTCCATAATGATACTTAAATGTAAAGGTGAATCCCATGTCCTGCATCAATTTGCAGTCTATCATAAAGGCCTGCAGTGGCTACAGCTCCTCTTTATTCTTCACCCTGTGTCAGAGGCTGGTTGGAGATCAGCGGCCTGATACGCCGCAGTGACTAGCACAGCCCTTGATGGAGTATAGCTCCTGTGTTCACTTGTGCTGGACTCCATTATTTCCCAATATATATATATATATATATATAGATGGTGGTGGGGAGAGGATGCCCAGCAAATTTGATCAGCAAGATTACAAACCCCTGCGTACTAGATCATTTAAACCTCATCTCTGTTGCCTGCAAGGACCACGATACATTATTCCCTCCCGCGCAGTGCATCCATCAGTCCCCGCCGCTGCCAGGATCGGATGAACGCGGAGGGGGAGAGCGCGCTGACCGAACGGGGGTCCCGACCCAACGAGGGGTCAAGAGAATGTGAGCCGCGGCCCGACGGGCGTTCACATGACGTTTCGAACGGGGGGCAGATTCATCACGGGGGGGGCGAGGGAGTGGTGGCCTCGGAAGGAAGCTATCCGTAATGATAGACGGCCGAACGAGTGTGTCGGATCCATCAGAGAGAGCGAGCCGCACACTGGAGAAGGACACATAATCTATTGCTGTAATTGGACACCAGCAAAGGGGGAAATCAACAGTGGATTTGTGGATTGGATCAAAAGCAGTGCGGGGGGGATATATCACAACCGGCGTCATTTTTTTTGAATTATATAGAATCAGTTACATGTACTAGTTAAGAGATGGATGCATGCTTTATAGATATCGTGTTGACATTTTTAAGAAAAATATAAGTGGGCACATGATATTTGATTGGTTGTCTTAGACGTGGAGCCATCTCAAGGCCCATACTGGTGTTTTTTTGAAATACAGTTAATAACTACTGTTGCATTAATGAAATTAGCATTCCTTGAGTGGAATAAGAACATAACAGTCTGGTAAATTGAAAGTTTTTCACTGTATTGAATAGTTTGACAGTGTTTTATGTCATGAAATCTGACTTTGGGCTTTTCAATCAGTGAATGAGGGAAGGCAGACGGAGACAGGAAGTAAAGCCCAAGGAAGTCAGACACCAGGGTGAGTAGGAAAGTGAAAAAGGAAATAACTGAATGTGGAAGAACAGAAGAGAAAACAGCATCCAAAAACGAAACACAAGATAAAGGTTCATAAACACAAAATGTCCAAACAGATGAATCATTACACATATTTAAGCTGTGTTTACGATCAGCAGGGATTTTGTCTGATAAGTCAAATCCTGATCAGGTAGGCAATGACTGTGTCCTTCAAACTTGAAAAGAACTGTGTTGGAGACGTAAACAGAGTTCTCAAAAATACAAAAACAGTAAAACACACACAAAAATCCTAAATATCCAATTAATAAAAGAAGAGAAAAGATCACTAAGGACCAGGCCACAGATCCCGACAAAGCATCATTGCGAAAGATCCTCGAGGCTCATAAGAAGCTGATTGATTCCCCTCATGGACTTTATCAGTCAACAACCCTGAGTATCCAAGGTCCATGTAATTGTCAAAATCCAAAATGTTCTCAAAAAAGCACGACTTGCATTTGTCTCAATCTTGACATTGTCTCCCATTCACCACCTTTTTCCACTCTCTCTCCTTCTAATCTCATTGTCATGTCCGCCCTGTCTCAGTCTTAACGCTGCAGCAACTGTCCAGAGCCTCTACATGAGGCTGGATTTGGATAAACCTCCTCAATTATTCATTTATTTACTCAGAAGGAGATTTGTAACCACTTCATCAGCCAGACCTCTCTGTGGAAACACCCGTGCTTACAATTTAATAAACACCAACCTCTTTTTCTAGCCCAGCTCTGGACTTTTTATTTTTTTTTATTTAAAGAGAACAACCTTGGTATTTATGGCATAGAAAGAAAGGATAATAATTCAGCTTTGCTACCCTGAGCCCATCCTCTGGAGAAATTATTATTCTTTGCTGTGACTTTTAAGTGCTGCTTGAGGGGAAGCCGAGCGGAAACAATGACAAGGACGTCTCCCTGTTTATGGAACTGTGTGAATATTAGGTTTGCTCCCCGCTGAGAAGTTGGACGGCCGTGCCCGGCTTCTCCTGCCTCCGCTCCGCTCCGCCGCGCCTGAGTTTCTTCCCCCTGCATCTCCAAACATTTTCCTTTTGCAGCTGCCTGAGCTAATGCCGTCATTAGACTATTGGATCCCGTAGCCAAATTATAATGCGATCTCCCACATCATCTGTTCTTCTCTTCCCTCTGAGCTGATGAATAGCTTAGGGGTCAGACCATCAAATTAGTGGCTCCCCATTACTCCCCAGACGGTAATGGCATCTTTATGAAAAGGGAAAAGATATGGAATCTCTCGGCAAAAAGCCTCTCGGACACCAAACAGTTTGTGTGCAGATGAGTGTCAGCCGCATCGCACACGAGCTACACAACATTTCCTTTTCATCTGGCTACGTCACTCTCGGGGCCCGGCAATTACTGGACATCGCATTTCGTAACGGCGGAAAACAAATAAAAACAAGGTCAAATATGGCTCACACACAATATAACAAAGCAGCAAAAACAAAAATAGTGTGGGCTGGGTCATCCAATCTCCCCTTGACTGCCCACACGCTTTAAACACATTTGTTTGCTGGCCCACTATGTGAAATCACTGGTATCTGAGGACACTTTTCCGATGGATTGTTGGCACATGAGGGGCTCTGGAGAAAAAGAGTAGATATAGAAATAAATAGAAAATAGAACAACAAGTCTATATCTTGTGTTTTATTGTTTTCTCCGTGACAACAAATCCCACGGACATGCCATCAATAATTAAATGATTGCCTTATTCCTCTGTGCCATAGATATTCATTTTTATCCAAGAACCGTTACAATTGAATTGATGAGCCTAATGCTCTTCATTTCGATCAACAAGGGCTGCTGTAGTCTGTCTAGAACGTCTTCCTCATTAGAGAAACAAATGCGTATTGATCCTAGACTTTATAAAAACGAGGGATAGCCTGACTAGCTTCACTGTCGGGCAGCAAAGTGTCTTGATCGCACTCTAGTGGCCGGCTGCAGCATAGGTCGCACATCCCACCTCCTCCACTGTAGTGGATGGGACACCGGACAAATAAAAACAAAGCACACATGCTCCACTTTCATTGATAGGCCGAGGAAACAGCATGTGCGGGTCGCAGCTGCAGAATCTAGGAAGTTGCTGTATTTGTGAGAAATAAGCGAGTTCGATTTAGGTGTGTAAGAGATTCAATTGTGTCTGATTATTTGTGTAATTGTGCTTTGTGCACCAAAATTTAGCCGTCCCACCGTAAAAGCAACAGCTTCCTTCCTCGCCGAGTTTTTAAAAAACCCTACACCCTGCATTGCCCGATTCGATTTTTAATTCCCTGCCACTGGAGAGGACCGACGCCGGGTGGTGAACTCGATCTCCGCCCGGGACCCGAAATCAAACATTTTGGCCTCAGCGCGAGAGACCCCCCCGGACAGCCGCAATGGAAGTCCATCACTGGGTCACAGCCTCAATCAGTCACTGTCTGCCGCGCCGCTATCAAGAGCGAGGTCCAAGGAGAAGACGGGGAGCAGTTCACTCCTCGGGGTCACACACTTGACAAATCTGTGCATTTCCCCAGTAAACACACTTGAAGTTGGGCTCCGTTGTTAAATCTATAGCAGCCCACATTGGAGAACACACTCAACAGCAGTTGCGTCTAAGACAATCTGAAGGAGAACTGAATGCTCTATTTTTTTAAAACATGAATATTTATGGTATATCTGCTGCAAATACAGTGGTCTGCCCAGGAAGAGGCTGAATCGTCTATTAAACAACTTAGTTTAGTGGAAGATCCCCAGCTTCCACTTCCAACCAGCTGTGGAGGAGGCCCGGGTTATAACCTCAATCCCTCACTCCCGAGGATGGAGATTGAGCGTATTCACTATGCATTCAGCCCGCTGCAATGTGCTATGAATTCAAACTGAAATTGCATTTTTTTCCTTGAGATTAGCTCGGATTGTAAACCTTGAAAATAAATGCCTCACCTTGCGTTTCCTCAATACCCCATTTTAAATGGAAATCGTAGGATTCTTTAACTCTGCTGTAGTCTAGTGAGCTTTAATGTTAATTTTCAACCACCCACCACCACACGCTAACACAGAGCTGCACCATACGTCACTTTCGGCCGCGTCCATTTGTTACTTTGGCTCTTTAATGGCACTTTCAGCCCAGGGGATAGGATTAGCTGAGACATGGGGGGGTGAATCCAGTTAGTTGCACTGTGGCAGAAAGGGCTCCATTTAGCTTCAGCAGCCTATGGGTCGGCTGAAAACTGGAGCTATGTGTTAATTCCGGACCTAGAGAGAGGAAAGCTCTGCAATGGGATTGTCAAGTGCGTTTCTTTGGCTCTTATTCCGAAGAGAAAGAAATTACATTGTAGACATTATTGAATCTGGTGAATGCCGGTGTGCGTTCATCTGGTTGTGGTTGTGCATCGACAACCAGCATGTGTGGCACTAGGGGGTAGAAGTATGGACTAGAAGCAGGAATATGGACTTGAAACAAAACTGTGTGGAGACGAGGTGTCACAGCACTGTAGACATTTCGCCGAAAATGTCGGAATGGCTAATTGTCCTCCTTCCCCTCCTCTTTCGTGAAATCTGTCATGGGGAAAGAGGAAGGGAAGGAGAAGTATATGAAAATACATATATATATATTTTGCTCGGGAACTTTTCATTCAGAAATGACAGAGGGCAACAAAAGCAGCAGCAGCGACTGTATAAAAACAACAGCAACCGCATCAATGGCAAAACGCTGGTAATAATACCTTCAGCAAATCCTGTAGGCTTCAAACTGGTGACCGTAAAATGATAACAACCAGTTGTAAATACTCTGGGCATCAAATTCTCTGAGAGGGCAATAACTTTCTAAAGCCTAAATTTAATTTCACGCTCTTCCTTCTTCCCCCACCCTTCCCTCCTTTGCTCTTGTCTCTTTTGGCCGCGAGTGGATGGGTGTTGTTAAAGTGTGATGATCTTTACCAACCAGGGGGTGAAATGATATAACTCCAGGCATAGTTCTCTGCTTCAGATCTTCCTTTGAAAAAACTAAAATGAAAAGAGGAGAAGGAAAGGAAGAAGGCATCAGAAGACGTCCTGCCTCCTTCCATTATTACTGCCTTGGTTTAGGACTGTGCCCGCAATGACGAATACTGCACTTACCCCAGATTCTCTGAGCTGGACGCTCCCCATTAGGAAACCATTTGGTTTTAGAGTTCAAAATCTAAATCGTGCCTCTGTGATTTAATTAAAGGTTTGCGGAGGGGGAGGCAGGTCGGCCTTCGGATGGCAGGTGCATCACTCACGGCTCCTGTTGGCCCGACGAATCCAGTCCCCGAGACAAAGTAAGAGTTCACATCATCATCATCATCGTGGTGAATTACCGAGCTGCAGAACCCCCTGAAATGGGTCATCCAGTGTCTATTCCTGTACACACACACCGCTCTGGCTCTCGCTTTGTATAATTTAACTTTATTGAATTTTACCCCACTGCCCTTACAAACCCCCACTCCCCCTCCCCCTGTTAAAGACCTTCAGGATTTCTGGTGATCCCGAAAGGATCCGGTAACCTTTCTATGTGAAGAGGTTTTTAATTTGTAAAAAAAAATAAAAAAAAGCTCTCTCTCTCTTCTAGGCTGTCATTCTTAATTATCTTAAGCTCCAGAGGGACTCATTTACCACATGCTGATTCAGTACTGGAAGGCAACAGATGTGTCATATTCCAACATAAAAAAGACAAGTCGTAATAATTGGCTTGAAAATACTGCGCCAGAGATAGTTTCTTGGTCGGGGGGAAAAACCTCAAAAGTGCAGAATATGGATTTCGGCTCCGACGTGATTGATTCCTTCTCAATTCTTAAAGGATTTACAGTCCATACAGCTTTTGTGGCAGCGCAGCCTGCTAACACTATGGAGACAGGAGACGAGCTGCAGAGCCACAGAGATATCTGACGCTGGAACCTTTTTTTTAAAGGATTTTTTGGTTTTGGGCTTTTTCTCTTTTGTATCGGAGCGTGCGCGAGTCGGTTGTTGCAGTGTGAAGGCAGGCTTGTAACGCAGCTCCAATTATATGGATTGCCTAAAGGGGGGAAGAGCAACGAGGCTTACTTGAGCATCTGCTGCTACTTCTTTCTTTCTTTCTGAAGGAGTTGCTGACCTCACACTGTCTCTCCTTCTGGGGAATTATTAATCATTAAAATATATATATATAACAACAAGGATTAAAAACAACAGAAGACAACTTTCTGTGTGACGAACAGGCTACAGAACCGACAATGCATGATGGAATGAAATCACTCGTTTGTGCAATAATTCGTCAGAGTCAGTCAGGTACGGTCAAATGGAAGTTTAACCCAAACTTTTTTGTTTTGGTATCCTGGGAGTTAAAAGGCATCTCAGTTTCAGTGAGTAACTGACTGGAGTAGTAGGCTCACATTATTATTTAGATTTTGGAAAAACAAATGGATCATGGAATGCATGTACAGATGGACAACACATCTTTATCTCCTCCAGCTATCCAGAAATGGAGCCATAATAACCAAGATATGAATGCTGCCATCTTGCATATTTGGAGGAGGAGTCTACACAGTGGTGATCAGGGGATAAGGCCACTGTCCAACAAGTGCTCGACCAATCGTAAGTCAGTCTCACCCCGATTTTATAACTCATTAAAACCAAACTTACTCTGGAAATAGAGCAATAGTAAAATAGAAAGTGCTCAAAATGACAGACACCATATTTGGGCAAAAAATTATTTAAGTTTTTAATTATTCCATCTACTAAGAAAGAGGAGGTGGGGTTAAGACCTATATAGCCCGCCAGCAGGTGGCGATTTAGATCGACAGAGAACTGCCGATTAAAACTTTGGATTATTGGAAGATTATTCTCACACACACTCAAATTTTCTTTTTTTTATAAGATTTGTGTAATGTACCTCAGCAGATATTTTAATTGAAAATTTGTAATAATTTGGAAGACATAACCATGAACATTGGATATTTAAACGCCTAACAAATTGGGTAATTAATTTTCTTGAGCATTCCGGTGTTCTTGTTATTATTTTGGCAGTTGGTACAAAAACATGGTCACCAACGGGAGCCCTGGTAATCATTCAAATTGGGCTTGCTAAATGCACTTTGCAAACAAGGCTTTACAGCAATAAAAATAATCAGAGAATATTTAAAGAAATATCAAACTAAAATCACTCAGTGCATATTCTACGTTTTGGAGTTGCATTTAGGGCCCCTGACCCGTAGGAGGTGCTGCAGCCCCTATACACAGCCCTACTTCCGACATTCTTGGTCAATAATGTGTGACTTCTGAAAAGAGAAAATGCTTTTGTTCAAACTTAGGTTTCAACAGGAGCTAAATCAGATGTTTCCTTAATGTTGTCATGTTGCTGAGCGTAGCTGAGATCCGGATTTAACCACATTGTGCGATATCCTGGAGAATTAATCTTTGCATTGGCGACCATCTCCTCTCATATCAAAGTTTACAACTTGGCTAAAGCTTTGGAGAATTTTTCTGGCTTTTAACATCCCCCAAATTGTTGTTTTAAGAGGGCACATTACATTTCTAATTCAAATGATGTGGGTTTCTTTTTTTTCAGGATTCAGCACGTGAAAGGCCGAGCTGGAGGAAACAGCGCCATGCATGCCTGACCTTATTTCCACTCAGTATACATTATGCAATCAAATCTAGCTTTGTGGACGATGCTAATGAAGCCTGCTGCATTCCAGTGCGGGTCTCCCGCTTGGGCAAACAAACATCTGCTCGTCAGCTAAAAGGGAAAAAATAGGAGAGGCAAGAGGAAGATATTCAGGCTTTTCAGGTCTCAGGCCTGAATGCGTTTTCCCCGGCGCTGTCCTCCCCTGCTGAATGCATCCGGACTCTGAGTCAGAAAATAAATCAGTCCTGTATCCACAGTGCTTATGAGTGCGGGTTATTAATGGGTTTGAAACATGCATCGAGGTCACACCGCTGCTGTGGCTGCAGGCTATGTTATTACTACTGACCTCAATGAACCCATTTACTTATTAGCATATAGCATGGGAACAAAATGGGCGATTACACAGTACACGGTACAAATAAACCCTCAGTTTCTGTTTGTGTGCCATGGACTAGATGGACGACAGGACGACCCCCCCCGAAAAGTGTAACCAAACTATATGGATTGCCCCCTGGCTGCAGTTTAGGATCTATAACCTGCTTCATCCATGTTAGTAGATTGGACATGGACCAAACTCTCTCTTTAAATAAATATCACACTGGTTTGGGTTTGAACAACTGGCTTATCTCTACTAATGGCTAACTGCTGATAAATGCAGATCAATTCAAAAGGGGAAAGTAAATGCACTATGGTCAGTGGGTTCCACCTCTTGTGTTTACCTGCAGGCAACCAATCACTATACCTAGAGGCAGGGGTGGACTGGCCATCTGGCATACCGGGCATCGTCCCGGTGGGCCGTTGACCCAATGTGGGCCGGTCTGGTCCGCTATGTTATTTCTTTTTTCTCTTCTTCCTCTCTAAATTCCCTCCAATTGGGCCAGCCAATTGGCTACAGAGGGCTAGCGGTGTGTTGCCAGCATCGACACATATTATTGGTCTATTGTTTGTCATTGTCAATCAATCATGGGCTGACAGGCTCAGAGAGCCCTGACAGTGCTGTCAATCACAACACAAACCAGGGTGGGGCGGGACCTCATTGCATTGGCGGGGGGAGTCGCGGGACGGGCTGCTGCTGCTGAGACACAAACTTAAAATGGATAATAAGAGTGAAAAACGCCCGGGTGGCGCTGAGAAGCATCGGAAAAAAAGCTGAAGTCTCTGGAGGTGGAGGCTGCTAAATGTGCCAAACTGACGGACCTATTTGGTGCCGGGTTCACCAACCCAGCAGCAGCAGGTGCGCCGGGAGACGAGCGAGGAGGACTCGACAATGATGAGCGAGTGGAGGCAGACATGGTAAGTAACGTTGGCCTGGGGCTGGCTAAGCTACATTTTTGAGACATGTCCAAAACAAAGTAGAAAACGTTTTTGATTTTGTTTTAATATGCCGAATTATGATACTATGGATTATTATCATTCAGATGATTTAGCTAAGCTAGCTAAGAGCTGCTAACGTCGTTTACGGTTGCCATAGCAACAGTAAACTTTCTGAGCTGTAAATACAGATGCAGAATCAAGCTGTATTGAAAACCGAATACAAGTAAACCTGTAGGGAATAATTAGTTTAATTAAAAATATTTGCCATTGAATTTATTGTAATCTTTCAATTAATTTATTGTTTGCTGAGGTGATAACTATTTAATAGGTATAATTTGTGTGTAAATGTGTTACTTTTACTGTAGTTTTCAAATGGCTGTGTATAGTGCTGTCTTGAGCATTTTCAGGTATTGTCACAATGATCTGACTTATATGTGGACATTTGGGACCACTGTTAGAATTTGGTAAGTTTATCATGTATTTTTTAATGTATAAATTCATACTTCATAATCATAAATAATTTTCAAAGAGGTTTAAAAGAAAGCACACATGCGCAAAAAAGCTCTTTTGTGCGCGTGTAGAAAGAATACTCAATTGTGCTAAGGGACAGAGGAGAACATTTTCTTTTGTTTTTTCAGCTTATTAAAGATGTAATCCATTTACAACAACACGAGGTTGACACTTGTACCGTTTATATACTCTACTGTGTTAGTATACCCACATACAATAACTATTACACAATACACATACATCACCACTCATTCAACATGAACCAACTAAATTCTATCTAAAACAATACATTGATCTAGATAACCATAACAGTATCATGTAGAGAGAGACATCCACATCCAACCACATATCATCAACTCGCCAACAACCATACACCCATATAACTACCTTATCCCAATACCATAGTCTCTCTAAGTCTTCTAATAAACTCCCCTAAATTATTATTTAAAATTCTTAATCTAAATATTATTTCAATCATTATCCTTCAAACCTATAACCTTTTCTCCTTTCATTCCACCTCAAATAAATAATGTCAATATAACATCGTGCTCATTAATATACTCTATCCTTACGTCGCAAATCTCCCTCCAGAAACATCAACGACCTCATCACACCCCATAATACACCCTGTTTCTCTAATACCCACAACCCCACCCACTAACTAACTCTACACATAAATTCTAATCCACCCAAACCAAATTATATCTAATTTATAAATATATCTTTAACCACAAGACCCCCCCCCATACCCCTCCCCCCTCCCCTCCTCCCCTTCCCCACCAATTTAAACATAACATATATAAGAACATAAACAAGCTCTCTTCATACTCATTTGTCACTCTCTCAATCGATGACATACCGATTCTATCACTCTCTCCTTCTCCTCTCCCCTCTTGTAATTATATATCTACCAATAGACTTGTAGTCATTCTCTCTACTCCATTACCTTCTTTTGTGATCTAATATTGTACCAATCTACTCATTGAATTTAGTCGCTCCATATTACACGCCGCCGCTTATAGATATCTCTCATAGTAAACATTATTATCGCGAGCTTAATAAACACATACAGTAAGTATACATAACAGTGATATTTATTTATCATTAACTATGACCTCTCCATTTTTGTCCTCCCGCACCCCCCCCCCATACATATTCTCATCTCATCCTCCTATATCCGTCATATTCATCAGATTACACCCACCCCCCCCAAACACACTCAAAAATATATTTCCACCCCCTATACACCATCCAACCTCCTCTCAGCTACAGCATAGTGTCTAATGTGTGTAGAACTTCTTCCCTACCGCCAATCAGCATAACTACGCTCTCTGTTCTAATCTCTCCCCCCCCCTACGCTACCTATATATCGCTCCCTCGATTATACACTCGCGAATACAACGACCTACGCCCAATACAAACTCTATGTTACCTCCCACACTCTACATTATCGCCCGTAGAGATGATAATCACATCATTATCTTATAATACATCTGTTGTTCTATTCCCTCTAGACCCCCCCCTATGATCATAGAGATCCTTATAATTTCCCTACTTATTACAGACACACAGATATCTTCACCCTTCCCAAATCCCCAGACACACTAACACTCACCCTATCCCCAACATGTATATAGCAGGCACATTAACTAATAGTAATGACCTATATCTCGTGTAAAATAGTCCTAAGTGTGTGTTATAGAGACTCCGTCCCCTCCCCGCCCCGAGCCCCACCTTGTCAAACCCTTTTATTCCATAGCTCTTCCCCATTGAATCAGCTTTAATTCTCACCGTACACAGCTCACCCGCGAACTCAAACGTCTCACTCACGCGCCACCACGCCCTAGATTTCTAGGATTCACACTTTGGTGTAGTATCCGCGTCGGGGGGGTAACATTGAACACGGTGTGTGTGTGGCATATAAGAGGGTGTGTCTCGAATTACGAGGATGGTATGAGGTATAACTATTGTCTGCTCATTACTCTCAATGATGCCGAACCGTGTTTTGAATGTGTTAGCAACACAAAGTTATTACATCACGATTGTAATCATTAACCTGGGACTCATTTCCATACATTTCACAGACAGATTCCCTTCAGATATTTGTGTCATCAGAACCTTTTTTGGAAAGCCTGCCGCACTCAAGAGGATTTTCACATCTTTAAAAAAACGTGGGAGGCCACAGACACAACAATGGATGTAACCAATTATTCATGGTTTTTATTGTGAGAGCCGATTCCCTACATGATCAGGTCGAGACGCTTGACCCCACTGGTGGAGCTCGAACTAACGATTTCTAAGTGGTGATTCCAGAGAACTAGAAAACAACCCAAACTCACAGGATCAAATCTGACTTTAGAATAAAAACATACATGGAAGCGGACCTGCGACATCATCAGCTGTTGCGCTTAAACGTAACTAAAGGACAATCACTCATAATAATGCCACGGCCGTAGCACCCGACAGACAGAAGTCCTGTTGAAGTTGTACGTTTTGGCTGAAACACAACCACGCAACATCCAGTTAGTGACTCTTCCTCACTCTCATTGGCTATCGCGGGGTTTCTGCTCACTCACAAAATCGCTGTTCCTGTTAGACAACACCTCTGGATGTGCCCCCCCGATCTCGAATTGTAAAAAATAAGGGAGACTAACGTTGACATTGACACCCTGAAATTGAATCTTGAAATTGGCCCGAATATCCCCTTGTGTGGGGCCAACCTGACCAAAGGTTATAATGGCAACTACAGTATCTTTATTGTCACAGAAAGATTTTGGTTATGGCAAGTAAATCTTTATTTAAAAAGTACACTTAGTATAAGACAAAATTTGACTATTTGACAGTAAAAGCCTAAAAAAGTGGTAATAGCACATTAATTAACACGAAAAAAACTGTTTTTCCTGATGAGCAAATGTGGAAATATAACCGTGCATTTAACAATAACAGTGCCAGGACGCACAAATCCATGTTTGCCTGCTGCTGCTGACATCTGTGTCTGCTTGGGTACATTTCAGCTCTGGAGCTTTAGTAGGGAAAAGTGCTGCAAGCGATAAACGTCCGAAAAAAACATAATGGCCAAGAAAACGATACCATATTCGGTTGTGGACATTGTTCAGAGATGAACCTGCAGGGACTAGAATCCACCAATGCGTTTTATTTACCGCTCTCTCTACACCAGTCTCTGTGGGTCGCTGGTGTGTTTATTGCCAGCACATCACATCCAGGCCCCGTGACTCACACTCTCCAAATTCTGTGGATTCGATGGGCAGAGGAGGCAAATACTAAATTCAAAGCAAAACATTTGAATTCTCACCGTGGGCACACATGGGTGTCCTCCTTTGCGGTTTGCCCAAACGCTGATATCGGAACTTGTTGTTTGCACAGCTTGAGTGATGTGGCACCAAAGTGACCTACAAAACAGACGGTGGTGGGGCCATAAATCACATTGGGTCCGGAATTAATCACTGTGCAGAGGACATCTTCTGCCACCGCCGTCCTCTCACAATCACTCTCTGCAAAAGCACTCGCTCGCTCCCTCCCTCCTCCCGTTTCATCCTCTCTCCTCCACGCCACCGAAGCAGACCCGCCGATTGGTCTCGAGAGGGAGCAGAGAGATGTCCACCGCTCGTTTAAAAAATGCAGGTTAAAGTTTATGGAGTGGCCGGCGTGCCAACCGTCGAGAATGCTTTACAGGCGATGGCGAAGGAAAACGGTGAGGACTTTGTTTTGGAGATTAACCTCGCAACCACTTTTTTGTGCTTTCACAGCCCGTCACCCCACGGCGCCACCATTATGATGGTTGTCACTGCTCTTTTCAGGGTTGCTGACAACGGGGACCCGGGGGTGATTGCGAGAGAGGTTGAGGTGGATGAGAAGGGATGGGGCTAGAGGGGGTGGGGGGGGTCGGGCTTGATTTATTATACGACAGAGACAGTGGGGATCCAATCAACCTTACATTGAATGCCAACGCAAAGTCGGCGCGAGGAGTGAGGCACTTCACTTCAAGGGCAGCCGCAGTCGGTTCAAAGACCCGGGGGCAATTGTACTCTCGCTGCAAACCTCAATCTGCCACTCCGATCCACTGCAACACTCCAGTGGGGAAAAAAAAATCAGAGCGCTTACGGTTGTTGCCAAGTTGCATCACGTCTTGATGCAACGTTTGAATATATTGTTGCTTAAAAGAGAGCGGATATGATGGATTTGAAAAAAAAGCAAACAGTATAGTCCTGGTGCTCTGAGCAGTACTTAGCAAAAATAACAAAGCAAGTGGTGGCCTTCGCATGTGAAAGCTCTTTGTGCTTCCACATTCCTACTCTGTCTTCTGTTAAAAAGACATTATTTGGCTTCATGGATTTGTATTAGTTCATAGAAAACCGGGAACTCATGTTGGGTGTGAATCAAGAGGTCATAACCATAGAATGTATATCCCATCTCCTCCATGTTAGTGGAGAAGTTTTCTTTTCCCTATGTACATTTCGCCAACTTATGTTTGTACTCCAAAAATACTTGATGATTTACCAGAAAGGAATTTTATTGGGATAGTATTAAGTTGATGGATCCAGAAACAGTTTTTTACTTTCTTTAACGTATCATTATAAGACATTTTCACTTATTTCCCACAGGTTATTTAATGGATCTTGTATATTGCTTTTTTTTTAGGAAACTAATATCTATGAGTCCGGATGGAGTAGATGCTGTCTGACTCCAGCTCTTTTGTCTCTTTTTACTTACGGATTATCCTCATTCGCTTCACTGCGGTCAGTGACATTTAACTCCCGCTTCCATGCTTCGTCAGAGAAGCTGGAATAAAAGAACGCAGCGGTGTCTAAGATGCAACTGTCAAAAGGTCGCTTGAGGATACAGAGAATCTGCTTTTCCAGCTCTACTCGGTCGCAGGTTGTTGACTTCCTGAATTAATCTGCTCACCATTCATCACTTGCCAAGTGGACTCACTCCATCCCTCATTTTTTTTCACTCCTTCCCTTCCTTAACTTTTGAGATCTATCATGTGACTGGGGGTTTTTCACCTTTGGTTTGTGTGTGCGCGTTTGTTTTCCCCCCACCTCGCGGAGTCGTTCGTCCCCCAGGTGGCCTAATGGATTACAATCTCACTCTACAGGAGACTGGACAGGGTTCGGGGTGTAAAAGCCGTGTGTATGTGTCAGGCCATATTTGCGCCTACTGCTGAGGGGCTGAGAGGCACCGCTCACCTCTCACCGCCGTGGGTTGAGGCCGATTTGATAGCCGATGATTACAGCTGACAGCTGTCCAACATGTTTCTCTGAGGTCGCGCGAGAGGCCTCGGCGTGCGAATAATGTCCAATTTTCCCTGAACCTACTGTTTTGTGGAATCATACACACGATACCTCTTCATATATGGTTTGAGCTTGGCAATCTGCCCGGATAGAGCGGGGCCACGAGTGCGGGTCAGCAGTGGATTTCACGCTTTCCCATCAGATCACAAGGAGATTCTTCATTCAGTGGATAAACTCACACAAACATGAGGTTTTTAGAGGCAACTCAAAACAGGCCCACTCGGTGCTGTCATGTGTTTTCCCATGTTTTCTGACCTTTCACTCAGTGTCGGAGGATTCAACTCTCCCACAGGCCCCAGTTTGACTGGAGTAAATGGTCTGCAGAAGATGTAAATGTAAAAAGAAAAAGAAAAGTGTCTGTAAAAAACATACTGGGCCTCGATGAGCATCTTTGATTTCATCAATTTTTTACTCTTTTTGTCGGGTTCTACTAAAAAGGTTCACATTTTGCAAGAGTGGCTGAATATAGTGTTTGTAGATACACTTTCCGAGACGCCAAAGAACAAGAAGATTTCCTCGAGCATTAAAACATCTTAATGTCAAAGTAGTTTTATGATTCAGTGCAATCTATTGTAGACCTATTAAATGGAACAAGTGCATTTAACACATTTATTTTTTATAGAGTGGCATCAAATTATATTTTTGATTTGATTCACAAAAGAATGTGATTGGTTTGTGAGTATCCAGTAGGCCAATGGACTCAGCCAGTGAAAGCTAGAAAAGTTGTGGCTGTTATATCACTAAAATTATTTTTGTGATTTAACAGTCGGACAAACAATCGGACATATTTACGGCGTTGACATTTTTTTCAAGTTTGCGGCAGATTCCCTAAAATCTATATTTGATATATATTATGATGTTAATTGAATGAAATCAAAACTAAGCAGGTTTTTTCCCCCTGTTACTTGTTGATATCAAATATTTAATTTGTCCATTTTTACTATTTATAGGCTTTAGTGGTTTGTTTTTTAACATATCCTGACTTGTAATACAATTTTTGAAGATAACAACGGTCTCCTTAATATACATATGAAACTATAAGTAATTTCCGGGTAGTGTTTATTATAGTATTTTATTTGATGAAGTATTTTGAGACGTTTTTCTCCAGCCACAGCAGCACCACATCTCGACAGCATGTGCAACCTTTTCTGTGGAGGAAAATCAAAGCGGATTTCTATCACTACAGGGATCAAATGCATCATATCGACCACGTCTCACTGAGTCGCCCTGGCCAATCAATCCCACCCCTTAAAAAATGGGTTCCCTGTTGTCACAGCAATTAATCGGAAACAGCTAATCAAGATCTATGAAGGGGGGGAATCCTCAGTAGGACACAGGCACTGTCCACTGATTGGTGGCTGGCGAGTAGCAAATGGTTGTTAGGAAATCAATACTTTCCAATTAAGTGACATCTGCTCTCAAGGGACGGCAATGTCCCGGGGTATGTCCCATCATGTGTTGTTTTAAGTTGACTGGCAAGGCCTGTATGAGGTTTTTTCTAATAAATTTTGTTATGATCCTTCAGTTTTCTTCAGGCTACAGAAAGAAAAGCCAAACAAAGAGGCATTAGGAGACTCACACATTCGTTTCTGAGGTCATTATGCTGAGTGGAAAAGGGAAAAACAGCAGAAGGGACTCACACCACAAATGCCAATATGCAAACAAAAGAAGTAAACTCCGAGGAGGGCGGTGAATTCGAGGCAAACGATAAAACAACTCCTGAAAGACTGTGCGACAACCTGCCAAAACCACCATCAGCCACACAGTGAGCTCCACGGAACGGCAGCGCTATGAGGACGCAATCTGTTTCAAGGGCCCGGCTCAATTGGAATTGACAGTGTTGGTATTTCATCCAGTCAGCTGCACACAAACACACACACACACGCACACTACCATGTGCAGCCATCCACCAACCACCGCCGCCACCACCAAGGAAATTGCTCGCAGCCAGCCCCCCACTCCCCGAAGCCCAGTGCGCACAGTCAATTATGTTATTGGGTTAGCAGCCATAATGGCCTCAGAAGGGCAATAGAAATTAGGTGCTGCACTTACACCAAGGTGGGCTGGGACAATCGGTAAATGACTGCAGCATTAGCTTACCCGCCACCTTCCCCCACCCCTGGTTTGCCGCTCATAAAACACCTGGACAAAAATGCAGTCCAATGAATCAGACTGGTTCAAGAGAACCAATGGATGAAGTGCACACGGTGTCTATTAATGTCAGCCCATGACAGACACACATGTCTGTGGCTTGTCTACACGGTCTGCACGACAACAGGCCTTTGTAGCGTCGAGGGGGCGGTGGATTATTTATGCCCCTTAAAACATCCATAAATCCCAGAATTTAATGACGCATTTTTATCAGATAACCTGCTGAAGAACCATTGCTGATGCCTTTTTTTTGAAACATCAATCCATGGGAAGCGTGGACTGGTAAAAATCCACTTGTATATCCTGAGTCTCAGAAAAAGCATTAAATCAGAGACTGAAGGGGAAGCTTCCTGCCGAACGCTTGACAGTGTCTGGAATCCGAGCGTGTCCCCTTCCTCGCCTTTTGTGAGAAAAAAGTGATTGCGCTCATCTCTGCCTTCAAGACTTTCGGCTCGGTAATTCACCGAGAGTCGGGTTGCCTGCGAGTATGCTGATTTATTTTCAGTTTGCTCATTTCATCGGGGGGGGGTGGGGTTTATAGAAAACAAAAACACACAAAAACGAAGCTGCCTGTCCGGCGTTTGACAATTTGTTAAAAAAGCTACATCCATCTTCGAGACAAAGTATTGAACCTGGATGCTCGGGGAAATCAGCAAACGCATTCATTTCTGTCAGGCGAAACCGCCGCGGACAGGAGAGGTACATTGTTTCTATTTGCCCATGATCAATTTTTGATGAGAGCAAAGGGAGCACTTCTTTTGTGGGAGGGGGGAAACGAAAAATGAATTCCTTTTACGGAGCGCAGCAGTGCTGAGTGTTTGGAAACTGTTTATGCAGATGCGATATCAAAGTCAAGTGTGTAACTTTTAGTACTTGATATCCGAGGCCTTATACTCATCCGTCTCTTAAGATATATGTCAAGACATGTTTTGCTTTGTCTGAAGGACAGAGTGATGAAGCAGCAGAGGAGTGAGTTTAAGGACACAAATGAAATCAACTATGAGACCATCTTGCTTCATTTTAATTGATTATAATTTTGCCACAATAAAAAGAGTGAGTTTCTTTGTGTTAAGGTTAGTTGATCAGTTTTATGAAGCGCGGCAGACTGTTCCTTTATCTCACGTCTTTTAAGATTTTATGAGATCATGACCGAGTGCTCTTACTAGATTAGCACGGAAGCTTTTAGCATCACGTAGGTTGTAATTATCCTTTGACCACATTAGTCCTTGTTCGCCCCTCCGGAGCTCCTGTCACAGTGCACGACAGCACGGCGTCAACTAATGCACTTGTTAAAAGACCCAAGACTCTCTTGTTTTGTTTTTTTCCACGTCGACATCGGCGACCTTGGTGGCGAGGTGGTGACTTTGTTGAGTGCAGGTGGGTGCAAGGGCACCTTTTCCTGGGGTTTTCACAGCAGTCCATGACATAGCCCTTGTCAGAATCATTGTGGAGAACACTCGAATGGAGCTCGAGGTTTGACCTTCTCACACAAGAAGTGCTCAGCTGAAAGGAAGGTGGTGCTTTGATTTGTCTCCTCTTTATAATGCATTATTTTTTGGAGTTCTCATTTGTTTCTCTACAAATCTCTCCTGGTTGAACTGTAGAAAGGGACTACTTTTATTAAGCAAGTTCCTTATTATATACACAAAATATATTATAATACTTCACATGGCTTTATCCTGACCAAACCCTGTGGCCTAAACATTCCTTCAACAAAGGCTCCTTTGGCTGACATGTGGTATTGCAATGCCTAGCTTGTGGCCCAGATATGGCAAACAGGAGTGGACCGCCCAGTGGGTTGTGGACCAAATCTGTGCCAAAACAATTTTGCTACTTGGATTAAAAGGCTCGGTTAGTATTAGCATAGTTTGCATTATAGCTGCTGCCACCCATCTGAGTGGCCTCCATCAATGCCCAGGCCACTGATAAGGTTTCCCACCAAACCCAATCCCATTCACCAGTGCGCCAGCGCCGCACCCCTGCTGGGCCAGCGCCTGTGGTCCTGACATGACCGAAGGAAAATCTGTTGCATGGCAGCGGTTCACACAAGAGCATTAAATGACAACTGTGAAAATCGTAATATTTACAAAGTGCAATTTGTTACATCCTGAGCAACGTTCTCTTGTTTGTGAGCATAGCACTTCAATCATGTTTAATATCGACTCACACTTTCACCAGCAATCATTTCCTCGGAGTGCGTGTAACGTTTCACATATCATCTAATGAAATTTCTCAAACAGATTGATGTTTTATTTCGTCTCGCACTGGGTTCAGAGCTGTCAAGCCAACGAGAGGCAGTGATCCGCAGTCGCAGAGGAGACCCCCCCCTTACTAAAACATTGCTAAACTTACTATCTGTTGTAAGTGCAAACTTAAATACATTAAGCAGACGTACAAGACTTTAAATGCCCCATTGCAAATGCCTGGAAAGATATTTACTGCCACATCAAACCAATTCAAGTTTACATGTCTGCGACTCGAGCCGCAGAGGGCACTCCACCCTGCTTTGCATTATCAGTTTACCCGTCAGGAGGAAGTGCTCCACAGCTTGTGATCACAGCTGCATAATGTCTTCCGTTCAGGCCGGAAGGCGTCTAATGAAAGATGAAACTGATTTCACGTTATGGGAAATGTAGGATACAGCATTTCCCGGGCCATAGGGGCCGAGAGCCAGAATGTCAGAGTCTGCTGCAGTGATTTTGACCAATCCTGCTTTTTCAGTTTTTTTTCTGCCCCCATCTGTCTCCTGTGGATCCCCAGACTTTGTAGAAATACTGGAAGTTTATTAAAAAAGTTTTTTTTTATTCTCAATTACAGAAATACAGCTTTAAGGAGTCAGTTGAATCCAGGAATGACCTTGTGAATTGTAGTCTACTACAAAAAATGTCTAGTACTGATTGTGGCCTTTTTGATCAACTATTATTCACAAAAAATGTTGTATTCATAAAACAATGACAGATCTGAGACTCCCAATATGACAAAAAAAGGGATTTTAATGAGAAAAAAGTCATAATATTTTGAAAAGTTATATTTTAAAATATAAGATATATATATATATTATATATTATTAATTGTATATATATATATAAATATATATATAATTTATATTTTAAAAGTTGGTAAATAACTCAGCAGCAATGAGACCCCTTGACTTTTATGATTATATTACTTTATTTTCCTAATATCATGAAGTAGTTCTCCCAATATTATGATTTAAATCTCGAAATGTCAAAACTGTATTCCCGAACCTTAACTTTAAGTAAAATTATATACCGGTAATCTTAGTAAGAAAGCAACAAAACACAATTAAACTATTAAGGTAAAATGTTGCGGAGATTGAGGTGGAAATTCTTAAAATAATGGCAAGTGGATTAAAAACTAAATGCAATTTATGTGATAACTTCTGTCCTGCGATACAAGCTTTCATTCCAAGGCCACAATAAAAACCAAAATGTGATTCTGTCGCTTTGTTTTTAGAGGAGCGTGCACACTAGTGACCGGGGATGCCTGCTCGTGATTGATATTCCCGTGGAGATTTGGAAAGAAGCTGATCCGGAAACACGCACAGGGCAGGTTAATGACGTGACCCCGCCGTGACCTTATACTCAGGGGGGCGGGGCGGGGGTTATGCACACCATCAGCACAGTTTAAACACGCTGAGTCAGGCCAGGCATTTGTTGCCTGGTCAATTTTCGTCTGCCTTCCATTTTGTTGTTGTTGCGTGTGCGTTCAACAAAGTGGAAATAATGCATTTTAGAGGGAGATTGGTCGTTGTTTGTGCTTGTTTGCACACTTTCAGATTTGCATGCACTGGAGGACCGAGCACTGGGCATCGCACGCTGCCGGCTTTCGGGAGCCGAATTCAAATGTCCGTTTTCATCTCAGCTGTCCACAGTCGTGGGGAATGTCCATATATGATAACCTAAATTGATTTTCTTTTGTTTTGAGCTTGTTGATGTTGCCCGTGCTCGCTCTGTCACTTCCTATCATCTCTGAAAACCGTACCCTCTCCTCTTTCACCACTTTTTTTCCTTTCTTTGCTTTTGCGTTACACGAGATTGTGTCTTCGTCTGCTGAAATGTCAGGTTATTCAATTTTACTCTGCGTCCGACGCTACAGCCGCTGCTGAACAAAGCGTTGAAATGGAAGCATGACGGAGAGCAACACCAAAAAAGATGAGGAAGGCGACATCCATTTGCACTTCAATACGTCAACTTTCCAACTTGGATCTACAAAATGCATCTGTGCATTTAAATAAAAACTTATTTGGGGGGGTTTGGTAGCCCAGCGAGCTGAGGTTTATCCTGGGTATGCATGCACTTGCGGTACTGGGGAAATTATTTTGGCTTCATTTTTGAATAGTGCGAGATAGAGCTTCTTTCGGGGGCTCAAGTCAGGGGGTAAAGAAAGTGAAATCCAAGATCTGCACGAAAGTGAAATGGGTTCCTTGTTGGCCCTTGTCCCTTCCTTGCACCAATTTCCATGGAAACCTATTCAGTAGCTGTCGAGTAACAGGGGCGAAAAAACATAACCTGCTAGACGGAGGTGAAAATCTCTTCTTTCATCAACAACAAAATGTAATTCAAAAACTAAAGAACTCAAAAGCTGGAAGCAAACGCAAACATTTGCCAGCGTGTAAGACATGTCGGTGAATTTGAGTTGTAGCAACACAGCATTAAATGTTTTACTTTGAATTTTTGATGATGACTGACAAAGCCTGTGTACTTTAGTCAATTTGTACACCAGGCGCCCATTACCCAGCATCACATCTGCACATCCCATGTAGCAGAACCTTGCGAGGACAGTGCTGTGCCCTGCAGATTCAAGTCTTTTTAAAAATGGATTAGCGGAGGAAGAGAAGACACCGGCTGCAGCTGTGCAACATCAGAAAAATGAGGCAGGGGGGTACATTCTTTATTCTTACAGGATAATCTAGCACGAGATGACAGGATGTTTTTTTTTCCTTCTCTTCCTGAGAAATATGTTGATGCTGTTGCTCTGACTTGACCTACATTAGCATTGTTGGTCCCGGGAGCTGAGAATCCAGCGTTTTTTGAGTCTGTGTCTTCTACTGTACGGCTGCGGAGAGACAACTTTTGATCCGGTGCGATGAAAGCGTGAAGCGGTTGGCGGAGCTGAGCAAGACAAACAAGATGTATCAGTCTGTGAATGATAATCAGGGGCACGGCTTCTGAAAAGAAATTCATAATAAATTACCCTGATCGTCCCTAAGCTGCACCACAGGTCAAAATAATTCTAATTTCTTCACTCCCTTGCTTTACGTTTGAATTTAGAATTTATGGAATACTCTGAAAGCCTCAGATGTGGTTCATGTCGGGCCTAATCAGACATTCCAGCTTTATGCAATACCAAGATTATGGATCAATACAAAATAAGCTATTTTTCATGTATTTTTTCCGACACTTAATGGACATATTTGCTTATTTACTGCTTATAGACTGATAATAAACGGCATACACATAATCAACAGACCGAGTTAAGACTGCGCTTCCAGAAAGGTTGACCTTCTGAACAAAAATGTTTTATTCACTCTCGGTTATTCTCTATTTAATACAATTATAATTTAAGCCTCCTTGTGAGATATACTTTTTTCCAGAGTAACCCTTGTTTTATGCAACATTTGGAAGATGTTACGTAGGAGCGGTAATGATAAGCTGATAGACAGATTCAGGCTATTTCTGTTCTCTTGCCTTCTCAAGCAAAATAAAGAAAAAAAATACATCTTTCCCTTGTTAAATGTAGATGAGTACTTGAGGTGAAATAAGAAGAAATATGAAGCAAAATGACTTGCTAAATATTCATAATTCGGGAGGTACTGCCCATTAAACTGATGAATACTTATACTTACGTATAAAACACAAAAGTAATACAGTGACGATGGAAAACAATCATACATTAGCGCTTTCATGAACTGTTTAGCGCTGAGCTAATGCCTGCATGCTCACAGATCCTCTCGTGTGGCTGCGGACCCTCACTCCTGCTCACATATGGTCATTGCCATGTCTCTGCAGGAGGAAGCACCGGGAGTCAAGCATATGTGGCATAAATTATAGATCAACATGATGCAACATCGCAGAAGAGATGCATGTTGAATAAAATAAGCGGCATCGCACCTATCTGTTAAACGGTATACGCAGAGGTACAGGGACCATTCAAAGCCATCGACTGCGTGTCGTAAATTGATTACAGGCTTTTTTGGAATTAGCAGGAGGTGGCGGACGAGGGGGAGTCGCCGGTATTTGGCTCGGAAGCTTGAGTCGTGGAGGAAATGATTGAGACTGTCATAGGCTATTAGCAAACGGCCAGGTGAGCGGACTGAAACCGCTCCTGACAGATAGCGCCTGGGCCGACATTGATTAACTTTGCATACTGTTTTGTACTTCATGTTCTTGGCCAAAGAATGGCCCCTATTTTTAGCCTGTTATCCCCCCCCCCACCCCCCCACCGGTAGGCTACGTACAGTTCTTGGATAATATGTTGTGACAGTGCAGCTCCAGGGCAGGGAAAGCTCACTGGTTGAGTTCCACCTAAATAAGTGGGCTAGGTGAGACCCCAATTCTATCCGTGGCATTGGAAAATGCTGACTCGTGCAAAGTCGTAGAAAAACTGCTTATTCTGCTCTGCCAAAGTGACGTTTAAACCAAATTAATACGATGATTTCCTGGACTGATTTCCACCAAAATACATTTTTCTCAACTCAACACTGACCGAAATGAATGTTTCTGGCTCGGCAGAAGATAAACACTTCCCTACTATATTACAGCCGTGCCACAAACCTTAGCTTTTAACCTTAGCCTTTTAAATTCCAAATATATTGTCTAAAAAAAAACATGCACATTCCACATGTGCATTCAATCTCCTTCTACATTGCACTGTGGGAGAACAGCGTCCATCATTGGCTAACTTTTAGTAAGTTTTGTTACTTTCTGAAGCAAAAACTCTAGAAACCAGATTAGAATCACTATGACGTATGGATTGGAGATCATCTTGCTGTCGGCAGGAGTAGGAATGTTTTCACTTCACCGACAAACGGGGACATCATGTATTCATGGTAATGACGTTACACTTCTTCAGCACGTTCAATAAGCAGAGCAAAGATCAAACACAATAAAATCCATCCGTGCATAATTAAATAACCCTCTCGTGGTCTGATTTGGATTGATTTACCGTTCAGACTTTGAGAAACCCCGATGTTACGTGAAGGGATTTTTCCAATATTGTTTGGTTTAAGAAGTTAGCTGAAGATTAAACCTCAAACCATTCATCCATTTTTTGGGTTTTGTCAACACTTCGGCAAATCGGCGGACCCCCGGCTCGAGAACTGCCGGGGCTCCGGAGCAAGTGTTCCGATTGTTAGGCAGCTGCTCGGTGCCAATTGAAAAGTGCACACAACTTTCATTATATGCCCCCTTTCCTCTGTGAAGGTGGGACATCCCCCGCCCAATGAAGATTTATCTCCCCACGTCTCTGGGAAATGTACGAATCTAATAGATATTTATGGTTGGGCTCTTTTTAATCTGAGTGGAGTCGAAACATCTGCGGCAAATTTTGGTTGAATAAGACTTTCACTTTGTCATACACACCAGCCCAGTCAGTGAAAAAAACAAAAAAAGAGACAGATGCGGCTCGGAGAGAAAGGTGTTAAGTTGTGTTTAAGTGCTCACGTAGTACTTTGGTTTGTGACCAAAAGAACGGATATTTCTGTTAGTGATTACCTATATTAGTTTTATTTATTAAAGGTAATGAATAAAGGGTTGTTGAGTTATTCTCATGGAGGTGTTGATGAATTGACTTTCAGGAAGTAGGAGCTTCGTTGCCATTGGTATCCATTTTTTCCATCCAGTGTATATATATTATTCATGGTAAAGTTAAGGATATAATAAGAATCTCCATTATTTGCAATACTTATATTTGGATGATGACATCTGCCTTAACGATGACACAACTTTTCGAAAAACATGTCCATGATTGTGTTATTCAAGAGTGAAGGTAAGAGTTTTTGGTCCAAAAAAATCATAAAAGTTGGAGGAGATACATTTTTTCCAAAATAAAAGCGCACGTTTCCTTACAGAATTTGATATAATAATTGATTAATTGCATTTGTTTGCTTATTTCTTCCATTTTGAAATTTAATATAATTGGGTTTTGATCAATATCTATATGTAACACTGATTTTGTGAGAGAGTGGATCGAGAATAACTGATGCAATGATTTTACCTCTTCTATTATCTTTGAAACTTTTATAAATCTTTGTGGGAGAAAAATAAAACTCCTGAATTGACTTTGATGTTTGCGTCTTTGATTTGTATTACATCTAAACAGAAAACACATTCTCTCACAAATGTCTTGCATGGTGCTTCAGTCTGAAACTGGCCCTTGATTGTTTTCCCATATTTTTACACAGACTTCTTGTTTCAAGTCTTTATTGGAACCAATAATCAGACCCACTACTACAATACAGATCCCATAATGAGAATCTCACACATTCTCCACTAACAAAGCATATAAGTGTGTATTATGCTTGGCACTAGGTCGGGAGGAATTAGTTTCATCTGCATTATTCATCGACTTGGCAGACAGACACATCTATCACGGGCCGGGGTGACTTGCCGTTTGCAGAAATTTTTGATATTACCTGTTACGATATACACAGGGTATTTAATGAGGCAATTTGCTACACAAGCATTTACTGGAGTGGTCACAATAGTGTACACACACACACACACACAGGGCTAGGGGCTGCAGACTACAACATGAGGGGCTAATAATTGCTTCATTCTTGAACAGTCAGTGAAGTTTGTTTGGGGACGAATAAAAAAAAAGAAGCTGAGTCCATTAAAAAAAAAGCTTGTTGTGCTCTGTGAGGACAACAAAATAAACAGCTCTTGCGTGTCGACCGCACACACACACACTGTATTAAATGCGATATGGATGGCTAATCAATGGGACACAGTTCACTTTTTCCGATAAGCCCGTCAGTTCGGGTTGATTATGGTCATCATCGCTGATTAAGCAAAGTAGAGAGGCTTCGAGTGTCAACAAACATAGTGAAGTGGGTCAGAAAAATAAGCTGCAGCTACTGTGGGACTCGAGGTGTTGCCTCAGGTTAGAGCCCAGTTCAGAACTGGTCTTACTGGGTTCACGAGTGTGTCCAGAAAAGTGTGGAAATGTCGCTGGGCCCGTTTTATTTTGAAAATTCCCAGGCTGCATTTCAGTCTGGATGGGCAAAAACTGATATGTTTTTAAATGATGATGTAAACATTCTATCCATCTATCTATCCATCTATATTTCTATCTAATCACTGACTGACTGTGCAGAGAAGTTGCTGCATATGTACTGTTAAATTAACATTGAATTCAGGGGTTGTATCTCGTCCTTTCCAAACATATGGGCCTGTCGACATGAATGCTCTCTGCCTTCACCGTGTAAACAGCAGCAGGCAGAGCTGGGAGCCCTGCACTCTCGACAACGTTCACATGAATAAAAAGGAAGAGAGAGATCCTGTATAGCAGGAGCTGCCGAGAAACACTTCTTCCAAAATCAAAGAGCCGCTTAGAATTTGTCTATGGGTGGTTAAACGTTGCGCGCAGACTCTCTCAACTAAAACAATGGTGGCTGTGCGACTTGCAGCGTCAACCCCCGACACTGTGAAGTGCCTGTGCGGCGTTCATGTGCTGTGAAGTTCATCTGAAACTGGTGAGAAGGTGGAGTCGCCCGGCTTTTTCTCCCCTTGTCTTGCTTCTAATAAGACACAAGCTTTATTTTGGAGACACGCTCACACAGTCTGTGAGCCTGAGCTTGAAGGGAGGTGGCTCTAGCTACCAGCAAGACGGGATTCCTCACTAAAGCACACATTAGGAAACACCAAGCCAACCCAGTGCACACAGATAGAACTCATATTTGCTTTTTTGTGTGAATGAAAAAGAGGAAACGCTTCTCCTCTCACTTGTGATTTGTCGGGGAGAGTTCCACTTGGCAAAGGCAGGAGAATCGGTGTGGAGTTTAAAAACTTTAAAACTTTAAAATGTTCTCAGCTCGGAGCAGTTTCCAAACTACGTGAACTGCAGGGGACGGGGGAACCTCCAGCCTCTGGGCCATGAACAGCCATGAGGCAATTACCAATCCCCCCCCAAAAAAGATCTTTAGAAATTTAGAAGCGGTACGAGGCAATTACATAAAACAGAAAGACAAAAGAAAAGAACCTGAACCAAACAAAGAGAAAAACAAATGAAGAACAACTCATTCATTTGGGGATAATTCATTATTCATGGCTGTCGGTGTCATCATCCTCATCATCTTTACCATCTGACAGACGGAGCCCCACCCATCACATCAGGATATCAGGTAAATGCAATAACAACATTTTATTTGTACCGTACCTTTTACAGATAAGACAAATCTGAATATACCTAGTCTTGGGATTTGAATGCATAACAGAAGTGTTCTTTCAAAGTCTTCTGCGATTCCCTTCTCTCTGACAGATCATGGTACAGCTGGAACATTAACTTCCCCTTTCCTTAGCTTTCATCTAAAAATCAGAAAGCAGCGCCGGGCAGATTGCATCAGAGTCTCTTCATATTAGCGGCAGGAACAATAGTGTATAGGGGAAGGTGGCATGGTAATGAGTTCTGGATCACCGACCGCACAAACAATACCCCCTAACAGATGGGCGCCCAACAAGTGCCAGCTGCGGAGGCAGTGGAGTGAGGAAGAGGCTTGTCGTTTGGAGAGGACTAAATAAAACCCACTTCTGTAGCTGTAGTATGTGTGTGTGTGTGTGTGGGGGGGGGAGCCAACCTGTGGCCACGGACGCCGGGGCGGCAGGTGGGACGAGGACGGAGGCAGGCGACGTCGTGCCTCCCCCCCCCCTCCCCCCCCGCGAGGGGCTGGCCTCCTCCACTTTGATCCGATGCATGATTCATCACGGGCTGACGTGACCAAGGACGCCCAAGGAGCTTTCCACACACAAACTTTTCATCACATTTTTGAAAAGTACCCGCTTGATTTATACCTAAATGTTAAAGCTGGCATGTTTATGAGGCTTTTTCAGGGGGGGGGGCGTTTTTTCTGAATGTGTAAAAGAGGGTAATAAGGTGTGACGGATATAGTTTTGTCAACATTATAGACCCCCAGTATTAACACCCATAGCTTTTAATAGTGGTGCATAAGGACTCTGTCGATTACTGCTGGAATTCCAGGCTTCTCCATTCCTCAGCCAGTGGCAAACTCCGAATACATAGTTTCTGAATGGCTGACATTTTTTAGGAGATTAGATGAATGGAGAAGGAAAAATGCACATAAAAGGCTACAATCTAGTGTCGGACCGTCAAAGCATCCCGATTGCTTCACAAACCCCTGCACAATGTTTCCCATACTACAGCGCAGCCATGTATTCATGAGTCACCCCCGAGGCTCACAAATAAGTGATGTCGCTCCTCGTCTGCTCGTCTTTTTTTTTCTCTCTTCTTCTTCTTCTTCTTCTCCTCCTTTCAAAGCAGAAGAAACTCACTATTTCTTTTGACGTGTTTTCCAAAAATCTCTTTCCGAGTGAAGAAGCTGCTCTGTCGCAGCTTTCGTTACCGCTGTGAATCGTTTAGAATCTCTGGATGTCGTCTTTCCTCTCCGGCTGCTCCCATGTGTTCCATTATTTTGCTCCTCCTGGTGGCCTTCCGACAAGGTGAGCGCCGAAACAGTTTGGACTTGTGACGCAAACAAGCCACTCTCCGCATAATTATCCCGATCCCGCCTGCGAGTGATTGAAAATGCATTTTGGCTGATATATGCTTTTTTGAGATGCAACACAAACAGCCAGCAGCATCAACAGAGGAAATGTGCCACGCGCACAGATTGCAAAGGTCCCTTTGATTAAGGTGGCAGATTAGTGTCAATAAACAATCATTAAAAATAATACCCACTGGCTTTTAAACACCTCGAAGAAAAAGCCGGTGCAGGGAACACAAGCTGCCGGAGCACAGCCTTTGTTTTGATGCGCTGCCAGCTTGTTATCTGTTGAGGCGTTTGGACGGAGACAAAAGCACCTTGCGAAAAACACTTTAAGTGCGTCCTTGTGTGCGAGCGTCGGGGGGGGGCCATTTGCGATGTGTGTTGCTGGGTGTGACTCGGCAGTTTTTTCCCGCCCCTGTGACCCTCGCAAACAGTCCACATGTCTCTGCACCTGGGTGAGGAGCAAGGCGACGGCAAACAAAGGGAGAATAAAGAATTAGTTTGGAGGAGCTGTTATCGAGTAATAGCCGGGGAGATATGATCTTGATTGCACTCCGGGATGTTGAGATTGGATTTTTGCAAATTGTTATAGTTTTTTAATACAAGTTGCAGCATTTACGGTGGGAATTCAAATACAGCGAATAAATCAGTTGAACAAATCGGCCTTCACACGCATTCCAATACGAGGAGCCGGATCTAAATGGAAAACAGCTTCTAATTGTGCATCAAATATCAAGAAGTGCTACTGTGCACAGGGTGGTGTGTCTCGCACTGCTGCGCATTTGTGTAATAAAATGCACTGCAGGTAGAATTAATCCAGAACACATGCTGGATACGTCTGGAATCTGACCAGGCTCCAGTGGAGAAGCCTGTGTGTTTGCGAGAGGGAGTCTTGTTAGTGTTCCCAGCATGCACCCCTACCTCCAAGGCTGCGGCTTGTCCAGAGCGGGCGACTTCCTAAGATCAATAATTCAGTGGCGAATTTAATTAAAGTTAATTATTTAAGGTGGTATGCGTGCTGTCTTAAATATTGAAGACCCCATAATTAATCGAGGCCCCTCTTGCCTTTTGAGTCCGTCTATTTTTAGCGATTTTGGATGTGTCACAATTGCAAAATTGAAATAAAATACATAAATGTTTCTTCACTTGTATTCTTATAGGTAAGAATAGACATACTACTGTTTATCAATGATGCGTCTCCACTTCCTGCTTCTATGCAGACATGGAGCCAGACTTTGACCCGAGTCTGCCAGGTAGGGATCGGAGATGGGGCCGATTCCGTCTGCACACGCCCTCGACCAATCAAAAGTCAAATTTGGGCTGTCAATCACGACGTTTCACCTCGTTACTTTGCATCAAATAACTAATTTGAACCAAATTTTCTGGAAAACACTTCAGTATCCATCAATGTGATATAATATACCCTAAAATGATACACACCAAATGTATTTGACCTTCATTTTCATGTTTTAGTTGGGTCCCAATTGCTAACATGGAGGAGAACTCTTTTTAAACCGATTCTGCCAGCTCCCTAAAGGCAGGGATGGCTCCCACTTAGACTACATCTGCAATATGTTGCCTGCTCTTTCTTTATTTATCATAAAGCAACAAACTCTCCCCTAAATCAGGTCTGACAGCACAGTGTGCACTCAAATGCATTACCGAGGCATTTGCCCGGGCGGTCAGCAGCACCGTCCGAGGCATCGACCGTGCATTAACGCACAGCTCGGGCCCAGTGTAACACAACCCGTCTGGGGCAAACTAGTTACAGGACTTTTTTCCCCTTTTGCAACTTCTAAGAGCTGAGCGATCTTTTGACTCCGCTCCAGGGAAACGGAGCCGAGATGCAGCTGTAGTTAAGCAAACATGCTGTAAAAAAAAATAAAAAAAAAGTGGAAATGTCATATCTGCATGGACACACACACACACACACTCACAGCCACACCTGGGAGTGAATGTGTTGCTGTAATGCATTACCACAGTCCTACGCTGCTGGGCCACAGAGCTCCAACATACTTGCTTAATGGAATTCACCCGGCATCCTCTCAATGTCAGAGTCTTTTTAAAGCTACAACCATGTGCTGAATATTTTAAGATTAGCCATGAATATTTCTCAGGGTTAAACACATGCCAAATTTTTTACAGCGCTCAGAGTTTCTTCCCCCCCCGCCTGTTGCAATATCAGCTCTGTTCTACGTTCTATTGGGGTTCCATTTGATGGAGTGGTCAGGGCAGCCTGGTCATTTCACCTGAGCCCTGGTTTTAATCCGGCTTTGGGTGAATTAAGGTACGGACCGTGCCGGGCTACAAATAGAGCTCGCTTCTACGCTCACTGTGTTTGCTGAGAGACTCTGTGGTGCAGTGAAGTCGGAGTCCAGCTAATTGGTCGGTGCCAGTCCCGGGCCAGGAGTCGGCTAAAGAACACACGGTTTTTGTAAATCCTTCTTTTCCAAAGAAAGAACAAAAGAGAATAAAGGGGATGTTAATATAGATAAAATGTGCGTAATTATACAATTGTGAGTGAATATAAGATGAAACGTGCAGGTTTGGGTTTTTCTCTACTCTTCTCATCTCTTCATATAACATCCCTTTACTGGCTATACTAGCTCCATGCAGAGACTTTTAACTTTTACCACTTCATATTCTTATATGTATATGAATATACATTTTGCTTTTTTATATTTATATAGATATCTTTTTTTACTATGCACTCCAGCAGCACAAGAACACTTTTATACTAGACGCTGACACAATCACATCATTGCATTCTGTAGCATAGGGTCAGACCCATTCATGCACCTGTATCTGCCATGTTCTACCTATGTAAATGTGTTTTATGTATGTGTGTCGGTTAAGTGTATAAGCTACTGGATGTCTTAAATTTCCCACGGGATTAATAAAGTATCCATCTATCTATCTATCTATCTATCTATCTTTCTTAAGTATTTACAAACTGCAGCTGAAATCTCCATGACTGCACAACAGCACACCGAATTCACCTGCTCTAAACACGAGATGCATCTGCCAGCCAGTAATTCAGTCAGGCCGTAATTACATATCATAAAATTACCACGCCCTATCCCCTAAATAAATATCTATATTTTACAGAATTGGGGCCGCCTTAAATATGTGTTGAACACGAGTAACTTCATTTGTGATTCTTGATATTTTACAAGCACACATATAAACCCCCTCCAGCGTTTCATAACGCATTATGTTTTCTCATGGTATATTGATCTTTGTTACTCGGTTACGATGTAGCATGGGATAATATTACTTCGAGGAGGGAGGGTGGATTAGAGCCGCACTCCTCTGCAAACGCAAAGGGAAGACTGCAGAGGAGCAAGAGTGAAGACAGAGAAGGAAACATGTTGCGTAACAGCAGTGCAAGCGAGGGCAGACTTCTTGTCTTTCGCTGACACTTAAACATGCGTGTGCAAAGAACTGCTTTACATTACAGAAAACCATCTTTCACCACTTAGTTGATGTGTATTTTGACTCCAGTCGGGTGCATGTCCCCTGTATGAGTATAGGTATGTCCAGGTAAGAGCGTGTAACACAATCTAAAACCAGTGCTACACCTCCTACGGCATACAGACGAAGCAGATGAAACGGAGCAATACCACCAACAATCTTAGGGGGCAGTGTTGACAATAGATCAAGCGAAACAATCACACAATATGAGAAAGAAATCCCAACCATGGCAAACCTTCTTGAGGAGAGACGACAAATATTGTCTCTTTTTAAAGAGGTTCATCGAAACAACTTCCTTCATGTCGCCATCGTTGTTGTTGTCAGAAACTCTTGACTCTGTGCTGCCCCCTAGTGGAAGTATTTCTTAACAACTGTACCAACGTAAAGGATGCATGGACTAATTGGGAAGTGACAGATATTTTCTAAATCACACTTGCCACAACAGACAAAGATGTGTCTTGAATTTGCACCAGATGAGGACAGACATGGAAAGACAGGTCTGTATCCAATCTGCCAGGTGATTTTGAGCCGATCAAAAAATGAAAAAAACCTCAGAGAAGAGGGATTGTGACACCTGCCCAGTATTGGCGGATTTCACAGCATTAAAAAATCTCCAGCGTGAGGATGTGTAGATTTGTTATTTGAATAGCAGTGAAGTTTAGGCTCACTCCTCGCCAGGTAGGCCGACTCAGCATCCGACAGATACTGTAGCGGCTGAGCAAGACAAAGACCATTTCCTGAAAGCGGCAGAGCAAACGCAATCACGCTGAGGGGGAGAGAGAGAGAGAGAGGTAGAGCCGAGAAATAATTCCAAAGAGAGACAGATATGGTGATTCGGACACCCCAGAAGATTTCTGCATCGTGGGCGCGTGGAGCACTTCAGAAAATTCCAAACAAGAAACAAAGAGGTTCAGATGTGTACATTTTGAAAAGTTCCGGGCCAACGGGGACTGCATTTTAAGTAGATCCGCATGTTTTGAAATGGATAACCGTGGATAACACACAAGTTTTTCCCAGCTATCCTTGTTAGGTCACTGAATTGACCTCCATTCGCTGTGGACGGCCACCTTATCCCGAAACCTTAGCCAGGGCGTCAGACATGACATGTTGCCTCATTAGGACCAGGTTTTGGTCCATGTGAGTTCTACCGCTCCCAACAAGGTCAGTGGTCATACTGGGAAAAGGTTGTTGTTCTGCTCACTGCATAGCTCTTCTGAAGTTATTAGGATCAGCACCCCCCCTGTCAAAGACGAAAAACAAACTCAATGACAGTGTTCTTTGTTTAGCCTCGTCTGTATGCTCTGGAAGAAAGTCCGTCCAAACTTTTTAAACTGATTAACAACAGCTCATTTTTTGTGTATGAGAGTCCTTCTGAAAGTCATTTACAAGTAAGCGGGGGGTTCATTTTGGTCTCCACAGGGAGCGCTCCGACACACAAATCCACAATGCACCAGACTGAGGTATTTGCATGTTGAATTTCCCGGCTGCAGTTGGCCTTATCAACAAGGGCCGGGACCCCCACCTGACTCGGACCTTTATTCCGCCCCCACACCTCAAGGATGTGTTAAATTAACACATTATATTATATTATATTATACTGCATTACATTGCATATTGCAATTTGACACTGTTCACTGTTTTGCATTTTGCATTTCACTTTTTACTTCACTTTTTATATCTTTTATCCTTTCTACATTTTTATTTAGATATGTTTATGTCTAAATAAATGTCATTTGGTATAAATATTATAAAAAGTAAATAAGACGTAAATAATGAGTAAATATTTACGTTTTTGTTTTTTTTTGCTTTTCTTATGTGTGTTGTATTTATTGTGTTTTTATGTTTCTATGTTCTTTGTATGCACCAATTACCAGAGCAGATTCCTGGTAGGTGTAAACCTACTTGGCAATAAATACTTTCTGATTCTGATTTTTTAAAACACCCCTGCTGTAAATTGCTCTCAGCTGAGTGCCGGAGGTTTGACGGTAGAATAACGTCTCCTAAACACAACAAGGTCACGTACCTTGAACAATAACCACCGTGTAAGTTACTGCCACAACTGCAATTACAGCTTTTATCTCCTCCCTCTATCAGTAGGTGGGCTAGCGCTGCAGACATCAGGGTGTAAGGGGTCATCCGCAGGCGCCATGTCCGTGTTTCAACTCGCCGGTCTATTGGAGGCATCAAACCTGTGACCTTCTCGTTAAAGGGGGCCCCCTGTCTAATTACCGGGGCATGCTACTCAGGTGAAACACCAGCATGACCTATGGTGCCGCTTTAGCTCGCGGCTATCAGCTGTCACAGGGGCAAGCGGCGAGGTCAGAGTACTTCACTTGTCTCCTTCTTAACGGCAGGAGAGCGCTCACTTCAGGGACCGACACCTTGTAATGGCGTGAAACTGGAAGTAGGAAATCGCCCCGGAACCATTTTGGGGGGCGATTTGACGAACAATAATTCCGACAAGATGACACGACCGCGATGATCGGATCGTAGCTGCGGGCTCTTGTTTATTTTTCAATCAAAAATGACATTCACAATGACGCTTCCCCGCTCGTACTCGGATGCTTTTTTTGGGCTTCGTGACAGATTCAACAAGGTATGCCCCCCCCCACCCCCCTTGACAATAACAACAACCTTCCCCCCGTGTCTCCTCAATTCCGGATTTTCGGGAAAGCTGCCAAACGACAACAACCCCCCCGACAGATCAGATAACTCAGGACTCACTCCCTTAACTCCCGCCATCAGGAGTGCCTTCATATCACCCTTACCCATCGACTCTTGTTACAGCGCCTTGCCTAGCCGCGCTATCTGATATCTAGTTAAGTCACGCGAGGGATGCATATCAACTCAATTTAGTATCGATTGCTCCGGTAATTAGGCATAATTTAATTTTGCCCCCACCTCTCTCCGTTCCATCTTCCCCTTGTTTTTTCGAGACCCAGAGGAAATCAAGAAGCCGTCGCTCTTGCGGAATATGTAATTTCTCTGAATATGTATTCCCCCGGATCAGCTCATCCTGCTAGAGACACAGCCTCCTCTCTTTTTTTTGGAGCAGGGGGCTATTGCCGATGAAGCAAGTGAGGAGTCGTGACGAGCACATGCTGTGAGGCGGTGAGTCTGCTTGTAAGTTTGCCGGCTGCGGGCGTGTGTCTGACCTGCGATTGAACTGGTGTCGTACAACTTGGCAGAATAATAACAGCGACGTGTGAGCAGCAGGACTAATTGTAGTTTATAGCCGTTTCATAGGTTAACCTGCACTCTGTCTTTGAAGAAATGGAGACAAAAATAAGGACTGTGTATTTCATGCAACATTAAACTGATTGAAATAACGCCAGCACTGCTTTAAGGTTTAGCGTGTGCAGGCACGCCCGAGGACTCAGTTCATACAGAAGTTTTTCCATTTAAAAGTTATTACCCTGCAGATTCTCCTGGAATACAAAAACAACTCTATATGTTCGGCGACAAACACTTTGTGTATTTGTAATCTGTAATTACCCCTGTGTGGTGTGGTTTTTTATCGGTGGTGGCCGAGTCCGCCATTTCCACCAGGATTCAAAACACCTAAAGGGCTTCGTAGCAAATGATGCATGTATAGAAATATGAATAGGATTCTCTTCTGAGACTTCCCTGTTTATTTAATGATCTCTTTTTATTCCATGCATTCTAATTTGTCTAATCCCCGGGCCTTTATCACCCACGATGCAAGACACCTGCCCACAGTTTAGTTGGAGAGCCAGGTGTGTAATGTTAGTAGTGTTGAATGTAGCTGACCACAGCTACGGGAAGTTGCTGTGGCTTTTATTTTGAAGGAGTCACGTCAAAGTTAATCTTCAAAACGAAACACATTTTTGACAGAAACGTCTGAGGTTTAACTAAATTAGTATCTGCCATAGACTGTATATAAAGATGGAAGATATGACAGCTTGATCGCCACCTGGCTGCACAAAAGGCCCCCCCCTCCTCCATGTTAGTGGATGGGACATAGACCAAACTAAGTCCAGGCTGCTACTTCCAAACACACAAGATAACAGTGTTATTCATTTCTGAACTGTGGGAGGAAGTGGAGACAGGACGTCAATCATTACATTCAGTCTATAGTATATAGACATACATGCTGCTCCTTTTCAAAAATCTGACAATAGTGTACAAATAGGTCAGAATAGCCTCACATCATTTCTCCAGGGAAAGTTTTCTCTTGCCGTGCATGCATTTCCAAATTCCACATATAGCTGTACGTACAGTGAAGCTATCCCGAAAGGCCAAGGCCCTGCAGAACAGTTGTCAAGCATATTGTGAGTGGGAGCACTGGTCTGCTATCCTCCACACAGTATGATATCATTCAGCACGACAATCAATCATCCTGACAGACTGAAACTTTAGGATTTCATCCGATGGGCAGAATTTCAAATGACTCCTGAAAGCAGGAGGAAATAATGCAAATAAGGAACAGCATTTGCATACTCCTACAATCAAAGAGCATACGGTAATATCAGTTTGGATTTCCGACAGAGACCCAAATGTTGTCAGTACGTGGCGCCCCCGTGGAGCTCTCGGTGTTCGGGCTTTACCTTTTCCACCGTGCTGACTTTTGCGATTCCAGCACGTTGATTTAAGCACGAGCAGAAAACACATTTCCAGCGTCCCTGTCCCCCCCCCTCGGTGGCTGTTTCACGACTGATGAGCTTCATGGCGTTGTGCATGCGTAAAGGACAACCTCCTCCAGAGAGAGGTTTTTGTAGTATAAGGAAGATTTTTTACTAGCATTCAATAACAGGAGTGTGTTGGTGGGCACGTTTCCTGCATATTTATTTCCCCTGAAACTCTTCCCACACAAGAGGGGAGGGGATTTCTTATTTTGTGCCTCCTACAGTTGTTAAACATTTTCAAGGTTTTACGCATTTGTGTGCAAACTTTTTTCACCAGCATGCTCAGCACTGAACCTTTCCACTGCTTTTTCCTGCTCTTGTTGAACCATCAATTAATATGTGCAAGGTTTTTCTACACTTCCTCCTAGGTGTGACACGCGACGACAACCCATAAACGGATTAAACAACTACACAACCAAAAAATACACTTTAAGAGTTAACTACATTACAAATAAAGAGGATATCTTTCCTCAACACTGGGGGTGGCTGCACTCACAGAATTTTGAGTGTTTTCATCTTTTATTAATTCCGTGTGTTTCATGTACATGCTTGTCTTTATGTTAGCATGTTCTGTTGTTTCTGTGTCTCAGGTTTTCCCACTCCCTGTGTTCTGTTTCCTGTTTTATTGTCTAGGCTCTGCTCCTAGTGTGTTTTCTTTCTTCGCTTCCTGTTTTCTTTTCTTTTTTCTTTTGGTCATTTTCCTATTAAAAGGACACTTTTTATTTAAAGCTCAGCTTCCGGGTCGACCTGCTTAACCCAAACCCTGACACGCCAACACAAATTAAATATGACAATCTTTTTTTAAGCAATCACTTGCAAAATCACATGCGACTTTGATAAAAACAAACGTCAAAATAAACCAGGAAAACCGAATGAAATGAGAAGAAATGTTGCCGGAAAAGAAAGGAAAAAGAAAGAGAGGAAAAGGCTATGAAGAGACCACAGCTGTGGAGGAAACCTTCTGAGCCTCTCTCACATCTCTGACAATGTTGTTTCGCTTGATATTTTATGACGTTCTGTCAAATTTTATAACACATGCCTATAAACATGGTTTAGACTTGATGTCATTTTTTCAGAAGTATGTCTCTCTCTGTGTGTGTGTGTGTGTGTGTCTCCAGGGCCCCTGTGGTACTTCTTTATGTGGTAGACAGTGCTACCAGTTCCATATCCATGTGGATTTGTGTTGTTGGGAGTTAAAAGTTTGCTAGCCCACAGTAGCCGTATCATGGGATCCCAAACAAACAAAACACCAGAGTCCGTGAAAAAAAAACACTGATCCATATTTTAAGACAAGAATCACGAGCATAGGTAGAGGTAAAGTAGAGTTAAAGCAGATAAAATCAGTTAATCTCTGACTCTAAATAAGAGCGTGTGCCAAATTTGAATTGATTCTTTTGAAGGCGTACTCGAGGTTACGCGTTCACGGGGGCAGAAGAAGACAAGCTCCCGACCTTGACCCAGGCACAGAGGCATGAAAAACACTTCCTAGAAAGTTGGAAGTGGAGCATCTTCAGACGCACACGAGTACGGACATCCCTGCAGCTTTCAGCATCGCCCGTGAAATGTTCGTACGGCCGAAATCCCACACTGACCCCCCCCTGTCAGCCCCGCCCACCCTCTCCCTTCCTCAACAGCGGCCATGTTCCCTGCAGGAGTACACGGCCTGCTGTACTCAAGGATGATTGCCCGGGCATTGCCTGGGCCCTCACTGCCACTTTAGCCCATAAGCCTTCAAAGAGCAGCTAGCCATGGAAGAGGGGCCCTCTAAGTGTACAAAGCACTTTAAGCCCCTGCCTTTTTCCGTAGCACTTTAAACCACATCATTATTAGCATGGCTGTATCTGTGAGACCCACTGTCACCCTCCCGCGCCTCCTGCACAGGGAGCCAGGGAGCAGTGCCATTGATGTGTGACTGGCCTCGTGGAGACATGAAGGGAAAAAAGTGAAGAAAGTAAAAAAGTGTTGTATTCTCTGCCCCTCTTCAAACCATCTGTGTTTATCTCAGACGTGCGCCGTGTGAAACGTGTCATCCGGCGACAACAAGCGCCCCGCTTCCGATCACGCTCCTCATTTGACCCGCTCGCGGAAAACAAATTTGCAAACCCGCAACTTTAAATAAAAAGCCGCGTCAGATCTGATTCGCTTTTTTTATTTGAGCTGAGACGGGGGCGGATAAAAGAAGCATGTCCCTCTGATATAGAGAACAGAGGGAAATCACAGGGTGTTGTTCGTGATTAGGATCTGTGCATATGCTCAAAGATTGCCGTCTCTCTGAACTCCTCAGAAATGGCATGGCTAAATTACACTGCTAGTTTGTCATAACAGACTTCTTTTTTTCCTTTTTTTAATTCCCCTCCTTCAGCTTTGATGTTGATGGCAGTTAATTACTGTGACATCTCAGGGAAAGAAGTCATTACTCACGAATCTCCTGATTTGCCTTTGTTTGTTGTGTCTTTTTTTTTCTCCTACTCATATTTTTTTCTTCCGACACTTTCACACGACTTTTTAATATCCCTGCCTCCGTCGCTCACTCTGTCCTCCCGGTGAACGTTTTGTTTTTGACCACAGTGCCAGATACAGATCTCGTTAATTCCTGCCTCGCAGCGCCTTTCGAGACGCGCGATTGTTTCATATTTATACAAATATATAAATATATATTTCTATATTGTCCGTGTGCCTTCGCGGTTCATTATTTCTTATTTACAAGACAGTAACAAAAAGACAAAAGCAAATGGAGCCAAACATACCGGTTCATGTGAGGCGAGGAAGGCAAGGTCCAGAGGTGTATGAGTTACCATCACTGATAAATGTGCCATTCTTAAACAGGTTAGTATTTCTGTAATAATTCACAGTCTTCCCTATCTTTAAAATTTTAAATGTAACTTTTCTCACAATTATTTCCAAGTCAAATCAGGACCAGCCTGGACCTGTTAGTTTATATCTCTGGCAATTGCTTCTGCTTCAGCCTTTTCAGTCAATATAAAAGCTGTAGATTATCCCTTCTATATTGTTTATACATGTTGTAAAATGTGTGATGATGGCTGAATCCAATTCTAATCAATCAAACCATTTTAAGGGTTACATTTAAAAAGAATAAAATCACCTGTACAAAATAGATATAAAAGTGAAACGTGAGTTGTCATTTAGGATTAGTAACAACCCCCAAAGCGATAATTCATAACCCAAAGCAATCAAGGAATACAAAATAATTGAATCATACTGTATATCAGAAGTAATGAGACTGAAACACATCACTGAACACCATCAAAAGCCAAATCTGCAGGTGTAGATTTGCACACACTTATCGGATTGGTTTCAAAGTAACAATAAATTAAGGCGAGCGCGAGCGGGCGGCTCTCCTCGCCGCTGCGTCTCGAAATAGAGCTGCACCGTATATCATGTTGCTGCATATTCCGCTCCAATAAACACTATGGATGCATTTGCTGGCCTGCCACATGTCCAATCTCCCACATCAGTGTATCAACACTAATCCAGTTACCGCCGCTCATTATTATCCCCGCCTGCCGATACACGTTGATTGAAATATGATAGTCATCTGAGATTGAATTAGCGACAAGGTCACGGCGGTAACCTTCCAAGAAATTAGCGCAGGAATGCTTTAAATATCACGTGGGCCGGCTCCGAAGTGTGTGTGTGTGTGTGATTCTAAAGCATCTATTGATTGGGAGATGATTCATAGATGCATTGTCTGCACATAGTTGCCTAAGGAGGTTATGGACACTTTAGGATCTCAAGAGGTGGTTCTGCGTTCTTGCTGCAAAGTTCTTTGAAAACGAATGCATTCTTCTGCTTCTCGGTGTCCTTGCTGTGATGTTCTTCAATCCACTCACGGTAAAGTTTCCCGAGCAGTGCTTTTGCTTCAATTACCCTCGGAATCCACCACATTTGATTGGTGGGCAGGGACACGGACGTCAAACAGACGTCAGTGCAAATGACTAATGCTCTTTGAGTACATGTCGGGATAAGGCTGGTATTGTACAGATGAACACAACGTAAGCCATGTCTGTGTAGGCATTTCACGGCAAAGTATACACACAAAATATCTCTGAAATTCCATAACACCACAGGAAAGTAAACCATTGTCTCCTTCAAATTTGGAAATCAGGAACAGAATCCCCTGTCCATCACAAAAAACGAGTTTTTCTCACCCTCCAAAACAAGTGTGGAATTGGGGTTGTATCAGATCTGGGATAATATGGTATAAAATGGTTTAACACTTTTATTTTTCTCTGGAGAACAGACTGCCCTCACTCCATCCACTTCCATGCCTCTAATTGGGGCGCCCTTGTCTGAGGGTGCGAGTGGTCGTCCTCCAACCTGAGGGTCGGCGGTTCGATCCCCAGTCTGACCCATCTGCATGCCGAAGTGTCCTTTGGCAAGATGCAGAACCCTGAATGGCCCCCAATAGAATAACAAAGTGCTGCGAATAGATGCAATGTGTGAATGGGTGAATGTAAAACTGTACTGTAAAGAGCTTTGAGTGGTCATAAAGACTAGAGAAGCTCTATATAAATACAGCACTTGGTTGAAATATGTTAAGTTTACATTTTTTTTAAATTTATTTCCAGCTGAAGACGTATTACTGCTTTGCACCTCGGCATTTTATAAACGTTCCAGTTTCCCTTCAAGATGGGGTCAGAACCATTTCCAGACCGGTCTTTGGAGACTGCATCACATCCATATTCAGCTCAGCGCCCTTCATCCTTCAAAGAGGGCATTACCGACTCCACCATCCATCCATCTCATGTCAAGTGGAGACGTTTCCTGAGCTGTCAACTCAACTCCAGAACAAAAACACATCTCACTGCGTATTAATGTCAAAATTTCAGCGTTTGTTTGGTGCACGTTTTTGAAAGAGAAGCTGATGAGCCATAGATTGCAGTGCAGGGGTTGTAGGGAGTGCGGTAAAATACAGAGAAATGTCTTTGCTGCTGCCTTGGCAGCGGAACAACAAAAGGCAAATTAAAGCTAATTAACATCTGTTTCTGGCTCTTCAGCCTGATTTAGGCTGTCAGGTTTCCTTCAGACCCGCCCGGCTCACAGGCACCCAGAGGAGGCAGGAAGGAAGCACCACACACACAGACATACACACACACACACACACAACGCGTACGCACACAAGCACGCGCGGGCCGCACAAAACCGATTTGGTTTAGTGTGATAGCGTGCGCGTGCCCGCCCCCCCCCGACAAAGACACATAGAGTTATCACACAGGAACCTGGTACACAAAAGCAAACACACACACACACTTATACACACTGTTTACTAATGAAGGAGGTATTAATTTCCTCCTGCCAGACGTGTATTACAGTGTGTGGTGTGTGTGTGCATAGAGACGGCAGCTCCTGCTCTCATGTCAGCGCAGCTTCTCTCGGCAAAAAATAAAATAAAAATCTAAAATGTAACCTTATAAAATCTAAAATGTAACCTTATAAATAGAAAAATATTTAAATGGGTTTAAAGTAATACTTCCAACTCATCCCAACCCCAAATGATACCATATAATCACAAAGGGATTATAGGTTAGTTATCGTGTGTCAACTGTTTTTACGGCCATTAATGTAAATGTTTTAACCAAAAACTGGATCATGTATGAACGTCACATCACCAGTGTTTGCAGAGATTATAGATCTATCAACTAAAAGGGCATGTGTTGTGTGTATGTACAACTGTGACACACTGCCCCTGTTGTCTGAAAAACACAATCACATACCTACAAGGGACTTTTAACATTGTTTTCACATGTTAAACTGCGATTCTGACTCTGCAGCACATCAGCAAATACTGCCCGTTTGCTTTTGTCATTAGTCCATCGAGCAAATAGTCCGATGCCACACAGGAATCATCTGTTACCATGACAGACGGGCAACATACGAAATGTTAACGGGGTCCAAGACTATCTAATGATATAAAACAAAACCATCAAATAGGTACGCTCTTGTGTTCTCTTGTCATTTTGACTTCTCCCTCTCGATCCAAAGAGAAAAAAAGCACATCTGCACCCACAGGTCCATTTTGAGAAGGATACTTTAGCAAAATTCCTGCTGAGTCATGGTCCACTTAAAGTAAACATCTGACTTGTGTGCGTTTAGCGATGCAGGGCCAGGCCTCCACTCGGAGTGACTCACCCCTCTCTCGGTAGCACCGAGCCCTCGGAGCGACGCTGAACAACACGACACAGTTTTTTTGTTTTTTTTTCCGGTTTGGGCAGGTAGGCGGCGGTGGACGGGGACGGAGAAGAAATCTCAAAGACACGCACGAAAAGAAGCAACGCACACACACGCACGCTTAGATGCTTACAAAACACACAAGCCTGCGATCGTGCACCCGACACGCACGCGCCCTCCGACTCCCCTGGCTTATCAGCGAGGCAGACAATACCGTCCCACGTGTAGTGTGATCTATCATTGTGGGCCAGGGACTGCATTACAAGGCCTCAGATTGTAGACTAGATGGGGCTCTCAAGGGGAAGGAGCCGAGTTTGCCAGAACCGTGGAAGCGGGGGCAAAGCTGCATAGCCAAGCAGCGGAAATGAAAGGCGGCTTTGGGCCCCCTTTGGATCTCTCTCTATCTCTCTCTCTCTCTCTTTTATTTTTTTTTGTTTGTCTCTTTCCACCCCTCCGCCTCTCTCGCCGTTTTGCTCTCTCTGCCATAAAGAGGAAGATCATGCTCGACTGAAGAGGCGACGCTGGAGGGGGAGAGTGGATGGGCTCTGTGGATAGAATGATTGAGGGGGAGATTTTCTGATAGGGATGAAAAGAAAGAAGGAGGTGGTGAGGGGGGGTATATAAAAGAAGCCAGTGTTTGTTGTCGCCGCCGATGGTGAAGCAGGCGGCTACGGGTCTCGCGTCTAATTAAAAGTTTGCCCTTGGTGGGAGCTGAATTTCCCACGAAAATGTTTACAGAAGCATAGCCACAATGGCTAATACAGTTACATAAAGCCGGGAAGTACGAAGGCGGTGAAGTGCATTCACACAGACGCTGATTGCCATCGAGAAAAAAGGGCGTGAACGCGGGGCAAACCCGATCTCCACCTGACGAGAGGCCCCTAAAAAGATCCCCTTCCTATTAAATTACACTTACAGGTAAAGCGCTCGGCACACAGACGCCGAGTAATAAATCAAATCTGACGGAGGTTTTCACCAAATGATGACAGTGACTGCCCGTGACAGCTCCCGTTCTCGGATGAGCCGCGACGCATTTGCATCGGATTGTTTTTGGGCGGCCCGCTCTGTTTGGCATCCGGACGCTGTATAATTTCACGACTCTAATTTGGGCATGAACAAATCCGTTTATTCTACAAGGAGGAGGCCTTAAGAGTCTCCTTGCACCAACAAAAAAAAAGAGAGAGTACGTTAAGTCATCCGCGTACATTTTAATTCTAACCTATTTCCGAAATGCTGAGTAATGCAGCGAGGCGTCGACATGCATAAGCAATGCCCCCTCGTGAATAATTGAAGATTGCCCGACGGTCGAAACGGTATTATCCCACTTAGGACGGGAGCTTACCTGGTATTATTACAGAAAACATATTGGCTCAGTGCAGGAAAAAGGGCCGGACTGAATCGATCAGCGCTGCTCTTTGCGGTGAGACAGTGATAGTGATGGAAAATCGACTCTGGGGCTGAGAGTGGCTGGGCGAGGGGGAGGGGGGGGGGATGCAAGTTTGCTTGGATGTGATTTCTGATGTTCCGACAACTTAGGTGGGACCTCTTGATTTAACGGATTCTGAAAAGTTCTCATGTTCTCAGATGACGGATGGAAATAATCCTTTGCAATATTGTGACCTAGCAGGTTTAGTTTGTTGTTTTGCAAAAGAGCATAATGTGTGCGTCATAGCTCAGACACAACAGGACGTCTGGGCGTTTTCCTGAAATGTTCCTGGAGGGGCCGAAAATGTCAGAGTGAGCCCATGGGAGATTTCAGCAGGGCGATGTCCTGAGTGAACTTGTTTTTTAAGGGCGATAAGATAAGGGCAACATGGGATTCCCCTATCGCATCTCACATCTAAAGTCTCAAGCTGCTTTCTTCATATGTTAAAGACAACAATGTCCAAAAACCAATTTTCTGGACATTTTCCTGAGTTCATGTCTTCGGCCTTGTCTACACTGCTGTGGATATTTTACTACACAACCCACGTATACAAAAAAATATTTTTTCCCGGCCCAATACACAAAGTTAGTGGTGACGTACTAATTTCTCAAGTGCACAAACCAATAAACGGAAACTGCACCATGGGGCATCAGTAATTTGTTTTTCGTTTAGTCACTTAAAATACTATTTTGCCAAGTGCAGAGGAGAAACTTTGTCGCGCAAAAGTGTGTCTAAAACCCAGCTACACACACACTCCTGGTAACTTTCTTAAAGAGCTGCATCTGCAAGGTATTATCGTGGCGTTCACGTGTTCTGGGGGTCAGCAGAAGGTCAGCAGAAGGTCAGCTGAGAGAGAGCCGCTCCGTGCGACCCTCATTGAAATTGATGGGACCCAATTTTGGAGCATGATATCCAGCCACACCCAATACATCCCCGATAGCCCACAGCTGACTGGCTGAGACCAACAAAAAAAATCACTCCCCTGCTCACTCCTCCTTTTATAACAATAATTCAGAATTGATATTTTCTTCTCGTGTTACCACCTGCTGCCATTTTTCCCTCTGTAACATGTGACGCACTGCATTATGGGATCGCTTGGAGAGCTGTAAAGACCTGCAAGTGTCGTAGGAGAAAGCCGACAGTAAATGCGGTGCACTATGCAGTAAATGGGGGGTAATTTTGGACACAGCGTGATAAGAACTGCTGGCAAAAAAAAACCATATTCAAAGCCAATTCAATGAAACAGAATAGAGTCCTTTGATTTCACACACACACACACTCACACACACAGACTTGAGCTCACATAAACGTTCTGTTTCCTGCAATTCGATCCAACTCTCAAAGAGGGATCCAGCCCATGGCGTCGTTTTGAAAAGCACCCGCTCTAAAACATGACACCACCTTTCCAGAAGATGAAAGCGATCTAAATAGTCACTTTAAAGATTCCGACTGAGGAGAAATAAGATTCTCAAAAAATCATTTAGTTCCGAGATGGATTTTAAGAAAAGGGCTGTAAAGAAATGAGCAATTTAGAGGGTGCTACTTTCTTAAAGAGGTCACCGACACCCTCGTCCTTTTTGGAAACATCTGATCTGAAACTGTTAATTGTGATTACTGGAAAAAGCAGGTTTCTTACGTTCTTGCGTGTTCATGTGTGTCGGGGGATGCTCCCATTTCTCTGATTTAGCTCGGTGTGACCTCATGACCCTCAAACGCTGCTTCCTCGTTAAATATAAAAAAGAGAGAGAGAAAAAAAAGAAGGGCTCCTCATGGGCCTTTCACACCTTCACCTTCTCGTCATCTCACAAATAGATCCTGATTAATTACCTGCTAATTACCGCAGTGGTGTGAGGAGCAGTGGGTAAAATACGGTATATGAAGTGACACATTTATGCATTTCTTGACAATTAAGTGGAAGTGGCAGCGAGTCGGTCGGTAAGGACACGGACAGGGATGAGAGGCAGGTAATTATGCACTTCACAGATATAGCGCAGAAGAGATAAGTGTCGGTAGTAGTGAACTCCGCTCACACGTTAGGCTTTTACTGATCCTGCATTTGCTGAAATAAAATTTTTAAAAAACGCTATTATTCAATCATCAGTTGCCTGTTGAGTCATTTGACCTTATTTTCCGGACAGGACCGGGATTGTAAACAAGATAAGATAATATAAACAAAGGATAACTGCATGAGGGTGTATAGGCTGCTGTGTTTGTGCATTATGTAATGGAGATATTCAAATAAACTGACATTTATATGCATATATAGGCTGTTATAGAGGCAGGTAGGATATACAAAATGTATGAATGTATAAATGGTGTGTTATATACTTATAAACATATATAATTTCCCGGTCGCTTACTAAATAATAGTCCACTATATATAGTAAAACTACATTTAGATGCATTTGTATATGTAAAGAAATAATACAAAAATAAACTCAAATGTTGCATGAGACCAAAGCATAATTGGGCCGAGAGGTGACTAATGTTGTTTCTCTCATAATTATAAGATATATATTTTGTAATAAATCACATGATATACCACTTCCTACTACTTCAAAGTACACAGAAAACATAGATACTAGATGATTTGCTGGGATAAAAATAGCTTAAGGTGCGTTCATTTGGATATACGCCTTTTTTAATTGTTGCCTGAAACTCTCGACCCCCGTGCTACCCTCTAGTGGGCCGTGACGTACACATGCTAGATTACTCCAAATATCAAAACGTAAGCAAGGGACAAAGAGGAAACAAAATGAAGTTGCAAAAACGCTACGTCGAGATTCGCTTCTATGAGTGTGATTCATGGTTAGCTCAGGTACACATGTGTATCCAAACACGGCCCCTTGGTAGCGAGTCATGCCTGAGCACGAGCGTGGGCGGCAAAAAGAAGAGAGAAGGAGAAAAAAGACAAAAAGGTAAAAACGATTTTAATCTTGTTATTGATTCCAACACCAACCTGCCTGTCGTGCAACACGAGCACCGTTTAAAGGGGTAGCGCCGGGGCAATTGTGTATTCCCACTCCTCCGCAAAAATGAGGATGGCTACATCTTGCAAACAGCTCCTTTGAGGCAGATGTGTGTGGGGGGGATTTCCAATCAGTAGGCACTTTTCTTCCGTTTAATGGGGCGGCCATAGCAACAGGGACGCCACTCCCCTGCGTCCAGGGCTTTTAACTGGACCCCGCTGATCACCATCCCATGTTCTCACAGCCGAAAAATCTGAAATTGCAACCGCCCACGAGCTGTGAAGCTTTTTGAAATCTGGCCATCTGGTGCGAGCTCTGGTGACATGTTGCCGCCACTCGCCGAGCATGACGGCGGACTCAGGAAGCGTGTTGAAATCCTCCACAGGTTTTAACTAAGGAATTTGGTTTGAGGAAGATTCTTATTTTATTTTATTGTTACGCCATCAGTCAGCTCTTTTCCCGATAAACACGGCTCCCACCACCGCACTTCAGACGCAATCTGTCACCCGATGTGAAATGCAATGCTAAACACGGAGCGCAGATGTGAGGCAGGTGGGAATTATGGGAACTGGTGCATGCCAGTTAAAGGGACAATTTCAGTGACGGTTTGAATGGCTGTCAAACCATCAGAACATCTCTTTCCCGGTCTGGCATGTAAGACCTTCTCACATGTGAAACTGTGTGGCATGTACTGATGGTATGAATTAGGAATGACTTAGAATACTAATTCAGATGTTAAAAGATGTCAGTGTACCTCAAAAGAACTGCTAAAGGGTTTCATTATATCTGGAAGCTGTGTACTTCTAGCTTCTCTGAATTGACTCACTAGGCAGGTCAAAAAGTCGTCGTCCAATAGGGACGGACAGACAGACAGACAGACAGACAGACAGACAGACAGACAGACAGACAGACAGACAGACAGACAGACAGACAGACAGACAGACAGACAGACAGACAGACAGACAGACAGACAGACAGACAGATGATAAAAAAGCTGAGTATATGATTATATATATATATATACACAGGTGCATCTGAATAAATTCGAATATCATGGAAAAGTTCATTTATTACAATATTTCCAAACAAAAAGTGAAACTAATATATTATATAGATTCATTACACACAGAGTGAAATGATTCAATCATTTATTTCCTAATTTTGATGATTATGGCTTACAGTTAATGAAAACCCAAAATTCAGTATCTCAGAAAAGGAGAATATTACATAAGACCAATCAAACAAAGGATTTTCATACATAATACAAGTTGTTTGAATTCCAAATTAAAAGTAATAAATGCTTGAAATACTAGCATTTAAATACGTAATAAATGCTTGAAATAACAGACTTTTCCATGGTATTCTAATTTATTGAGATGCACCTGTATATATATATATATATATATATCCAGGCAGCACTATAATGCCACTGGCTGTTTTTAAGTAGTGGTATATGAATGCAGCTGAACAGCTTGAAGAAAACGACGGCCTTTGCTCACATACTGTATGACTAAAGGTTTTGTCTGTGAAGCATTGGGTCATTCTGCACCTTTATCACCTGCAGGACAAAAAACATGTCCTCAGAGAAACCATCCGGTGAATGACAATGGATTATTTTACGCGGCGCCTCCTCTTTCTGTTTTTCGACTTTGAAAATTAAGCCTCTCAATATATATATGTTTTATCTCTAAAGGTTATTTTTACGGCCTCTCCTCCGCTGCAGGACGAATAGAGCCGCGATATGACATATGTGTTTGTCCGCTGAACCGTGCCCCGACTCCCCCGCACGCCATAGTGAGACCCACGCACTGAATCCCAATGTCCCCGGCCATCCTCGCCGAATTAATCCTCCAATATGGCCGAGGTAAAGCTGAATTACACGATTGACCCGCGTGATTGATGGGGATGATTATACTCCAATCATCATTTATTTTGCCTGTCATTTTTTACCAACTTCACTTACCAATAAAAAATATATATACCACTTCAGTAATTACGCTGATGGACTAGATATGCAGGGCTTGTCTGTATATTTCTTTTGAAAGAAGAGTAAAAAGAAAAAGAGCACATTAATATTATATTAAGGCATTTTTTGACACTTCTACTTCTGACACTTTTATCCAGATCGACTTTACGAGTGACTGTGAGAGTCGGAAAAGAAAGGAGGACATTTAATCCCCGCAAGTTCGGAGGATATGAAATGCGGTTTTGACGAAAAGGTTTTGTTGAAATACTTTCCCATGCCTTCATAAAAAGGCGAACTTAGGAGACCTTTAATGCATCACTGACGGCAGGTTTCTCCGGGGGTTATTGGAAATGAAAAGAAAGTGATATGAGCAAAGAAAATCACAGCCAAAATAAATGAAATAATACTTTCCCAGAGTGAAATGATAAGACATGTTGAAATACGCCTAGTAGCGCAACTAACAAATTAAGGGAGCCGGAGAGGAGCAGAGCCGCTTTGCGCTCACCTAACTCAATGTGGAAATAGATTAGCCCTACTTGCCGAGATTAAATCCTGGTGTCAGTTTTGATCAGCCGTCACAAATTAAATCAGTTTTTTAAGCACATTTTACACACATCGCACCCAAATGGCTTCTGGGAGGTGAAATCCTTTAAATTGCCGTCTCTCGCTGCAGTTTCAGGGTGAACGATGTCGAAAAGCAGTTGATTGCAGAAGCGTCGTGGAGAATTCAATTTGTACATTACGCTAGATTTAGGCAATTGAAAGTGATGGTGGAGAAACCAAACAATTATTTTTGGGATTAAAATGATTATTATTATATGCCATAGGCTGTATATAAATATGGACAATGCATTTCCACTGCCGTCTTGCACATCTGGAGTCTGCACAGCTACGATCGAACATAAAACATCATTAATGTACTTTATTGAGCATGTCCCATCCACCAACATGGAGGAGTAAGGATTTATGACCAATCCTTCCCCCTGGCCACCAGGTGCCGAATGAGATGTAATATCGATATGAAATAGTATGAGTTTATTTTATTCCGTATAGAAATTGGGAATAATTATACATTCTTGGAAACTGTGAGTCACCCTGAATCTTAAAATACATGTACCATGTGTGTATTTTTGATTTTGATTGCCTCGGAAAACAAAGGATTTTTTGAAGCACACAACGCCAATCACACACTGAGGAGGTTTGTGTTCACAAAAAGGGACAATGAGCAACTTCTCGGTGTTTTCAAAGCGCCGCCATTCACCCGTCTCCTTCACCTCGCTCAGCACGGCTACAAACACTGACGGATAAAAACTGACAACTACAACAAACCCAAAAAGTTTTTTTTAAGTGCAGTTATTTTCAATACACCCTGATTTTGAAAATTGCTGCTCGTCACAATAAATAATCCCTCTTGGCGCGGCCGAGACTGACAAACTAATGATTACTATAATTACATCAATGCATTCATAATGGTGACAGTGAATAAAAAACAAATGACACTTATTTCTACATATTGCATGGGGGATTATTAGACGTGTTTGATTGATTGTGCTCACAAAGGAGATGATTACACCTTGGAGGAAAGAGACGCTGCTACATCCCGCTTCATAAAACAATGTGCGTATGGCCCTTGTGACATAAAAAGCTTGATGATACGATCTGAAAAGGCTTTAAATGTTAATTACCACGTACAACAATTGCTGTTTCCGGGGCCCAAAATCATAGCTGGAGTCAAATAATATTTAGTCTGATTAATCTGAGGTTTTTAAAGTCTTTTCTTTCTTTTTTTTGTACGCAATGATGCATTTTACAGTCTCATTTCTGCTAATTATAGGCTAGCTTTGGAGCATTTAATGATGTTACACCAGTCACTGTGTTGTCTCCGCAGAGTCGTCATTACAAAGTTCGAGAAAAGTGTCAAAATGACTCTGTTTAAGAGCAAAGAAAGACACAGCAGAGTTCATTTGAAGTAGACACACCACTCTTCTCTCCTCTCTGGGGCGGTGTTCTTTTCCTTCCGAACCTTCAGTGTAATCAGGAGGATGTGCTGTCAGAACGCAACCCGGTGCCATAACAAGCTGTCATCGCTCCCTGAAGGTGAGAACCAAAGGGACCGTCTGCATGAGGAGGGCCCTTGATTCCCATTAACATTCATTAAGCGGCGAGTGATCTTATTCTGGAAACCTTTAGAAAACCAGTGAAAGGGCCTTTTTGTTGAGAACATTTTAAGGACCTGCAGGTGAGCGAGGAGCTGTCTCAGGGACACATCGAGATGCATGCGAGTGGCCCATCTCATCTTGAACTCATTCACACTCGTATAAAATGAGATTTAGTTGAAGTATTAGTAATCGTTTGTGGTATACTTGGCGCATATTCAATTAATCTCCTTAATTTAGACCTGGAACTATCAAGCAAACCTTACATGCATGTAGTATGAATGTTTGACTATGATGAAAATCAACATTTTAAAACTGTTAACTTTTCATGGAGTTCTTCCACCAAATCAATGCAGTAAAACAAATGGATTTAGAGAGCCCGGGTTTATGATGTCACAAACCTAAGAAACCAATCATGACAGCTTATAGTACCTGGAAAGTCAGTGAGGAGTTACTTTGTTTTGTTTCCAAACCCCGCCCCGAGCCTGACGTATACCGGGATTAAAGGCCCAGGACTCTGTGTCCTTTACATTTTTTTTTCCTTTTGGCTAAATGTTTGTGGCGTCCTCGCACAAATGACGTTGGCAGCGTGCACATTCTTTCCTTCTCCGCGGAACTCAGGTTAATTAAAGCTTTGTCCACCTCAACGCAGCCTTTACTCCGTGCACATTGAACTCTGTACCCTTGGACACCGGAAAAGATGGCACCAGAATAGGTCTTAAATCCCTCTTCCTCCATGTTAGCAGACGGGACATAAGCCAGACCAGAAAATCTAAGTGAAGAGATGATTTCGGACATTTTAAGTAGTGGTGTTGTGATTTGATACTACAAAAACAGCTGAAGGTAACTTGTGATTGGTCAACAGTGTGGGATCTCTATACCACGGCTCCAGACCACGAAAAGAATCTGACTCAAAATGATGTCATTGGCACATTATGGCAGCGTTTGTACCCAGGTTGTTTTTGGCTTCATTTCTGTAAAGTGGGAATATGAGGAGATGCTTGGTCCTTCTTGATTCACAGTCAATGGTCATACACATGAACTAGCCTCAAACACAGGCCTGCTGGAGACACACTTCATAGCCAGCTCACCTGCTTTATACAACACACTCCTGAGCAGAAGCACCAACACCGGTCACGTCCTGTCTCGATGCATCAGAGAAAATAGGCGATGATCTAATCATTAAAATGTCAGGCCTGGCTGATTGGGCAACACCTGCTGTTAGCGTGGTGTTGTTGACGATAACTGCAACCTTACTCATTTCACGCTGTGCATGTGAATAGTTTTTTATACACAAGCAAAGTGCAGTCAGATTGAGCCGCTCGTCACCTGCTGCTCCTCATCTAACATCTCATCCTGGCTCATTCCTGTTTGGTGGGGGGATACAAATAAATGACTCCATTCAGCAGCAACCGCAATAGCAGATACCGTGTTTCCTGTGGCTGCTTCACAATAAAAGCCCTGCCATGTTTTGCCCGCTGAAAACGTGAAACAGCGGCTGCAATTAATATTATTAGACGGATAGATGCATCTTACATTCTACATTTGCAAGATGCCACTAACGATAACAAGTGCCATTACGTAAGTCAATATTTATTTAAATATAATGTGAATGTGCAATCTTCAGTCAAAGAATATAGTAGTCGAAAGTTATGCTGAACCTGCAATTTCTGGATTCCTACACAAACAGCAATTAAAGTTAACATTGGGTATGTAGCATAGGTACCTTTGAGGATAGAGTACACAATTGTAATTTGAAGTAATACTTTGAAATACTTAAATGCTCCAATGTTCACAAAACAAGTCACTCTCCTCCCACTGCAGCTTTTTGTTTCATTCCTCCGTCCGAGACGCTTGGTTTTAACACCTGTCTCTTTAAGGCACCCCCTCCTGATAAAGCCCAGGCTGCTCTGATTGGCCAGCTGACCCACTATGTCGTGTATTGGTCGACCGCTTCCGTCGCATGTCGGAAATATCAGCCTTCAACAGACTAGCGTAGATGTTAGGCGAAAATGTGACATAATGATTTACTGGACACCTTTCAACTTCATAAATAAACTATATAACCCATTAGTGGGGGGGCAGAACAACCATTTAGATTGTATGAAAATATAACATTACAATTTTCAAAGGTTGAAATTAGTAAAATAATTATGCAGATGTTCTCGGAGCGTGTAATAAATGTAAAAAACAAGAAAACAAGATTAAGTCAGCTCGATTTGAAATGTCCCCGAACGTGCAACCACATCAATTCCAGCTTGCGCAGCCTTTAGCTATTTGTCACACTCACTTCATTAAAAGCGGCAGCAGGGGGAGTGCCATCAGAATGTCATTCAGTGCAACAGGGGGACCCGGGGGAGCATCACAGACGCTGCTGCATGGAGACCCTTCCACAGAAGGCAGCATGTCAAACAGGTGGTTTAGGGGATGGGAAGGGAGGACAGCGCTTTACTTCGCCCCTTCCCTTTGCTCCGGTGTGGGACAGGTCCTCCCGCAGATGGTGGCCTGCTCAAAGACGTACAAGTGATGAAGACTGAGTGGAAGGATGAAGATGGGTCGGTCACACACACTAACACACAGACGCTCAAAAAAACAACCCAAATCTTTGACATCCTGTGTTCCGAGACTTTCACATCCACTCAATCAATCCAACTTACATAAAAAAAGCTTTTTACTATGTGGAGGTGGTTTCTAAAGTCTGATGTTACGATAATAAGCAGAGGTTCTCATCGTGATATAACCCTAAACTAATTATTTGAATATTCTGACTTTTTTCCTCATTAAATTAGGACTTTATTCTCCGCAAAAAACAACTTTATTCTTGTAATATTAAGGTTTTTCTCATTAAATTGCGACTTGATCCTCGTTATGTTATGGTTTTTTTATTTTAAAGTACGGCATTATTTTTGCAATGTCACAAGTTCATAATAAATTATCCCCTCGAAATCTCTGTCTTCTTCCTGCAGTTATACTTGTGGTTTCTTGCCTTTGAGAAGTGTTCAGAAAGAAGCTCAGGTAAGGTCACGGTGAAGGTTTCTCAGCTAATAGACGCACAGATTAATTATTAATAGATGTCATTGGCCAAGGTTAATTATTTTTCCCTCCGATGGCATCGTGATGGTGTCACCCACAGACGGACCAGGCATCATTCAAATCACCTGTGCCCACAAAGCAAACAGCCAAGTCCATACAAGTCCCGGATACACAGAATAAAACGGATTGCCACGCAGGAGCGAGCATTAGGTACATTTTAAACATATCAAAAATCCTTCATTGAATTTAGATTTTTTATTTTTACCTCAGAAGTCTGACTCTTGGGATTTTGTTCTCAAGTCGGAGGCCTTTGAAGTTATTTCTGACTTGCTCAACCTACTTTTGAAATGACATTCACATTTTTTTGCTCTCTTTTCCCTTTCTTTTTTGGAGACAGGAATAATCTGACTCGACACAACCTTTGGTCCATTTTTATTAGCATTGGAAGGGCGTGTGTGTGTTGAGGATGGAGGGTTGTTGAGGCTCGGAATGCCGCCACCAGAAACGCAGAGATTAAACTTTTACAATGTATCTGTTCGTGTTTTTACCTTGATCATAGCTACTGCGCTTGAAGGGGCCCTTGATCGCTCCATACAAAACAATGGAGCTAAAATTAGCGTAGCATGAGAGAAATTAGCATTCTTGGACGCATTGGGGGAGCGAGGATTACTGGGACTCCCATAGTATAGAGAAGTCAGTGAGGAAAGAAAAAAGAAAAAAAAACATTTCCACTTTGCCAAACAGACATAAGCATTTGGCTCTGATACCAAACAGAATAATAAGAAATCAGAAGGAAAAACAAAAGAGGGGGGAAAGCGCCGCGGCACTCCCCGGCCTATCTCGGCACAACAGCCGTGCCAAACATGGCATTAGCAAACATGATTAGCTTTACATTACTCCCACAATACTCCAGCGTGTGATGTAAAAAGGCGTTTTAATAATACCGTCCATAATGTCCTCCAGATAAAGGGGCTCCGTGGGTCCGTTTAAACTGAAAATACAGGGTTGACAGCGGCTGTCATTATAAATTCATCGGGAGTCAATTAAGTCAGTGAATCAATTAGCAGAAAGAATACTATGTTTGTGATATCTCCTTAATTAGTTGCCAACGTTGTGCACCCTCACTCCATGTGGCCCCCCTCTGCCTGGTTTCCTGCTTTTGACTCCAGCCGTAAGATGAGGGAGGGGCTGCCATTGGCGATCTGGACGGAGAAGAGAGGAAAGGGAGACTCTCCACTCCTCTCTTCTTGTCTTTTCTTCCTCCCTGGCCTTCCTCTTCCGGCGCATAAGCTCTGCCACGTGCCGGCGGCCACCTCACACTGGAACCTTGACCTCAAATCAACCCCCGTCGAGCCTCGCCTGCACCCCCCCCACCACACATCTCCATCTTTGTGCTTCCTCCTCCCGCTCACCCTCTCATTCCCAAATCCTTTCCCTGCCTCGCCGGCTCCTTCCTTCCATCCCTCCTTTTTCCCCCCGGTCACTGTGCGTCCTGCTCTCCCTCATTACGCTGCCAAATGTGACAAATCCACAAAGACACAGCCAGCCACCTCCCTCATTCACACTTCAAAGTGCGACATGTTGTCACTCTGGAATTCATCCGTGGTTTGCCTGTTCGTATTTCCCACTCTTTGGATACAGTTGAATATCCAAGAGTGGCTCCAGGATCAAGTGATCATCCTAAATGGCAGTTGTTTGCTTCTCTTCGAGGATAACGCTCTTGCTTGTGGTGTAATCTCCACACCAATCAATACGAATATGGGCGTGGGGCGATGCTCACAGGTTGTGTGGCGTGTGCAGTGTGCGCACACGACACCGTCACCCACAGAATAGTGTTGTTTGTCAACACTCCACGCCTCCTCCCTACGTGGCATTTACTTCAGATTAATTAACACCGGTGAAACCTCGACTGATTGTTTTTAACGGCTCCCTCTCATTACCTATCTCCGACCCGATCTCTGCCGCGCTCGCTCGATAACGGCACGCGTGTCGCACTATTAACGCGGCGCGCTCGTGCCATGTATCACCGAGGCAATTGCCTCGCTTTGGTGATTGTGACTGTAATTTACAGAAACTGATGAACACGCGGCACTGCTTGTGATTACATTTTTCACGCTCCAAAAAAGAAAAAGGAAAAAAAAACGAAGTAAAAGAGTGTTTTGGCTCACTTGCTTCCATAATTTAGCAATGAGAGCAGCTGAGAAAAATAACCACACGAGCGAGACGCACTTTTCTTTTTTTTGATATCTGCTAAATGTCCTTGAACGTTCATCAGGAGAAAACCAGCCTTGCAGCTGATTAGATCTCTCTCCTCATTTGACGAGTTTAAGTGTGTGTGTGTGTGTGTCTATGTGTGTGTGTGCTACCCTGGCAAATCTACCTGGCCTAGATTCATCGCCACAAACACCTCGCCTTAACACGGCAACGCTTCAACACCCAAACCTTAGACACAATTAAAGATGCATGCCAAGTGAAGCATTCTGCCTGTCACGTACAGTAGTTCAGCACATTTCCGTGATTGCTCTGTGAGATATCTATAGGCTCAGAACCCCCCTTTTTTCCTCTCCTCTTTTCCCTCTCCTCTTTTCCCTCTACCCTTCCCCTGCAGCTTTAGCCGGCTGGCAGTCAGCCCGTGCACATTAACACTTGCAAACACACTCAAAGACAGACAGCCACATGCAGATGCGAGCGCACACACACACACACACACTTCTAAAGAGCTTGCAGGGAGGCAGAGGCCGATCACATCATGCAAATCGCTGTCGCTTGTTGCGACGTGCACGGCATCAGGAAGCGAAAGAAAAGAGGGAAAAGAGGAGAGGCGCAGGAGTTTGAGGTGGCGGTCGTGTTTCTCAAAAGCTTCTTTTTTTTTCTTGACCGCCACCGGTTGCTCTTCACGCTCGCCTGGCCCCGCTCTGACAGAGTGCGTGACACGCGGCCGGACTCAGAAAAAGGTCAACAAGATAAGCATATGGCCTCTGGGATGATAGCAACAGGAGCAAAATATGTATGTGCATATCCCCTTAAACGCCCCCCCTCTTCCCAGTGCCACCGGTCACCGGACACAGGTGGCCCGGAAAGGTGACACGACATCTTGTTGTCAAAACAGGGGCCGGCCATATGGCTCCGGCTTCTGCGAGAAAGCTGTTTTCCCTGTTAGGCAAGCATATGTCCGTGCCAAAAGTTGCTGCTACACGGGCGGACTCGTTTACTTTATTGTCGCCCGGCGTTTCCGTCCACGGACATCTGGGTGGGGGGGGGAACAAGGGGGGTAAAGCGTGTTTCTTCCCCCTTCTCCATTAATCATTGAGATCAATAGGGATTAGCAGAAGTTTGAAAAGAAAGTTCAAAAATAGTTTTTCTTCTAGTTCGAAATGACTGCTTTTCGTTTCCACGCTCGGGACAAACGGCATCTGAGAGAATGATTTAGATTTAGACGTCAACTGCACTCCTCCGGTGGTAAAACAGTAAAACATGCCATCTGTTGTGACATTACCACTGTACAAAACCAGTGAAGCTTAGGAAGATCATTAATCCCAAAAAATGTTGGTCCTCGCAGCCTGGGAATGGTGTTCACAGGCAAATTGTCCCTCCTGCACAGCAGCAACACATTCCTCCAGTAAGAGGATTGGTCCTTTAACAAGCTCTTCTCAACAGCACGGCGGATCCCTGAGCTTAATGATGTCCGCCATTAAGACGCCGTTCCAACAGGTGAGGTCGGGAACGCAGCTTTGTTTCGCTTCTCATGGCGGTTAAATCGTTTGTGTCTTTTTGTTCTCGGGAGGTCGCTCGGAGATGAGCATTAGTTCCACAGTGACACTGGAACATGTCTCAGATCAGAAACTGATGCCCAAGTACCTTTAGGAGACGTGTTAGAGCATGTAGCTGCTGCCCCGGCTGTCTGGAGCTCGCGTCTGAGCGGTAAAACGAGCACGACACCAAATACTGTTCACACATTCTACCCCAACATGTATTCTAACCAGTTGGGACTCAAGGTACGAAAAAGCCATGTTACAAAAGTAGCTTTGGGTGATTAAATCCGTGCCAAAAAGTATTAAATTGCCAATTCTACTTTTCCAACAGGTGACTTTCTAAAACTAACTGGATTTGTCTTCTATGTGCCAAACTTGAAACCGGGAATGTTGCAGCTCAGGGTCTACGTCCTAACCCCTAAACCACACGGTGCTCTTGTGTAATAAGCTCCTGGTAGAAGAGGGCTTCATATGCATTGCAGGAAAATGGTGGAAAAGGAGGAACAAGAGCATTACAAGTCAAACGAGGAATGTTTCCGTCCCCAAGTCATGAGAAGTCTGAACTTTTCCAATTCATAAATATGATGTATTGACAAAGACTCTATGTTCACATCATGTTAAATGCAATATCCCTTCTTTGAAGTAGCTAGTAGGTAATCACTCTTTTATGTTCAAATATTTATAAGTCTTATTTAGTGGATGTGTCTTCTAAGATTTTTAAATTGTTTTATGGAAATGTTGACATTTTCTTCTTCTATTAAATTTTTTTTGTTTCTATTCCAAGAACTTTAGAAATACTGAGATCCCTCATCACACACCACAATCACCAATCACGGAATCTTGACCAGAAACAGGAAAGAAGCCAAATTAAATTAAATTAAAATTATTTCAATTGATTTTCTGTTAATTAATTAGGTTAAAGAAAAACATGTTAAATGCTTAATCAGTTAGCTAAGTTGTTGCCATTTCATTTTCTTAATTAACACCCCTGTTCAATTATCTTTAAATTATACAGTTTATTAAATATTCAAACATCAAGGTGCAAATGTGAGAGAGAAATTCAGCGAGACGAATGTTCAAATATTAATTTGTTATTTTCTTGAAGTAAGAGTCAAATTTTTCTTAAAAGAACTGAAATCATTTTTTTATTGCAGGATCTGATTAACATGATATAAAGTATGCTGAACATGCATGAGATGCACGAATCTCAATAATTAAAGATGAATATAAAATACAAAAAATGTAAATGTGAGACGAGTTCATCTTCTGCCTGTGTGAAGCTGATATCATGCATGCAGCCTGGGGATAGGGGGGGGGGTGGGGGGACACACCACCGGCTCCAGGCTTGTTGTTAAGAGAAACGAGGTGTGTTTGGATCCACTCTGGGGGTCCCATGTGCACTCACCGAGGAGAATCTCTTTCAGGTGTGCACATGATGTTGACATGAATCCACTGCGGAGATCCCCATCCCCGGCCTTATCATGTAGTGTTTGGCAGGGTGCTGGCGCTGCTCCGACACACAAACAGGGAAACTTGGAACGCACCTCGGCACAGGGCCCCCGCCAGATGCTGGAGTTGTTCGCCCGTCATGCATGAAATTCGGTCTGTGGGGAGACGATTTATAATTTTGCTCTTAGTGCTGGAGGGGAGAGAACGGAGCGAGCGACTGAAAGGGCGGTGCAAATACAAATGCAGATATGTTCCTGAATGGTTTCCAGACTGATTTTTTTTACCGCAATAACACGGGCAACAAGGAATACTTGGCATTTACTCAGGTCGTGAGGTCGGGGGGCAATGGTCCGTGATGATGCTGTGTTGGAATGACTGATCGAAATCATTAAAAGGGAACACGCACATTTACAGACCCCTCCCCATTGGTTGACTATCCACCCCGGCGTGGCGGGCGGCAGCCATCAACTCCACATCAATTCTGATTTTTGAGAAAAAGCTCAAATGAATGGCGCGTTTTCGCTCAGCGGAGAGCTCCGCACACAGGGACGCGGCAAGAGGCGGCCTGCTTTATTAGGGGCAATTAGTTTCAGTGGCCTGTGGTGGAGTGTTTTGTCGATTGCTGGGAATGCCGGGGATCGTTGCTTATTTTTAATGACGAAATAGTGTGAGCTGAACTTGCCACAAAAGGCTGTTTTTAAGAGAGGGAAGCAAATCTAAACCTCAGTACAATGTCCCAATTCAGGGGTTGCTTCCTGCTGTGCTGTTACCGGTGGCTGCTTCTCAGGCCAACATATCCCAGGATTCATTGTGCCTCTGCGACAAACTGTTTTATAAAGAGATAATGTCGGCTGCAAGCGACAACAGATGGGAGCATCAGGTCATGGACAAGGCCGCCTCCTTCGTGGACTGAGAAACTCCCAAACAGTTTTTTTTGCTTTCCTTTGAATGCACAATAGATCTGTCCAGTTTATTTTCCAACTCACCCCAAATTTGCGCGATGGGGTTCAGGTCCGGACTTTGAGGGGGCCAGTCCATCATTTTCAATGTTCCAGCAGATTCCTTCTGTCGCAGGTAGTTCTGCCAATATTTAGAAGAATGTTTAGGGTCATTAGATCTATTGTACATTCAAAGGAAAGCCTTTGACTTGAGTTGCAGAAGCCATGGGATAAAATTAGTGTTGACGTTTTCAGGAAATATATTGACACTATGCCAGAGAGAAGTGCTGCTGTAATTGCTGCAAAAGGTGGACATACCAAATATTAAAGTTAAAAGTGGATAAAAACAGTAGGACTCACTTTATCTTTATGTTTTTGTGCTCAGAGCAACCATCTGCATGTTTCACGTACATTATGCAATTAAATCATGTTTTTGAGGCAAAAAAAAGGTCAATTTTTTCAGATCCTAAAGGTGTTCTAATAATTTTGGCCACCACTGTATATTGTATATAAATATACTATGCTCTAATTAGGCAGGAGGAACCCACACAATTATATGCAAGTCAATAATTGGACAAACCCAATACAGCCTGTGTGTATGAAAGACAGAGAGAAATGTTGATATAATTGTCTCCGTCCCTCTGAAGGTGGCGGTCCCTGTGGAATTGATTAGGTGGTGAAATTGATCGCTGAAAGACAATACTTTTATTGAGGCCATCTGGAGTTATGGTCCATTTGACCTCATACCTGACCGACGCGTTCTCAGTTATAAAAAGGAATATAGTACAATTTGAATGCCTCATTGCACTAAATGACTATAATAGAGACCAGAGTCATAGAATGAAAAATGGCCTTCCAGTAGCATTTAAAGAGTAAAACATCTTCTGAGCTTTATTGCACGTCATTTATTGGGTATAAACCTGTAAACAGAGGGTAATTGCACTTGACACGTGTTTCACAAATCGTATGTGGCATCTATACGCCCTCTGGCTTTTTCGTATTTACTCCCGTGTCACTCCAAATCACAGCGTGTGGCATTTAAAAAAAAACTTTTGTCCTCTTCGCTTTGAATGAACCGCCGCGGTTCGACCTTGTAGAAGCCGAATAAAAAGACGCAGCAAAGGCTGAACTGAAGTGAGTTTGACTTTGAAGTGCCGTGAATCAAAGTTCTCGACTAAAAACACTCGGTCCCAGTCGCTGCCTTGTCAACAGCCTTAAATAGACGATCCTCACCTTCATTCATCCCATGTAGGTTCATTGAGGAGCCCGCGTGACGCTCACTCACATTCACAGGTGGGAGCCGCCCAGGCACGACCGCAGTCCTCGACCATGCAGCCTCGGAGGAGTTCCTCTGGAGGTGCCGGGGGATTAATCGTCTGGCTCAAGGACGTTTCAACCGGGAATCGCGGAGAGAGAGAGGGCACCGTGTTTTCTCATTAACTTCCCTGTCCCGGCTTTCCCGGCCTGGACAGGGAAACTGAACCAGCCGCCTCTGTCATCCTCATTTTGAGTCCACACGAGTTATTTGGCCCGTGTGACTAACTGATCTTCTGTCGTGTGCTTCTCAAACATCTTGGTCTACTTTTAATTTTGTCCCATTTCAGGATCAACCTCCCTGGAAAAGCCTCCTCTTGCCCCCCTTTACCTCCATCTCAATGTAAAAATGTATCTTCCTCCACAGGCCCTTGCGTGCTCTCTATCATCATCAATTCCTTTACATGCGGGTTATGTCCTAATTTCAAAAACCTGCTGCTTTTAAACTCTCACAAGTTGGTCTTAATATCTGTGGACACCTTTGAGAAGCAGCTCAGGGCCCACACGCCCCATATTTAGATCGGCCTCAATCATATATAAATCTATTTGACAGTGTTTCAAAATACTCCGTCCCTATTTCATGTGTCTAACCTTCTTGTGCTCTCAAGCTCTTTGAGACGTTTTGCTCTTGAAAGGTGCAAAATAAACTCCTTCCGCTCCCCTTGCACCTGTGTCTTCTGAATTTAGCCAAAAAGAAACGACTTTGTTCATTCAACTGAAGGTTTGGGTCTCAGCAAATTTGGTTTTTACAATATTGTCTTTGAAGGAGGCAGTTCCGACTCGTCCTTCGTCTCTCCCGGCAAATCTGAATGTTGACCTTTTCCTGCCAATCTAGCGCAGGGAAGATGACAGCAACCAATCTTCAACCTTTCGCGAGGTACCTGGAGAAAAACCTTCAAGCGCCGCTATAAATACTTTAGACAAAAAACAATACAATTTGTCAACAGGGTCTATAGATTCAATGCTCAGGTTGCAAGGATGAAGCGATCCTCCCACGGATAGAGTTTGTCCTCACGCCGGGGACTTAACACTTGGGTCACATTCAGTCTGTATCAGAAGTGACTCACAACTTGTTAGATAAGAACGCACAAAGCCACTCCAACTATAGTGTGTGAACAAATCAGAGCCTCCTGACCTGAGACAAAAGGCTCAAATTCAATGATACTCGACTGAAATATAGTTCTCCATGCCCCTGCACTTGGCACTTTCATTACAGCCAACCTGAGGTAATGGCTCCACACGCCGCGCCATGTGAGAGGCTTTCATTGTCTTGCAGAAGAAAAGCTCCTTTAGTCGGTCGGGCTCGGAGCCGCATACATCTTACACCGAATTATGAGGCTCTGTCTCGGTGGAGTGCAGTTGTAAGATACTGGGAATCTGATCACTTTGCCATATGCATGTGTGTGTGTGTGTGTGTGTGTGCTTGACATGTGTATCGACCACGCACACCTTATTACCCATTACTGAGTCAGGGGTGACCTTACCGAGACAGCGTGGAGCCGTTCCTGCACACACGCCACGGATTTGCACTTTTCATAAACCATAAGCCAAAATTGAGGTGGAGGGGCTTCTCTCCGGCGGAGCGTCACAACGGATTCTGCTCGGGTCAGATCACGGAAGAACAACGAAATCACAGTGGGAAGAAAAAGTATAAATCACCAGCGTCGGAATACATCCCTTCTTTCTCTGGGCCAAATACCCCCCAGGTGGACAAACCGGAAAGCGTCAGCTCACTTTGTAGGGCAGCAACCCAGGATGCATGCCCTTGTGTTGGTTTAAATGAATTTGCTCATTCATCATTGTCCACTTCACACTGCACGACCGATATAGTCTTCCTGTCTGTGCACTGCACCGGTTTGATGCCAGTGCAATGTGTACTACATGCTATTCTGCTTTATTAAACCACATCTAGTGTGGTTTAGGCCTGGTTCTAGACCTGAGCACAGCAGAGTGACAGAAGTAATGTTTTCTACACAGTTTTTCTGTTTATTTGGGTTGAAGCCCGGCTGTTGATGCTGATTGTTTTGTCATGACAATGCCAAAAGAATGATGCTTTATTTAAGAAATTCAATTTGCAGAAATACAAACTTGGAATTTGTTCCTTGCGATAGAGAAAATAGAGACGCTATTCTATTTGCAACATTAACTAATTCCAAATAATGTCTTGATGAACATTTCCCAAAATGTATAATATAAGGATTTACAATAGCACTGATTTTGTCCATCAAGATCTATGAATTATTCTCTGACATTTTTAAGAAAATTCTTAAAACACCCAATCTTGCAAAGTTGAAGAAAGTGAAAACAATTCCTGCCCCTCCACTAAATTTCATGAAAATGGGTTGTGTAGTTTTTGCATAAATCTGCACACAAACCAACACAAGTCAAGGAAAATCTCCCCTCCTGCAGTTGTAGTTATATATTTAGCATCGTATTCCTTTCCTCACCAACACTGACAGTAAGTGCTGGAGGAACGAATGCCATCTGTGTGTCAGTTTGTGTTGTTCTTGTCTTTACAGTGCACATGTCCAACGCCCTGATTGAGACCGACTTCGCGCTGCCGCCCTGGACAGATCAGTGAACAGCACCAGATCCCCCGCTTCTGACTGATGTGATGCCGCTGCACGGTAATGATGACAAAAAGTGCACCGTGTGACAGAGCGCGCCCACGCAAACACCGGCTGCAGGATCCCCCAAGGTTCTTTTCATCCGAGGGGCGGGGGGAGGCGGCGGACAAAAGCACGATTCATTGTCCAAACGCTGACTTGTAAAATAATGGGCAGAAATGGTCAAACCGCAGGATGTCATCTCAGGGAAATAAAACAAAAAAAATGAACCGATGAGATGGTGCCACACAACAGGGCTGCAGAAACAGTCCTTGGTTGAAAAAATGAAATAAACGATTGTGATATCTTATCTCAGAGCCAATAACCAAACTAGTTCTACATTGATTATCACAAAGAATATGCAGAGCGACCTGCTGCAGCTGCGGATGGTTGGAATCTATCATATTCCACGTTGAATAAACACTTGAGTTCAATAATTCATGTGCATTCAAAGGAGCTGGAAATATATTAGCGTCTCCGTCATATCTGTAGAGCCCATTTGTATGGGAGATAGTGGCAACATGTCATCGTCAGAACCATCCGTCATGCGTTTAAACACAATGCATTACATCTATTGAATACATAACGTTGCAGTAGGCGGTGTGAGAGAGATGGCCTCGGGGCAATTGTTATAAACTGCCTGTAACAAATCAGCGTGAATCAATTGTGTCCCTTTGTAGTTTTTATGGTTAATTCTCTCATTAATTCTCTTTATTCTGTGACTACAAATATGTCCGTCATTTATTTTGAAGGCTGAACTTACTACGCCTTTTGCACACTCTGTCTACATATGCTTACACTCATAGTATATTATATATATTGTATAGTCAAATACTTATATTTATATCTATACTATATCATTCTCTTTGTATATTCTTTGTATATAATATTTATACATGTGTACATGTTATTATTATATTTACTATTATTATTATATATACTGTTGCTGCCATTATTACTATATACTGCTATTATACTGGTATAATTACTATCATATATAAATATATATTATATGATATACATACTGTGCTATTTTTATATACTGTCTAACAATAACATTACCATCATATCATCAGTACTATTACCATCATCTTGCCACTGCACCTTATCTACCTATTTATCTTGTGTTTCTGTTTTTTTATTCTTTCTATCTCAATATTTTTTATTTTATTCTATTGTATTGTATTTTATTGTATTCAAATATACCTGCTGCTATGACGACTTAATTTCCCTTCAGGGATGAATAAAGTAATCTATCTATCATCTATCTATTTAACCAAATCCAACCTTTTTCTTGTTTTCTTGCGAGGACTTTGTTAAATAAATACCTGTATTTGCAGAGCTGTGCAGATATAGGTTGTGTTACTGTTTCATCAGTGCATTTCGAAATACCTTATTATCTGTTGAGGGAAAGCATGCAAATCCCGATTTCTTGGCAATTTGTCCATAATTGCGTAAGACGGGGGAGAATGTGAAATGACAGATGGGTCATTCTAAGTGATCTGGGAGGTGGAGAGAACCATTTCCCCCGATGATCCCGACACCAAGCAGACAAAGTGCATCATCTGGACTGCATTAGCGGCGTGTCTCATTATACCAAGGAGAAGAAAAAAAATAGAACACTATATGACTGGATTTTGTATTGGAGCAGAATCTGATTTTAATCGTGCAAAAAAACGCAATAACGCCCACTAACATCTGTCTTTTTGTCTGAAATGGGACTGGATACAATCGGCATTCACCCCCAGTTTCAAATCCCATTGCAGGAAAAAGATGTTTATCAGCTCTGCCGCCGATCTGCATCAATGGAAACAAGATTCCCGGAAGAAAACGCTAATCTGGCACGACTGGGAAGTGAGGAGGCTTCAGGTTTAGTTGCATTTGTGATGGCAAGCTATGGGAAAGGAGTCAATCGCCTTTATTACCCTTGTTTAATAAATAAACCCACTTATTTAGGTATAAAGAGGTTGTAAATGAATTTATTCGTCATTCCTTAATTACAACACTAGCCTCGTTGGCCTTTAACACAAAGGAAGATTGTTTCTCTCCACCAAGAAGGTTATGTTTTCACATGTTTGTTTATTTGCTTCCGGAATTATGCAAAGACAGACTGGAATTAGCATAATACCTGGTGGAAGGAAGCAGAATGGGTCAAGGAAGAAGACATTCAAACTCTGGTGCAGATTAATTCTTAAGAAATAATTCATGGATTGTTAATGAAAAGGACGTTATCTGTGAGCGTGTGTAATTTGGTGCATCTGGGTGCATTTCAAGTGCACCGAGGGGCCATGACAGAAAAGTTCCAGCTTTTTAAAAAACCCTAAAACTTCCTCTTTATTCCGCGAAGTTATGCAGAAAAAGACACACTGTCCCCCAAAGTCCTCCTGTCTGCAGGACGTAACCCTGGACAGAGTCGGCGGGGGGGCTGAAAGCTGCAGAAGGCCGGGGGGAGTGGCAGGGGGGGGCAGCACCTCTCAACAGGTGCACGCCATTAGCATGAAAGCAGCAACTGCAAGAATTAAGGGGTAGTGCGACTCAGGCGAGGGCAAAGACGTCAACTGCTCACTCCGGCTCATGTTTATGTATACGGACGTTAAGGAACTCCGGTTTGACCGACACTCAAAGACGTCCGAGAGGTGGAAAGAAAAAAAAAGAAAGGTTACCGGAGAACTTCTCTGTTGCTATGACGTCCGTATTTCATGCAAAAATATACCCAAAGGAGAGCAACTTTCAGGTAATCGTTGAGAGTTAGAAAATAACTGACAAGCACGGTACAACAAGGCCCTCCATTTTTCAGCAGATTAATGTCTTTGATCGTGGACACCCCCACCTGTCCAACCATGTCCCGTTCACCGTTTCCAACCCTGCTTGAGTTCATGCATCTTTCAGAGTTTATTTACCTGGGAGAACGAAAGAGAGCATACAAATAGAGGGAGTAACGGATAGGTGCACACGCTAATGCTACAATGCTGTGTGTGTGGATGTTAAGCGTGCACACACACACGCAGGCATGTGTATGCATGAGGTCTGTGCGTGCCAGACGTCAGCCGGTGATTCCTCAGGATCAGAGAGCCGGCAGCTCTTTGATACGTCAGGAGTGGAGAGCCGTGGTCTTTATGCCCCGACGGTGGTAAAACGAGCACCTGCTGTGACTAATGTGTGGTACGAGAGAGAGAGAGAGAGAGAGAGAGAAAGAGAGAGAGAGAGAGACGTGAACTGGAGTCGATTGTAACAGAAAGAAAAAAAACTAAACGGGCCTGTGAATCCCAAAAAAGGGGGGGGGGATGGTTGAAAAGATAATATTCTTATAATACTGTTGAACTTGGTTTGGGTGAGTATTCAAAAGTATTAGTGTCGTTAAAGGTATACAGTGTAGAGGATAACTCAATACACCAAACCAAAGAAAAACCTTCTTGTATACATGCTGATTTAAAGGTAGTCATGTATATATGTTTACATAATTTGATTTACTTGATATTCTGTAATTGTATTTTGTTTTATCTAAAAACATAAATGGAAAATACATGTAAACATGTTCATATTACCAAGCACACATTAGACTTACCATACAGTATTAAACATTGTTTTAAATAACAAAATATATTAATATTGTTTGTTAATGAGGAGTTGTGAGATTTTGGTCTCGGCCTTGCATTTTATGTATACATACAATTTTAGTTGAATAAAAATGTAAACAAATATAGATAGTCTTTATAATTGCCATGCATACTTTTTAAATTATTCATATGCCTGTCACACCCGATCCTTTTTTCTTTGCTCTTTGTTATTATGCAAATACTATAAAGAGGTGTCACAGTGTTGTTTAAATGCTCTAAACGCAACATGCTGTTTCCAGTGTTTTTTTCTACATTCCCACTTTGATGCGCATGAACAAGCCCGAGTCGGAAACAACTCAGGACGCGGGACCTTCTGAGGAATCAACTCAGACACGCAGGAGAAAAAGAAGAAAAAATGCAGTTCATCTTTTCCGGCTTAGAAAGGAAAAGGAATAAGCAAAGGAGAAAAAAAAAGTCTGTGGGCAGGTCCAGAGTCAACCGGTGAGCAAGGGAACACAGGCAAACAGGTCGATACGTCTGGGCGAGAGGACGCACGGGGAATCGAACCACGCGGGTGATCCGGGAGAGAAGAGACTGTGAGGAGCAGCTGCAGCTTTCAAGAAGGGGCCAGCTAATGGGTACAGGTGAGTAGGTGGGCGGGGGGGGCGGGGGGGATCAGGGGAGTGGGTTGTTTGCAGGGCGTCCGGGAGAAGCAGGAAAAGTGGTAAGAGGCAGACATGAGCAGAAACTCTGAGAGATAACCGTTCCCTTGAATTAACACATTCTAAAAGGGACCGTATTACATCATCATGTAAGCACAACCGCAATCTCCCCGGACCTAGTTGGACGACCGGCGGGCCGAGAAAATAAATTATAAAATCATTCCACGTAATTACGTCCTCGCAGATATATCCACAGAGACATAATCAAAAACATATATGCTTCAAGATGTGCATGCACATACACATGCAGACCTACAGTGAAGGGACTCGGGGGCTCAATTAACAGCGTGATTATAAGATAAGATACATTTACATTACCGTGTAAAATGCATTTTCCGGATTTTGGTCGAGCATCTTTCTGTGGTAGAGGATTCGGATGCTGGATCCCGATTTCCGATCAGATTGCAATTCGATCGTGTCAAACAAGGTGCCCCTTCCGAATGAAAGGTGTCGGGACGCAGGCTGCTAATTGGCTGGCTTTTGAGATGTTCAGACGCTCCATTAGAAAGATGGAGGTTGAGTCCATGTGCTCAGAAATGTAAATGTTTCTTAAAGAGAAGGTAAAATGGTAATTCTTGTTGTGTTTTACAGGCCTGCTCCGTGTATGAAACATATTGAGCAGCTGATAAGACCCTGCAGAGCCCACCCCCCTCCCCCTTGGGATTCAAAGAGAATCAAACCCATTTGTAAATCGGGGAATAGAAAAGTGTAGGAAATAGCAGGAGCCAGTGGCTTAGGGAGACTCTGACTGTAAACTCTGCGGTACGAATGAGCTGGCTAATAGGGGCTGTGTGTGTGTGTGGGGGGGGGCTTCTGCTGTGAGAATATACCGGCAGAAACGGGGATGATGAGTCTTTGCAGTGACCCCTCGCTGAAGCTGCTGCGGGGGAGCAATTCATCCAGGATGCATGTGACCTGTGAGAGCGGCTGTGAAATGGGCACAGATGTGCACAGTTTTTTTATTTTTACTCACGGCATTGCCAGTCATTATTTCTCGGCACTGAAATGACAATAGGATTAGATACTGTGGATTAACTGAACCCAATCTGTATTTGTATCGCAACTTTTAATACTCACGCATGCACAAAAAAAAATCCCAAACCTAAGCTGCAGGACATTCCACAAACTAAACTCCATTATCACAAAAAAAAACGGCCCCACATCCCTTTTTTTGCGGCAGTTTGGATTCTTTAGAAAATTCACCTTTTTAGAAAGGTCAGAGCAGATTCTGATTCACAGGACAGAATAAAAATATAAATGGGAATTGTACCCCTGGATGTCTAAATGGCTACAGAGAGAACGCTGTAGACCAATTCTCCATTTTCTTTATTTAACAGACCACATACTCAGCACTGTTGGGACCAGGCATTGCCTTTCTCCAGCCCTCATTGTAGGTCTGCAAAGTGCTTTATATTGGCCATGTTATTATGGAAAAACACCTATTTTATTTATTTTCTTCATTCTGCTTTTACTCTGACAACTCAAACTATGGATTCATCCACATTGAGAGTTGATGAGGCCGATGATTGAGTGCAGGATAAATAAAGAGCAAAGAAAGTGCATTTCAAACCTGAAACTGCGTCATGAAGAAATGGGAAAAAATGAAAAACCAAGGCGGTTTCCATTCTAGCTTTTTGTGATCGTGGTCAAGGAGGTGAAAGCCCCTTCAGATTTTGCCATGAGGACAGTCAGTGGCTTAAACTTAACAAGCCCTAGTCGGGAGGGCAGAGTGGCGGGGGGGGGGAAACGAGCAGTCGGAGTAGGTCGCCGAAGTGGAGCTGCTCTCTTAACACGTAATAAAAGTGCCCCTGCTGACTACTGCGAAGGAGAAGAAGCTCCTGAGCACTTACTTTCAAAATGTCAGAGGTGTGAACGTGTGTGTGTGGGTGTGTGTGTGTTGTGGGGGACAGTGACAGATGACACGATAAATTCAACCGGATATCTGACAAAGGACAATTACGCCTTGGTACTCGAGCTGATATTCTAAGTTAATTATTTGCTTTCCTGCTACAGTGCCTTGGGTAGGAGGGGGGTCAATAAATGGAGCAAAGATCAGAAAAATCCCTAAGCGTCACCTCCAGAGTGATTTTAACCTCACCTGCCCTTAACCCCCTGCAGACCTCAGCAGTTAACCTTAAACGGGAAAAATCAACATCGCAGCATGGACGCTCTTGGATGGGACAACTAAGACGGCAGATTGTAGGTTGAAGCGAATTTGTAATAACGGTACAAAACATGTTGGTTCATCTCTTTGTTGTTGTCCATGACCTGGGCAGGTTTTTAAAAGTTAACAAAAGTACTTTCGGAGTCGCAGAAGACAAAGTACTTCATGTTTCAACGTCGAACGCAATCATGGCCACTACACTCCTGCCTCATATTCGATTCCCCTCCGTGCAGCGGCCAGAACATGACGTGTGTGTGTAACCTCTTAGCCCTCACTCGGTGGCAGGAAGGCAGTAACACGCACACTGTCCCACAAACGCACACACACACAAGGTTAATCTTATCCCCTGACAGATTAATAATTCCGACAATGAGAAATTCTTGTGCGTGAGCGGAGGAGAGCTAGTTCCTTGGTCGGACAAATGCAGCTGTATTTATGTTTATGTAGGAGATAATTAAGTATCGATTGAGGTGTTTTGAAGTCCCTGTTTTCTGATGAAAAGTATAAAGAGGCTGCAAGCTTGATAATATGTAACACTTGCTGGGTCTCCGTGATGTTAAGGGGCCTGTCGCTTTGCTGTATTCCGCAGAGGTCCAAAGGGTGATTGATTACCGAAGCATTTTCCGAGCATCTACCAGGATTCCACTGAACTCTGGTGACCTCAGCGTACGGCCCGCTCGAGCCTTAATTCATCCCCGCTCACTTCTCTTTTAATACAGTTGAACTAAGTTGGACATGCCCGGCAAAGTTGTTCTCTCTTCAACTGGTTTGGAATCGGCGATAGTACTATTCTGGCGGGTTGAGATGTATGAGATGGGGCGCCATCATTTAAAAGCTAATATCACAGAGACAGATTGGCAAGTGGAGATGAGGAATTGACATGCTGAGTATTCTGAAGCAAAATATCAGATGTTACCGTGTGTGCCAGACTATGACTGCATACTGTAAATCGGTATTGGAGCTTCAGAAAAGGTTATGTAAAATCAAATGAATTGGTTATTTGCTGTTCCGGATGAGAAAGTAGCTCATTCCTCTCTGATAAAAAGAATTTGTCCTTTATGAAGTGTCCTCGATCAGCAGCAGGAATCTCCGGCAACAAACCCTGACTTTTGAAAATTTTGACAAAGACAACTGAAGGCAGATTTGGTGCAAAGACAGATTTCACCTGCTGGGATCTTTATTTGATCCAAAAGGCAGACGCCAAAGCAAAAACCCTGATGACCTCAAAGCCAAAAGACAGCATGAGAAATGTCTGTGGTCACTGTGTTTGTAGGGAAGAGCTAAAAGCTAACACAGAAGAATGCTACTGCCTTGCAGATATGTTTGTTGCACATACCATCTTAGTGTAGCATCTCGTTACTTTTTCAATTAGCCAAAAACAAACTAGATCATAGCTGTCCATGGTATCCAAGCTAACAACTAAATGGTAGTAGCGCAATCGAGAATATATCTTTGACAACTCTTCTGATGCCTGGATCATTTCCCTCGGACGGCTTTCAGCACAGCACGGACGGGATGTTCTGTTTTTCTTTAATCTGTGATCCTTTTTGCTCTGACATCGCGTGTACCACTAGAAAAAACTCAAATCACTGTTTCTTTTTTTAGTTCTTTGGAAAAGGGCTATTCGAAACGAGGCCCTGTTTTCCACCGGTCATCCCCTGATGATAGTCTTTTTGCGTTAGAGGCGCTGACTGTGATGAACTTCCTCTCTGCCTTTTTGGCATCGATCCACTGGCTTACTGCAGGAGGACGGTGTTTAGTCCGTAAGCACAACCTGTCAGGCCGAGAGAATAAATGTGTGCATGACAGAAGAGCACGGCACGCAGAAAGAAACAAAATGAACCAAAATGGGCTTTTAGGGAATTTGGCTGCAGTAGCTTGATATTGTGAGTGATTTAAATGTCCAATGCATTGATGTAATAAGGCAGAACATAATCACAGCCAGATGCTGTGTATTTGTATAGCTTTGTGACCATTTATGGGCATGGAATATACCCAAGTTCCATTTGTGAAATCAACTATATATCACGAAAACCACAATACAAAACAACACAATAACACTCCTGTCCGTGGGTAAAACAAAATTTGATTTAAAATTCATAAGTGCTTTGGGATGCATCAAGTCAAGGCTACAAAAACTCTTGTGTATGTTGTTTATCACCTCAGCTCAGCCTTTACGAGCACAAGCACTCCTTGCTTCCATTGACCAGTTGGTCCAGTATAACTCTAGATGAATTGACATGGCATTGTTAGCTTATGGTTTACCCGCATAGAAAAGTGTTCCCAAAAAGTTGAATAAGTTGGGGACAGCCCACTGTAGGTCAACACTTCCTAAAACACGTTAAAAGGCAATTGACCAGTCACAACAGACTGTACAAAGCTAGCCAATCAGAACAGACTGGGTTTTATCGGGAGCGGAGGCCTTGAGGAGACATGAAGTAAAAGCAAGCCTTTCAGACAGAGGCTGAAAAGAGGTTCGATGGACAGAATTAGGAGCAGGATCACAGCATGTAAACCTTTTCAATTAATATCCCAAATAAAATGATAACTTGAAACTTAAAAGAGGATAATGTCCGCTTTAATAAATACAATGTTGTAGTGCAAAATAATTGCAGACTTGCACCAACCACAAAAGAGATAAAACTATACCAACACTGAAAAACAGTGCTATTGGAAAACCATTTTCAATTTCTGCTGAAAACAACAATACAGGGTTGTGTAAAGGGAGAATATGCCCTCTTTATTCAAGGTAGGTCCACTGCATATTGTTTAGTTGGGCTCATGCCTCCATTAGTGTCCATATTGGTCGATGGGACAATTTTGGAAATAATGACCACCTCTTGCACGCCATGAGAAAGCATTTATTTTCACCCCCCCAATTCTTCAACAACTGGGCGGTTGGGAAACAGATACCAAATCATCCGCGCTGCATTTTATTCGGCACAAGCACCCAGCTGTTGATACTTTTTTTTCAAGGAACTGTTTCTGAAAAGGGAATACAGCTGTTATCATAGACTTCCCGCCACAGCATGCACCCAGTTCAAGTCATGTCTGCAACAACATCTCCTGAACTGCTTGCTTCACTCATTAGCACTTTCCATCCTCTCTTTGCAATAAATGTGATTTCCCCTATTCTGTCTCTTTGTGTGTGTGTCTGTCTTTGTGAGCTAAAATTAACCCAGAAATCCTTCAGGTGGAACCTCTTGATCCTTAACTACACCTGGGGCTTTGATTTGGGAGCTTTCTCTAATTAGAAAGGCTTAACGGCGCACGCAGCGGGATCATTAAATCGCACAATTCCAACCTTCGCCGTATTGTAAAGCTACAAAACAGCCCTCTGTGAAAGTTATAAACAGAGTAGCAGACATCATAAAGGTCTTTATTTCAAAGTTGCAAAAACTTGCACAGGACCTATTAAGCACGATGAATAGCCGAGCACAAACACAGAGAGCCCTGCACAATCGCAGCTACTCCAATTAGCCGGGGCACTTTCAAGCCATTGTCTCGTCTACAGAGTCAGCTTGGCAATGTTCCCTCTGATGATCGAGGAAAAGGACTCGCAGCCAGTGAACTGACACCGCTGACATCGCGGAGCAGCTTTCTCCGGAGCCAATTTGCAAATGATCTTCGTCATGAACCCACATGTCCAGAGTTGACGGTCACATCCATCCATCATAGACAAAACGTCCAAGTCCAGGCATTCACCAAATACCGCTAAACTTCTTACAGCTGCATCCACCGTGATCTTATGTGTTGGACAAGGTAAAAGTGAGGTAACATATTCAGTGAATCTCATTATTCCGGTTTGAGTGTGTGGAGCACTTCATGCTCACATCTGCTGCACACTCCAGGGGGGGCCACACTGGGTACACCGAGATAGAGCAAGACAAGTGGGGGCCCCGGGTGAATATAGCAGTATGCCTCTACGTGCACTTGAAGTAAACATCCTACAGAGGACCTGAGGGGGTTCAGACTTTTCCTTTACAAATGACATGGTGGCTCCTTTGTAGTGACATCTTCACTTTTTAATAGAATTTGTGATTGATCCACCGGACGCGCCAAAGAGAAACGTTAACAACAGTGGCTCCTCACAGGGGCTGTGGCTAATGTGGCTAGGCCTGTGCCCCATAGGAAATGTCATCACTTTTTCTTTTTGAGGCGAGACCACTTTTCCAACAGACATTGACTTCTGGGAGGCATCAGGTTCTCACTCAGAAACTGCAAAAATCAACTGAAGGCCACTTTAAAGTGAACAGACCAGTCGATCACACCGGCTTCCTTTTCGATCTGTGACTCCTTGATGAACAGCAGACAATTATTTGTTGTGTCGATTGCCGAAAGAGACGTCAGATTCTGTTGGTTTTTGGTGTTAGGCTAAATGCACAGACTGTCTGCTTCCCACTGCATGCTGGGATACGCTTTCGCCCCCGCCGTGACCTTAGAGGGATTAAGTGGGAAGGCAGAGGCGGACCGAAAGAAAAACAGATGCCCAGGAGCCATCTGATTGTCTCATTGATGTGTCTAAAATCCAATACAGCGTCTCAAAGGTGAGCCCTGACTGGACTAAAGACCACCTACGAGTCGGTTCCCCCCCCGCTTTGATTAGAGAAAAACAGCAACTCATCCTGCAAAGTGTATGCATGTTTACGGTTGTGAAACGAGAAAGAAAAACAGAAACTTTGAGTTCATCCCAATTAAATAAATGAATCACTGCTGAGGCAAAGAGCTGAGCGGATCAGAACAACACTGCCAACGGGTCTCCCACTGTTCCAGCCAGCGGGCCTCAGCCACCCTCAGAGATTAATCAAATTCATGGGAATGTTTGATTTGCATTTCTTAAAAGATTTGGGCGGAAAATTAATGGGGAGGCACTTTGTTTCTCGACGGACAGACTTTTGCAATATTTCAAACTCATCTTCATTTTTGCTTTTGATCAACGATGTCAGATGTTGTTCCGTCCCCGAGCTTTCTGTATTAATGCGGGTCCTGTTTTACTCTGGTGGGTTATATGCTTGCAACTTTCCAAATCTGGAAATCTGTTTTATTCTATGTGAGCCATCCAATTCTACAGTCCTCCAATGCACGGTGAATTAATATATGTATGTTTATGTATGATTCCATGAATGAATGAATGTGTACAGCTGCTATCTAAGAATGAACCCACAAGAATGAACCGTCGGCACCACAGTCTTCCCCCGCTGTAAGCACTTTTATCAGCTGCACACATGCATTGTCCCGTATACCCAAACAGCTGCCAGTTGCGCCGTGGACTCTGTGCACAGATGGGTAGAATCCTGATCTCTCTTTTGAGCGTCCAAGTGGCTGTGCAAACTCCGGAACATCTGGGTCACATCAAAATTTGTGACATCTGTGTCCTTTTGGACACGTGCCCCCCCCGATATCTAAAACATCACTGTCAGGGATACACACATACAGGGATATACATACTGCTGGTGAGAGGTATGTTAAATAGATAGCCCTTCGTGATATTTTGATTCTATTCTCTGTTGACGTTTTTTTTTACAACTCCATTTGCCCTAGTGGCTCGATTTTGTCAGATGTTCATTAGGATGGGATTTAACAATGCAGGCGACACAAAGCATCGCCCCTCCCAGAGCAAATTACCTCAAATTACAATCAGCGACACAATTGTGCCGAATCGTCCCCGGTTAAAAGCAGTAATTGTCCCTGAGATGACTCGTAAACACGGCTCCTCTGCCAGCCTGTCCGCCTTTTTTTTTGGGGAGTTGCGGCACATTTGGGAGAGCGCTTTGGCATTCTCTTTGTGCCGAGCTGTGTGAGTTCCCCTTGTTCTCTGATCAAACAGTTTACGAGCGTTTTCATCTCGGGCTTTCCATCGCCCGCTGCCGATCTCGACACCTGTCCGTGCAAACAGAATCACCGGTGAAAGGCTCATGAGGTCCTGAAACACTGATCCAGATCATATCAATGGCACCGGTATAGATAATCAATTTCAATGAACCTGCTCTCTGTTGTAAAGCCATTCACATTTACACACGGGCGATCGATACTGTGGAAGTGCTTACTGGCCTGCAGCGGGGACGCGTCAGTTTGCAACTTCAGCCCCTTTTTCTGGCAATATTCATGAGACAATCCGATCCAATATTAACTGATTACATAACAAGGAAGTTAGAGCTAAAGTTACACATGTTGCATCAATATTTTTCAGGGTAATATCACCAAGATTGAGCCTTGTAAACGAGACAGAGGGAGAAGACAACCCTTGAAAAACCATTCAACACATCAGAATAAGAGCTCAGAAGTAAACCAAGTCAATTGCAGTCGAGACGGAATCATGCAAACACAATCCTCCCTGCCAATATTGGCATTTTGGCACCGGAGCCGTATTTGCTTTCACATCCGAAACAAAACCAAGACGTTTTTTTTATTTACTTTCGACAACATCTTCGGCTCGACGTCAAATCAGCTCCGTCCAATGCCAATATGTGATCACATGAGGAGTGACAAGCTTGGGACTGCTTGGGACTCGGCCCATTTCACTAAAACCAGTAAGAAAATGTTATGTTATGATTATGTTATATTATATTATGACTGTGCATTTCAAGAACTTGTCAGCGGAGTGACTTTTCATTAACAGGCCGGCCATGAGGGCCCTTCTGCTCCTGATTGGAAATGCACTAACAGAGTGAAATATCACTTTTAAAGAGGAAACGTTGGCAAGGGGCAAACATTCATGGCCTATTATATCTTAGGCAAACAAGCCCTCAATATCTTTATCGATCTATGGAGGGAATTATCATATATTTGTTTGAGGAAACAATATGTTGTGAATGTATCACTTATCACAGGTAATGTAACGAGAAGGACACTCAGCGTACCTCGCCCAAATCCCGACAGACCCCCTACGTTTACATTTTCTAAGATCTGCACCAAATTGCACTATCGTTAAGATCCATGATTTATCCCCCAAGAAATCAAGCATAAAGTTGAAAAATGCTCCATCTCTCAATGTTAAGAGAGTGAAACATTGTCCTGGATCCGCCCCTTGGTCCGGCTCTGCACCATTCATTTTATGGATTCTTCCCTGACTCATACCACATCCTTCCACCAGGTTTCATTATAATCTGTCCTGCAGTTTTTGTGTAATCTTCCTCACAGTCAAACAAACTAACACAGGGACGGACAGGGGTGAAAACATAACCTCGAGAAAGAGAAGTAATGAGTCATGTAGCCAGTTACTTTTGTGCTTTTACTTTGTAAAAATCATGGACTCGATGGGTTATTTATTCAACTTTTTGAAGACACGTGCCAAACATGATCTCAGTGCATTTCATTTGCTTCTCTAAAGCTTCCCCTCAATGCTGTCTCTGCATAAAAAACGCGGTGAATGTAGAAGAGCAGGAAGTCTAACTTCTCAAGAGGTGACTTAAGGTAGAAGCTATTATCCCTTATTGATTTTTCCCTTTCTTTAAAGCAACCAATTACAAAGGCTGAGGCAGATAAAAAGTTAAGAGTCCAAAGCTTTAAGCTAATCAGGTTGCAGCGATCTGTAGGATCCCCGTCCCTGTATACTGTACATGTAGTGTAATAACTTGCCGGATCCCGGAGCTGTAATGAAAGAGCATCATTTAAAATGTTTTGGAACATAGTTGTGCGTCTATAAAACATTGTATAGTGGCCGCATTGCTTTAGCTGCATCATCCTCACCAGCAATAAATATCCATCCCCCCCCTCTATCCCCTCCCTCTCTTCCAAGAACAGCTGCTTGAAATCCGCAGCAGACATTTGAAGCAACTCCAGTCTGCTTTACTCGTCTCTACTTATCCAGAAACAACACACACACACACACACACACACACACCACACACACACACACACACACACACACACACACACAAACCCGCTGAGCAATTATGTAACATGTGGGGTTAGGAGTTCACAAAGCCATTAAATGCTTTTCTAATTAATATTGATTGGGCGCCGAGGGATCGATGCAAACGTGGCCGAGGCGGGAGCAAGGCACTCGCAAACATGCCACAAGACTGGTGAAAACGAACACACATAGCTTGGTGAGAAAACAGGGGCGACAACTTGTGTGGCACCTTTTTTTTGCATTTATAAGATTACCGTATCTTGCCGTCACAAAATATGAATTTTCTCCTTCAGGCCGGAACAAAAACTATATTGGATAAACAAACAAACAAATAAAAAAGGCTATTTGCTGCTGCTGTTTTCTCTCAGAGATGGGAGTTGAAATAAGCTGAAAGAATTCTATCAGGGAAGAACTTTGCTTTTTCCTGTGCACAACCTTCACTGTGTCATCTTTGCAAACCAGGACAGTGGATGTTTCCCCCCCCCCATCTTTTAGATTGCATGTGATATTGAAAACACTGACTTTGGAAGCAGGCAGTTTGTAAAATCCACATATGGTGGGATTCGCTCCTCCACTTCAAGTTCTGTAAGGACAACCGTGATGCTAAGGAGTTGCTGAATAACAGGCTGGTTATTATTCCAATTGAATTAGCTGGATGCCCCCATGTGGAGAGCAACTGACCAACTGTATGTTTTTATTCTGCTTCAGTATTCTCCTCTGTCCTCGCCCCGGTGATGTAATCCCTCCAAGATTTCGAATGCACGCAGTCCAAACTCCCTTTTTCTGTTAGTCTCAATCTGTCAATCAATCCGAGGCATTGTTTGGGGCCGCACAACAAACAGCCGACGTCTAAGCTCTTCCTTTCATGCCCCGTCACTCGGTTTTAGCCGCTCTCGCTCCCAATTTTTAATCACCGCATTTGGCTGCCGCAGCTCCACCGAAAAAAAAACAACAACCTTACTCTCAGAATTACATTAAGTTTACAGCAACTGGAGCACATTGCCTGGCAATCAGAGCCCCCTCACAAAGGGTCGGCGAGGACTCATTAGTCGGCTACAACGGGGGGGGCGACATCTGTCCACCGCGTTTGTGTGTCACTGTTTGTTTCCTCCGACTCTTGATAAAAGCCAAACAGGCTAATTAAACCATCACGATAACATCACGTTTTTCTTGTTTAAATGCTAATTCACGTGGGCATGGGGCGTATTTTCCGGGCTCTTCTTTGATTCGGCCTGGTCCGTCTCTCCCAAACAATGATGAGTCATTTTTCTCCCACAGTTCTCATTTACGGCCATTGAACGCTCTCGCAGCTTTCACCGCAACGCAAAGATTGTTCTCATATCCTCACGAGAGAAGAGGAGCGACAATAACTCTCCAAAAAATGATGAATGGGCCGCAATAACTTGTGGCAAAATTTGAGGATTTTGGTTCGTCGCGACAAGACACTCGCATCCAGGAGCAATATGCAGTTCATTGCAAATGCTACACGTGGCTGCAGGCTGCCATCGAGATCACAGACAATGGCGCATTATCATAAGGAGCTTACATTGTTGTCAGTGGGGTTCCCGTGCTCTGCTTTGACATCATTAGTCCTCGGTGCTCACTGATGTGCCGTTTTTTCCTGTATTGCACTCCGCGGGGTGGGGTGGGGGGGACCTGTCAATCAAGCGCGTGGATTGACGGCCCCCACGCGATTAAGATCCATTTATTGTCCCAAACACATGCACAGACACATTCATGCAGTTTTAGGAAATTTAAGCCTCTGCTTTTAACCCATCTGGTGCACAGGGCAGTGAGCAGCCATGTACAGCGCCCGGGGAGCAGATGTTGAGGGAGTAAGGTGCCTTGCTCAGGGGCATTAGACAGGGTAGGGAGAATCCTCTTGGATTTTTGGACAGATCAATCCAGGTTCGTCTTTTGTTGTTTCTCCCTGGAGTCGAACCAGAGTCGAACCAGAGACCTTTTCTGCCCATAGTCCAAGTTTCTGCCACTAGTCCACCACCAAATTCAGCCAAGGCAATGCGAGTGAACCCGCCAGCCCCCTTCACTGTTTTCATACAACAAGTGTGCTGCTCCCAGCCTCAGGCCAGATCCAGCTGCTGTGCCCTCCCCTGGTCTCATGGCAACTCCTTTTGTGCAATACTCGCTCCCGTGCTCATGCATTAAAGATCCGGCTCCCGTGGTTGAATCTTTTCACCTTGTAAATAGATGGTTTCAGAAATTGTGTTTTTCAAGATCCGCCAAGGATATTCAGTTATAGGCCTTTTCTTCTTATAGAATAATTAATGGGCATGTTTTAGTGGGCTGATATTTATGTGTGTTTGCAATTTGGTGCAGATCCGAATACTAACCTGGATCTGGTGAATTTGAAATGTGGTTTTCGTGAGGAGAACGGTCGGGGCCTCGGCAGATGTAGACGTCGTCCGAGACAAACCATGGCAGATTATTTCTTTATCTCTTCAATATATTTCAATCACTGTCTGCTTTTATGTCCTCCCCATTCCCACACGTTTTATTTTGCGACATGGATTCGGCCGAGATGGACCTGTGCCGTGCGGTCCGGTGGGATGCTCCCCAAACGGGAGTCTGCTGTCCGGTGTCAGTAACAATGAAAAACACAGCCTCCCTCAGGACGATTGTGCAATAAAGCAGCAAGACTTACGCCACGCTCCTGATAGAGGCCTTCCTGGGAGACTGCCGCGGCCTTTTCTTCTCTCTCTCTCACCACTTAGTTCATTTCAATGCGTCTGGCGGGACACGTTACATCTCGGTCCCAGAAGGGGGGGGGGTCGTAATCCACTTGCCATCTTGCCCGTGATTGATTGTTTGCATGGTTGTTCGACACCGAGGAGCTCGCTCTCTCTCTCTCTCTCTCTCTTTCCTGGAGGCCTGCGGGACACTTGGCTCGGGATGTTTCACAGCGCGCCGGGGAGAAGTCTGCCCCAAATGTCATGTCCACCTCAGACCAGGTTAAGTGTAAATTTTAATTGTTTTCTTTTCTAAAATGTTACAGGAATTTTATTGGAAGTTAAGCACTTGATCGTCAAAATCCCAGGGCTCTGGATTCTTGAATTCCTTTGATTACACCAGTTTGACTGCCATACTTCTAATTCTGTGCAATTTGGATGTTTCTTTTCTAAATTTAAGAGAAATGTAATAGTGGCATTAATTATTGGATCTGTTTGTGCTGCTTAGTTTTGTTAAATGTCTTCATTTTCAATGCCTGGGTGTTTATTTTACTTATCCGTCATCATCTTCTTGCTTTTATTTTTACATGATAGGCAGATCAAACTCACAAGCAGATGCCACCCCCTCCTTCATCGTGTGAAAATGTAAACCCCACTCAGATCGTTTCCGTCTGAGCAGCTTTTGCTTACATTTACCGGCTTACCTCATGAATATGGAAGGAGTCCGTTGAACCCCTTGTTTTCTCCTGTGTCCTTTTCCTGACCCAGAATGCATCCTGCTGATGCTCACAGATCCTGAACGAGGTCGTCACCCACGCAGACGCGGAGCTCCCCTGTGGAGAAAATCACACCACACCTGTACGTTAAAAAAAATTGATTTTTAAAAAGGAAGACTTTGACACAGCCAGACGTGACTGCAGGCGCAACACGGGAATATGTTACACGCTGCTCATTACAAATACATGGGAGAAAGGAAAAAAATGGAATGAGTAGAAATCTATTCATCCATCTAGTCGCAAGGCCCTCAACTTTTTCCGATCGTACTGGCTGAAGGCGATGCAAAACCAAATCCTCCTGATAAAATGCAATTTCCATATATCCCGTCCTAAACCCTTGAGATCTGTAGAATCAGGGAACACTCACACAACACAGCGAGCAGTGATCCTGAAGGTTTTCATAACAAGTGTCAGGATTTTGGGGCAGGAGTAGGACCCAGACGCAGAGTTTAAAATAAAAGGTAATTTTAATTAAGCAAGTTTTTTTAAAAGACAAAACTAAACATAAAACACTAATGGGGAAAGTTGGAGAAACACTAAAAAAGGGAAAACTGGAAAAACACTAAACGGAGAAACAAAAACACAAGGAAACAGAAACACCTAGTGTGGAAACATGAAAACAACTCGAACATACAGAACAGGGGTTTACAAAATAAACAGAAGAGACTTTTAGAATTAGCCCGACAAATATAAACTAAAGTCCCACACCATTAAAACCAGTCTGTTAAAAAGCGTTCACAAGCAAAGTTCAAATGTACACGAGCACCTCCGAGCAGAAATATTTGTTTTTCAGTCGAGATTTCCATCCTTAGATTAAAATGTGTATATCTATCTATAGATATGTATATCTACATCCTCCATCGACCCAGAACAATGTTAGCTTCAAAAGTTATTATTTATTTTGTTACATTTGTTTATCCAGTTTCCTATCAGCTTTATGAGTGCACAAACAGAATGCTACACAACCACGGCTTGTAAATTCCAATTATCATCCGAATAACAGAAAAACAGATTGCGACTGGCTTATGTAATAACCCGACGAATAAATGACAGAGGAAATTCATTTTTTTGTAGAAAGCAAACACACATATCTTGGTTTTGTTTGCCGTGCAACAACCCCCTTACAATCTGATATTGTGTGTTTTTTCCTCCACAAAATAGATAATTAACTCCTTTCTTTGCGATGGCACACACAGTTTTATCTGTAGTATTAAATAAAGAATTAATGCAGAAGAGATTAATGAATCCGCTAAATGGCTGCAGGGGACAAATGATGGCCATTTGAACATATTCAAGCCGCATATAGAATATAATCCTTCAAGGCCGAAGCTGTAATTACCTGAATATTTCAGCTTTTTGTACGTTTGCCTCTAAGAACAATCGTGTATTTTTCAATTCGCTTGATTCTATTCTTCAGGGTTTACAAAATAGTTTGGCGAGTTATTCTGTATTTCTCTACCTGAAGTGTACTTCAGGCAAACTGGAGAAGGCTTTGAAAGAGCAATTTAATATGAAACTAAAAAAGGGGAAACCAGAAGTATAGGTACGACTGTGATTGACTTGATCATGGCACTACAATAATGTAAAGGGTATTTCTGATTGAAAAGTCAAGTACAAGAAGACTCAATCAGGACTTAATCCAAGAATAAAGCAAAATAAAACCTTGCTACCTCTCATAAAGGGTGACAGACATGTGCCATGACTAATTGCACGGTGCTATCTCACCGAACACCCGCCGTGCACAAGGCACCTTTTAAATTAGCGCCGGGAAAAGTTCACCTCGGTTGCGAAAGACTGAAAAGGTGCAACCTCGAAAAACATGACTAATCAACCTCTGTCGAGACAGGCTCCTCTTTGTGAATAGATCACAGAAAGGGAATGGAAACCAGCAACTGACGCGGCCTATAATTTGGTATTGAGTCTATAATGAGGGTGAGTATAAGCAATCCTCTCTAATGGCGGTGCCGCGTCAATGTCTTCAAATGATTCCCATTGTCTCCCCTTCCCCGCGGTGTAATCCGAGCCACGTTGTCGTCTTTGTCTCATCCGTGAACCCAGCGGTGGAAATCAATCGTTTTTCACAATATAACAAAGGGATGTTTCTCAAGAAAAAGGTTCAATCAACGGCCGTGTGTCTTTTATTTTCTAATACTGTAGCAACGCTGATATTTTGTTGTTGGTTTAATCAGATTAACCGGCATGTGGCAAAAAATAGTTGCTTTCTTTGCAGAGGGTGTTTTTGGAGAGTGTTTGGATTCTAAAGAACTGCGGAGCAACTTGTGGGCAGCGGACGTCAATGGGCGACAACCTCCTGAGACAAAAGAGGCCAAAGCAAGAGACAGAGAAGGAGAAAAATATATATTTAAATCATATTGGTCCCAGCAACTAAATATCCCTGTACACCCCGAACCTATCGGAAAGTTCCGCTTGCCTCCTCATCGTCCTGGCTGTGTCTGTCAAGAATAGACACAGGGAAGAGGGGATGGGCCAGTCTATAAATAAAGTAAGTTTCCACAACTGGGGGTGTAACTACATTGGGCTCAACGCTGACAGGAGATCAGCGATTCTGACTCCCGGTCATTATTGAGGACATTGTATAGATCTGGTTGAGTCTGAACTAGATTAAGCGGGACCAGTTTTCAGTGTTTGTTTTTCAATTGGCCTCGGCTTATTTTCTGTGAAGCACACGAGAAACAACACACTTTAACGACTGCACACAGTTCACCGCCTTACACATTTATACTGTGTAACTTCCCTCCTGCACATTTTACCCTCTGACTTGTGGGAACCATTCTACATCTACTGCTGCGATTTGGGGGCCCGGATACGACAAATAAGTAGCTCTGCCTGTGTGGCTCCTTATAACAAACGATAAAGATGGATATAAATACATATGCAGCACACACACACACACGAATGGCATGAATAGGCGTTGTGTTCAATGGAGCTTGTGTTGTGTGGACTGACAATTTCTAATCAAGTTGAAAGAAATAAACATTAATAGTGATGTTAAACCTTGTGATTGATATTTCTTTTTTGTCGCATTTGATCATAAAAATGACTAAAGCTTTTATTCATCAATGTGATCTAACAGGGGTCAATCGAAAATATAAAACCATATATGTCTATATTCCTTATAGAGTTAACACCTGTGAAGTATTTCTATAAATATTGTTATGGTTGAATTGATTTAAAACCCAATAAGTCAGCATTGGCTGAGTAACAAAAAAATGAACAGCATACAAGGGTTAAGTTATCTTTTTGGCAATGGTCACTACAAGCAAAGATTACAATAACTGCATTGAGACAACATCTTACCTATTAAATTTAGGACGGACCAATGTGTGATTTAGTGTAGAGCTGTATATAACATGTATAAAAACTTTCCCAAGATTTCCAACAGTGGAAAAAACAACCTTCTTTCAACAGAAACCTTCTAGCAGAGTTCTTTTATTGTCTGACTTTTATGTTACGACGATGGGATACGAAGAAATAAAAGGACACCACACATAACCTGAGGTTGAGCATTTCAGATTTTCCAACGACCACAGACAGATCGCAGTTAGACACAGCGTCACATACAAGTATCAACACAAAAGTATTTTGTATGTGTCGGCACATGACGACCGAGGCCGTTGTTTTCACCACGTTCTGACAATTCTATGGTTCCCATTTGAGATTAGTATGATGGGGTTTGGTCTCTCATAGCCAGGGCCCCCAAAGACACTTGAAATACTCCTGGAAGTGTTTTATTTTGAAAAGCCACTTGGCTCCAGCAACTCCGTGTATTTCAGCTCTTCCCGTTCTCTTGTATTCCACCAGAACACCGTGTTTACACTGTCTCCACTTTATAATTCAACCACAGCTCAGAGTTCACAACCACCCACCCCCCCACCCCCAGGCCATGTTCTTAAGTGCACTTGCCCTGTGTCGTACGCCTCGGTGCAGTCGGAGCGCGACGCACGTGTTCATCAAAAATGCAGACGAGGCACTTTGATCACAAACCAGTGGGGCCTGGAGAGCTACTGCACAGGTGGTCCCCACCTTGACAACGCCGCTGCCTCCGTCCCATCTGCCTCTACTGTAGAATCCATATGCATGTCGCCGTGAAGCCCGGCTGCCATCGCGCCACACTTCAACCCCCATCATCTCCTCCCCGCGCTTGTCACTGAGAGAGGCACCGTGGCACCTGTGTACACTCTGTTTCACAGGTCCTCGATAATGCTCTCGATTTCCAGTCATTCAGGAGCTGCTTGCAGAATGTCGCCTGAAGTTTTGAGGTGATGTGCAACATTAGGGACGTATCTGAGAAAGGAAAAATGGAGCTTTCAAAGACAAAGTGGCAATATCATGAGAATAAAGTCATAATCGAGAGACATTACATTACAAGACCAAATTTGCAATTTAATGAGGAAAAAGTAATAACATCTTCACGAGAGACAATTTGAAAAAAATGGTTTCACCTGCAAGGAGGACTCACAAGAGTTCCACTCCTGGAGCTAAAATCTTGATTGCCAATTTTCAGTGTTGCTTGATAAACTACACAAAATGCACCTAGATGTAACCGATGACAACAATTCAATCGACGACTACCAAGCAGCTCCTCCTCCACAATAAAATTAAATTTACTAAAAGTATGTGTGGTTCTTTTTTCAGAATAGACACAGTGTCTTGAACAATCTATCTACCTATTTTAAAGTATAACTTAAAAAGATGATCGGAATTCCTTGATTAAACAAAAACAACTGTTAGGCTTTCTCAGAGCAAGGACCCAATCGCAGACCAAGATGCAAAAAAAATACTTATTTATGTCAAAAAACATACCAGATAACATAGTTGCAGTATCCTGGCATGGCTTCTTCAAAGTCAAAAATGGTACACAAACCCAGAAATTGAAATTGTATCCTCATATTGTCACATATTTATTGTAGTATAATGGTGATTTGTTTTCTTTTAACATTACAATTTATACCCCAAATCTCCACTAAAAGTTTCAAACGTGTATCATACCACAATGAGGCCTGTTTATGTGACTCTCTGGGTGTTGGTTTAATGAAGATTGATTTGATTTCAACCTTGAAGCAGAACAATTCAATGGAGCTCGGCTCAGCTGTATCTTGTGCTTTTAAAACAAGCCCCCCCCCTTAAGCTGAACAGCCGACTGTACCGTGATGTCATCCGGAGACAAAACCCCCCCGGAGCTGCTCCACAGACAGTGAATAATGGAGCGACTGCTACGACTCTGACAGCAGACAGGGTGATTCTACTGGTGCATGGGCACGTATCCCTGACACCCAGCTGGAAGCCCCGCTCATCCACATAAAACCCCCTCCGCGGAGCAGCCGGGGCGGGTCGATAATTCACTCTCAATGGGCCATCTCCAGGAAGTGTCCCCTGATGACATCATCGGGCGGAGGTTTTAATGCTGTGACTTCCAGCATAGGGAGACATCTGTTTAGTTTGTCACACATTAACTTTATGGCACCGGGTCCCTCACAATAGCAATTTTGGATTCGGGTGGAAAACGCTGTTCCCTGAATTAAAAGAAGCTAATTGCCAACAGAATTATGTGGGATGTCAGCAAGTACACACACAACAAGAAGCAAGTACACACACAACGAGAAGCAACAAACACGACGTGCATATATCGTCTCCAGGACTCCCAGGTACATATAATAAGCCATATTTGATATTAAAATAAATATCCCCCCGACACACGGCTCCATGCACAAACACTGGGACCAGGACTCACTGTCTATTCTCATAAATGCTTCGGAGTCGAGCATTAAGCAGCACCCGGCTTCTTTGTCTCCTCGCAGGGCCGAGCCGGGGCACAAGCAAAGCAATAAAGCTTTTCCAGAGACATAATACATCAAGAGTTGTTTTTCAAAAGTGCATTTGTTGTGCGCATCGGAACACGGGCGCCGAGTCGAGTGCAATCGCGTCGGACGGCAGTAACGATGAATGTTCGAAAAAACCGACCTTGGAGAATGCTGCGCCGCAGTTATGTTGGACTCACTCAGATGTTAGTCCGGATAAATCATTTTTAGGCTTTCATGCGCCTGTAGTGAGGTGAAAACTCCACTGCTCCTGCGTTATTTATTGCTAATCTTTATTAGCTTGCGGTAAGGTCGGCTTCTCACAGCCTAAAGGTCGGTCCAGAGTTGCAGAAGTGTGAGCACCTCTACCTTAAAAGGTCAGGTCACCTGAACTGAACCTAAGGTCACAAAGGGCACGAGGTGCTCGTATATAAAAATCTCACACTGCAAAGACCCTGCCCCCTTTTTTTTCCTACAGTGAGTTTATGTGATGTATTTATCTCAGCTGCTTTTTATTGCTTTTCCTCGTGTGTAGCGGAGTGCCGTAAGTGGCTTAGAGGGCTGAGCGATTGTTTTAATGTCGTTGGCCACGTTTTCACTCAACCGCCCGAACGCTCCCTGGGTTGTTTGGTGATAGATGTGATGGCCTGTTCCTGCCCCTAAGTGAGAGCTGACTAAAACAATTGTGTGACTGCTGAAGGTAAAACCTCTGAAAACCTTTCCTCGTAACGCCCGCTCGATGCTTTGGGTCAGTGTTTTTAGTTGGTTTTACCTTCCTGTACCTTTATTCTGATGTAGTTTTACAATTGGCTCATCTTAATTGGAGCAAACGCCTCTTTTAATTTCTATTCATCGAACGACCTTGATGTGTCCTTTGCCAGAACTTGACGTATGAATGGGGGGGGAGGGTTCTGACATGGTCTTCCTTCACCAGGGTTTTGTATTGTCAACATTGTTGTTGTAGGGTCCACATTGTATCGCAAGGCTGATATATAGAGACAAACCACCACTGACAGCCACACTGGGGCCCACAGGCACATTTAGATTGGCTGGTCTGTGGGAGGAGGCCAGAGCGACATAGAGAACATGCAAACTCCACACAGAGAGGCCCCAGTTCGTATCTATGGTTCGCATATTAGGACGCAATGACGCTACTAAATTAAATATTTGATATCCTGCATGAGGTATGGTTGAATCCTTGTGTCCTGGTCACATTTTCAAGTTCATAAGTCAAACTGAAAAATACATATTCCACCACTGCAAATCTTTGGGCCTTAAAAACTAAAGCAAATAATGATCCGCCCAAGCCTCACATTCGGTTATATGGGCCCAACAAGTTGTAAAAATGTAATTAGAACACCTAGTTATTAATACGAAGCAGTTGGAGGCCGGTGGCTGATTATTCATTACCTCTTGTCGACACACGCGCACACAGCTGCCCGGGCAGTGTGTCGCTGTCACACCCGGCCCATCTGTTTGGCGCTGGAGGTTAAAGTAAACCAATACATGAATGAGAATGGGGAAACAAAAGGGCTTTGGTAAAAGGGGGAACTGTGGAGGAGAAGAAGGGACGGTGACCCTGTCATGTAAATGCATTGCAACGATATCGGGAATATAACAAATAAAAACACGGAGGCTGAATTGTTGTGTCTCAAGGTTATTATGTACAACTGGTATTTTGTTTGTTTGTGTGTGTGTGTTTTTCACTGCATGACACGAATGCTGGGTTTTTATTTGAAGCAGAATACAATTTATTCTCTGTTGATTCCACATCAATAGAAAAATGTGGACAAAACTAAGTAAAGGAATGCAAATGACGGAGTGTCCTGTTTGAAAAGATGCTCCTCTGAGCACGCTATCACTCAGTTAATCAGTGGGAATTTTTTTGCTTTTCAGAAATTAATGAGCTTTCATCATTGGATTTTGATTGAGTAATTAATTTCATTGAGCACATCAGACAGCTTTATGTCATGCACAGCAAAACCTGAAATTACATGTTAATGCCTAAGCGGGCCTGAGGAATAAAAAAAAATGACAGAAATGACTTTGTGGCAATGGTAGATAACCATCCATGGTGCTTCTGCTTTACTGAACCAGTGAGGAGGAGGGTTCATGTGTTGGGCCGGCATGAACACAGAGAGTCAGAGTGTGCACCCGCTTGGTGGGTTGCCCAGAGAACTGGCTTGACGGAGAGGGATGGCTATAAATGGACGGGTACGTCTAAGATGGGAAATACATTCGACACATGTATTGGATTTTTCTCGGTCTTGATTTAAACAATCCAAAAATGAAGATGTGTGCACATCTATCCTGTTGAAAGACTGGAACAGGCAGAGATGCGAGGACATTTCTGGCATGATTGTGAAGCGAGTTTGCAGATTTGTTTCTGTGCATGTGCAAGGATGTAAAACGGTGTATTTGAGCCATTGCTATTGAAAATGTAAAGTCTTTGAAAAGACATAAAACAACATTTAAAATGCTGTAAAAACCCCAATTGGACGTTATCATGAGATCTCACCTGGTGAGACTAAGGTCAGGCTACTCCATTTAAAAATAACATATTACTTCACCCAATTCAGAGTGATGATTTGTACTTAAAAAGGCCCATTTCACATAATATGCCTCTTCAAAGTCCAGATGCCTTATGATAATGGAGATTCCGGGCTACAACCATTTGGATTTCCTGATTGCTACATCCAATTGTTAAGCATAAAACGATTCTTTCATCCACTGCATGATAATACAGCATAATGCACCATCGTAAGGATTTAAAAAATACAAAACCGACAATAAATCATTGTCTGATGTTCCTGAAAACTTAACTGAACACAAGGAAATGTGTAGCAGCTGCTGTTAAAAAAACATACAAGGTAGCGCTGACTCTAAAAAGCAAATAGCATAAGCATCAACCTCCTCCCTGTTGAGGGTTATGTTGAAAAAAAAACATGTTAAAAGGTATTAAACGGAGAGGAAATGACTGGCTTTTGCTCTGCAATGTCACAGCGGCGTGCGTGAGAAAAACATAATGGTCCATATCTTGCCGATGTCAAAACTCAGAGAGGCTGTTTTGTTTTGATTCCCTTTTTCCCTCTTGCTCTTTCACATCACATTCTTCCCTTTTTAATTAATCTCCAGGTTTAAGCTCGGGAAGCCGTCGCATACCAATTAAATACGGTCGGTCCTCTGCCTCGAGTCATTCATCAACTCAGAACCTCAAATACTCCCTGCCTGTAAAAAAAAAGCAGCGTGCATGTATGTGGGTATGTAACTCTGTGTGTGTGTGTGTGTGCCTAGCTCTGCTCTAGTCTCCTGGAACCTTCAAAGGAATAAAATACATGAAAATCCATCTTGCTTAAAAATCCTCATCCACCGTGGAGGGAGATACTGGTGCCATTCCATAAGAAGAGAGGCCAGATATTATCGTCCGCAAGCAGGGACTTTGTGTGAGCCTCCAGCGTTTTAATCCATCACGCTACAAAATGTCTAATGCCGCTGACGGGGGCCAGAACCACACTGCACTCCACATCACAGGAATATTGGCATCGAATTACCTAATGGACCTTTGATCTGTTTGGGGTTGGAGAACGACTGCTGCTCTTGTTTTTTTAGTCCGCTAACAGATCACTGCGTGGATTGCCAAGACTTTTTTGTTGCAGACGCTCGATGTCCCCCAGAGGATGAAGTGAAGTGAGTTTAATTATAATATTTTCATTTACAGACATCATCGGGTCATATTTTTCCATAATTTGGTGTGCAGCCGGAACCTGGTCGGCAAACTGGGGCCTATGAGTCGGCATGTTCTGCCCACACCAGTGTGGGTTTTCCTCCAGGTACTCCAGTTTCCTCCCACAATCCAAAGACACACGCAGCTTAGGTTAATCAGAGGATCGAAAACTGCCCGTAGGTGTGAGCAGTTGTTTTTCTCTAGACGTCAACCCTGTGATACACCGATGACCAAGGTCTACCTCACCTCAACTCCAAAGTCAGCTCGGAAACTAACTACTGACTTGAAAAACACATGGCAAATTGTATTCCAGATAAGGTAATACGTTAAAGTTTTAATCACATTTGTCATACATGGATTGTCCAGGAAGTTGTAGCATAGACGGGCAAAGCAGATGGGACGCACTTAAAAAATGGCAACTTCTCAGGGTTTGAACATTGTTGGACACATTTTGGACACAATTCGACAAATATATGACACAGATCCGATTGTTTTTCAATGAATAATTGAAACAAATGACATTTGAGTGTTTCAAAACGTTACTTTGCCTATTTATGGCCTCCACAACTATGCTAGTTGCTGATGCGCGGATTTGTTTGTGTTAAGTTATTAGTAAAGTGCTCTTAATTATGATATCACATACACACACAGACACACACACGCCTATTCCCAGATTAAATAAATGAATAAATACCTGCAACACTTACCACCTTATTAAAATAGAACTTGTGATTAATCTTCATGCCCCCCCCCCGTACATCGGCTTTATGCTGACCCATTTTTATGCCTCGCTGCTTCCACTACGGTTCAGAGGTTTGCAAAATTGCCCTGGAAATTAATCACACATCATTATGCATTTAAGGTAACACAATTAACACATCTTGTTATTGTAACCTGCGTCCAAGTATAGCGTGGCACTTTCCACTCGGGGGGGGGCTCTCTGAGACACTCAGGGATGCCTCAATCAATTTGGGAGACTTTAAACGAGGGCTAATGACACTTAATGGGTGCGTGTGTAAGTGGTGGGACAACACAGACATCATATCTGTCACGGTAACAAATGATAAAAAGAAAAAACACTAGTGGCAGCAAATGTTCTGCCCACGTATCAGCGTGGACGCACATTCGATGTGACCTGCTTTTGATGGCTGGCTGACAGTTTTAAACTGGCACCCAGCTCCCCACCCACCCAACCGATTGTCAGAAAGTATCTTGTCTCCTCCTGACTCAGTGTTGGGAGCTGGTGGCTCCTGGTCGGGGGGTCTGGGGACCAAGTGCAACTCCAGATGAAGGAGGGGGAATGAGGGATGACTGGTGACTGACAAAACAGACTTCTGGGAAGGTTCAGTTACTCTACGGTAAGCAAGGTCAAGCGGTGGTGGAGGAAGGATTCTATGCGGTGTGAGCACTTGCTGTACAGACGTACTCCATGTGCACCGATGTGATGCGAGAAATGTAAAGGCCGTGTAAAGGCAGAGTTGAAAAATATCTCAGGTACGGATTTGCGTTATTTAATTGCGGATAGTTTCTATAAAAAAAAAGGACCCGGAAGAATTATAAACACGCTAACGACCCTGTCTTATTTGATTTTTTTTTAAGAAATACTTCTTAGATATTAGGGATTGCTTTTTTGTAGTGCACCTACACAAACACACACACACACACACACACGTATAGACATTTTAATATAATCATGGGGACTATGCCATCAAACTATTCATTCACTAGCTCCTTACTCAAATCTTGACCTATACAATCAACTGCCTAAGATATCTAATCCTAAACAGAACCAGGTATTAACCGAGAAATGGCAAATTCAAATGCACAGGGTCCAGCCATCTGTCCCCACAAGCAGAGCAAACCGAGGCCACACACACACTTCCACACTGTGTGGGAGAATGCCCACTGTATCCCCTCCAATGGTTTACATAACTGAAATGATGTGCTCGAGCTCTTTCCCTGCTTATCACCACGAGCCACACTTTATTGCCGGGGCCACCTCAAAGAAAATTAAATGCAGCCTCATCCGTTTGATACCCCCCCGAGCGCATTCTATGAGGTTTCCATTGCCGCTGAGATATTGTTGAGCTGTTGTATTTTTTCAAACAGTGCCCCCGAAGATCCAGCTAAACACCATATTTCCTCTCTGTTTTTTTTTGTTGTTTAGTTTTTTTTGTTTCCACAATCACAATGGCTCACATTAGCAGTTGCCTCTTTCCTCACCCCGCAGTGTCCTTCCGGCTGGCAGAAACAATGAACAACAAAGCAGAGGGAATACCGTTCAGTAGCAGGCCCTCTATTCTATTTAATTCTTCTGTATTGGAAGCAGGGCTCTGTAGAGCAGTCGCTTGGATGTAAAGTCGCACAGGGAAATTAAAATCGTTAGATTGTACAAGATTAAATACAACTCAAATAAGTGTCTATAAACCCACACAATCTAAAACTGACTTATTCTGTTATACATATAGGGAGGCCGTCATGGGAGTACATGATGTGCAACTTCACCTTCCCATTAAGCTAATTCACAGGTAAGTTGATTGTGGGCAAGTGTCTGCCTTTTCATTATGAAATATGAAATATGAAATCTGTAATATGAAATATATCTGATGACTCATAATGACTGTGGTCTGGTTTTTAACGACTTTTAAAAGACATGTTACGCAAATACTTCCAAACCCATTTTCTTGAAACTTGGTTGAAGGGGGTCGGATTTGATTAAGGCGGCAAATCCAAGAATTACATTTTTTTACCATCTTCAACATTGAGAGATTTTATTGACATGTTTATAGACATGTTTATGCAATATGGTGATAAATGGCCAATCAGCCTTGGCAGAACTATGTGCTGAGTGCCCCCCTCGCTCTGTATTTTTATGGAGCATATGTATTATATGGCACATGCATGTAATTCATCCTTCTGCAAATAGTAAACCATGGCTACTGCACTGATACATGATTATAAATACTTGCCTGGGTATTACTGTTGTAGCTGCTGTTACCAATCTTTGTAATGCAAGATTTGACATTTACGATCCAACCTTGAGGCCTACATCATCTATTTATCATGATATGGTGATTTTTGCAAAATAAACGTGTGGTTAATTAAGTCAGAAAAAAAAACTAAATGTTTCTCAATTTAAAAACATACAAAAATGGAATGGAGAGGGGGGGAAACAGTGGGGGGCTGATTGGGCTCACAGCTCAGTTTTGCCCAGCAGCCCTTTATGAAACTCTCTATATTTATTGGGTTATAATTGTAAAAAGAAACCAACTAAGAATTCAGTGCCCATGCGTTTTCTCCCACACATTCTATACTCTATCAGAGACCTCCATTCAAAGCTCACCACCTCCTGCTCCGGCACAAATGCGACCACATGAATGAAAGCAACCATTTCATTTTCAATAAACCTGCTGAACCCTGATGAAAACTTGTTCACAGCCCAATAAAAAAGGTCTGCAGATTTTCTTTGACAGAATAATGATGTAACTGCTTTAGAAATGAATGCAACTTCACCTGTTTTCATTTCAAAGTTAAAGCTGAGAAAACCGATCCGCCAGAGCGCAGAGCTGTAAATTCATATTGAGTTATTATTTTTTATGTTTTTGCATTACTATGTAGTTTGGAACTTTGCCCCTTGAAAAATGCCAAGTTGTATATTGCAGCAACTGTGATCACCAAAACTTATCAGCACCTTGGTTTTTAAACAAATTCCAGAGAACCTCGACTTTCTTTGCCTCAGACACAAAAAAAAACTGCTTTATTTGTGTCGGTAAGAGAAGCAGATAAAAGCCACCAGACTTATTTAATTTGGCTGTTGGAATATATTTTGAACCAAATTTGCAAAAATGTTATGTCGCAATGTTAATTTACTTCAGACAAGCTCGGTTTCTAACATCTAATCGAATTAGCAAAGTCAGACAGACTTCTAATGAAATCCACAAACCCATTAACAGCTTTCCTCACTTTGCCTAAATTACCTTCACATTTTTAAGAGTAGCAAAACGCCCACTGCAAAAACTAGTGAAAACTAGAGTAAATTGTTGCAACCACAGAATAGCAAGTCTGGAAATGAACCTTAACAAGCTAAAAGGAGAGGGAGGGGGAGCGTTTTAGAGGAGAGCGGTGGAGTGCATCGGCGAGGAGGAGATGATGGAAAGACTTCTTGAAAAGTGAGTGACGTCTGGAGGGTCACTCCACTGGCGGAGCAGCTGGAGAGACAGCTGGCCGAGGCCGACTGGACAGGAGCGGCGGAGGAAAACCACCGGAGGGCAAAAAACGGAAAGTAAAGGGTGTGAATCCCTCGGAAGTGCGGTACGCCGGCTCAGATTCAGAGTTCGGATTGTGATGCTGTTGAGTGAAGTGTGCCGGGAGGCCTCAGAGGCAAAAAGGACGAGGTTGCAAGGTTAAAACAGCACGCACGCACGCACAGCACGCATCGCACGACACGGACAGACAGACAGACAGATAACTTTTTTTTTATTCATCCCCGATGGGAAATTAAGTCGTCATAGCAGCAGGTGTATTTGAATACACTAAAATACAATACAATAGAATAAAATATAAAATATTGAGGTAGAAAGAATAAAAAACAGAAACACAAGATAAATAGGTAGATAAGGTGCAGTGGCAAGATGATGGTAATAGTACTGATGATATGATGGTAATGTTATTGTTAGACAGTATATAAAAATAGTACAGTATATACAGCATATAATACAACATAATATATATTTATATATGATAGTAATTATACCAGTAAAATAGCAGTATATAGTAATAATGGCAGCAATAGTATATATAATAATAATAATAAATATAATAATAACATGTACACATGTATAAATATGTGTATATAGACTTATATATACAAAGAATTTACAAATAGTATGATATAATATAATATGATATATAGTAGAGGTATAAATGTAAGTATTTGACTATACAATAGATAATTGAATATACTATGAGTGTAAGAATATGTAGACAAAGTGTGCAAAAGACAATATTATTGTATAAAATGATATATAGTATCGATATGGTTTATTTTAACACATATCAGTTTATATGTTGTGTTAGGAAGAATTTATAACAATGCAGGTGTTAGCATGCATCGGGGTAGCATTGGAGTGATGAGGAAATTAGCCAATCAACCCAAAATGAGTCACGGTGATTAACCTCGACTTAATTATGGCCATTTATTAATGTGTTGCCTGACATTCTGGTATGGCAGATCTATCCCCGAGCTTCTTCTCACAATCAGTGCATCAACAAGATGTACATAACACTTGCCAAGGTCACACCTTTGTTATTGCACCCATGAGCTGATACACTGTAGCGAAGGGAACCAGCGGAGATGAGGCCATTCTTCAGTTGCCCAGGCTTGAGTGGTGTAACGCGAGATGTCTGCAAGGCATGCAGAGACACGCCAACACAACACCGCGTGTAAGAGGGTGAATGAAAAAAGATAGACCTCGGTGTCCTTGGCTTAGGAATGGCAACCGAGAACTCGAGGAACACGACCGCGGGGGCCCAAGGTCTTAGCCCCCGAGGATCCCAGAAGAGAAGGTGAGCGCCTGACAAACCGAGTTCCCCCCCCTCCACAATCCCTCACTCGGAATGGTAATGACTCCGGCCCCCGAGGCTGCACGGCCGGATTCGAAGCTGAAATCGACTCGTATGAAGCAAAAGTCAAACAATCGGGATCCAAGGCGGGGCTCCCAGGAGATTTAACTGAGTTTGCAGTGGTTGCTTTTAAATACATCAAAAAGGGACTGAGGTTAATTCCTTCACACATTCATCACCTCTGCATTGATTTACCAAAATGGATCACTATATAAAAAATTCACATCACATCCAGAAATGGTGTGGGTGAAGGCTTTATCTAAATAAAAGAGCGGGCAGATAGGATAACAGGGAAAGTTACATATTTATAGAAGATAGTTTTTTTTTATGATTGCAGGAATGTTCATTTTATGCTTTTACATGAGACATATCGATAGAGCCTGGGATCCTGGTCCTGATTCATTCATATAAAGGTATAAAGAATCTAATTGAGAGGAATCCAGAATGCTTTGCTTTGCCTCCAGTTTGCCAGTATCATGCTGGAGGATGTTTTGAAGGGCAACTGGACTCGAGCGCCTAATAAAAGAATTACGTTTCTGTTGCTTTTCCACGAGGAAAACTGATGAGATGTATAACTCAAGTGGTGCTGTGAAAATTGTGCCCCAGATTTGATCGTTTCTTCCTGTAAGAAAATGGGAGGAAGAGATGCATTGTGTGCATCCACCATATTTAAAAGTTATTATCTAGCGACGGCGACGACAGCTGGGCGGGTTTGAAATAGAGGCAATCTGACTGTACCAATTTGCTCTCCGGTTTTTAATCCCCGATCCTTGAATTGCAAAATATTTTTCAGAGCACAATGGCATGCTGCAGATTCTTTGACATGTGACGTAAGTGGACAGGGATGACATCCTTAAAATACTAAATATTATAACTTTTTGGAAAAAGGGGATACAAAAATGATTGGGGTTTCAAAGGAGACGTGGAATGAGCTTGTTGTCTTGTTAAAAATAGACAATCTTAAAAAGAAAACCGCTTCAAGGCCCCGCTCCAAATGAATGGTAGTTCCTCTTACCAAATAAATATTACATCTTCAATATATTTGGTTTTTGAAGTTGAAAAAGCATGGATTCGTCACCAAAACAGAAGTTCCGAGTTCCGTTCTTAAGTTGCGATGTGCCGGCTGACGTGCTTACACAGACAAGCACAAGAGTGGGACAAGGGGCAAAGACGGGAAGTAAAAGTAAGAGACACACAAGCAAAGAAGAACTCACGGTGTAAACAAAGACAAACACAAAAGTCCACAACACAAAAAGTCAATACAAAGAATCAAAAGATCCTCATGAGGTCCAAGAAGAAGCAAATAGTAACAGCAAGTGATGTTGTGATGCTGTGTAAGTGTATATATGTGTGTATGTAAAATGTAAATACAATATGTGCTGTGCAGTTTGCCTCCTACTCATTAAATGTATCTTTCTCACAACTTGTGAGAGGTGAGAAAGTGCTTCAAAGTGATACTATATAAAAGAGAAGCATTTCCCCCCCCCGTGCACTTGTAGCACTGCAATTATTCCATACTAATTTTGTACTTAACACAACACACACTTTCCCATAGGCTTCGCCTTAGGATAAACTTTCATGCTTTTTCCATTTGAGTGATACCGAGTTTTCTAAAACAGGATACCTGCGGTGGAGATGACGGTGTTCCCCCCCCCCGCCTTCAAAGAGCTCCTGTTTTCAAAGAAATAAAATAAGATTGTCCTCTCACGGGGAATTTCTGGAAAGTTTACCTTTCAGACGGCACTGCACCGCTGCAGGTCGGAGTAATTGCATACCGTTAAAGCGTGTCCCCCGTGACTTATGAGAACATGGGAGAGCGGCTGAGAGAAAACGTGTGCTCTTGAAATATCATATTCCTCCGAGAAGCACTCCCATTTTTTTTAAATTAATTATTTTTTTTCCTATCCTGGAGTGGTTCGACTTCAAAGGGGCTGCGGTGTTCCTCGAGTATCCAGGTTTGTGTGTCTAATTATGGATTCGAGGGGTGCCGCCACAAACGTGTTTTTGTAAACAATCAATATTCCCCCTTCTGGAAGAGGTACTCAAGAGGCAAATATGATGGGAGTCATAAAGCAGCATCTTCAGTAATCAAACCGCTGGAATTAGGTGGAAATATGTTGTAAAAACACAACACTTAACTCGTGCACAGCCACTTAACACTGCAATACCAGCTCTGGTTTCCAGTACCTTATTATAACACTGATAATAATTATTACAATATTAATAAATGCATCGGCTACATTCTTCCAGATGGTGGGATTTGCCTGTAAAACCATCAGTCATGGATACGCAATATTGCACTTTACTCTTTGGAGATAACTATTCACTATCCAACAGCTGATTGGCTTCAGGCAGTAATAAAAGGAGGGAACATGTCTTGAGTGCAAATAATCCATTGCTTTCCAAGTTGTTGATGCATTAATGATTACTATTAGGCATGCACCGATATGGAAATTCTTCACCGATACCGATGTTTAAAACAACAATCTACCGGATAGCCGATACCGATATTGGTTTATTTTATTTTTGTTGTTATTCATTCACCCTAAATCCTGGGCGCACCACATGACATGTTTGGAGAACATGTAGAGTTTGAGAGAAGAACCCTCAAACTCCTTTAATCCACGGTGTAGTGACTGCTGCAATTAATATGATAATCTTTAAAATAAATTTTTACGGGGATGACACCATTTAATACTTTTGTTTCAGTACATTCAGCACTTTCATTAAAACAGAAACTTCTCTTTATCAGACCTGGGATCAGGGTTTTCCTGCAGCTCATTATAGAGGCTGAATATAATTCAGATTCATCAGTAGATATATGACATAGGATTATATATATACATGAACTAAAGTGAGAGTCGCTTGTTTTTGGTCGATTCTGTAACTTCCTGTTTCTCAGATTGAAAACTTTTTTATATTAGTTTAACAATAAACAAACAAGACAAAGTTAAAGTGTTAACTTTAACGTTCATGTTGTCATCACGGAGTCACCACACGGAAACAAGGTAACGTTTGATGTCATCTTCTTCAACAACTTTTGTCCTGTGACAAACTCAAGGCTGAGGTGATGTCACTAAACAAAAACCACGACAATCTTGTGAAAGTTCCCAGTGCAACTATTCACTTTGAGATGTGATGGCACAGATAAAAACTCACACCAGCTCCTCCCAGTCAGAATCTGTCTATGTCCCCTCCCTTCACAGTTGTGTCAGTGTAGGAACCAGTGAACAACAAGCTGTGACCATAACAGGCTGTGACCTGTGGGATATGAGTCACTGCAGGGAGTGAACGAGAGGGGGAGGAGCAGAGATCAGTTTCTGTTCAGAGGAAGTGAAACTGTTCAACCGTCTCCGGCAGCAGCTAAAATGGCGCGGCAAGAAAATCACCTGGACAGAGAAAGATTCTGCTGTTCGATCTGTCTGGATCCAGTAAAGGAACCGGTGACTACTGTTTGTGGACACAGCTACTGTAGGAGCTGTATTAACACCCACTGGGACAAAGGGGAGGAGAGAAGAAGCTACAGCTGCCCTCAGTGTAGACAGACCTTCACACAAAGGCCTGTCCTGGGGAAAAACAACATGTTAGCTGATTTAGTGGAAGAGCTGAGGAGGACTGGGCTCCAAGCTGCTCCTGCTGATCACTTCTATTCTGGACCTGAAGATGTGGCCTGTGATGTCTGCACTGGGAGAAAACTGAAAGCTCTCAAGTCCTGTCTGGTTTGTTTGGCCTCTTATTGTGAAAAACACCTCCAGCCTCATCTTCAGTCAGCTGCATTTAAGAAGCACAAGCTGGTGGAGCCCTCGGAGAAGCTCCAGGAGAACATCTGCTCTCGTCACAACGAGGTGATGAAGATGTTCTGCCGCACTGATCAGCAGTGTATCTGTTATCTCTGCTCTATGGAGGAACATAAAGACCACGACACAGTGTCAGCTGCAGCAGAAAGGACTGAGAGGCAGAGAGAGCTCGGGCTGAGGAGACAAACAATCCAGCAGAGCCTCCAGGACACAGAGAAGGATGTGACGCTGCTTCAACAGGAGGAGAAGGCAATCAATGGCTCTGCTGATAAAGCAGTGCAGGACAGTGAGGAGATCTTCACTGAGCTGATCCGTGTGCTGGAGAAAAGAAGCTCCGATGTGAAGCAGCAGATCAGATCCCAGCAGCAAACTGAAGTGAGTCGAGTCAGAGAGCTTCAGGAGAGGCTGGAGCAGGAGATCACTGAGCTGAAGAGGAAAGACCATGAACTGAAGACGCTCTCAGACACAGAGGACCACAACCAGTTTCTACACAACTACCCCTCGCTGTCACCACTCAGTGAATCTACACACTCATCCAGCTTCAGGAGCCGTCCTCTGAGGTACTTTGAGGACGTGACAGCAACTGTGACACAGGTCAGAGGTCGACTGCAGGACATTCTGAGTGAGACAGAGACAGAGATTTTACAGATCGTGTCTCAAGTGGATGTTTTACTGCCACAACCAGAGACCAGAGCTTCCTTCTTAAAATATTCACAGGAAATCACAATGGATCCAAACACAGCAAACAGACATGTGTTATTATCTGAGGGAAACAGAAAAGTAACAGTAATGAGAGAAGAACAGTCTTATTCCGATCACCCAGACAGATTCACGGTTGGGCCTCAGGTCCTGAGTAGAGAGAGTCTGACTGGACGTTGTTACTGGGAGGTTGAGGTGGGGGTGGAGGTGATAGGAAGAGTTGATGTAGCAGTAACATACAAGAATATCAGCAGAGCAGGAGACTCAGGTGAATGTGGATTTGGATCAAATGATAAATCTTGGTCGTTATATTGTTATGTAAACAGTTATAACTTTTATCACAACAACATCAACACTCCAGTGTCAGGTCCTGTGTCCTCCAGAGTAGGAGTGTACCTGGATCACAGTGCAGGTGTGCTGTCCTTCTACAGCGTCTCTGACACCCTGACTCTCCTCCACAGAGTCCAGACCACATTCACTCAGCCTCTCTATGCAGGAGTTAAGGTTTATTATGGATCCACAGCTAAGTTCTGTCAACTCAAAAAGACATGAGTCATTAAAAGCAGTGATTTAGATTCTGTCTGTAAATCTTTAACTTCTTTTGTCTCCATGTTTGTTGATCAAAGTTCGTTGTGGTGACGTTCCTGCTCCGCACAGAGATCAGCTGTCAATCAAACAGTGACCTTCCTTTACTTTGTAAAGACAGAAATCTATAATTACACTGACATGAATGTGTTAAGTTAAACTAATGTTGCTGTTGTTTTCTAAATCAATGTAGAAATCAGGTTGTGTGATGTTTTAGAACCTGTGTTGATCCTGATCCTCATCAATGAGCTGATTTTTTGTTCTTTTCTTTCAACATGTGACATGGAGGTGAACCAAACTGATTTTGTTTTTTTATTGTTTTGATATTTGTTTTTATTATGTGTTAAAGGGGACATATTATTATTATTATTATTACCATTTTACAACAAGTTGATATGGTTGCATGGGGTCTTAATGAAATGTCTGTAACATATATTTTGGTCAAAATACCACAAGGATCATTTAAAATAGCACCTTTTTACCCTGTCTAAAACAGCCCTCCTCAGAGTGACCTGTTTTGAGGAATGGGTTTATGCTTATGTTTTCTTATGACTTATGTTCAGTTAAGACACTGTGTTAAAGGAGTATTGAGATGTCCTGATGGTCGGTGAACAGGTCGGGTGGGGCATGTGACAGTTCTAGACCAATTGGGTGGGGTTGTGTGGGATGACAGGTTCTCATTGGCTGGTTTGTTAGGGTTCAGGGGGGAATGAGGAAGGAAGTGTCGAAGGCGCTTGTTTATTTAAGGATGTCGGAGAAGGACATGTTCGCGTTGACTTTAATAAAGTTATAAATACGAGAAGAAGTTCCGTGTCTTCTGTGAGGCAGGGACGTTACAATACCAATGAATATCATGGCAGTAAACAAGGCGAATGTCAGCCGCTACTGATGTACGGCCGATACGTCGGTGAACCACTTGTTAACATCCATCATTATTTGGTTAATGCATGTGCATTTAAAAAAACGGCTGAGTGGATTTTACTGAAGTTGGCAGTTTTTCGGTTTTGTCACTTTGGATTTTAATATTTAATTTCTGCTTTAAAGTAAGATTCAGATGTGTTTTAACTGAGAGTATGATGACACTGTGTTAACTTGCTATTATTATAAGGCTAACACATGAGTCACTAACCGGGAGAGACGCTAGCACAGAGTTTTCTGTGCTAATGGCGACCACCATCATGAAGGTTTATTTACTCCATACACCCTTGAATTGTAAGATTTCATCACTTTTTTTTATATAAGGGGTAATCGAGACTCAGGACAATATCCTCACTTTTAATGACTAAACTGTATTAAATCTGTATTTATTTATTTCTGCCAGTAAAAGTAAATTAAAGAGACGCAGACAAGCTGATGGATGACTTCAACCTCCTCTGTGCAACCACTTCAGATTCTGTCACACCTTTTAGGACAATAATTAGACACCGGTTGAGAGTAACCCTGGACTAATAATGAAATCAGCACTAATAAAAAAAGAGAATGAGGAGGGTTAAATGGAGGTGAAGGAAGACGAGGCTCTGGTTACTCAACACTGATTGGTTCTTTTAATGAGAAGGTTAGGAACGCGAGGGCAAGCTCTAGCTGTGTTCAGCCCCCCGGAACGTCTTAAACCTGTCATATACTCACCAATGTCTTCAAGTTTTACAGATTTAAAAAATAAAATGAGAGGTAAACCAAAATGTGGCCCCTCTTGTCTGGAGCCCCCGCCCGACTATGCTATATTATCAAGTTTTATGCCAATCTCAATAAGCG